>OX344720.1:90279420-90994420 GCA_947034835.1 Ballota nigra | reverse complement strand
CTTTGATGCTCATAGATGGATAGAGGGTGAAAAATGGAGCTCGTAGGACTTTGAATCGACTCAAACGGATGCCCGGATGAGAAGATATTGAAGAAATACGAAAAGTATTAGTTCGAGCAAGCTAAAGTGTTAGTTGGAGGTGCTCAAGCAAGTGGACTCGAGCACGAAGTGCTCAAGCACTCGAGCAGGGTGCTCAAGGGAATTCAAGTCGAGCACTTAGTGCTCAAGCATGAGGGGTCGAGCACCTGAGCTTCTGGAGGATTAGTGCACTCGAGTAGGTGCGGCTCGAGCACTCGAGCAGTGCGCTCGAGTAGTCGTGGCTCGAGCACTAGTGCTCGAGCAAGGGGAGATCGAGCGGATTTTGGCTTCTGTAAGAGTTGAGCACTCGAGTGGATTCACTCGAGCACTAGGCGCTCGAGTAGGATACTTTTGCGGGAGATTTCGCCCCATGACGTTTTTAACCGGCTCATGCCTATATATACTTCATCCCGAGCATGTTTTTGGACACCATTTCATACTTAGAGATAGAATTTGATAGAAAGGAGCTTGGGGAGAGTTGAGCAAGAGATTTTTCAAGTGTAACTGAGGTTTTGAACTATGAATTCATAGATTAGAGTTTTTCCTTCCTTAATTTCTTTCTTCGATACTTGATACTTTCAGACCTAGTTTTTATTACTAATTAAGATTCATTTTTGAGACTTTGATTCATTGATTTAAACCTAGCTTATTGTTAGGATAAAAATTGTTAGTTTTGATGATTTAAAATAAACCAGAAGATGTAATAGGACCATCTGGACCTGTTAGCCAGATGATGATCTAGATTAGGACTTAGTCTAGGGGGAACTGCCAGACCAGAAGACTTCACCAGAAGAGTCACCAGAAGACCCCACCAGAGGACTTCACCAGAGGACTCCACCAGAAGACTTCACCAGATGAGACAGACCAGAGGCAGAGGACCTTCCCCAGACCAGACGAGTCCGGACCAGACGACTCTGGTGGAACAAAAGATGCTCAGTTTGATCCCCTGATTCTACTGAGTATTCTGGTTGTTCACCAGATTAGGACCAGAAGACACCGAGTTTGCCTGGTGTCTGGTCTTGCCTTCTCTGGAGAGAATCAGAGTTAGGCAGAGGAAGCTATTGACCGTTGGTGATTCAAATCAAGTCAACAAGATCAGGATTGGAAAGATTTGAAGATAATCAATCCAAGGATCCCACCAACCCAATCAATCAATTAGGGAATTGATTGATTGAGGCTTCCTTATATAGAGGATTTGATTGGATTAGCCCTCCAACGGCTAGCCCTAATCCCCTCTATAAATACAAGAGTGCAGTTCAAGAAAAAGCTCTAGAGACTCTACACGCGCATAAGTGATCCAAGCTTTTGATATTCATACCAAGCACTCTTACTGTTCATAATATTTATCTACTCTAAAGGAGTTATTGAAACCACAACCTGTTCATCTATTAGACAAGGTTGTTGGCTGGTTGATCTTTAGATTGAAGTTAAATCTAAAGAGGTTGTAAGAAGGAACTGGTACTTCCCAATTCCAGTAAGTAAGATTGTGAGTTGGTTGATAGTGAGACCCCTTGGTTATAAGGGAGAGTGGACGTAGGATATTCAATCCGAACCACTATATATCTTGTGTTCTTTGTTGCTTTATTTTACTTATTGTCATTTTGATTATTGCTATCTTGTAAAAGGACTTTGAAAGACATTTAACTTAAGCTTCCGCAATTAATCTAACTAGTGGGACCAACAAGTGGTATCAGAGCAGTGTGTCCAACGACCACTGCTTTGTGAAGCTTTTGGTGGTCACCGGGCAGATCCATTGCTCTTTAGTGCTTTTGTTCAAGTTCTTGTTATTTCCCTTAATTATTTCAAAATGTCTGCAAAATCTTCTTACAAGAGCCGTAAGCTCCCAGAATTCTCTTTTGAGGATTACAGCCACTGGAGCTTCATGATGAGCAATCATCTTGGAGCTATTCACCACCGCATGTTAGATGTGGTTGAAAGTGGCCCCATCAAATTTTATTGGACTCCTATTGATAGTGGCAGGTCAGAGTCCAGAGAAGAAACTAGTGAAGCTGCCAAGAAAACTGCAGAGGATAGAGTCCCCAGGCAGAGAATTCTCAAAAAGAGAGATGAGCTTGATAATGATGAAAGAAAGCTCTACAACTTGGACCAGGTGGCAAGAACAGAGATCATCAACACACTTACCAAAGAGGTGATTGAAAAGGTCAGAACGTGTGCCACTGCCAAGGAGATGTGGGACAAACTGGCATTACTCTATGAGGGAACAGAGAAGATCAAAGATAACAAACTCCAAGATGTTCAACACTCGTTTGATACCTTCAAGATGAAACCAGACGAGACCATCGACCAGCTGGACATGCGTCTCACAAACCTCCTGAACAAGGCTAGTGCCTTAGGTAAGACCTACTCTGAAAAAGAAATTAATAGTAAAATCTTGCGTTCACTAACAAGCAGGTGGAGAATTAAAGTCACTGTGATCAAGGACAACAAGGATCTCAATACTCTGGATCATCATCTCCTATTGTCTGATCTCAAAGCCTATGAGTATGATCTTCAAGAGGAGGATAAAACAGAAGAGGTTTCCTCCTCTTCTGGTCAGAAAGGTGTTGCATTCTCTTCAACCATCAAGCCTGATGTCAAGCCAAAGGAGTCTACTGCAGATGACTTGAGCCTCAAGGAGCAGGTAGCACTTCTAACTCATAAATTAGATAAAATGAGTTCAAAATATGGCAGGTACAAAAGGCATTGGAAGGAATCTTCCAGAGACAGAAAGAGTTTCTTCAAGCCTGCAGAGAAGGAGAAGACATCTGGAGACTCAAGGGAGACCAGATTTAGAACTCCAGAAAGGAGGAGAGATGACAACCCTGGCAACTCTGGGAGATCAGATTATCAGAGGAGGGATGGTAGCTCTGGCAGACCTGACTACCAGAGGAGAGAGAGTAGTCCTGCCAGATCAGACTACAACCAGAGGAGGAGAGAGCCAAGTCCTAGTCCCAGAGGAGATAATGTCTGCTACACACGCAACAAGACTGGTCACTACAGTTATGATTGTCCTCAGCTTACTCCTAGGGAAAGAGAAGAGAAAAGAATCAAGAGAGATAGGAGATATGCAGATAAGAGAGCATTGCTGGCAGAAGCAGAGGAGGAGGATACTAGTTCCAGTTCTTCTTCTTCTGACTTTGGATCAGATGATGATGTGTGTCTTATGGCAGACATCAATGAGGTAAATGAAACTACTCTAGTTTTATCAAATTCCAAATGTACTGAATCCTCTAATTCATCTGGTAACTCCAGAGAGTCTGATATGCAACAAATGCTATCAGATCTCCAAAATTGTGTCCAACTCTGTAAAAAACTTGAGAAAGAGGATGGTAGGCTCAGAGCTGAAGTTCAATCTCTCTCTCATGAGCATAAATCCACCAGAGAACTCATGAAAGATCATTCCAAAGAAGTCTCTGAACTTCAGGATAAGATCACAGAAAGAGATACTCTGGTAGATCAACTCATGAAAGAAAAGGATTCTCAAGAAGATGAGATCAATGAACTCAGAGCTAAATACCAGACTCTTATCAAGGGAAAACAAGTTGCTCACAACATAGAGGAGATACCTATGCCCAGAGAAGCTCCTAAGATACCATCTATTGTATCTATCATATCAGAGTCTTCTCAGCGCATTTGTGATAAGAGTGGTTTAGGATATTCTGGAATTACCACTAAAACTCATAAATACCTTTATAATAAAGACAAGTCTGTAAGAGCTGGTAAATTGGTAGAAATCTGGAATGATAAAGACTTAACTGGTAATGGTTACAAGGTGGTTCACAATCCTGATTGGAAAAGGAATCACTCTGTTAATCACATAACATATAGTCCAGAAGAGTTGACTGTTCTGGAAGAGAAGATGCTAGAGAATAAGTGTCAACAAGGAGAACCATTAAAGATTGATGGTTCTGTGAACAATGAGTCCCAAGGAGTAGAAATTACTCAAATTGGAGGACCCCAGAGAAATCCTCAAAGGGAACCTAAACAGATTAGGGGACCTCAAAGGAAACACTCAAGAAAGGGGAATACTAATCAGAGTAATAACTACCAGAGAAGGAACAATGTTCAACAGCACCAGGTACCCCAGAGACAATTTTCTCAGAGGAATCAATTCCAGAATAGGTATACTCAAAGGAACTATAACCACCAGAGCAAGTCTAATCATCAGAACCAGAGGAGGTCTTCCAGACCCATCTATAGAAAACCAACTGATCTGGGAAGTTATGACACCAGAGATGGTTCTTCTAGGATGTACCCTTACAACCAGACCTTTAAGACCATGTCTTTGAGGCAGGCCATTCCAAAGGCCAGATTTGAGAAAAGGTACACCAGACCTGTTTATAGGAAAGGTGTCCTTATCAGACCAGTAGCTCAATATGTCATTGTAAGAGGACATGTGCTGGTAGATAGATTTGGAAGGAAGATAAGATCTCCTCATCCAGCAAGGGATGATCTTTATCTTTGGATTCCTACAAAACCTGCAACTAACCAATCAGGACCCAGCACTAGTAGGGGACCTAATTGATTTCTCTGCAGGTAGATAAGAGTCCATTAGAGAAAGGATTTTCAAGCAACCATGTCTGGTACATTGATAGTGGATGTTCCAAGCACATGACCTTCCAGAAGGATAATCTCCAAGATTTCAAGCCATTGAATGGACCAAGAGTGATGTTTGGTGACAACAACTATGGAGTCACCGGAGGAGTTGGAAAGTTGACCTTCAATGGAGTATCTGTAGATGAAGTCTACTACGTAGAAGGACTCAAGCATAATCTGTTTTCAGTATCCCAATTCTGTGACAAGGGATACTCAGTGAAGTTTTCTAGTGATTCATGCACTGTTTTCTCTTCTGATTATAATGATATCTTTCTAATAGGCTTGAGGAAGGGTAACATTTATCTTGCAGATTTTAACAGTTGCCCAAGAAATGCTTGCCTGGTTGCAAAAGGATCTGCAGAGAACAGCTGGATTTGGCACAAGAGATTGTGTCATCTTAACTTCAAAACATTGAACAAGATTGCCAGAAAAGGTCTCATCCGAGGTCTTTCTAATGAAGTGTTTAAGAAGGATCAGGTTTGTGGTTCATGCCAGAAGGGTAAACAACCCAAGACTTCCTTTAAGGATGTCCAGAGCACAACCACAACCAGAGTACTTCAACTACTTCACATGAACCTGTTTGGACCTGTTTCTCCTCTTAGTTTCAGTGGAAGGAAGTACACCTTAGTAATAGTAGATGACTTTTCAAGATACACTTGGGTAGTGTTCTTGTTTAAGAAAAATGAAACTATGACTAAGCTGCCAGAGTTCTTCAAGCAGATTCAGAATGAGCAGAACCAGAGCATAGTCAGGATCAGAAGTGACAAAGGAACAGAGTTTTTGAATTCACACATTGCAGATTACTGCAAGGACCATGGGATTTTTCATGAGACATCTGCTGCCAGAACTCCTCAACAAAATGGAGTAGCAGAAAGGAGGAATAGGACCCTCAAAGAAGCTGCAAGAACACTTCTGGCAGAGTACAACACTCCACAGAGATTTTGGGCAGAGGCCATTAATACAGCTTGCTACACTCAGAACAGGTGCCTGATTGCCCAGAGACATAATAAGACTCCATATGAGGTATGGAAAGCTAAAACTCCATCTGTTTCATATTTTCATGTTTTTGGATGTAAGTGTTTCATCCATGACAATGGGAAATCTAAATTAAGAACCTTTGATGCTAAAGTGACTGATGGAATATTTTTAGGATATTCCAGCACCAGTAAAGATTTTAGAGTTTTTAATAAGAATTCACTTTGTGTGGAGGAAACACCTCATGTTGTCTTTGATGAATCTGCTTTTGAGTGCAAGGTGGATTCTAAGTCTTCAGATGAGATCCAGAATCAGACTACACACAGAGTTATCAAGGTCAATCCACCTATTCTTGATTCAGATTCAGATGATGACCCATCTTCTGGTTCTCTGAAGCAGCAGCCTTCACAAGGAGCAGAACCAGAAGAGGTTGGAACTCCTGTAGGGGGAAGCTCTTCTGCAGATGGTGATAATCACCAAGGTACTGCAGAAGATGATCTACCAGGCAAGACCACGGGAAGGAGGACCCTGGTTGATCACCCCAATGACCTGATCTTAGGAGATCCAACTAAGGGTGTCCAGACTAGGAGAACTCTTAACTTAGCTGCCTTATTCAGTTGCTATGTGTCCTTGATTGAGCCCAAGAATATCAAGGAGGCACTGAAAGATTCAAATTGGATTGTTGCTATGCAGGAGGAATTGAATCAATTCACCAGACAGGATGTTTGGGAGCTGGTAGACAGACCAAGACATCAAAAGGTGATAGGCACTAAGTGGGTTTTCAAAAATAAGAAAGATGAGAATGATGTCATTACTAGGAACAAGGCAAGGCTAGTGGCCCAGGGCTATTCTCAGTCTGAAGGAATAGACTATGATGAGACATTTGCTCCTGTTGCCAGACTAGAAGCCATTAGATTGTTCTTAGCATATGCTGCTCACATGAAGTTCAAAGTATACCAGATGGATGTGAAATCTGCCTTTCTTAATGGGATTCTCATTGAGGAAGTGTATGTGGAACAACTTCCTGGTTTTGAACAAGGTGACAAGGTGTTTAAGCTTAAGAAAGCTCTTTATGGGCTGAAGCAGGCACCCAGAGCATGGTATGACACTCTATCTCAATTTCTTCTGGACAATGGTTTTACTAAGGGTAAGATTGATAGGACCTTGTTTAGGAAAGAAGAAGGAAAGGACATCCTTCTGGTCCAAATATATGTTGATGACATTATATTTAGATCCCCTAACAAGAAGTTGTGTGAGAAGTTTGGTGAGCTCATGCAGTGTCAGTTTGAGATGTCCATAATGGGAGAAATGAATTACTTTTTGGGTTTGCAGGTTAAGCAATCAGAGAAGGGAATTTTTATTAATCAAGCAAAGTACACCAGAAACATGTTAGAGAAATTTGGAGTAGGATCTAGCAAAGCAGCCAAGATCCCTATGATGTCAAATTTCAACATGGATCCAGATGAGTCTGGAGAGAGTGTGGACCAGACTCAGTACAGAGCACTTATTGGTTATCTTTTGTACCTGACTGCAAGCAGACCAGATATTACTTTTGCCGTAGGTGTTTGTGCCAGATTTCAAGCTAATCCCAAGAAGAGTCATTTGGAAGTAGCTAGGAAGATATTGAAATATCTTAAGGGAACTGTGAATTTAGGATTATGGTATCCTGCAGATGATAACTTAGAATTGAGTGGTTATTCAGATTCAGACTATGGTGGATGCAGAATAGATAGGAAATCTACAAGTGGAACATGCCAATTTTTAGGGAATAAATTGGTATCCTGGTTTTCTAAGAAGCAGACTTCAGTTGCTACATCAACAACAGAAGCAGAGTACATGGCTGCAGGGAGTTGTTGTTCTCAACTTCTCTGGATAAGTCAACAGCTTAGGGATTACCAGATTAGAGCTAAAGATATTCCTATTTTCTGTGATAGTAATAGTGCAATTGCCATCACCCAGAATCCAGTTCTTCATACCAGGTGCAAACATGTTGATATAAGGCATCATTTTATCAGAGATCATGTTGAGAAGGGAGATATAAGGATGGAAAAGATTGCAACAGAGAAGCAGAGAGCAGATATTTTAACCAAGCCTTTGGCTGAGACCAGATTCAGAGAGTTAGCCTTTGAGTTGGGTTTGTTGGATCCAGAGACAGATTTGTTTTAGGGGGAACATCAGAGAAGTATCCTTATTTCATTACTTTTCTTCATATATTTATTTTCTTAAGCTAACATACCTGCAGATTAGATATATCAGAGAAGGTATCTTTCCAGATGAGATATCCACCAGGTGACACTTATCCCAGATGAGGTGCTGAGTCAGAGATATGTCCAAAGTCTTTTCTGACCAGGACCAGATGAGTTCCATCAGAGGAGATGTATCACCAGACTAGTTGTGGTATCATCTGGTTCCAATATCAGGTGACAGGTATGTCTTTACTTCTCTGGCCTCTGATCATTGGGATACACCTTTCAAATTAGTAAGTACACTCAAAACGTTTCAACTTCAGAGTGTATTTAAGACTAGGGTATAGGGTCTAGGCAATCATTTCACTTTTTCTCTTGACTGCCACAAAACCCCTTTATGCCCAGTCCCAATGACTATGCCGACGCACCAGATTAAATCTGTATCTCGCCTTTCATCATGGCCATCGGATTTAATCACTGTGCAAAATGTCAATCAATGCTAAAATTGATTTTGTTTCCTCAATTAAATTTGAAATTACATGCGTTCCCACTTCATTTAATAATCAAGCCACGCGTATTACCCTATTTAAATCAATCTTTCTTTCAATCTGTCCTTTCACGTTTCCTTTCTTTCAAACCCTAACCTCTCTCTGCAAAGCATTTTCTCTCTCTCTCTCTCTCTTTCACAGTTATGGCTCCTCCGTGTAATTTTGACCATGTCCTGATGATGAAAAAGCTAAAGACGGAGATGGTGGTGGACTTTTATACCACCAAGAACCCAGTTGTGCTGTCGATTCTGGAGATGCTCCAGAGTGCAGGGGTGGAGAAGTTGATCTCCACTGTTCCCAAGGATTTTCGCACTCTTGACGGATATGCGGCCCAATTTCTGGTTCGCATGAAGATCCATGAGGATTACATTTCTTCAAAGATTGATGAAGATGATTTGGTGTTTTCTAAGCACGATTTCTGCGCTCTTTTCGAGAACATTTCTGCGGTGGGAGTGGATCCTTTGACGTACAAGGAGGATGATATCATCGGTTCTTTCAAGATTTTTGCTCGTTCTTCCTGCCAGAACATCACGAAAGGGTTTTTGGACAAACATTTAAGGCAGAAATACAAGGTGTTGTTCGATATTGTGGTAAAGGTGCTTATGTGTGAGAATCACAGCACATATGCCATTTTCAATGGCAGGATGTGTGTGATGAGGGCTTTATATGACGACGTTCAATGCAATTGGGCGGAGTTCTTCTGGGATGTGTTGAGGAAGAACAGACTGAAGGTAAAGAAGGAGCCGTGTCCTTCCAAGCCAGGGGAGTTGCAGTTCTTCTTCACTGCAAATGTCTCTTTGGGGACTAAGTTAACTCTTATTCTGGATTCTCTCCTTCCAGAGAAGAAGTGGAAATCATCTTGGTGCCATAGTTATCACAAATCCAAGATTCTCTTCTCTAAGGATGGCTCTCTTCATGGCCATGCCGACTCTGATGGAGAGCAGGCTATCCCTGCCCCTCCTATTCAATCTATTCCCTCACCTCCAAAGGGGCAGAGAAAGCAGCAGAAGCAGAAGACCCATAAGAAAGCTTCTGAAGCAACTGGTTCTTCTACCGTTGCCTTTTCTGGTTCCTCAGAGGAGGACCAGATTCCCCTTCTTGATGTGCTTAAGAAGAAGGGTGATGATGATAAAGCTGTTAAGAAGGCTGGAGCAGCCAAGAGGAAGCGGACAGAAGAGGCCAAGAGAGGCTCTGCTAAGAAGTCAAAGACTAGCAGGAAGGCCAAGAAAACCCTTCTGGTGGATGAGCCATCAGAGGAGGAAGATGAAGACGAGGATGTGCCCCTTGTGAAGAAATTCAAGGCCAAGAGAGCCCTTCTTCAAGATTCAAACTCTGGATCTGATCTTGGAGAGGCCTTGGAGAAGGCTATTGAGGATGCTTCCCAGATGATGGAGGATGCTCCAGAGACTGCTGTACCTGCTGGTGTTGACCCAGCAGAGGTAAATCCTTCCCTTCCATCTTCTTCCCCCATTAATCTTGTTTCCCCTTCTACCTCTCCCCCAGATAATATTCCCCAAAACCCATCTGCCTCTGGTAACCCTATTGAAACACCAGAGTGGACTCTCACTGATTCCCCAGTATATACCCCCTCCACCATTCCTACCCAAACACCTTCTCCCACAAATTTCCAAACTCATCTTCCCACAAACCCATCTCCCCCACCTTCTGTACCAGAGGTACCCCAAACCTCTTCTGGTGCAGATCTCCCCCCTCCAAACACTTCCACATCCCAAATACCTCCTACATCTTCTGTACCAGAGATCCCACCTTCTTCTGGTGCAGAGCAACCCATTCCCTCCACCTCTACCTCACAAAATCCTAACCATCCCCAAACCCATTCAGATCAGGACCCAACCATTGCTATGGCTCTGGGATTCCCTGCCTCTCCCCCCTCTCCAACCTGTTTATCAAGCGATGATAGTGAAGATGAGGAAGCTTCACTTGAGCCTGCTAACTTAGCACCTTCCTCCTCTGCCTCTGGGCCCAAACCCTTTATTTTCTCTTCTGATGAGATGGGTCCCATCAGGCAGAGTATGAGTGTGAGTGCTCAGCTCTGGCTAAAAGAGCAATTTCCAATTCTGTTTGGAGTATGGCCAGACTCCAAGATGTTGAAGATCTTATGCTTCTGCTGGAGGAGATGTCTCCCTCTACTTTCACTGCTTGGGAGATTGAGCTGAAGAAGAAGTTAAATATACAGAACCCAGCAGAGTTGGAGACACCAGAGGCGGCCAAGATCCTCATCAAGACTCTCCTGATCCAGAGAGGAGTTATGCTCACTCCAGAGGGCTTCTCTTACAACTTTGGTCCTCATTTCACATTCCCTCCTGAGCTATATTCAGACGAGGAGGACTTTGAGATGTCTCCTGCTGTGCTCCAGAAGATGAAGGTATTCTTCAATGAGCAGATCATGCAGATAGGGCGCTTTTCAAAAGTCATTCAACACATGGCCCCTGCTATGATAGAGCATCAGATCAAGCAAGAAAGGAGGATTTTCCTGAAGCAGATCAAGTCCTCCCTGGCAGAAGTTAAAGCTTCCTTCAAGGCCAATGACCTCATTGTCAAACTGGATGTGATGCACAGCCAGAAGCAGCTCCGGGAGCACGTGCTGGAGCAGTTGAGGCCAGTCTCTGTCCTTAAGCTTGAGATGGCAAGCCAGATGATCCAGACTGCCAAGATGAAGGACTCCCTCCAGGAGATGTTGGAGAAGCAAGAGAGGCTTGTTGCAGAGTCTAAAGCCTACCTGGAGGAGGCCAAGCAGCTACGTGATCTTCACTCTTCCTCCAACACTGCCTTGCCTGATCTTATAAGGCAGGTTGTGGAGCCCCTCCTTGATGAAGTTAAAAAGGGGGAAGAGAAGGCCAGAACTGATCTGGCGAAGACCACCAATGAAACTCTCTTCAGCCATGGAGCTCGTCTGGACCTGCTGGAGAACACTCTGGCCCATGCTGAGTTGCAGAAGAAGAAGAAGGAAGAGCTCAAATCTCTTTCCATAGCTAAGCAGCTTGCTGCAGAAGAGGAGTCCGAAGCAGAGCAGGATCCAATCTCCATCTCTGGACCTGCAAAGAGGAAGATAAGGAAAGTGAAGAAGAGCTTCCTTGAATCTGTGGTTGAAGAAGCAGAGAAGAGATTCAAGGAAGAGTCGCCTGAAGAGAGGCAAGCAAGGATAAGAAAAAACATAGATGAAGAACAGAGGCTCAGATATGTTAGAAGGCAAAATAAGAAGAGCAGAGAAGCTGGTGTTCCTTCTAGTGCCAGTGGTTCAAGCCAGAAGAGGAAAGGGCTTGTTGAAGTCATGAACATCCTCCCTCTCAGGACAGAAGGGTCCTTTGACTCAACTGTTCCTGTGCCTTTGATAGAAAAATGGAGAGAAGCCAAGACTCTCTGGTTCATTCAACATTACATCCAGAGACCTCCACCAGAGGATGATGCTCTCATCAACAGGACTTTCCATTCTTGGATGCAGGCATATGATGCAGATTTGTACAAGCAGTTGATGGATTCAACTATTGAATTCAACCTGGAAGTCACTGCTCCTGAGTTCCATTTTCTCAACACTCCAATGGCAGGAGACCAGGTTAATTGGGCTGAGCTGAAGAAACTGTACAAGACCAAGGTGTTGGTGAACTTCACTCCAACATCTTCTGCAGAGTTGAAGGCCGTCTAGGATAGGTTTCTGGATTGGTTTCTGGTTCCTAAAGATAACAGAAGATATGCATAGAATAGGATCTGATCTTCAATGTAATTTGTAATCATATTGTCCTTATTATCAATGAAATTCATATCTTCTTTGTTCAAAAGACAACCTCTTGTTGTCTTAATTGTTTGCCTGATAAGATCTATTCTAAGGTCTTATCCTTTAATGTTTTCTTGCTTAAGTTTATTATTTTTGATCAGTTCTGGTAGTGTTTTAACTCCATCAAAAAGGGGGAAATTGTTAGGATAAAAATTATTAGTTTTGATGAGTTAAAACAAACCAGAAGATGTAATAGGACCATCTGGACCTGTTAGCCAGATGATGATCTAGATTAAGACTTAGTCTAGGGGGAACTGCCAGACCAGAAGACTTCACCAGAAGAGTCACCAGAAGACCCCACCAGAGGACTTCACCAGAGGACTCCACCAGAAGACTTCACCAGATGAGACAGACCAGAGGCAGAGGACCTTCCCCAAACCAGATGAGTCCGGACCAGACGACTCTGGTGGAACAAAAGATGCTCAGTTTGATCCCCTGATTCTAC
Source organism: Ballota nigra (assembly GCA_947034835.1). Lineage (NCBI taxonomy): Eukaryota > Viridiplantae > Streptophyta > Magnoliopsida > Lamiales > Lamiaceae > Ballota > Ballota nigra. Next base: position 90,981,799 of record OX344720.1, on the reverse strand, counting down.
TGAGTATTCTGGTTGTTCACCAGATTAGGACCAGAAGACACCGAGTTTGCCTGGTGTCTGGTCTTGCCTTCTCTGGAGAGAATCAGAGTTAGGCAGAGGAAGCTATTGACCGTTGGTGATTCAAATCAAGTCAACAAGATCAGGATTGGAAAGATTTGAAGATAATCAATCCAAGGATCCCACCAACCCAATCAATCAATTAGGGAATTGATTGATTGAGGCTTCCTTATATAGAGGATTTGATTGGATTAGCCCTCCAACGGCTAGCCCTAATCCCCTCTATAAATACAAGAGTGCAGTTCAAGAAAAAGCTCTAGAGACTCTACACGCGCATAAGTGATCCAAGCTTTTGATATTCATACCAAGCACTCTTACTGTTCATAATATTTATCTACTCTAAAGGAGTTATTGAAACCACAACCTGTTCATCTATTAGACAAGGTTGTTGGCTGGTTGATCTTTAGATTGAAGTTAAATCTAAAGAGGTTGTAAGAAGGAACTGGTACTTCCCAATTCCAGTAAGTAAGATTGTGAGTTGGTTGATAGTGAGACCCCTTGGTTATAAGGGAGAGTGGACGTAGGATATTCAATCCGAACCACTATATATCTTGTGTTCTTTATTGCTTTATTTTACTTATTGTCATTTTGATTATTGCTCTCTTGTAAAAGGACTTTGAAAGACATTTAACTTAAGCTTCCGCAATTAATCTAACTAGTGGGACCAACACTTATGTTTTTGAGTTCGTTAACTAAGTTCATCATGTTTATGTTTATTGTTCATTCAATTGTTTTCATTTTTGTATTCAACATGTTAGGCTAGAACCCTTGCATGCTTGAGGTAGGATGAACTCGTAGAAGTAGGATATTGGTACATAATTAGGATAATTCGTGATGTTTAGTGCTAGTTCTCTTAATTAATTGAATTCTTAAAATAAACCCTAGAATTATCTTAGAATTGAGTACGAAAATTATTAGAGAGAAGACGATCTTATCACTCGTTGTTGGTCCCGGTACAAGACTGAGAAATACGTGTAAGGGGGGGGGGGGAATACACGTATACCAATTTTTCAACCTTAAAAATTGACCGAGTCCCCTTTACTCAGAGTGGTAAAGAACTAGGAGCTGATAACACACCTACTGACTACACTTGGTGCAGGTCAGTTGGCTAACTATCAGTTCAAGTTCAGTGCGGAATTGTTTGAGCCCTGATAGTTTAAAGTCTTGTTTAGTTTGCTTTCTGAAGACTTGTTTTACTCAATTCTGAAAGGTGTTTAGCAAGGCAGTGCTCTTTTTGAGGATCAGGCTGATTGATTCAAGCCTGATAAACCGAATGCAATGAATGAACAAGTAATATGTCAAGTATGCAAAATATCAAAGCAGTAAGAACACAAGGAGTTTAACGTGGTTCAGAGACTCAAGCTCCTACGTCCACGGCCTGACTTAACAGGAAATCCACTCTAGGGATTCTTGTTTTTAACGTGCCAAGGTGCACCAAGACCAGCTAACCTCACTGATCTATACAACTCCACTTACTAACACACTAACTGACTTACTCCCAACAAACCTAACTTAGGGTTTTGGTTTCACTTTGGATTCCAACTAGGTTGAGATTATCCTTACAAGGCAAAGCTATGCTAAGGATTGGATAATCTCTATAAGCTTAAGATAATGCTATTTAGCTCTTGGAATACAGAATAACTCTCAGTTGCTAAGAAACACTTGGGAAAATTTAAATGGTTTCGAGTGCTTCTCTTAAAGGCTGAATGCTTTGAATGCTTGAGAGTTTGAGTAATTTCTGGCTTGGAAATTTCCCGTAACCTTGAATGGGTTCAAGGTCTTCTGTATTTATAGGTGATTTGTAAAACTATCCGTTGGAGAGATAGCCTTCTAGTCATCTATGTAGAGTGGCTTCAAACGGACATATTTCCATGTAGCATCCGTTCTTGCATGAATTAGGTGGTTGCATTAAATGCACATTAAATGCTTGCCCGTTGAATATGCAGTCTGAATTCAGTCTTCTTGTCAGGTTCCGTACGTGCGTGTCCTTCTAGGATTGGTCCACGTCATCAGGTTGGTGAGAGTGTCAAAACTTATTCCTGAACTTCAGGCTTGTCTTATTAAGTTCATTTTGTCTTGAGCTCACGGGTCTTGTCCTGACGCTGACATTCTTTTTACATTGCTTGGTTCTACTCCAAGTCTTCACATAAACTCAGTGACATCCTGTTCCCTTCAAGACTGAGTTAGTAATGACCTCAGAGCCATACTCTTCATCACTGACACTTACTCAACCAGCTTAGAGGACTGCCATAAGTTCAGGATGGTGCTCTTCGTCTTCAGGCTCTGAGTCTTGATTGTTACCAGTGAGTTCTCCTCTCACTGAGTACCTGTGAAGTGTAAAATGACTAAGTACTAATCCTAACCAAGACTAGCCTGACACAGACAGATTAAGGCAAACATCTTTTCAGGGGCTTTGGGATCTTAATCAAAACTGACAATGTCCCAACAATTTCCCTCTTTTTGATGATGCCAAAACACTGAAAAGATCCTCAAAACACTTAGAGGAAATATGATAACCCTATCTATAAGATAAGACAGTGTTAGAGCAATTCTTGATAAAGTACAGAATTTAAACAAGCAGCCAAAAAGACAATGAGTTTTTGTCTATGGGCAAAAGTATTAGATTTCATTGATAGTTGTGGAAATGGTTACAATGAATCTAATCTATTACAAAGAAGCCTGTGAACACCTAGACTAATCTTATTTCAGGTTCGAGTCCATATCCTGCATAGACTCTTGCCTTCAGCTCGTCAAGTCTTCTAGGTTGGTTCACGTATCCTTCAGCTTTGGCTATCTTCAAAACTTCCATCATTATGGCCTTTGTGTCATGCTTTTGAGTTCTAGGAACTAAGGGAGGAGCTCGAATGGTGAACTCAGGAGCCTTCACTTGGACTTGAGCCGCATCAGCCTCCTCCAAGATCTTCTGGAATAACTCAGGATGATTGTCCATCATGTAGTCAGTGAAGTGGGCATTGATATCATCAGTGTCGCCCCACTTCTTCACCACAAACCACAATCTAACAAACTCATCCTTCGCATCAGACCAAAACTCCTTCAATGCTTCTGAGATGAACTCATCGACATAAGCATCCCTTACTCCTGATTCTAGCCTACAGACATGAAGAATTATTGACTTCCTAACTGTTGGCTTCTTCCTGTACTTCCTAGGCTCAGGCTTCGCCTTCTTCCTCCTAAGCAAACTGATCACTGCATCATCTAACTCTCTTTGTTGAAGCTCAGTGATATCAGTCAGCTTCTCAACCTTATTTTCCAAGATGCGCATTTTTTACTTTTGAGCAATTTCAGCTCTGCGTATAGCCTCAGATTTCTCAGAATGATCTCCCCATGCTTCAGCACATAACTCCGCCACCAACTCCCCGGAGTAAGTGATGGGATTCTTCCTTGAGCTCATGGGAGAAGACCTCTGAACTGGCTCAGGTTGTTTTGAAGGTTCATCAGCCTTTGCCTTTGCTGCCTCTGCCCTTCGCCTGGCAACAATCTCCTCTCATTCCTTCTCCAAAGCCGCCAACCTTGCTGACTTCCTCACCCTTAGCACATTTCCTTCAGGATTGGCTTCAGGACCAGCTTGAACGGTTTTGCCTTGGTTGACTGCCTCCGATGCCTCAGGGCGGGATCTTTTCTTCTTTTCCCCCTTTTTGGCATCATCATTGGCCCTTGATGGGAATGCGTCAGATCCGCTGTTGATTACGAAGGAGGCTAGGGAATGGACATCATTAATTCCCTCCTTCAGTAACTCAACTCCCATCGAAATTCTTGTCCCTGCAAATGATACAGAACTGATTGCAGCTTTGACCTTCTTCTCAAAGACCTCCATGGAGAGTTGGAGTCTTTGTTCAGCCCTCTCAATCTTCTCCTCCACCTGAGCGGATCGCTCATCTGCTTGGGTCAGCCTCTCAGCAATGTCCTTCGAAGTCAGAGCAATGCGTTCTGACTCCAGCTCAAACTTTGACGCTGAGCCAGAAATGGCCTGAGTGAATAGTGCTCCAGCCTGAGCTGCCAGCTTCTCCACAGCCTGATTGAAATCCTCCTTCCTTTGCTCATCCTTCTCAGCCAACTGCTTCAAGGTCTGCCTTAGCATCTTTTTAGTGCGCTTCCTCTCATTCCTCACTGACTTGGCCGTGTCAGTCATCGTTCTCTTCAACAGAATCAGCTCCCTGTTGGCAAGGGTGTTGTAGGCTGACTTTGTCCATCTGATGTGTTTTGCCAGGGCCTTGGAGTCTTCTTCTTTTTCAGCGCGTAGCCTCATTACTTCCTCCTGAAGTTCAGCTAGATTTTCTGTGGTTTTCTCCTGTTTGGCCTCCACTATGCTTGTGAATTCAGCATGGCCGACCCTAGTTATTATCATATCTTCATCATCAACGGCCTCATCAGTGATTGGCTGCTTTCCCTTGTCAGCCCCTGCGGCATCAGTCCCTTCTTCAAGGTGCACTGAAGGCAGTTGTTAAGTAGTCATAGCCGCCTGCTCAGGCTCAGCTAAGCTAACTTGAACCTTAGGAACTTGTCCCTCGGAACTGAGAGTCTCCTTGGATGCCTCAACATCTTCCTCTCTTGTCTCAGGGTAGGGAATCCCTTCATTGACAGATGTCTCATTGGCAGCTGAGATGTTCAAAACATCCTCAGCCACTGGTCTACCCTTGGCACCAGTGTCCTTTTCACCTTCCCCCTGAGCCTGAGGCTCAGAGATCATCTCATCCACTTCCTTCGCAGTCTCCTCCACTGCCTTCTCCATAGCTCCACCCTGAGCTTCATCATCCTCATCATCCTTCTCCTCATCAGACAGGATGTCAGCCTTGCTCTTGGACATCATATCAGTCACTAACTGCTTCAGGTTGTCGAAGTTTAGAAGTTGAAGCCAGCTAGTCAGTCCAAAGAAGGAGCAAATCTTGGCTTCCTCAGACTCCCAGTGATCCCAGCCACGAGCGTCCACTAGCAAATGTTACTCCTGCATGTTTGATTGTTTGAATTCCAACCAAACCTTGAGCTCAATCACATTCGCCAGCAGCTCCTTGTACTTATACAGCCCAGGTCAGCACTTACCTGCCCATTCTATGGCATTCCCCCTGAGAGTGTTCTCCAGAATCCTTCCTGCCATATGTTCATCTAACTCCTCCTCCTCCACCTCGAGGAATTCATCCTCTTCAGTTGAAATGGATTTGGGACAGTCTTTGGGATTGGGGTATGAGGGAAAGTCTGTGGGGTTTGGAAGATTTGGCTCGGCTGACTGGTCAGGCTCATTCGTTGGTGAGTTTAATGGCACTGACTCAGTAGGATGATTTGGCTCTGAGGTTTGAGGTGTTTCAGTGGGTTGAGAAGTAGGGTCAGGGTTGGAAGGTGTTTGGGTTTCAGGGTGTGGGGGTGTTTGAGTGGGTACTGTCTCAGGCTGCAACAACTCAGCCGTTTCGACAGATTTTCTCACTTCCTCCAAGTCAGAGGCTCCAGGAGAGCTTGACTTCTCACTCTCACTCACCTCATGCAGCTTCTTAGCAGGGGACTTTTTGACTCCCTTCCTAAGCCTCTTCAGGGGCCTCTCTCCCTGATCACCCTCCTTCCTGACATCATCGTCAGTTCCCTCAGCCTCAGACCCGGCCTTCTTGGGATCAGACTCAGTCCCTGACTTTGTGCTCTTCCCTGACAGCACAATTTTCACCTTCTTCTTATTTTCAGCCGCGTCCACCTCAGGCTGCTCCACCTCCTCAGCTACTACTTCCTCAACTTCCTTACTCCTCTTAAAGAGGTCATCTACCCTTTCAATGAGACTGGTAGCCACCCTCTTGGCCTTACCAGTTGGCTTTTTGGCCTGACCCTTTGCTTTCGCATTGGGACCAGTCAGCCCTAGCACTGAATAGGTATCACTCAGTGAGGAAAACATTACCTTCTTTGAAGAAAGACTATCCTCAAAGTCGAAGGTATACCCATGGCAGGCATGAGCTATCAGGATGGAAATCCTCGTTTCGAACGGCAGGATGGCACAGACGGAAATGTGCTTCTTCTCCTCATCTCGCTTTAGCTTGTCCAACCCGGCCTGATGGAGTTGATCAAGGAAGAACTGCTCCCAGTTCGCTTCCACTCCATCAGCAATTGCTCCCATGAGTCTCAGCTTGGGCTGACTCAATTGCTCGTGAGAGCCAGTTGCACCCATCACTATCTTGGACACCAAATCCACCAGAGCTCTGTACTCAGGCTTTAGCGTATTCTTGTTCTGACGAGCCTTGAACTCTGATGACCCAGATTTGGTCCAATTCCCAAAGAGTTCTCCCTCCGAGTTCTCCTTGTACTTCTTTGGGTTGATGCCTGAGAGCGGCAACTTGAAGACTTCCCTCACCGTCCTTCTGATGTCAATAGTGACCACCTCTGAGTTGTAAAGAGGTTCGCCGTCGCCGTCCTTCTCTCCCGTCGGCTTGAGCGCAGTCACCTTTGTGTATAGTTCCCCCTTCCGCAAGAACATGTTTAAATAAGCTTCCACAACTGTTCTTGGGAGCACGGAAATGGGGCGGGTGGTGAAGTATGTTTCCAACCCAGCATTGGAAATCCACTTGAACATGGGTTTGATTTCCTCAACTGTAAGACAGATACCTTCCATGGAGATGACTTGCTCCATGTGTATCAGCTTGTTCTCGATAACGTCTTCGATCTTGTCGGTTGTCCAGTTGGAATAAAGAAATGCCATTGTTTTGAGATAAAGAGATTTTTTTTCGAAATTTCTGTATTTGAGCAAGAGAAAACTCAGTGTGCAGATGTGCGTTGTGTTTGCGTAAAAACCTCAAATGGCATTCTTGATTGATAAGACTAAGTCAGTTACTCAAACGTGGGGTTGAGATTAATCCCTGAATTCGAAAGGTTTTGAAATAAAGGGCCAGGATTAATCTCAGCTTCAATCAAAACCCCATGTCAGTCATATTCCGTATAAAACGGACACGTATATGAAAAAGTAACTGAAGCATTAAATGCTCCGTGCGCGTGGGTTTAAATATGAAAATGCACGCTTTTAATGAAAACGGAATGCATTTAATAAAGATTTTCAGGACGAAGGACTCAGGGAGACGCTTGAAATTCACAAGAGTCAGGTTAGAACTCATACCTGTCAGGGAGACATTGTAGCACCCTGATACCTCGCTGAGTCGAGTCTGGCCTGAGTTCCCCCTAGAACCCTACACTGACTGCTCTCCCGGATCTAAGAGTCCTAACTCCACTGACAGTTCCATAAACCTTGCTTCAGCCAGAGGCTTAGTCAAGATGTCAGCTCTTTGCCTGTCAGTGTGAATCTTCTCCATCCTAATATCTTTCTTCTCTACATGATCTCGAATGAAGTGATGTCTAATATCCACATGCTTGCACCTTGTGTGAAGCACTGGGTTCTGAGTAATTGCTATTGCACTATTGTTGTCACAATAGATCGGAACCTGATTAGCAAATACTTGGTAGTCCCTCAACTGTTGTCTCAACCACAAAATCTGAGCACAACAACTACCTGCAGCCATATACCCAACCTCAGTTGTGGATGTAGCCACTGAATTCTGCTTTTTACTAAACCACGAGATCAACTTACTTCCCAAAAACTGACATGTCCCTGAGGTTGATTTCCTATCAATCCTACAACCTCCATAATCTGCATCTGAATAACCTGTCAGTTCTAAGTTGTCATCTGAAGGATACCATAGTCCCATATTGACTGTCCTTTTCAAATACTTAAGTATCCTCTTAGCAGCCTCCAAATGACTTCTCTTGGGATCAGACTGATACCTAGCACACACACCAACTGCAAACGTAATGCCAGGCCTACTTGCAGTCAGGTACAACAAAGAACCTATCAGCCCTCGATACTCAGTCTGATTTACTGAAGTCCCTTCAGTGTCAGGATCCATCTTCCAATTTGTGTTCATTGGGATCCTGGCTGGATTGCTGTTCTGACCACCAAACTTATGAATCAAGTCTCTTGTATATTTAGCCTGATTTATGAAGATACCTTGATCAGTCTGCTTGACCTGCAATCCTAAGAAAAAGTTCATCTCTCCTATCATTGACATCTCAAATTTACCAGACATCAACTTAGAGAATTTCTCACATAGCTGATGATTTGGTGATCCAAATATTATGTCATCCACATAAATCTGGACCAAGAGAATGTCATCACCTTCAGTGATCCTGAACAATGTCCTATCCACAGTTCCCTTCTTGAACCCATGGTCTGTCAGGAATTGAGAGAGGGTATCATACCAAGCTCTTGGTGCTTGCTTAAGTCCATAGAGTGCTTTCTTCAAATGGTATACTCTATCTCCAACCTCAAACCCGGGAGGTTGTTCAACATATACCTCTTCATTGAGTATCCCATTCAGGAAGGCACTCTTGACATCCATTTGATACACCTTGAACTTCTTATATGTTGCATATGCAAGGAACAACCTGATAGCTTCCAACCTAGCCACTGGAGCAAAAGTCTCATCATAATCTATTCCTTCAGACTAACAATACCCTTTTGCAACCAGTCTAGCTTTGTTCCTAACTACAACACCATTCTCATCCTTCTTGTTCTTAAAGACCCACTTGGTACCAATCACACCTTGATGCCTAGGTCTATCTACCAGTTCCCAAACCTGATTCCTTGTGAACTGATTCAACTCCTCTTGCATGGCAATGATCCAGTTCGAGTCAGTGAGAGCTTCTTCAATATTCTGAGGCTCTTGCTCAGAGAGAAAGCAACAGAACAATGCACTCTCACCATGGAACCATCTGGTCCTGACTCCCTCAGTTGGATCACCAATGATTTGATCAATGGGATGATCCTCTAACCATGTTCTTTTGCCAGGAGTTGTTCCTGAAGTACCTGCAATGTTAGTGTCTACAGGCTCATAAAATTCAGGAAATTGAACAGAAGGGGATGATCCTCAGTCTATACCAAAGGGATTAACAAGCTCAATGTCAGGAACATTGATTCCTCCTTGATGAGGTGACTCAGGAACCATCTCAGCTGCAACAGCATCTTCATAGACGGTACTTACCTCAGGTTGAGCCTGTTCCTCAGTCTGAGGCTCAACAATCCCTGATGTGCTGGGCTTAGGAGTGGCACCTGATTCATCATCCTGATCATTGTCATCATCCCACCTTGGAATCGGCACAGTTTTGACCTCTGGATCAGGTTGATTCTTCAAGTTCAGCCTTGTCACTCTCTTTGTGACCTCCTCAGTGTCAGGATTCAACACATTGCCCTAGACTCATTAGCAGATTCATCAAAGACAACATGAGGTGATTCTACCACAACAAGGGTCCTACAATTATAAACCCTGAAGGCTTTACTAACTTCAGAATATCCTAAGAATATTCCTTCATCAGATTTGCTATCAAAGGCTTTCAATTGGGTCTTCCCATTGTTGAGGATAAAGCACTTACAACTAAATACATGAAAATAAGAAATACGAGGTTTCCTTTTGTTCCATGTCTCATATGGGGTCTGAGTATGTTGTTTGTTCAGCATGGATCTGTTCTGAGTGTAGCATGCAGTGTTGATTGCCTCAGCCCAGAATTTCTTGGGCAATCCTGACTCAGCCAGCATGGTCCTTGCAGCTTCTTTCAGTGTCATGTTCCTTCTTTCAGCGACACCATTCTGCTGTGGGGTTCTAGCTGCAGAAGTCTCATGAGCTATACCAAGTTCATTACAAAAGTCAGAAATATATGAATTTATAAATTCAGTGCCCTTGTCAGATCTGATCTTAGTAATGGACTGATTCTTCTCATTGCTGAGTCTCTTGAGCAACTCTGGAAGCTTCACCTGTGTTTCCTTTTTATTCAACAAGAAGATAACCCAAGTATATCTAGAATAATCATCAATAACCACAAAGGTATACTTTCTACCATTCATACTCACAGGTGTTATGGGACCAAATAAATCCATGTGCAAGAGCTGAAGAATCCTGTCAGTGGAATGAGAAGCTTTCTCCTTGAATGACGCTCTGACCTGCTTCCCTTCCTGACAAGCTTTGCACACATGATCTTTGCTAAAAACTTCATTATGTAGACCATCAACAAGTGACTGTCTAGAAATTTTGTTAAGAATCTTGAAGTTCGGGTGGCTTAATCTTTTATGCCATAACCAACTGAGCTCTAGAGAGCTTTTAGCAACAAAACAAGTATTAGGTATAATGCTGCTCCAATCAGCGAGATAAACGTTACCTTTCCTGATACCTGATAGAAGCACTTGTGTTGATTTGTCCTTGACTGAACATATATTCGATGAGAACTCAACACTGAAACCTTTGTCACAGAATTGGCTTACTGACAACAGGTTATGCTTCAGTCCTTCCACAAAGGACACATTTTCCACTCTGACTGTACCTATTATCAAAACACCAAAACCTTTAGTAACACCTTTTGAGTTATCACCAAAGGTTACCTGTGGACCAACTTTAGCTTGATATTCTTGGAGAAGACTCTTCATTCCAGTCATGTGCCTTGAGCAACCACTGTCTAGGTACCAAACAGCTTTGATTGAGTCTTCTCTCCTCTTTTTGTGATCCACAGCCGCCTGCAAGCAATTCAGGCTTTAGGTACCCATTGGGTGTTGGGTCCTATCGTGTCAGCTGTACCCTTCGTGATCCAGACTTGCTTAACAACCCTGATTGCCTCAGAGTGGTAAATCTGTCTCCCTGAAACATCAACATACACGACTTTCTTCTTCTTTGCCTGAGAGGAAGATGGTGTATGAGTGCTAGACTTAGGCTTTACAGGAGCCTGAGTGGGTGCCTTTTGGGCTGGCCTCCTGTTCTTCCTAGGTCTGGGTGCAGCAGGTATTGGGCCTTGTTCTTGATAAGGGCCCTGTGTTCTATTCCCCCTAGGCAAGTGAGGGAATGGAAAATAGTTAAAGGCCTCAGGATGCCAAAACCACGGGGGTGTCATCATGTTTGGCCTTCCCTGTTGGTATTGCCAAGCATGATGGTACCCTCGCTGACCAGTCTGAGAGCTCTTGGCCTGAGTCTTCCTCTGCTTTCACTGAGGTTTTCCCTGGCCTGAGCTCTCAGGGGCTTCCTTAGATTGCTTTGCCTTTCCCTTGAGTTTTGGCTTAGCTACCTTAGGAGCAACCCTGACTGTGTCAACGGTTTCCTTGCCCTTATCAGTTTGACGGGCCTGGAGCACAACCTTAGGTGCACTCTGGCCTGCCTGAACAAATACCCTCTCAGTGTTTCTCCCTGAAGCAACATGAGACTGACCTTGTGAGGATTTCTTAGGAACATATCCAAGTCCCTTTTTCTCATTCCCAAGCATCTGGCTGCTATTTATTTCCTCTCTAGCCACTGAGGATTTATTCATTGCTGCAACCTTTTTCTTGAGAGAGTCCTCACTCTTTTTCAGGATTTCATGTCTGGTAAAGAGGTCATCAAACTTACTCTTGAGTACTTTCAGTTCTTCCTTCCTGATCAATTCTTCCTCGGCCAATTCCTTTAGAATCTTCTCTCTTGGGAGACGCTCAGCATTGATCATATCAATTTCCTGAGTTAGTCTCACAATCTGAGCTGATTCTTTAAGATCAGACTGAGTGAGTTGTTCATTCAGGTTTTGAACCTCAGTACTCAATTTCTTATTTTCCTCTACCAAGAAGACATTAGTTTCCTGCAGTCTGGAGAAATCAACCATCAATTGATCAAGGCAAATCTGAAGGTTCATTTCTCTAACTGACTCTGAGCTAAGCTTAGGATTTTGACCAGTGTAAGAAGCACACACAGAATTTGATGTTACCTCAGGCTCATCCCTAGCCATCAGACATACATCATCGTACTCATCATCTGAGAAGAGTTCAGGTGACCTTTCAGCAGGACCGTCAGAGTCTGTTGCATCTTCAGCGACCATTGCTCTCCGATCAGCAGATCTTAGATCCCTCGTAGCTCTCCTTTTCTCTCTCTCCCTCGCACTCAGCTCCGAGCAGTCGTACTGATAGTGACCAATCTTGTTATAGTTGTAACATGCTACCTGCTCACTTACTCTTTCTTTCCTCGGTTCAGGGTTCCTCCTTGAGTCAGGTTCCCTGGTTCTTGGTGAGCTTTCAGCCTTGGTTGGATATCTATCATCGCGAGTATGTCTCTGTTCGTCTCTTCTTTCAGGCTTTGGTTCAGAATATCTCCTTTCATCACCACGTTCTCTCCTCTGGTCAGTATTCCTTCGCTCCTCATATCTCCTTGAGCTTTGGTGGGTTCCTTCAGGTTTCCTGTCACGTGAGTCCTGATAAAACTTTTTATAACGAGCAAACCTGGAATTGAGCTTGTCAAATCGTCTGGCCATCAGGCTGTACTCCTCAGCGAGTTCTTCCCTGCTCATCTCCATCAGTGACTTTGATGAAGAATTTGATGAGGGCTCAACAGGTTCAGACCTGGCCTTGAACGCCACACTTTTCTCAGGAGTTTTCTCCTTCACTTCCTCTTCTGACTGAACTTTCTTCTTTCTTTTGTTAAGATCAAATTCAAGCGCTTTGAGCTCTGAAAAAAGTAAAGCAGAAGTTATGTTACTCATATCCTGCGTGTTCTTAAGCATAATTACACTGTTATCCCATCTCTCAGGAAGGGCATTCAGGATTTTTGAAGCAACATCTCTCCTTGGGACATCCTTGTCCAACATCACCAACTTATTCATCAACTTGATGAATCTAGACTCCATTTGATCTATGCTCTCGTCAGGCAGCATCTCGAAAGCTTCAAATTTCTGAATAGCAATATTTCTCTTGTTCTCCTTTATCTTTTCTGACCCTTCGCACATCCTGGTCAGCTCATCCCAAACCTCCTTTGCCGTCTTTAAGTTCATCAGCCTAGCTGACTCCTCGAAGGGCACCGTATGCAAGATGATATTTCTGGCCACATTATCCAGCCCCATCATCTTGATCTCATCAGTGGTCATATCCTTCCTTTCCTTAGGAATAGGTACACCAATATCGAGATCATCATATCCTCTCCCTCTGGTATTTGGGACAGTGATTTTGATCGGTCCTTCCCTGAGAACATGCGGCATCTGGTCATGGATGGCATCTAGATGTGCTTCTAATCTGAACTTCCAATAGACAAAGTTAGACACAGAGAATTCAGGTAATGAAGCTTCAAGTCTCCTCGAAGTCATGATGATGCAAGTTTTATGAAAAGCAAACTCAGATCTGTTCAGTGACCACCAACAGTTTCTCCTCTGAATCTATTAGTATTCAAAGTTAGTGGTCTTTTGAACCACTGCTCTGATACCACTTGTTGGTCCCGGTACAAGACTGAGGAATACGTGTAGGGGGGGGAATACACGTATACCAATTTTTCAACCTTAAAAACTGACTGAGTCTCCTTTACTCAGAGTGGTAAAGAACTAGGAGCTGATAACACACCTTCTGACTACACTTGGTGCGGGTCAGTTGGCTAACTATCAGTTCAAGTTCAGTGCGGAATTGTTTGAGCCCTGATAGTTTAAAGTCTTGTTTAGTTTGCTTTCTGAAGTCTTGTTTTACTCAATTCTGAAAGGTGTTTAGCAAGGCAGTGCTCTTTTTGAGGATCAGGCTGATTGATTCAAGCCTGATAAACCGAATGCAATGAATGAACAAGTAATATGTCAAGTATGCAAAATATCAAAGCAGTAAGAACACAAGGAGTTTAACGTGGTTTAGAGACTCAAGCTCCTACGTCCACGGCCTGACTTAACAGGAAATCCACTCTAGGGATTCTTGTTTTTAACGTGCCAAGGTGCACCAAGACCAGCTAACCTCACTGATCTATACAACTCCACTTACTAACACACTAACTGACTTACTCCCAACAAACCTAACTTAGGGTTTTGGTTTCACTTTGGATTCCAACTAGGTTGAGATTATCCTTACAAGGCAAAGCTATGCTAAGGATTGGATAATCTCTATAAGCTTAAGATAATGCTATTTAGCTCTTGGAATACAGAATAACTCTCAGTTGCTAAGAAACACTTGGGAAAATTTAAATGGTTTCGAGTGCTTCTCTTAAAGGCTGAATGCTTTGAATGCTTTGAATTAGGTGGTTGCATTAAATGCACATTAAATGCTTGCCCATTGAATATGCAGTCTGAATTTAGTCTTTTTGTCAGGTTCCGTACGTGCGTGTCCTTCTAGGATTGGTCCACGTCATCAGGTTGGTGAGAGTGTCAGAACTTATTCCTGAACTTCAGGCTTGTCTTATTAAGTTCATTTTGTCTTGAGCTCACGGGTCTTGTCCTGACACTGACATTCTTTTTGCATTGCATGGCTCTACTTCAAGTCTTCCCATAAACTCAGTGACATCCTGTTCCCTTCAGGACTGAGTTAGTAATGACCTCAGGGTCATACTCTTCATCACTGACACTTACTCAGCCAGCTTAGAGGACTGCCATAAGTTCAGGATGGTGCTCTTCGTCTTCAGGCTCTGAGTCTTGATTGTTACCAGTGAGTTCTCCTCTCACTGAGTACCTGTGAAGTGTAAAATGACTAAGTACTAATCCTAACCAAGACTAGCCTGACACGGACAGATTAAGGCAAACATCTTTTCAGGGGCTTTGGGATCTTAATCAAAACTGACAATGTCCCAACACTCGTTGATAACAAGTAGACTTAACGATAGGGTTATAGAAGGGGTTTATAATTTACCAGTTTATCTAGGGAGGACGACCGTATCACCTTGGGTAAATAAGGGTCTCATTAATTAAGCATAATCTATATAACTTGTTTAGTGGGTTGTGAAGTAGGTTGATATGACAAAGTATTAGGGTTAATTCTTGAGATTTTAGTCTTTCAATCTGGTGCTAGATTAGAGAAGTTGATTGCCTAGTTTTAGTACACTTAGGATTAATACTTGCACATCATGGTTATTTTAGTTATCGTACTAGCACCATTAGTATACGTAGGGATTCCTATCCTGAGCATCACCCTCTCGTATTCAATTAAAACCCTTAGTTATTTGTTTGATTTCATGATTTGCATTAATAGAAGTAGACTTTAGAGTAGTTTAATTCCATCCCTAAAACTGAACATCCATTTATATTAACTACGATATGTAGATCTCCAGGGCTCTATTCGCATACATACCTTCTCTTGGGTACGATATACTTGGTCCCTATACTTGCCAATACTACTGTGATTCCATACTCTTGTGGGGTAATTTCTAGTATAGTTAGTATATTGTGTTCAAGACAATGGCGTCGTTGTCGGGGATGGTGATGCATGTCCATTGAGTATGACTTGAAGATAGTTTAGTAGTAAGTAGTGAATGTTTTTACTTTTTTGTTTTATTAGTAGACATCAGGCAGTTACATTTTGATCTTTCTTTTGGTGTTTCAGATATATGAAAACCCGCTCACAAGGAGAATCGAGTGAAGACCTATCAAAGTTAGATCCTGAGACAATCGCCAAAAGAAACAGAGCCTTCAATCAAAGGATGAACAATCCAGGTAGAGACGATCCAAACATGGACTTAGGGAATGAGTTGAATGCAGCTGCAGCTAAGTACAATTAGATAGCAAAATGGGTTGAGGGAGCTGAAGGAAATGGTAGTCAGAATCAAGTCCCTTCAGGGAAAAGCCAGAGCCAAAACCCGGTCCCACAACATCAAAACGACCCAGCTCAAAACCAAGTCTAAAATCCTCTAAACAACCCTGTTTACCCGTAAAATAACCCACCTTATCCTTACCAGTACCCACCATATCCGTATCCACCATACTACCCTCCACCTCCTGCTTATAACCAACCTCCTATTTCGCAAGTACCTTTACCACCAGTTTATCCTGATTACGTTCCTCAGAACGTTGATCCTGGTATGGCAATTAGAGGAAGGTTTGTGGTGCAGCCGCAACGGTATTATGATGGTGTAGCGTTGCCACCAGTGGAAGTGTTAGGATAAATATTGTATAGTTTTAATGAGTTAAAACAAACCAGAAGATGTAATAGGACCATCTGGACCTGTTAGCCAGATGATGAACTAGATTAGGACTTAGTCTAGGGGGAACTGCCAGACCAGAAGACTTCACCAGAAGAGTCACCAGAAGACCCCACCAGAGGACTTCACCAGAGGACTCCACCAGAAGACTTCACTAGATGAGATCCGACCAGAGGCAGAGGACTTTTCCCAGACCAGATGAGTCTGGACCAGACAAGTCTGGTGGAACAAAAGATGCTCAATTTGATCCCCTGTTTCTACTGAGTATTCTGGTTGTTAACCAGATCTGGACCAGAAGACACCGAGGTTGCCTGGTGTCTGGTCTTGCCTTCTCTGGAGAGAATCAGAGTTAGGCAGAGGAAGCATTTGACCGTTGGTGATTCAAATCAAGTCAACAAGATCGGATTGGAAAGTTATTGAAGTTAATCAATCCAAGGATCTCACCAACCCAATCAATCAATTAGGGAATTGATTGATTGAAGCTTCCTTAAATAGAGGATATGATTGGATTAGCTCTCCAACGGCTAACCCTAATCTCCTCTATAAATATAAGAGTGCAGTTCCAAGAAAAAGCTCTAGAGAGATCCTACGCGCACAAGTCACATTCCAAGCTTTTGATAATCACTCTTAGCACTCTTATTATTCACATTACATATCTACTCTTAAGGAGTTGTTGGACTTTAACCTGTTCATCTCTAAGATAAGGTTGAAGGTTGATTACTTTAGATTGTGGTTAGATCTAAAGGTGTTGTAAGAAGGAACTGGTACTTCGAAAATTCCAGTAAGTGAGTAAGTTGGTTGGTTGATAGTGAGACCCCTTGGATAAAAGGGAGAGTGGACGTAGGATATTCAGATCCGAACCACTATATATCCGGTGTTATTTATTGCTTTCGTTTATTTATTCTCTTATTTGTTTTGTGCTCTTATAAGAAGAAGTTTGTTAAGACATAACTTAAAAGCTTCCGCAATTAATCTATCTAGTGGGACCAACAAGTGGTATCAGAGCAGTGTGTCCAACGACCACTGCTTTGTAAAGCTTTTGGTGGTCACCGGGCAGGTCCATTGCTCTTTATTGGTTTTGTTCAAACTCGTGTTAAATCCTTTATTTTAGTAAATATGTCTTCTAAATCTTCTTATAAGAGTCGCAAATTGCCAGAATTCTCATTCAAGGATTATAGCCACTGGAGCTTCATGATGAGTAATCATCTTGGAGCTATCCACCACCGCATGTTAGATGTGGTAGAAAGTGGCCCAATTCAATTTTACTGGACTCCTATTGATAGTGGCAGGTCAGAGTCCAGGGAAGAAACTAGTGAAACTGCCCAGAAAGCTGCAGAGGACAGAGTCCCCAGGCAAAGAATCCTCAAGAAGAGAGATGAGTTAGACAATGATGAAAGAAAGCTCTACAACTTGGACCAGGTAGCAAGAACTGAGATCATCAACACACTTACTAAAGAGGTGATTGAAAAGGTCAGAACTTGTGCCACTGCCAAGGAGATGTGGGACAAATTTGCACTACTCTGTGAGGGAACAGAGAAGATTAAAGATAACAAGCTTCAAGCTGTTCAACACTCGTTTGACACTTTCAAGATGAAACCAGACGAGACCATTAATGAGGTATGTCTGATGGCAGACATTGCTGGCAGAAGCAGAGGAGGAGGATACTAGTTCCAGTTCTTCTTCTTCTGATTTCGGGTCTGATAATGATGTATGTCTGATGGCAGACATTAATGAGGTACAAGAAACTACCTTAGTCTTATCAAATTCCAAATATACTGAATCCTCTAATTTATCTGGTAACTCCAGAGAGTCTGATATGCAACAAATGCTATCAGATCTCCAAAATTGTGTTCAATTATGTCAAAAACTTGAGAAAGAGAATGGTAGGCTCAGAACTGAAGTTCAATCCTTATCTCATGAACAAAAATCCACCAGAGAACTCATGAAAGATCATTCCAAAGAAGTTTCTGAACTTCAGGATAAGATCACAGAAAGAGATACTCTGGTAGATCAACTCATGAAGGAAAAGAACTCTCATGTAGAAGAGTTAAATGAGCTTAGAGCCAAATACCTGACTCTTATCAAGGGTAAACAAGTTGAGCAAACTATTGAGATACTTGTGCCCAAAGAAGATTCCATGAAACCAGATGTTCTATCTATTATTTCAGGATCTTCTCAAAGCATAAATGATAAGAGTGGTTTAGGATATCCTGGAATTATTAAATGATCTCATAAATATTGCTTTACCAAAGACAAGTCTATAAGATCTGGTGGACTTGTGGAACTCCAGAATGAAGAGGATCCTTCTGATAGCATGGTAGTTCACAGACCTGGTTGGAAATGGGACCCCCCTGCTGATAATTCAAAACATAATCCAGAAGAGGTGAATGTTCTGGAAGAAAAAATTCTAGAGCATACAAGTCAGAAAAGAGAACCTATGAAGATTGATGGTTCTGTTCAGATGCCTAACCTGATTAGAGAACCTCAGAGGAATCCTAAAAGAGTGGAACCTAAGCAGATTAGGGGACCTCAAAAAGGAGACTCTAAGAGAAAATCTAATCAGAATAGGGGATATCAGAGGAGATATACTGAACCAGGGAACCTCAATCAGAATCAGGGATCTCAAAGGTGGAATGCTCCAAAAAGATTCCAGAACAGGAAACCTCAGAAGGAATCCTATCATCAGAATAGATCCAATCCTGTTGGTCCCAAAAAGGTTATCCAGCGGAAAGCGTTTTTAAGTTTATTTTTAAGAAAACCCTTTTAAATTAAGTGCTAAAAGAAAAGTGCAGAAAACTTAAAAGCATAAAGTAGAGAACACCAGAATTTATAGTGGTTCGGACCAACTTGTCCTACGTCCACTCTCCCTTTCTCCAAAGGGGGCTTTCTCTCCAACCAACGTACTCACGAACCACTGGAATTGCGAAGTACCAGCTCCTTCGTACAACTACTTACAACAACCTTTCAATGTGGTGAATAGGTTGAGTAAAGCTCCAACTAGAACTCCTAAAGAGTATATATAGTACTTGAATGAACAAGGTGAATGAGTGGAAGAGTTCGTGTGTCTTGTGTGCTCTCGCCCGACTCTTATGTAGAACTTATCCAAGCACTCCTATTTATAGTTGTAGGAATTAACTAGCCTTTGGAAAGCTAGCAATTCAAACAACCATAATTGGAGGGATATAATCAATCAAAGATTGATTATATTGATTGATTAGTTGACTTTCAATCAAGCAATCAATCAAATTCTCCATCAGTTGACTCTCTAGATTGCCTTCATCTCCATCAATGATCTCCAAAATCTACTTGTCTCCAGATTACATGCAGCCTCCATGTGGGTGAACTAATCCGTCACACTCATCTGATCAGGACTCGTCTGGTCTGGGGTCTTCTGGTCTGGTCTCATCTGGCAGGCTCCTCTGGCAGACTCCTCTGGTCAGGCTCCTCTGGTCAGGCTCCTCTGGTCAGACTCCTCTGGTCAGGCTCCTCTGGTCAGACTCCTCTGGTGACTCTTCTGGTGACTCTTCTAGTCAGGCCTGGACACCTCATCTGGTCACCTCTCATCTGGTCACCTCATCTGGTCTGCACAGATTTCTTCCCCCTTAACCAAAGACCTATTCTAGACCTAGACTAATCTGTAGCTGACTAACAGGTTCAGCTAGTCCTATTACAAGTTCTTATTTTAACATCTTCAAAACATCTAATCTATATCCTAACAATTTCCCCCTTTTTGATGATGTTAAAACTGAAAGAACTGAAATAAAACAAGACAAGAAAACTTGAAATAACAAGATAAAGAATCTAGCAGGCTGGGTCAACTGATCTTCCCCCTCAAAATATGCTCATCTGATATTGGGGCAAAACATCAGCTGGTCTTCTTTATGTATCTGCAGGCAATCAACTTTTTGTTACCCTTCTGGGTCCAGGGGGGTTAGCACAATATTTAGGAAGCCACAAGAATAGATCATCCCTTTTTGGATCAGGTGATCTTTTCTTTCTTCCATACATATCCACAAAAACACACTGAACATAAGAAGCTTCGACATAGTTATTTCTTTTAGAGGCTTTTCTTCTCTTATGAGCTTGTTCAGTAGAAGAAGTAACTTGTCTTAAAGCAACAGACTTGAAATTCTTTTGATAAGGATAATTCTTACTAGAACCATCAAAGGTTCCAGCTGGTCTGGCAGATGACTTGAAAGTCTTCTGCAGATGAGTATGAGTCATCTGGTTCTGCCTCTTTTGAGAAGATCCAGACTGTCTTCTACTCTGCTGGCCTGGCTGAGGTATTTTATTCTGGGTATAACCCTTCTTAAAATTCCTCTTCTACCTTTTGGGTTTTTGAGTTTCAGTACTCATCTGCCCATTAGGCTGAGTTGCCTGGTCAGCTGACCTCTTGCCCGTATCAATAAAATTTCTCGGTTGTTCTTCTTTCTAAACATGTGAGGATTCAGGTTTGGTATAACCAAGGCCTGTCTTATCATGCTCTCTTTGAGATGAGGCAGCTATGTGTGACACAACATTGTTTGTTGTAGTCAGCTGCTCCAATCTCATCTTGAGCTTGTCCTCACTTTCTCTTACAATTTTGTTTTGGTGGAAGAGTTCATCAAACTTAGCTTTGAGCAGGTTATATTCATTGTCTTTCTCAATGTTTTCAACAACCAACCTTTCTATCAGCTTAACTTGTTCAGTACACCTGGTTGTCAAGTCAGAGGACTCTTCAACCAGTGTATGATTTTGTTCAGCTGGTAGATTAGCTGAGTTGCCTAGACATTGTGAAAGCTTCTGATTTTCTGCTTTCAGCTTTGAGTTCTCATCTTCCAACTTTTGACAAAGTTGTATAGAAGTTTGGAGATCTAATAGCATCTTCTGCATATCAGACTCCTCTGATTGTCCAGAAAAAAAAGAAGATGAAAGAGAAGAGGAAGTTCGATTACATACCTCGTTTGTTATAAGACATATCTCTTCGTCTGGTCCAAAATTTGATGATGAACCAGAAGTGGACACCTCTTCTTCCTCATCTGCGTAGCTTCTTTTGGAGTAACTCCTAGTGTATCTTCTACTGCTTCTCTTCGAGCCCATTTCTGCAAAAATTGTTAGCACAACAAATATTTGGGTTTTCAAAAAAATGGATCTGCCCTGGTGACCACCAAAATAATTTCAAAACAGTGGTATGTAGGACACACTGCTCTGATACCACTTGTTGGTCCCAAAAAAGGTTATCCAGCGGAAAGCGTTTTGAGTTTATTTTTAATGAAAACCCTTAGAATAAAGTGCTAAAAGATAATGCAGAAATATAAAGTGCAGAAAAAGTAAATAACACAAGGATTTATAGTGGTTCGGACCAACTTGTCCTACGTCCACTCTCCCTTTCTCCAAAGGGGGCTTTCTCTCCAACCAACGTACTCACGAACCACTGGAATTGCGAAGTACGAGTTCCTTCGTACAACTACTTACAACAACCTTTCAATGTGGTGAATAGGTTGAGTAAAGCTCCAACTAGAACTCCTAAAGAGTATATATAGTACTTGAATGAACAAGGTGAGTGAGTGGAAGAGTTCGTGTGTCTTGTGTGCTCTCGCCCGACTCTTATGTAGAACTTATCCAAGTACTCCTATTTATAGTTGTAGGAATTAACTAGCCGTTGGAAAGCTAGCAATTCAAACAACCATAATTGGAGGGATATAATCAATCAAAGATTGATTATATTGATTGATTAGTTGACTTTCAATCAAGCAATCAATCAAATTCTCCATCAGTTGACTCTCTAGATTGCCTTCATCTCCATCAATTATCTCCAAAATCTACTTGTCTCCAGATTACATGCAGCCTCCATGTGGGTGAACTAATCCGTCACACTCATCTGATCAGGACTCGTCTGGTCTGGGGTCTTCTGGTATGGTCTCATCTGGCAGGCTTCTCTGGCAGGCTCCTCTGGTCAGGCTCCTCTGGTCAGGCTCCTCTGGTCAGACTCCTCTGGTCAGGCTCCTCTGGTCAGGCTCCTCTGGTCAGACTCCTCTGGTGACTCTTTTGGTGACTCTTCTGGTGACTCTTCTGGTCAGGCTCCTCTGGTCAGACTCCTCTGGTGACTCTTTTGGTGACTCTTCTGGTGACTCTTCTGGTCAGGCCTGGACACCTCATCTGGTCACCTCATCTAGTTTGCACAAATTTCTTCCCCCTTAACCAAAGACATATTCTAGACCTAGACTAATCTGTAGTTGACTAACAGGTTCAGCTAGTCCTATTACAAGTTCTTATTTTAACATCTTCAAAACATCTAATCTATATCCTAACAAATCCTCAGAACCAGAGGAGGTCTTCCAGACCCATCTATAGAAAACTAACTGATCTGGGTAGTTATGACACCAGATATGGTTCTTCTAGGATGTACCCTTACAACCAGACCTTTAAGACCATGTCTTTGAGGCAGGCCATTCCAAAGGCCAGATTTGAGAAAAGGTATACCAGACCTGTTTATATGAAAGGTGTCCTTATTAGACCAGTAGCTCAATATGTCATTGTTAGAGGACATGTTCTGGTAGATAGATTTGGAAGGAAGATAAGATCCCCTCATCCAACAAGGGATGATCTTTATCTTTGGATTCCTACAAAATTTGCAACTAACCAATCAGGACCCAGCATTAGTAGGGGACCTAATTAATTTCTCTGTAGGTAGATAAGAGCCCATTGGAGAAAGGACTTTCAAGCAACCATGTCTGGTACATTGATAGTGGATGTTCCAAGCACATGACCTTCCAGAAAGATAATCTCCAAGATTTCAAGCCATTGAATGGGCCAAGAGTGATGTTTGGTGACAACAACTATGGAGTCACCAGAGGAGTTGGAAAGTTGACCTTCAATGGAGTATCTGTAGATGGAGTCTATTATGTTGAAGGACTCAAGCATAATCTGCTTTCAGTATCCCAATTTTGTGACAGGGGATACTCAGTGAAGTTCTCTAGTGATTCATGCACTGTCTTCTCTTCTGATTATAATGATATCTTGCTAATAGGCTTGAGGAAGGGTAACATTTATCTTGCAGATTTTAGCAGTTGCCCAAGAAATGCCTGTCTGGTTGCTAAAGGATCTGCAGAGAACAACTGGATTTGGCACAAGAGATTGTGTCATCTTAACTTCAAAACACTTAACAAGATTGCCAGAAAAGGTCTTATTCGAGGTCTTCCTAATGAGGTGTTTAAGAAGGATCAGGTTTGTGGTTCATGCCAAAGGGTAAACAACCCAAGACCTCCTTTAAGGATGTCCAGAGCACAACCACAACCAGAGTACTTCAACTACTTCACATGGACCTGTTTGGACCTGTTTCTCCTCTTAGTTTAAGTGGAAGGAAGTACACCTTGGTGATAGTAGATGACTTCTCAAGATACATTTGGGTAGTGTTCTTGTTTAAGAAAAATAAAACTATCACTAAGCTGCCAGAGTTCTTCAAGCAGATTCAGAATGAGCAGAACCAGAGCATAGTCAGAATCAGAAGTGACAAAGGGACAGAGTTTTTGAATTCACACATTGCAGATTACTGCAAGGACCATGGGATTTTTCATGAGACATCTGCTGCCAGAACACCCCAACAAAATGGAGTAGCAGAAAGGAGGAATAGAACCCTTAAAGAGGCTGCAAGAACACTTCTGGCAGAGTACAACACACCACAAAGGTTTTGGGCAGAAGCCATCAATACAGCTTGTTACACACAGAACAGATGCTTAGTTGCCCAGAGACATAATAAGACTCCATATGAGGTATGGAAAGGTAAAACCTCATCTGTTTCATATTTTCATGTTTTTGGATGTAAGTGTTTCATCCATGACAATGGGAAATCTAAATTAAAAACCTTTTATGCTAAAGTGGCAGATGGAATATTTTTAGGATATTCCAGCACCAGTAAGGCTTTTAGAGTTTTTAATAAGAATTCACTTTGTGTGGAGGAGACACCTCATGTTGTTTTTGATGAATCTACTTTTGAGTGCAAGGTGGACTCTAAGTCTTCTGATGAGACACAGAATCAGACTATTCCCAGAGTAATCAAAGTCAATTCACCTATTCTTGATTCAGATTCAGACTCAGATTCAGATGATGACCCATCTCCTGGTTCTCTGAAGAAGAAGTCTTCACAAGGTGCAGAACCAGAGGAGGTTGGAACTCCTGTAGGGGGGAAGCTCTTCTGCAGGTGGTGATATTCACCAAGGTACAGCAGAAGATGATCAACCAGGCAAGACCACGGGAAGGAGGACCCTGATTGATCACCCCAATGACCTGATTTTAGGAGATCTAACTAAGGGTGTCCAGACTAGGAGAACTCTTAACTTAGCTGCCTTATTCAGTTGCTATGTGTCCTTGATTGAGCCCAAGAATATCAAGGAAGCACTGAAAGATTCAAATTTGATTGTTGCAATGCAAGAAGAGTTGAATCAATTCATCAGACAGGATGTTTGGGAGCTGGTAGACAGACCAAGACATCAAAAGGTGATAGGCACTAAGTGGGTTTTCAAGAATAAGAAAGATGAGAATGATGTCATTACTAGGAACAAGGCAAGGCTAGTGGCTCAGGGCTATTCTCAGTCTGAAGGAATAGACTATGATGAGACATTTGCTCCTGTTGCCAGACTAGAAGCCATCAGATTGTTTTTAGCATATGCTGCTCACATGAAGTTCAAAGTATACCAGATGGATGTGAAATCTGCCTTTCTTAATGGGATTCTCATTGAGGAAGTGTATGTGGAACAACCTCCTGGTTTTGAACAAGGTGACAAGGTGTTTAAGCTTAAGAAAGCTCTTTATGGACTGAAGCAGGCACCCAGAGCATGGTATGACACTCTATCTCAATTTCTTTTGGACAATGGCTTTTCTAAGGGTAAGATTTATAGGACCTTGTTTAGGAAAGAAGAAGAAAAGGACATCCTTCTGGTCCAAATATATGTTGATGACATTATATTTGGATCCCCTAACAAGAAGCTGTGTGAGAAGTTTGGTAATCTCATGCAGAGTCAGTTTGAGATGTCTATGATGGGTGAGATGAATTACTTTTTAGGTCTGCAGGTAAGGCAAACAGAGAAGGGAATCTTCATTAATCAGGAGAAGTACATCAGAAACATGTTGGAGAAATTTGGAGTAGGATCTAGCAAAGCAGCCAAGATTCCTATGATGACAAATTTCAACATGGATCCAGATGAGTCTGGAAAGAGTGTGGACCAGACTCAGTACAGAGCACTTATTGGTTCTCTTCTGTACCTGACTGCAAGCAGACCAGATATTACTTTTGCAGTAGGAGTGTGTGCCAGATTTCAAGTTAATCCTAAGAAAAGTCATTTGGAAGCAGCTAGGAAAATATTGAAATATCTTAAGGGAACAGTGAATTTAGGATTATGGTATCCTGCAGATGACAACTTAGAGTTGAGTGGTTATTCGGATTCTGATTATGGTGGATGCAAAATAGATAGAAAGTCTACAAGTGGAACATGCCAATTTTTAGGGAATAAATTGGTATCTTGGTTTTCTAAGAAGCAGACTTCAGTTGCTACATCAACAACAGAAGCAGAGTACATGGCTGCAGGGAGCTGTTGTTCACAACTACTCTGGATTAGTCAACAGCTAAGGGACTACCAGATTAGAGCTAAGGATATTCCAATCTTTTGTGATAGCAATAGTGCAATTGCAATCACCCAGAATCCAGTTCTTCATACCAGGTGCAAACATGTTGATATAAGGCATCATTTTATCAGAGATCATGTTGAGAAGGGAGATATAAGGATGGAAAAGATTGCAACAGAGAAGCAGAGAGCAGATATTTTGACTAAGCCACTGGCTGAGACCAGATTCAGAGAGTTAGCTTTTGAGTTGGGATTATTGGATCCAGAGACAGATTTGTTTTAGGGGGAACATCAGAGAAAAAGTATCCTTAATTTCATTTTTACTTACTTCATTATTTTCTCAACTAACATACCTACAGGACAGATATATCAGAGAAGTTACTTCTCCAGCTAAGGTATGCACCAGGTGACACTTGTACCAGATGAGGTACGTCCCAGATAAGGTGCTGAATCATAACCAGAGTCTTATCTGATCAGAACCAGATAGATTTCATCAGATGAGATGTCACACCAGACTAGCTGTGGTATCATCTGGTTACAATACCAGGTGACGGGTATGCTTTTACTTTTCTGGCCTCTGATCATTGGGATACACCTTTCAAATTACTTAGTACACCCAAAACATTTCAACTTCAGAGTGCATTTAAGACTAGGGTATAGGGCCTAGGCAATCATTTCGTTTTTTCTCTTGACTGCCACAAAAACCCCTTTATGCCCAGTCCCAATGACCACGCCTACGCACCAGATTAAATCTGTATTTTTCCTTTTCATCTTGGCCATCAGATTTAATTACTGTGCAAAATGTCAATCAATTCAAAATTTGATTTTGTTCCCTAAATTAATTTTTGATATTACACGCGTTCACACTTCATTAATTAATCAAGCCACGCGTATTACCCTATTTAAATCAAATTTCTTTTCAATCTGTCCTTTCACGTTTCATATTTTCAAAACCCTAACTTCTCTCTGCAAGTTCTCTATCTTTCTCTTTTTCACACTCTTCTTTCAGTCATGGCTCCTATGTGCAACTTCGATCATGTATACATCATGAAAAAGCTTAAGACAGAGATGGTGGTGGATTTCTACACCACAAAGAACCCTGTGGCGCTGTTAATTCTGGAGTTGCTCCAGAGAGTAGGGGTGGAGAAGTTGATTTCAACGGTTCCAAGAAATTTTAGGACTTTGGATGGATATGCGGCCCAATTTCTGGTCCGTATGAAGATCCACGACGACTACATTTCATCCAAGATCGACGAGGATGATTTGGTGTTTTCCAAGCAAGATTTATGCAGTTTACTCGAGAATATCTCTGCAACAGGCATAGATCCATTGACTTACAAGGAGGATGATATTGTTGGTTCCTTCAAGCTTTTTGCTCGATCCTCTTGCCAGAAAATCACGAAGGGCTTTTTGGACAAACATTTGAGGCAGAAGTATAAGGTGTTGTTCGATATAGTGGTGAAAGTGCTTATGTGTGAAAATCACAGCACAGATGCCATTTTCAATGGCAGGATGTGTGTGATGCGAGCATTGTACGATGGAGTACAATGTAATTGGGCGGAATTTTTCTGGGATGTGTTACGGAAGAACAAGTTGAAGGTGAAGAAGGAGCCTTGTCCTTCCAGACCAGGGGAGTTGTAGTTCTACTTTACTGCGAATGTTTCGTTGGGAACGAAACTGACTCTAATTTTGGATTCACTGCTTCCAGAGATGCAGTGGGAAGACTCTTGGTGTAAGGGATTTCATAAATCCAAGATTTTATTTTCTAAGGATGGCCCTCTTCATGGTCATGCCGATTCAGACGAGGAGCAAGCCATCCCTGCCCCTCCTATTCAAGCAGTGCCTTCGCCTGCTAAGGGGCAGAAACAGCAGCAAAAGCAGAAGACCCAGAAGAAAGCTGCTGAAGTAACTGGTTCTTCAACCATTGCATTCTCTGGTTCCTCAGAGGAGGACCAGATTCCTCTTCTTGATGTTTTGAAAAAGAAGAGTGAAGGAGTTGAGGTTGCCAAGAATGCAGGAGTTTCCAAGAGGAAGAGGCCAGAGGAGGCCAAGAAGAAATCTGCCAAGAAGCCGAGAACAGGCAGAAGGGCTCCAAAGTCACTCCTGGTGGATGAGCCATCAGAGGAGGAAGAAGAGGTTGAGCCTCTGAAGAAGAAGCCTAAGGCAAGGAAGGCCATTCTTCAAGATTCAGACTCTGGCTCTGATCTTGGGGATGCACTGGAGCAAGCTATTGATGAAGCTGCCAGAATCATGCAGGACTCCTCTGCTCCAGTCCCTTCTGAAGAGGTAATTCCCCCAATCTCTTCCTTTACCCCCATTAATCTTGTTACCCCTTCCACCTCTCCCCCTGATAACCCTCCCCAAACCCTATCTGCTTCTGGTGCCCCCTTTGTCTCACCAGAGCAGACTCTCCCAGATACCCCCATATATACTCCTTCTACCATACCTACTCAAACACCTTCTCCTCCACCTTCACAAACACCCCTTACCACAAATCCCTCTCCCCCATCCCCTGTACCAGAAGGGACATCTACTTCTGGTGCAGAACCCTCCATTCCCTCCCCTTCCACATCTCAAATTCCTATCCCACCCTCTGTACTAGAGATCCCATCTACTTCTGGTGCAGAGCAACCCATTCCTTCATCCTCTACCTCACAAAATCCAAACCATCCCCAAACTCAATCAGATCAGCCCTCAAACTTGAACCCTCTTTCTATGGCTTTGGGATTCCCTGGCCTTCCCCATTCTCCCACTTGCCTTACCAGCGATGATAGTGAAGATGAGGAAGCTTCACTTGAGCCTGCTCACTTAGCACCTTCCTCCTCTGCCTCTGGGCCCAAACCTTCACTTTCTCATCTGCAGAAATGGGTCCCATTAGGTAGAGTATGAGTGTGAGTGCTCAGCTCTGGCTAAGAGAGCATTTCCCAGTTCTTCTAGAGCACTTACCACTTTTGGCAGACCTTACTGATGCCAAAGTCTGGAGCAAGGCCAGACTTGAAGATGTGGAGGACCTTATGCTTTTTCTTGAGGAAATGGGTCCCTCCAACTTCACTGCATGGGAGATTGAACTTAAGCAGAAGCTGAATATCCAGAACCCAGCAGAGCTAGAGACCCCTGTTGCAGCCAAGGTCTTGATTCGCACCTTGCTCATCTAGAGGAGGGTTATGATCACTCATGAAGGTCCCTCTTACAAGTTTGGGCCTCACTTTGTCTTCCCTCCAGAGTTGTATTCAGACGAGGAAGATTTTGATATGTCTCCTGCCGTGCTCCAGAAGATGAAGATGTTCTTTAATGAACAAATCATGCAGATTGGGCGCTTCTCCAAGGCAATTCAACATATGACCCCTGCCATGATAGAGCATCAGATTCGGCAAGAGAGGAGGATTTTCCTTAAGCAGATCAAGTCCACTCTTGCTGAAGTTAAAGCCTCGTTTAAGGCAAATGGTCTTTTTGTGAAGTTGGATGTTATGCATAGCCAGAAACAGCTCCAGGAGCACGTGCTGGAGCAGATGAGGCCAGTTTCTGTGTTGAAAGCTGAGTTGGCCACTCAAATGCTGGAGACTGCTAAGCTCAAGGATTCACTCCAGGAGATGCTTGCCAAGCAGGAAAGATTAGTTACAGAATCTCAAGCTTACCTGCAGGAGGCTAAGCAACTTCGTGATCTTCACTCTTCCTCCAACACTGCCTTGCCTGATCTCATAAGGCAGGTAGTGGAGCCCCTCCTTGATGAAGTTAAAAAGGGGGAAGAGAAGGCCAGAACTGATCTGGCGAAGATCACCAATGAGACCCTATTTAGCCATGGAGCTGGTCTGGACCTGCTAGAGAACACCTTGGCCCAGGCAGAGCTGCAGAAGAAGAAGAAAGAGGAGCTTAAATCTCTCACCATGGCTAAGCAGCTTGCTGCAGAAGAGGAGTCGGAAGCAGAGCAGGATCCTATCTCTATCTCTGGACCTGCTAAGAAGAAGATCAGAAAAGTCAAGAAAAGCTTCCTAGAAGAAGTAGTGGAAGAGGCAGAGAAGAGGTTCAGAGAAGAAACGCCTGAAGAAAGATAAGCAAGGATCAGAAAGAACATAGATGAAGAGCAGAGGCTCCGATATGTTAGGAGGCAAAATAAGAAGAGCAGAGAAGCTGGTATCACTCCTGCTGCCAGTGGATCCAGTCAGAAGAGGAAGGCACATGTTGAGGTCATGAACATCTTGCCTCTCAGGACAGAAGGGTCCTTTGACTTAACTGTACCAGTGCCATTGATAGAAAAGTGGAGAGAAGCAAAGACTCTCTGGTTCATTCAACACTACATCCAGAGACCTCCACCAGAGGATGATGCTCTCATCAACAGAACCTTTCACTCTTGGATGAAAGCCTATGATGCAGATCTTTACAAGCAGCTGATGGATTCAACTATTGAGTTCAACCTGGAAGTCACTGCTCCTGAATTCCATTATCTCAACACTCCAATGGCAGGAGACCAGGTTGATTGGGCTGAATTGAAGAAACTGTACAAGACAAAGGTGTTGGTGAATTTCACTCCAACATCTTCTGCAGAGTTGAAGGCCATTCAAGACAGGTTCCTTGACTGGTTTCTGGTGCCTAAAGAGAACAGAAGATATGCATAGAATAGGATCTGATCTTTATTGTAATTTGTAATCCTTCTATCCTTATTATTAATGAAAATCATATCTTCTCTGTCTCAAAGACAACTCCTTGTTGTCTTATTGTTTGCCTGATAAGATCTACTCTAAGGTCTTATCTCTTTATTGTTTTCTTGTTTATTTTCTTTTTTTATCAGTTCTGGTAGTGTTTTAACTCCATCAAAAAGGGGGAAATTGTTAGGATAAATATTGTATAGTTTTAATGAGTTAAAACAAACCAGAAGATGTAATAGGGCCATCTGGACCTGTTAGCCAGATGATGAACTAGATTAGGACTTAGTCTAGGGGGAACTGCCAGACCAGAAGACTTCACCAGAAGAGTCACCAGAAGACCCCACCAGAGGACTTCACCAGAGGACTCCACCAGAAGACTTCACCAGATGAGATCCGACCAGAGGCAGAGGACTTTCCCCAGACCAGATGAGTCCGGACCAGACGAGTCTGGTGGAACAAAAGATGCTCAGTTTGATCCCCTGTTTCTACTGAGTATTCTGGTTGTTAACCAGATCTGGACCAGAAGACACCGAGGTTGCCTGGTGTCTGGTCTTGCCTTCTCTGGAGAGAATCAGAGTTAGGCAGAGGAAGCATTTGACCGTTGGTGATTCAAATCAAGTCAACAAGATCGGATTGGAAAGTTATTGAAGTTAATCAATCCAAGGATCTCACCAACCCAATCAATCAATTTGGGAATTGATTGATTGAAGCTTCCTTAAATAGAGGATCTGATTGGATTAGCTCTCCAACGGCTAACCCTAATCTCCTCTATAAATACAAGAGTGTAGTTCCAAGAAAAAGCTCTAGAGAGATCCTACGCGCACAAGTCACATTCCAAGCTTTTGATAATCACTCTTAGCACTCTTATTATTCACATTACATATCTACTCTTAAGGAGTTGTTGGACTTTAACCTGTTCATCTCTAAGATAAGGTTGAAGGTTGATTACTTTAGATTGTGGTTAGATCTAAAGGTATTGTAAGAAGGAACTGGTACTTCGAAAATTCCAGTAAGTGAGTAAGTTGGTTGGTTGATAGTGAGACCCCTTGGATAAAAGGGAGAGTGGACGTAGGATATTCAGATCCGAACCACTATATATCCGGTGTTATTTATTGATTTCGTTTATTTATTCTCTTATTTGTTTTGTGCTCTTATAAGAAGAAGTTTGTTAAGACACAACTTAAAAGCTTCCGCAATTAAT
Source organism: Ballota nigra (assembly GCA_947034835.1). NCBI lineage: Eukaryota > Viridiplantae > Streptophyta > Magnoliopsida > Lamiales > Lamiaceae > Ballota > Ballota nigra. The sequence goes on along the minus strand of OX344720.1, from coordinate 90,950,397 downwards.
CTATCTAGTGGGACCAACAGGAAGCAAAAAACTTTTCTATCTCCCCAGGGATCTTGAAGATGTTAGTCGAGAATCAATTCAATGGGGAGGTCAGAAAGGATAATCCTCACACTCATGAATTTTCTGATGATTGCCTCAACTTTCAACCATAATGGCATGTCTGAAGATGTCAAGAGACTCAGGTTGTTCCAGTTCTCTTTAACTGGAATCGCAAGGAGTGGTATGATAACACGCTCCCATGGAGAGGTGTAACCACATGGGCCAAGCTCGAGCGTCTATTCCTCGAGCGATTATATCCTCCTTCTAGAACAATCAAATTAAGGCTAGAGATCTCATCTTTCAAGCAGGAGCCAGGAGAGGAATTACTTCAGACTTGGGAGAGATACTCTAATATGCTCATTGAGTGCCCGCAGCATGGGTACAACGAAGGTGATATAATGGCTTATTTCTACTGTGGAGCCAGCAAAGCAGGTCAAGACCACCTCGATGCATGTGCTAGTGGAGCGTTCCTGAATTGCAGTGCAGCTCGGTGTAGAGAGATTGTTGATAACATAGTAAAAATACGGGGCAATGGAATGAGGCACAAGAGTTTCAGCGAGCTTATCAGATAGAAGAGAGTGAGGGTACTAGAAAGTTGTTGATGACAATGATGGAGAAGATTAGCAATCTAGAGATTGGACAAAATTTGAGTGGAGGGAATACTGTAGTGAGTGAGAAATTGGATCAGTCAGGATGCCAGCTAGAGGTGGCCAACTATTTGGGATAGCCTAATTATAATCATAATGGCTATCAAGGTGGAAATTATCAGGGGTGACCAACTTATGGTCAACTGTTTGTACCATCGGGTCCGTAGCCTCCTCAAAATCAATGGAGGAATACTCAGGGGTATCAAGGAGGTCAGCATCCTCCTCAGAATCAATGGAGGGAGAATGAAAATTTCTCTTATAGTAATCCGAGAGTGGGGATAACTGTACCTCCAAATGTCGACCCTAGCTCAAAACTTCCCGGAGGAGAAGGAGGTGCTACCACTGATGAGATATTACGTGTCATTCTCCAGAAGGTGGAGGAAGGTAGCAAGAGGCTATCCTCTTTGGAGTATGATGTGAAAGAGATGAGTAAGAAGAATGATCAGTGTGATCAAGATCTCCAGAAGCGGGATATGGAGCTGAATAGAATTCAGCAAGAGAACAATAGGTGGTTCACTTCGATGGAGTATCAGATTAGCCAGATCACGAAATCATTGGGTAGAGAGCCCGGGAAATATCCTTCTATGCTGGAGGGGAACCCGAAAGAGCAATGCAAGACGATCCAGCTAAGAAGTGGAACTAAATATGATGGTCCTCAATTGCCTACTGATTTTGAGGAGATGAATAAGGAGATTGAGATGGAGGGACAAGAACCTAAGAAAGATGGAGGTGAGACAGTTAAGGTAGAAGTTGAGAAGGAGGATGAGGTAGAAGATGCCCAGAAAGGTAAAGACAAGGAGGAAGAGATTGAGGAGATTGAGAGAGTTCCAAAGTGGAAAAAGGCAAGAGAAACAAGGAAGAACGTGAAGGAGACCGAGCGAGACAAATGGGGGGTACCCAAATCTATGATACCAGTCCCATATCCACAGCGATTCATGAAAAAGAAATTAGATGAAAAATTCGCTAAGTTTCTTGATGTCTTTAAAAAGTTACATATTAACATACCTTTTTATGACACTTTTGAACAAATGCCTAACTATACCAAGTTCCTAAAGGACTTGATAGCTAAGAGGAGGAGAGTCGATGAGCCCAAGCTGGTGCAGCTGAACCATGAGGTGAGTGCATTAGTGCACAAAGCGCTTCCCCTGAAGTTGAAAGATCCCGAAAGCTTTACGATCTTATGCAATATCGGGAATGGGATCAAGAAGGGAGCGTTGTGCGATCTTGGAGCGAGTTTTAATCTAATGTCAATGTCGCTATTTAAGAATTTGGAAGGTGGAGAACTTCAGCTGACAATGATGATGCTTCAACTCACCGACCGGTCTATTACTAGACCTCAAGGTATGGTTGAAGACATCCTTGTTAAAGTTGGAGATCATATTTTCCCAGCTAATTTCGTAGTGCTCGACATGGAGGAAGATGAGCACGTGCCTTTGATCTTGGGAAGACCTTTCTTAGCCACGGCCGGGATTGGTGTTAGATGTGGCGAATGGAAAGATCACGGTAAAGGTAGATGATCAAGTGGTGAAAATTTCCCTATATGAGGCCATGAAACACCCAAAGGAAGGTGAGAGTTATTATTCCATTGATGCTAATGATCCTTGTGTTGAAGACACACCTCCTATCCCTAACCTTTCTTATATACGTGACTATGATAATCCTTTACTTAATAATTTAACCTTTGAGCATTATGATCGTGATTGTCTTGATAGGGATAAAGGTAATGAGTTGAAGGATGAGCAATTTAAAAGGGTGGAGGTGGCCAAATTAGAGAAAAAAGGAGGAGTTGATGTTAAGAAGACAAAATCCAAGAGGTAGGTACCTCCGTGGAGAGCGAAAAAGAAAGTGAAACCACCGCCTAAGGTGAAGAAGGAGGATAGGAATCGAGCGAAAAACTTAGACATCTTCTCTTATGAGAACAAGGGAGGTAAATTTGAGTATCATGTCCCATAAGCTCCCTTGAGCTCGGTCCGGCATTAGGACCTTAAAATAGCGCTAAGTGGGAGGCAATCCACTTTTATTTGCTTTTGAGTGTTTTTAGTTATTAGAGTTTTTGTTTTGAGTCGTAAGTTCTAATCTCGTACTTGAGAGTTTTATTTTGTAGGCTGGCCTTGAGGGTGAAGGAATGCCCAAGAAGTGGAGATTGAAGGGACCAACTCGAGACAATGGAGTGTGCCAAGTTGTTAAGAGAAACTGAATTATTTGGATGAGGTAACCATCACCCCAAACTTAGACCTCTTCACAAGGTCGAAGTTTGGGGGTGGAGTTATTATATGTTTTATGGCATACATATGCACCGGCGCACTTGAGAGGTTTATTTGACATTGCACAGGCGCACACCCTCTCTTTGAGTGAGTTAGGTTATATATTGTGCCTTGAGATGATGCTTGAGCTGTTTTTAGATTGTGAATTAATTGGGTGCTACTACATATTTCATGCCTATCAATTCTCTTATGCTTGTTGATTGCTATCTTTGAGTGTGAAGTATGAGTTAGTGAGTTGTGGAGTTGAGTTAGGGATTATATTGTGTTAGTGTAGGAGTTAGAGTTGATTTGAGAGGGAACTCGTATACTTACGAATTTTCCTTTTGAATACTTGTGTGATGAAAGTGAGAATTCACTAGGACTAGCATGGATGTGAAAATCGAGAGATTTGAGCCTTTAGAGATTGAAATTCATTATGTTGATCTCTTTGTTTGAGAGTGGATAGTCACCTTAGAGGATGCTAGAACTTGTGGTTACTCTCTCTTCTTGATTGTGTCTAGGTTGAAGTGTCGAAAGTGATATTAGGCCATCTTTGATTTGATTGAGTCACTTAGCCAAAATTTTCCCTACCAATGACATTTATCCCTTGTTAGCCTGTTTGAGCCTTAGCCTATTTTATTGGCTAGCACAGTTAAACTTAACCAAATTCTTAAACTCTTTTTGTCCCGATTTGAGTGGAGAATGGGAAAAGTTGTGAATGAGAAAGGGATCGAGTTGAGTTGAGAAAGGAGAATTATTAATGCCTGAGTGTATCTAAGAAGAAGGTGTAATGAGATTTTGAGTTGTGGGAAAGAACAATGAATTTGAGAATGAATAAAAGAAATATGAGCTCATGTATGTGTGAAAGAGAAAAAAAGAGTGAAGTGATTGAAAAAAAAAGTAAAACGGGTTAGAAAAAAAATTGAAGTGTTGAGAGTAGTGGAATTGAAAAGTGTATTGCATGAAGATGTTTGAAGTATTATGTTCCTTGTCTCGAAATACTAAAGTTGGATTTTCTATTCTCCATTCACTTGAGTCACTTATCACATATAGCTACCCCACCTGTCCAAAGAGCCTACATTACAACCTTGATAAAGTCCTTTTTTATTCGGCATGGATTCTAGAGTGTGGTCGAAGTTGAGAGTGCTTACAAGCCTATGGCTGCTGATATGTGTGATTGATTGATTGAGTGAGTCCCTTATTATTGATATACACTTGAGAGGGAGTGAAACACATCGTTGAGTGCACATCCATGTTTGATCTTGGTGTTTCTTATTGTTCTTGCAAGAGTAGGATGGAGGGGGTGAGTTTGTGTTTGGGTGATCGATCTTTGAGGCTTGAAGTTCTATTACTTGCATGATTTGATTCTGTGATTCATTCTTAACAATTTCACTTGACTTATTATTTCATTGCTTGAGGACAAGCAATATGGTAAGTTTGGGGGGTTGATTAGGCGTGAAATTGTTAGGATTTATAGCTCGATGTGCCCGTGTTTTGAGTGATTTTGATGAGTATTTAGAGTCAATTGAGTACTATTTTTATAAACTAACGAATTTTCCTCTTTGATGCTCATAGATGGATAGAGGGCGAAAAATGGAGCTCGTAGGACTTTGAATTGACTCAAATGGACGCCCGGATGAGAAGATATTGAAGAAATATGAAAAGTATTAGTTCGAGCAAGCTAAAATGTTAGTTGGAGGTGCTCAAGCAAGTGTACTCGAGCACGAAGTGCTCAAGCACTCAAGCAGGGTGCTCAAGGGAATTCAAGGCGAGCACTTAGTGCTCAAGCATGAGGGGTCGAGCACCTGAGCTTCTGGAGGATTAGTGCACTTGAGTAGGTGCTGCTCGAGCACTTAGAGCTCGAGCACTCGAGCAGTGCGCTCGAGTAGTCGTGGCTCGAGCACTAGTGCTCGAGCAAGGGGAGATCAAGCGGATTTTGGCTTCTATAAGAGTTGAGTGCTCGAGTGGATTCACTCGAGCACTAGGCGCTCGAGTAGGATGCTTTTGCTGGAGATTTCGTCCCATGACGTTTTTAACCGGCCCATGCCTATATATACTTCGTCCCGAGCATATTTTTGGACATCACTTCATACTTAGAGATATAATTTGATAGAAAGGAGCTTGGGGAGAGTTGAGCAAGAGATTTTGCAAGTGTAACTGAGGTTTTGAACTACGAATTCATAGATTGGAGTTTTTCCTTTCGTTATTTCTTTCTTCGATACTTGATACTTTCAGACCTAGTTTTTATTACTATTGAGATTCATTTTTGAGACTTTGATTCATTGATTTAAACCTAGCTTATGTTTTTGAGTTTGTTAAATAAGTTCATCATGTTTATGTTTATTGTTCATTCAATTGTTTTCATTTTCGTATTCAACATTTTAGGCTAGAATCCTTGCATGCTTGAGGTAGGATGAACTCGTAGAAGTAGGATGTTGGTACATAATTAGGATAATTCGTGATGTTTAGTGCTAGTTCTCTTAATTAATTGAAATCTTAAAATAAACCCTAGAATTATCTTAGAATTGAGTACGAAAATTATTAGAGAGATGACGATCTTATCACTCGTTGATAACAAGTAGACTTAATGATAGGGTTATAGAAGGGGTTTATAATTTACCAGTTTATCTAGGGAGGACGACCATATCACCTTGGGTAAATAAGGGTCTCATTAATTAAGCATAATCTATATAACTTGTTTAGTGGGTTGTGAAGTAGGTTGATATGACGAAGTATTAGGATTCATTCTTGAGCTTTTAGTCTTTCAATCTGGTGCTTGATTAGAGAAGTTGATTGCCTAGTTTTAGTACACTTAGGATTAATACTTGCACATCATGGTTATTTTAGTTATCGTACTAGCTTCGTTAGTATACGTAGGGATTCCTATCCTGAGCATCACCCTCTCGTATTTGATTAAAACCCTTAGTTATTTATTTGATTTCATGATTTGCATTAATAGAAGTATACTTTATTTGATTTCATGATTTGATTTTAGGGCTCTATTCTCATACATACCTTCCCTTGGGTACGATATACTCTGTCCCTATACTTGCCAATACTACTGTGATCTGACTTGAAGCGAACTACACTAGCTTCTACTAGTAGCTACCCCGCAAGAGTACGGGTTCACTGTAGTATTGGCAAGTATAGGGACCAAGTATTATCGAACCCAAAGGATGGTGTATATGTGAATAGATCCCTGAAGATGTACGCGTCGTAGTTAATATGAGTGTGTTGTTTTTGGGTTTTTTGGAAAGATTAATTAAGCTAACTAAATTACGCTACTAAGGCAAAAGAAAGAACTAAACTAATTATCTAAAGGTTGTTTTCAAGTATGAGATGGTGATGCTTAGGATAGGAATCCCTACGTATACTAACGGAGCAGGTACATAATCAAAATAACTGTGACAAACAAGAATTAACCTAAATATAAGAATGCACGGTGAAAGGTCAAGATTCTAAACCCTAATACTTTACCCTAACACTCGACTTCACTAATCCACTAACAAGTTAATAGATAGCGCTTAATTAATGAGACCCTAATTTAACTAAGGTGATGCGGTCGTCCTCCTTCGCTAAACCGGTAGATGAATTAACCTTTCCTAAACCTTCTCGTTAAGACTACTAATTGTTATTGAGTGATGCGGTCGTCCTCTCTCTAACACTTTCGTACTAAATTCAAAGGTAAAGTTCAGATTAATTATAAGAATTCATTAATTAAGAGAATTAAAACTAACGTCACAAACTACCCTAATTATGTACCCACATCCTACTTCTACTAGTTCATCCTAACCTAAGCATGCAAGGGTTTTAGCCGGACATGGTTGTAACAAACATAAAAGCAATAGAAGAAACTACGAACATAAACATAATGAATTGAACGAAGAGAATAAGAAACATGAACTAGGGTTTAAAAAGAAAATAAATACGAAGAACTGAAATTTGAATTGATAAAAACGAAATTTAAACGTGTTCAAAGTAACGAACTAATGAAAAGAAACTAAGAATTGAAAAGAAACTAAGAATTCGTATGAAAAACCTTAACAACGTAAAAGTAAAGCTTGTTCCTCTTCAAAAACTAAGTCTAAAATTATTTCTAAAAGTCGGGTCTTTTCAAAACGTGTTTGGAAGAGGTATATATAGGCACGGGTCGAAACGGGAGTTAATGGGCCGAAAATACGCATCCGGAGGCAAAAATCCATGGGCGCTCGAGCAAAACGCTCGAGCGGTCCCGCTCGAGCAGTGTAGCTCGAATGACACAATCGCTCGAGCAGTTCCGCTCGAGCTGGTCGAGCGCTGATATCACACTGTATGTTTTGGGCGCTCGAGCAATTCGCTCGAGCGGTGGCGCTCGAGCTGCTCGAGCGCAAGAAAGTTTATGTACGTTTAGGCGCTCGAGCAATGCGCTCGAGCGGTGGCGCTCGAGCTAGTCACTCGAGTGACTTCCAACTCTTCCCAAGTGATACTTTTTCTCGTCCGCACTAATACCAATCGTATTTCTTCAATATCTTCTCATCCGGGCATCCGTTTGAGTCGATTCAAAGTCCTACGAACTCCGTTTTTTGTCCTCTATTCACCTATGAGCATCAAAGAGACAAATTCATCAATGTGTAGAAATAATGCTCAATTGACTCTAAATACTCTATAAACTCGACCAAGATTGGGGTATTTCAAGCTACGAATCATGACAATTTCACGCCTAATCATGATCACATACTCTTGTGGGGTAATTACTAGTATAGCTAGTATATTGCGTTCAAGTCAGTGGCTTCCTTCAGGTTTCCTGTCACGAGTATCCTGATAGTATTTTTTATAACGACCAAACCTGGAATTGAGCTTTTCAAAGAGTCTGTCCATCATGCTATACTCCTCAGCGAGCTCTTCTTTGCTCATCTCCATCATTGACTTTGATGAAGACTCGACAGGGTCTTTTGTTTAGATTATATTCCAAAGCTTTGAGCTCTGAAAAAAGTAAAGCTGAAGTTATATTACTCATATCCTGAGTATTTTTCAACATAATGACACTATTATCCCATCTCTCCGGAAGAGCATTTAGGATTTTAGAAGCAACTTCTCTTTTGGGAACCTCTTTTCCCAACATCACCAACTCATTCATCATCTTGATGAATCTTGACTCCAACTGATCAATAGTTTAATCAGACAGCATCTCGAATGCTTCAAACTCTTGAATGGAAATATTTCTCTTGTTCTCCTTTATCTATTTTGAGCCCTCACACATGCTGGTCAGCTCATCCCAATAGACAAAGTTAACCACAGAGAATTTAGGCAATGAAGCTTCAAGTCTCCTCGAAGTCATGATGATGCAAGTTTTTTTAAAAGTAAACTCAGATCTATTCAGTGACCACTAACAGTTTCTCCTCTGAAACTATTAGTATTCAAAGTCAGTGGTCTTTTGAACCACTGCTCTGATACCACTTGTTGGTCCTGGTACAAGACTGAGAGACACGTGTATGGGGAGGGGAATACACGTATACAAATTTTCTTTCTTTTCAAACTGACTGGGTCCCCTTTACTCAAAGTGGTGTAGAACACTGAGTAGATAACACACCTTCTAACAGCACTGAGTGCAAGTCAGTTGGTTAAATATCTACTTATGTTCAGTGCGGAATGTGTGAGCCCTAAAAGTTTATAGTCTTGTTTTTGTTTGCTTTCTGAAAAATTTATTTTCTTCCTTAATAAGTCGTGGTTAGAAGGGCAGTGCTCAATTTAATGATCAGGCTGATTGATTCAGGCATGATAAACAATGCAATGAATGACTTAATCAAATGAACAATTAAGAATAATAATCAAAGTAATAAGAACACAAGGAGTTTAACGTGGTTCAGGGTCTCAAGCTTCTACGTCCACGGTCCCGATTGAATAGGAGAATTCAATAAGAATTGGCTTGTTTTTAACGTGCCAAGGTGCACCAAGATCAGCTCCACTCACTGACCCTTACAAACTCCTTCTAACTCACTGAATAACCTCAACCAACAAATCTGAATAGAGGGTTTTGGTTTCAGTTTGGATTCCAACTGAGGTGTGATTATCTTTACAAGACCCAGCTATGCTACGGATGGATAATCACTCTAAGTTTAGGATATAGCTTGGTTCGCTCAGTGGAATACAGAATAACTCTCTGACTAAGAAACACTTGAGAAATTTATGGTTTTCGAGTGCTTCTTTTGAATGCTTGGTTGCTTGTACGCTGAGAGTTTGAGTAATTTCTTGGCTTCGAAATTTTTCGTAACCTTGCTTGGGTCCAAGGTCTTCTGTATTTATAGGTGACTTGAAGCGAAAATACCAACTTTTACTAGTAGATTCCCCGCAAGCGTACGGGTTTACTGTAGTATGAGTAAGTATAATGACCAAGTTTATCGAACCCAAGGGATGAAGTGTATGCGAACGGATCCCTGAAGATATACACGTCGTAGCTGATATAAATGTATGTTTTTGGATTTTTGAAGAATTATATTTTAAACTAAAATAAACTAGTTAAACTAAAGAACGAGAGAAACGAATTAACTAAGGTGTGTTTTCAAATAAGTAATGGTGATGCTCAGGATAGGAATCCCTACGTATACTAACGGAGCAGGTACATAATCAAAATAATTGTGACGAGCAAGAAATAACCTAAGTAAAAGATTGTAAGATGAAAGCTCGAGAATTAATACCCTAATACTTTATCCTAGCAATCAACTTCACTAATCTACTAACGAGTTAATAGATCGTGCATAATTAACGAGACCCTAATTTAAACTAAGGTGATGCGGTCGTCCTCCTTAGATAAACCGGTAGATTAATTAACCCTTTCTAAATCCCCTCATTAAGTCTACTCGTTGTTAAAGAGTGATAAGATCGTCCTCTCTCTAACACTTTTCGAACGAAATTCAAGAATAAAGTTAAGATGATTTTAAGAATTCATTAATTAAGAGAATTAAAACCCTAACATCACGAATTACCCTAATTACGTACCCACAACCTACTTCTACGAGTTTATCCTACCCTAAGCATGCAAGGGTTTTAGCTAGACATGGTTTTTATGTAAACAAGAACAATTGAATAAGTAACGAACATAAACATAACGAATACAACGAATAAATTATCAAACATAAACTAGGGTTGAAAGAGAATTAATGCTAAGAACTGAATTTAAATTAAGAAAACGAAGTCTCAAAGTATTAACGAACAAAGGTCTTAAGAAACGAAATTAAAAAGCAAAATCGTACTATGAATTCGTAAAGAAAACCTAAAAAACGTAAATCTCAAGCTTGCTCGTCTCTTCTTCTCTAAAAACTAACTCTAAAAGTAATATTGTATCAAGTGGTGTGTGGTTATCCCCCAAAACGAGTTTGGAATGAATATATATAAGCGTCGGGCCGAATCGGGAACTCGTGGGCCGAAAAACGCATCCGGAAGCAAAAATCCGAGAAGTGCTCGAGCGGTGGCGCTCGAGCTGTGTAGCTCGAATGGTGCAATCGCTCGAGCGGTGGCGCTCGAGCTGGTCGAGCGCTCGAATTTCACTGCATATTTTGGGGCGCTTGAGCAACACGCTCGAGCGGTGGCGCTCGAGCTGCTCGAGCGCAAGAAGTCTTCTGTAAGTTTTTGGTGCTCGAGCAGCGTGCTCGAGCGCTAGTGCTCGACCTAAGCCACTCGAATGACTCCAAATTTACCCCAACTAATACTTTTCCTCTTCCGCACTAATACCAATCGTATTTCTTCGATATCTTCTCATTCGGGCATCCGTTTGCGTCGATTCAAAGTCCTACAAACTCCGGTTTTCACCCTCGATTCACCTATGAGCATCAGAGAAGCAAATTCATCAATGTATAGAAATAATGCTCAATTGACTCTAAATACTCGACAAAACCGACCAAAACTAGGGTATTTCTAACGACGAATCATGACAATTTCACGCCTAATCAACCCCCCCCCCAAACATACCATATTGCTTGTCCCCAAGCAATGAAATAATAAGTCAAGTGAAATTGTTAGGAATGAGTCAACTAATCAAATCATGTAAGCGATGAACTCGAGCTTCAAAGATCAATCACAAGTATACTCACTCACCTTTCCTCATCATACTCATGCAACAACAACAAGAATCACCAAAATCAAACATGGATGTGCACTCAACGATGTGTTTCACTCCCTCACAAGTGTATATCAATGATAAAGGGACTCACTCAAATAATCATTCACACATATCGGCAGCCATAGGCTTGTAAGCACTCTCAACTCCGACCATACTCTAGAAATCAATGCCGAATCAAAAATGACTTTTCTCAAGGTTGTAATGTAGGCTCTTTAGACAGGGTAGGACAACAATATGGTAAGTGACTTAAGTGAATGGAGAATAGAAAATCAAACTTCGGTACTTCGAGATTAGGAACAGACTACTTCAAACATTTTCAATCAACACACGTTCAATTCCAACACTCTCAACACTTCAGTTTTTTTTCTTTTCTTTCTCACTTTTTTTTTCACTTTTGTCAATCATTTTTTTTTTTTTTTTACAAACACATGAGCTCATTTTTTTCTTTTTCTCATTCTCAACCTTTTTTGTTCTTTCCTACAACTCAAAACTTCATCACACCCTTCTTTTATCACCTCTCAACCATCATAATTCCTTTTCTCAACTCAACTCAATCCCTTCACATTCACACTTTTCCTATTCTCCACTCAAATTGGGACACAAAGGCTCAGGAAATTGGAATAGTGTTTAAATGTGCTAGCAAATGAAATAGACTTTAGGCTCAAAGGGGCTAACAAGGGGCAAATATCAATGGTAAGGAAAACTTAGGCTAAGTGACTCAATCAAAATAAAGATGGCCTAAGATCACATTCGGCATATCAAACTAGACACAATCAAGAAGCAAGAGCACACACAAGTTCTAGCATCCTCTAAGGTGACGATCCACTCACAAACGAAGAGATTACTTTATGCATCAAAATCTCAAAAGGCTCAAAACTCACGGCTTTCACATCCATGCTAGTCCTAGTGAATTCTTACTCTTACCACACAAGCACTCAAAAAGAAAAATTCACAACCATACTAGTTCTTTCTCAAATCAACTCTAACTCAAACACTCACACAATAAAATTCCTAACTCAACCTCACAACTTAACTCTACTCACCAAATTATACTCAAAGATAGCAATCAACAAGCATAAGATGATTGATAAGCATGAAATATGTAGTAGCAGATCAAATCAATAACAGTTCAAGGAGCATCTCAAGATACCAAATAACCAAACTCACTCAAGAGAGGATGTGCACTTGTGCAATGTCACCATAAAATAAATAAATAAAACTCCACCCCCCAAACTTCGACCTTGTGAAGAGGTCTAAGTTTGGGGTTGTGGGTTACCTCATCCAAATAATTCAAGTTTCTCAACAACGTGTCACACTCCTTTGTCTCGAGTTGGTCCCTTCAATCTGAATAACTCCATGATACCTTTACTCCTTCGAGACAAGCCTACAAAATAAACTCTCAAATTAAACTTACGATTCAACAACACCCTAATAACATAAAACACTAAAAAAAAAAAAATTGGTTGCCTCCCATTCGGCGCTATTTTTAAGGTCCTAATGCCGGACCGAGCTCAAAGGAGCTTATGGGACATGATACTCAAAATTACCTCCCTTACTCTCATAAGAGTGGTGGCTGAATTCCCTTCCTTGATGCCCCTCCATCATGAGTTCCTTTGCTTCCTTCTCCACCTCAAGTGTTGGGGGTCTCAACTTCTTCTCACCTTTATCTGGAGGAGTTTTGCTAAGCAATTTCTTGAGTTTTGACTTTTTCTTCTCAACTCCTCCTTTCCTTTCCAACTGGACCGCGTCCACATTTTTCACTTCTTCATCCTTCAACTTCTTCCCTTTATCCCTATCAAAATAATCAAGATCGTAATGCTCATGGGTTAACTCATCCAATGAAGGATTATCAAAATCATGAATATAAGAAAGGTTAGAGATAGGAGGTGTGTCTTCAACATAAGGATTAATGGCATCCATGCAATAACAGCTCTCATCCTCCTTCGGGTGCTTCATGGATTCATATAGGAAAATCTTCACTTCTTGATCATCAACTTTCAACGTGATCTTCCCATTTGCCACATCTAACACCATCCCGGTCGTCGCTAAGAAGGGTCTTCCCAAGATCAAAGGCACGTGTTCGTCTTCCTCCATCTCTAGGACCACAAAACCGGCTGGAAAAATGTGATCTCCAACTTTCACGAGGACGTCTTCAACCACACCTTGAGGTCGAGTAATAGACCGGTCGGCAAGTTGAAGCGTAATCATTATCGGTTGAAGTTCTCCACCCTCCAACTTCTTGAATAACGACAAGGGCATAAGATTGATGCTCGCCCCAAGGTCGCACAATGCTTCCTTCTTAACTCCATTCCCGATATCACATAAGATCGTGAAACTCCCGGGATCTTTCAACTTCGGGGGAAGCGATTTGTGCACTAATGCACTCACCTCATGGTTCAGCTGCACCAACTTAGGCTCATCAACTCTCCGTCTCTTTGCTATCAAGTCCTTCAGGAACTTGGCGTAGTTCGGCATCTGTTCCAAAGCATTATAAAAAGGAATGTTAATATGCAATTTCTTAAAAATATCAAGGAATTTAGCGAATTTCTCATCAAGCTTTTTCTTCATGAAGCGTTGTGGATACGGGACCTGATCACCGATTTGGGTACCCCCAATTCATCACGCTCGGTCTCTTTCACTTTTTCCCTTGCTTCCTTTGCCTTCTTCCACTTAGGAACTCTCTCAATCTTCTCAATGCCTTCCTCTTCAGGCTCTTTGCTTTCTATCTCAATTTCTTCCTCAACTGTCTCACCTCCATCTTTCTTATGTTCTTGTCCCTCCATCTCAATCTCTCCTTGGGGCGTCTCAGAATCAGCAGGCATCTGAGGAACCTCATAGTTGGTCCCACTTCTAAGTTGGATCGCCTTGCAATGCTCTTTCGGGTTTCCCTCCAGCATGGAAGGATATTTACCCGGCTCTCTTCCCAATGATTTTGCAATCTGGCTCATCTGGTACTCTAATAAAGTGAACCGCTGGTTGTTCTCTTGCTGAACTCGATTCCACTCTATGTCTCTCTTTTGGAGTTCTTGATCACGCTGATCGCCTTTCTTGTGCAACTCCTTCACATCATACTCCAACGAGGACAATCTCTTGCCACCTTCTGAAGGATAGCTCTCAACATCTCCTCAGTTGAGGCACCGCCTTCTCCACCCGGGGGTTTCGAACCTGGATCAACACCTGGAGGAACTGTAATTCCAGCCTTTGAATTAGCATATGAAAAATTCTCGTTCTTCCTCCATGTGTTCTGAGGAGGCTGCTGGCCTCCTTGATACCCTTGTGTGTTCCTCCATTGATTTTGAGGCGGCTGTTGGCCTGGACTTACAAATGGTTGGCCATAAGAAGGCCTTCCAAACTGATTGCTACCTTGTGGATATCCACCTTGTGGATAGTTAGGCCTTCCCATATAGTTGGCCTCTTCATGCTGGCTCATGGGTGGGTCCACTTTTTCGCTCACTGCTGCATTCCCTCCAACCAGATTCTGCCCCATCTCAAGGTTGTTGATCTTCTCCATCATAGCCATCAACAGCTTCCTCGTACCCTCATTTTCCTCCAACTTACAAACTCTCTGAAATTCTGGGTCATCGTTCCATGCCCCGGTATTCGTGACAATGTTGTCGACGATTTCTCTACATCTCGCTATCCCTTGGTTCAGAAAAGCTCCACTCGCACACGCGTCTAGATGGGCTTGACCAGCCTTACTGGCTCCACTATAGAAGAATACCATGATATCTCTTTCATTATACCCGTGCTGCGGGCACTCAATCAACATATTCGAGTATATCTCCCACGCCTGGCATAAATCCTCTCCTGGTTTCTGGCAGAAGAAAAAAATCTCTATCCTCGCTTTAATTGTTCTGGATGGAGGGTAGAATTGCTCGAGGAACAGACGCTCGAGCTCGGCCCATGTGGTTACACCTCCCCGTGGGAGCGTGTTATCATACCACTCCTTGGTTATTCTCGTTAAAGAGAATGGGAACAGTCTGAGCCTCTTGGCATCTTCAGACATGCCGTTATAATTGAACGTGGATGCTATCATAAGAAAACTCCTAAGATGAGTATGAGGATTCTCCTTCCCAACCTCCCCCTTGAATTGATTCTCGGTAAGCAGCTTAAGAATTCCTAGAGAAATCGAGAAGTTATTTGCCTCTACAGGGGGCAATGCCTCTCCATCATAGTACCTCTGCGGTTGTACCACAAACCTTCCACTGATAGCCATGTTCTGATCTGCGTTATGAGGAACGTGTTGAGGATTAGCAGCTGGTACGGGTACTTGTTGGGGTGGTGGTGGTTGATAAGCTGGTGGTTGGTTGTAAACAGGCGGTGGAGGATACGGGTATGGTGGATACGGATAAGGTGGGTATGGGTATGGGTAAGGGTAAGGTAAGTTGTTTTGTGGGTAGTTGTTCTGTGGGTAAGCAGGGTTGTTTTGAGGATGTTGGACAAGATTATGAGCTGGATTGTTCACGTTCTGTGTACCCGGGTTTTGGCTCTGGCTGTCCCCTGACAGATCTTGGTTCTTACTGGAATTGCCTTCAGTGCCGTCAGCCGGTTCAATGACTGATTAAACTCATTCTCGACATCATCCAACTCATTAGTAATGTCCATTGGTTCTTTCCCTCCTCCGGCAGCATTCATCCTTCTTAAAAAGGTTCGGTTTCTTCTTGTTATTGTCTCAGGATCTGACTGTAGTCTCTCTTCGCTCGTATTACCTTGCGAGCGTGTTTTCATAAACCTGAAACACTAACAAAAGAATAAAAATGCAACTGCCGAACACGCACAAATAAACAGAAAAAAAATCACTAACTACTAACTACTAAGTTATCTACAAGTTCTATTCAAAAGACATACAACGCCATCCCCGGCAATGGCGCCATTGACTTGAAGCGAAAATACCAACTTTTACTAGTAGATTCCCTGCAAGCGTACGGGTTCACTATAGTATGAGAAAGTATAATGACCAAGTTTATCGAACCCAAGGGATGAAGTGTATGCGAACAGATCCCTGAAGATCTACGCGTCATAGCTAATATGAATATATGTTTTTGGATTTTTGAAGAATTAAATTCTAAACTAAAATAAACTAGTTAAACTAAAGAACGAGAGAAACAAATTAACTAAGGTGTGTTTTCAAATAAGTAATGGTGATGCTCAGGATAGGAATCCCTACGTATACTAACGGAGCAGGTACATAATCAAAATAATTGTGATGAGCAAGAAATAACCTAAGTAAAAGATTGTAAGATAAAAGCTCAAGAATTAATACCCTAATACTTTATCCTAGCAATCGACTTCACTAATCTACTAACGAGTTAATAGATCGTGCTTAATTAACGAGACCCTAATTTAAACTAAGGTGATGCGGTCGTCCTCCTTAGATAAACCGGTAGATTAATTAACTCTTTCTAAATCCCCTCATTATGTCTACTCATTATTAAAGAGTGATAAGATCGTCCTCTCTCTAACATTTTTCGAACGAAATTCAAGAATAAAGTTAAGATTGATTTTAAGAATTCATTAATTAAGAGAATTAAAACCCTAACATCACGAATTACCCTAATTACGTACCCACAACCTACTTCTACGAGTTCATCCTACCCTGAGCATGCAAGGGTTTTAGCTAGACATGGTTTTTACGTAAACAAGAACAATTGAATAAGTAACGAACATAAACATAACGAATACAACGAATAAATTATCAAACATAAACTAGGGTTGAAAGAGAATTAATACTAAGAACTGAATTTAAATTAAGAAAACAAAGTCTCAAAGTATTAACGAACAAAGGTCTTAAGAAATGAAATTAAAAAGCAAAATCGTACTATGAATTTGTAAAGAAAACCTCAAAAACGTAAATATCAAGCTTGCTCATCTCTTCTTCTCCAAAAACTAACTCTAAAAGTAATATCGTATCAAGTGGTATGTGGTTATCCTCCAAAACGAGTTTGGAATGAATATATATAAGCGTCGGGCCGAATCGGGAACTCGTGGGCCGAAAAACGCATCCGGAAGCAAAAATCCGAGAAGTGCTCGAGCACACATGCTTGAGCGGTAGCGCTCAAGCTGTGTAGCTCGAATGGTGCAATCGCTCGAGCGGTGGCGCTCGAGCTGGTCGAGCGCTCGAATTTCTCTGCATATTTTGGGGCGCTCGAGCAACACGCTCGAGCGGTGGCACTCGAGCTGCTCGAGCGCAAGAAATCTTCTGTAAGTTTTTGGCACTCGAGCAATGTGCTCGAGCGCTAGTGCTCGACCTAAGCCACTCGAATGACTCCAAATTTACCCCAACTAATATTTTTCCTCTTCCGCACTAATACCAATCGTATTTCTTCGCTATCTACTCATCCGGGCATCCGTTTGAGTCGATTCAAAGTCCTACGAATTCTATTTTTCACCCTCGATTCACCTATGAGCATCAAAGAGGCAAATTCATCAATGTATAGAAATAATGCTCAATTGACTCTAAATACTCAACAAAACCGACCAAAACTAGGGTATTTCTAACGACGAATCATGACAATTTCACGCCTAATCAATAGGAAACTTTGAAAACTATCCGTTGGAAGAGATAGCCTTCTAGGTTGTCTTCTCGTAGGATTTGTTCAACGGATATAATATCCATGCAACAGCCATCTTTGCATGTATTTGGTAATTGCATTTAATGCTTGCCCATTGAATTTTCCAGGGATGTCAGGTTCAAGTCAGTGTCCGTACATGACTTAGCCCTCTCTGATTGATCCACGTCATCAGGTAGGTGAGAATGTCAGAACTTATTCTTCAGTTTGGTCTTGTCTTTACTGAGTTCAGGTTTGTCCTCATCTACGTACGTTTTCCAGCACTGACATTCTTTTTGACTTGCTTGGATCCTACTCCAAGTCTTTTCCTAATACTCAGTGTGATCATGTTCCCTACAGGACTGAGTTTAGCGAAGATCTCAAGATCTTGCTCTTCATCCTGACACGTACTTAGCCAACTTAGAAGGACTGCCATAAGCTCAGCATGGTGCGCTTGTGTTCTTCAGGCTCCAGTCTTGATTGTCATCAATGAGTACTCCTCTCATTGAGTACCTATAAATTGTAAAATAGACTAACTTACAAACCTAACCAAGACTAGCCTAACTATTACAAACACTTAGGCAAATCATCTTTTCAGGGGCATTTGGGATCAACTCAAAACTGACATTGTCCCAACACAAACCTTTTGAGAAAAGATTTAAAAGGCCCGAGGAATAGCAATGGTCACATGTTGCTCTGAAAAGGACAAAGATATGGTATGTGTTAGAAGAATCAGACAAAAGTTAAAAAAAGCCAATCAAAATGTCAAGAAGACATACCTTCGGGTACAGTTGCCCGTGCCTCAAGATGGTGAGCATAAGTGGTTAATCGAGCGACCTTCTTGCAGTCATCAGTGTTTAGATGGTGAAGGTCTCGATCCTTCTTATTGCGGAGGGCAACTAGTGATAAAGTGAACAATAACTCGTCCGAAAGACCTGGGTGACCCTACTTCAAAAACTTTGGAAAATAATTAATATTAATTCCACTTGTCTTCTAAAAGAAAAAATAGAACCTACGCTTAAGGTCTCCATAGGCTTTAGGCGAGAGAATACGCTCTTCGCCTCTAGAGAAGTCTGCAGATGCTCGTTAATCTCCCCTGATAAAAAAGAACTATTATTTCCAGTTCTTCACTTTATTGGGAACCCCCTCAACTAACTTTAGTCCATCTCTGGCCTTCAAGTAATACCATCCTTCTCCATCTTCGAAACGAGCAGCTGTAATTTTGTTCTTATAACCTTCAAGGCTGAAGAGAGTCATCAAGCCGAGTAGGTTGATCCATTCGTTCGGGGTTATTTAGCTGATCGTTAGATTTGTATCCAATAAGAAACGAACAACTACCAGATGGAAGGGTAATCTAAGACCGGCCTCAAGTACATTCTAAATTTAAGGTTGTATAGTGGGGAGGATGGCGATCAGTTGTTTCTCTTTTTTGGGGGGCATACAAGTGGATATCGTAGGTGATCTTATATTGTAATCAGATATACTCCAAGTCTTCTTCTTGGATCAGGTTTTCCACCTTGCTCGCCACATACTTTGTTGTCTAAGTGGCCATGATTATTCTGGAGGGGCAGTAAAAGCTTTGGAATAGCGTGCCACATACCCATCCCACTCATCGTCGCGAGCAACTGTAGTGGGTATTTGGCTTTCTTAGGTTGCCTCTGGAATAGGGAAGTTTATTTCTCTTAAAAACTGCCAAGAAATCTCATCCTCTTCTGCCTCCTCGTTCGTGTCACCTCCCAAGTCAGACGAAGTGTCACCTTCTTCTCGGGGGCGAGTAATTGGTTGATCCACAACTTGCTCACCATACTGTTGGGCTCTAGTACCCTCTACTAAGCGAACAACTGAACTTGCCGCTGAGTTTGTTTCCTTATCCACAAGTAGGGTGAGTGGGTTTTTTATAGAGAGCTTGGTGAGCAGATTGGCATGAAGGGTGCATCATAGGCCTCTTTTTGAGATTCTTAAAAATGGTGGCGCTTGATATTGAAGATGCCATTCGCAGTTTCCGGTCGGAGAAAATAGTAAATGAGTGTGTAATAAAAGCAAAAAGGTTGAAAGAAGGAGATATGGTGGAAGATAGTTGAAATTCCTGCAAGGAGACGGTGAAGAAACCCATTTTTTGGTCTTAATCGAAGGATGGAAATACAAATTATAAAAGAAATCGGAAGAAAGATTAAGAAGAAATTAGTGATTATTATGAAATCGGTGACTGAATGAAGAATGTTGAATTTTTTTAGTGGAGATTGTAAAGGGAAAATGTTTCAAGAAGCTTAAAGACGTAAAAGTGGTAGAAAATAGGAGAAAAAAGAAGGAATAAATATTTATAAGCAAATAAATGGAGCAAAAGTGCAAAAAAGAAAAGATTTAGGCTCCTATGGGCAAATCGATACCCACGTTTGTTAGTGTTGGTATCCTAAAGACAATCCTTTGTGAGGACATAATACTAAGATAATATTCAGTTTCTGGTTTAATATTATCGATTGATTTAATATTAAATATATGGCATTACACTTATCTGAATATTATGTCTGATTGTTTGCATATATTCATATCTGTGTTCCCATGAATCAATACTGTCATTGAGTGAGTGAGAACTCAGATGACTTAAGTATGATTCTCAAATAGTCTCAATCAAGGATAATCAAGAATGGGATATTGATGATGCAATTGAGATTGGTGTGCGATCTGCATTATACTCTATGGGAGAGTGTAGTAAGAACTCACTTACTACGAAATACTAGGTATCTCATAATGGATGCACAAATACCTTATAGGGTATTGGTATACCCATCCGAGAAACTTTTTGATGTAATTCTACATAATGTGTCTACAGGTGTCTCGATTAGTGAGAGCGATGTGATACTCCTCTGACTTGAGGTCAATACGCACAACATGTGTGGAGTGATGAACTTTGGCCAACGCTTGCACCCTCCAAGGGTAGATATGGCATGGATTGAGTTAATCACGAAAAATATGTGCATGGTAGTTGAGCCAAGAATATGATTCATTTCTCGATGTGGATTTAGAGAGAATACTCGTCTTCTCATCATAATAGGATCTAAGTCGTCGACCGATGCACGTCAACTTGGACTTTGTGGCCAAGTGCCACCCAGCCCTGTCTCCAGCGTCGTCGCGTCTCCTCTTCTAGTCGATGCTGCCACGACCCCCTCCCCTTTGCACAACACCACCTCTCGGTTCCAGCCTCGATCGATGCCTAGCCATCGCCTCCGTCTAACGCCGCCATCGCTCAATCGTCGTCGCTGCCCCGACAAAGTGAGTCTCGTATTTCATTTGATTTCTCTTCAAATTATCAGTTCTTCAATTCATTTACAATTAAATAATTTACTCACGATTTCAGTTCTTCTTCGTGTGTAATCAAGGTGTTATTGTCCTCGTCATTTTTCGGTGAAGTTTGAAGAACGAATTGTTGCCTGTTTATTCCCAGAAAATCCAAAACGACGTCGTTAGGCTGTCTAAATAACCCGACAGACAACCGAGCCACTGAATGATGTCGTTACCAAACTACGTCGTTAGGCTACCCAATTTGGGACTCGTAAGATTTCTAGTCTTTTCTCTTTAATTTTGTAGTAATTGGAATAGGAACGAACTGTTTTAATTTCAAGACGTTGAGGCTTTGGAAGGTTGGAATATTTATTTTATTGGAGCCTGTGAGATTGTAGATGGTTTTTCTGTTGTTGTTAAATTCTTATTGTTCCGATGGATTAACTAATTAGAGTGAGGTTGTGTTCTAGCTGTTGGTGTGGTGAATTGGATTGAATTAGTTGTTTGGTGGATTTAAGTTCCTACGGTTGTACTATTTATTTTATCACTGGTATTTAGTTGTTTAGCTGAATGGTTTTAGTTGAATGGTGATGGTATTAGTTGTTGTTACTATTAGTGGAGGTTTTCATTGATAAAGGGAAATTATTCTTCTCCCCTGCCTACTACTCGAATAAGGGCAGGAGAAACTTTATTTTCTTTAAATGTTAGTTCCAATTATTTGAGAAAACGACTAGTACCATTAGATTTTAATAGTAATACCTTTTTAATAGTAATACTTTGGGTTATCAAAATTATCATATTAGTTGAATTTTGATAAAAGGAACGAAATGATAAGTCGGTTAATATCCAAACTATTAACTGTTTGAATTATGTGATATAATTATATATGCTACAAAATGCCTATTATTTTTATTCAAAATCGATCACCATTGCATGATTAAGGGCATTATGTGAGCATGAATCAACTTAAGTACGAATTACGTAAATTCTCTCCACAATTTGTGAATGTCGGTTTCATAGAAAGAGGTGGTGTATTTACTATTGATTAACAAAGGGATATCCGACCTCTGGGGAGCGGTTTGTGATGCCCTCGGGTACAAGTTGTTGATTTCAGATAAATCTGATCCCCAGTCAGCTGCCTACGTGCACACTAGGAATAAGGCCATTGATTTATCTACTTACTGTTTTTTGTGTACGGAGGTTGGAAGGTTAGTTGAAGGAGAAAGGATGTTGTATGGAAATGGTTCGAGGGAGGAGATTTACAATACGTGGAAAATGATTTTGGCAGATTGGACCGATTCTTGAAAATGATTTTGGGCTTTGCCCCTTAATGTGAATCAACTTGTGATATATCAATTATATGATGTGAAACCTGTTATGCCCAACTAAATATTATTATGATCTTGTTACTTATGTGATATATGATATTCGTGTTTACTTGTCAATTGATTAACAGAATTGATATGTTTTATTACTGAGTACAGTTTAATATACTTTAGATTTACCAATCACATGACGTTGCGAATCACCCATACGTGAGAATTCAAATCTCACGCCCCCTTCTTACAACCCTTTGCAGATTATAATTTCGTGGAGCAAAGACAGTAATAGGGACGACACGGAGTTCCCCACTTAAATAAACGGTTACTATTAATAATATGTTACCTTTAAAATAAATATTATCGCTACTACTTCCAGACGATATAATTCATATGTATTTCGTAAACTAAAACCCTACATGTACTTTCATAAAATACTAGACCTTATATATATATATATATATATATATATATATATATATATATATATATATATATATATATAAGTGTGTGTGTGTGTGCGCGCGCGCGCTTGTGAGACACTTATTATTTTCCTCACTCTTTCCGCTGCATAAAACTCATCCCTTATTTTAATATCCCTTTCGTTCAACAATTTTATAGTTCGGATTTTAGTCACAAGTGATACCTCGAATCTGAGATATTTATGTATTTCGGGTTCGGGGCGTTACAAATGGAATCTTCACAAAAGTATCTCCGGGACGAACAACTAGTCCCCACAAATTCTATCAAAATAACTTCATAGTTAAGCATTGTATTAGGATGACAAGTGTATTAACACGTGTCATACATATAAGTGTAATAGCCTAGAAATTAAACAAGTGTCTTAACACTTGTCAAAGATAGAAAATTGGTGATTAAGGGAGTGACAAATATGTGTGTAAATATCCTACTTGCTTAATGTGTGTAAATATCCATTGTTTCATAATAAAGTATATGCACAATTATTCATAAACACACTCTTATGTTGCCAAAATACTAACCCAACTTTACCTTAACATAAATTCATCTAGAAATCCTCTTAAATATCTTTTCTATGCTTGTTTGATGATCCACATTTCACTAATTCTTGTTGACATCAAAGGATCATCAACATATATCTCTAAAAGATCTATTATATATTTTAATAATTTCTGAAAGATCTATTATATTTTAATAATTTCTAAAAAGTCTTTTATATATTAAATTAAGCTCCGGGGCAAATTATAAAAAAAATGTGTAAAAATAGTTAAAACGATACTTATTTTAAAATAATATTTAACCTCTAAAATGACATATATTTTGAAACAAAAGGAGTATATCGGAGATAACAAAATTATTTCACCGACTCCCTTCATATGTCAATTGACTCAATTTATTGAGCCATTTAATAATTTCTTTAAAAAGATATAGATGTCAATTTTTTTTTTTTACTTTTAATTGTGAGCAAAAGTATTTTGCAAGCCATTGCTAAATAATTGAATTTTAAAATGATTTGCACAAAATATTGAAGAATGTAGATAAAGTTTATTATTTTCGTTTTAGGAAACAAGACTATTTTTTGTGGACAAAGGGGGTACTCTATATTTATTACGTAATATCGGCTCAATCGCTTTACTAACAGTCCGATCGATCTGACCGAAAGCGCTAAGGGCATCCGATTCAAAGTCCACTTCCGCTTTTAAAACATAATACATAATCCCACACCATTTCCAAGCAGAAATAGAATATATCAAGATCTTTGTACCAGTCCCTTCAATTAAACTAGCCTTTTTTATTCCCTTCCTCCGCAAAAACTGTGCCCATTTTGCACATAAATTTAAAGTAAAAAAAATAGATTAAGTAGATAAAATAAATGTGTTGTGGAGTCTATTTTGAATAAATTGACTGTTTATGAGTGTAAAATAAAATGATTATTGACATAAAAGGAATGAACACGCTTTTAGTGGATAATCAAACAAAAAAGTGAGCACACACACACATATATGTATATATATTGTAGATAGAGGGAGTACTAATCATACTCAAGACAAGCTGTGTATTACTCCCTCCGTCTGAAGACTTTCTTCACACTACTTTTTTTCTCATATTTTAATGAGCGAATTTTTTATTAGTATTTGAAATGATAAAGTGACTTTTTAGAAGGGAGTATGATATGTATCTCTCCTTTATTATATGTCTCCTTAAAAATTACTTTTTTTTTTTATTTCAAATACTAATAAAAAGTGCATTCGCTAAAACACGAGAAAACTATAAGGCTCAGTTGAAAATAAAACCATCACTTTTCCGCAAATTGCATATAAGCTAAACTTTTGAATTTTCGCAAAAAAAATCACTATTTTCATATTTATTTGCAATTTAAACTTCGGACAGTTTGTCCCTTGCCCGAAAGCTGATGTGTACAAATAAATACACAATCATCATCTTAGTAAGCATCAACATCAATAAATATTTTTTTAAATTAAAAAAACAAATTTATATTATAAATATTATAAATAAGTTTAAATATAACAAAATAATTATATTTCTTAAAATTAAAATACTTATTTGTTCTTTGATTTTTTTTTTAAATTATTAATATTTTTTTAAAATTAATAATTCAAATGCATTTGAAGTAATTTTAAAAATTAAATTCCAATTAAAAAAATCAAAATGTCCAAACTCTCAATTCCTTTTCGTTCTTTATCCCCAAACATGCGGTATGTTCGACAACTCTACAAATCTTCTTCCCCATGCCAATCTCCATTCCCCACCCCCCTTCCTTGCAAAACTCAAAATCAAGATATTGGTCCGAGGTAAAGGTCAGAGATATGCAGTATTTGAGGTATCAATCTTAAAATAATGTGAGAAAAAAGTTGTCCAATTTCTGGGTAGATTAAAATTGTAATTGTTCAAGAGAAAATAATTAAATCCATGTCTGATGATGTTGTGTCGGCGTCGGAGAAGAGGAGCGGGGCGGTCGAATAGTGAAGATAAGAAAGGAAAATGAACAATGATTTTAGGGTTGGACTTGGCAATTGCCGAATGAATTTTGGGGGATTTTGGATGGTAATTGAAGAAGAGAGTTCTTTTGTTGTTTAATTAAGAAAGTGTTTAGTTTGTAAATATTTTATTTTAGTTTGGCCTTACTTTAAATTGGTTAATTTTTAAATTTAAATTTCTATTTATTTTAAATATATCATAAACTTTTGAAATTTTGTAAATATAATTAATTTTTTAATTTTTTTTTAAATATGCCTAACTATTTTTTTATTTGTATGAATTTTAAATTTATTTATAGTTTTCTAACCTTTATTTGTAATTTAAAATTTATTTACTATTTTTATAAATAATGAATGATGTGGATGCATACTAAGACGATGATTGTATATTTATTTGTACACGTCAGCTTTGGACAAGGACAAAACTGTCCGAAATTTAAATTGCAAACAAATATAAAAGTGGTGCTTTTTTTTTGCCAAAATTAAAAGGTTTAACTTATATTGCAATTTACGGAAAAATGGTTATTTTATTTACAATTAAGTCAAATAATAAATGTGAAGAAAGTCTTGGGACAGAGGAGATATGTGATATTCTGGATCTATTCCATACAACACTAGCAAATAGTGACTTGATGGACAATCACAAGAATTTGTCAAAATTTAGCAAATAAACAATAGTGCTGAGTCGTTGTTCATAGTATGAATATGATAAATAACCACTGTTATGTTTGTTCCAAAACACGGTTAATTTTTCAAGAATTTAATATGAGAATTGACTTGTAATATTTAAATGGATAAAATATTTTTTATGAGAGTTCATTGTTTAATTTAAGTAAATAAAAAAAAAATACATTTTAGTGTGTAAATATTAATAAAATAAGATATAATTTAGAGGTTTTTAGTGTGAATATATAGTGAATTGTGCGGAACGAATGTAGCATAAGACATGAAGGCCAAAAAAAAAAATCATCTTAAACCTGTATTTAGAAGCGATACTCTGGCGGATTGGAAAGGCGTTCTCTACCTATGATATGATTGTCGCCATTTTTAATCTTTAATTTATGCACTATGTAGAAAGGAGCACACCTGCGCACAGTTTCTTCTCGGAAAAGTTTGAGTTCATGGGACCGCAATTTAGGGGTGCTTTTTTCGAATTCTTTAAAGAAATGAAAATGATATATATATATTTTTTTTATCTCTATCCTTAAATATAATGAAACTTGAGATTATATTCATAGTGATTACATAACTAAAATTGTGCTCTACTTTTGAAAAAGTGGACAAAATGAGATGTTTGTTTTGACATGGTGGAGTAATGATTAAAGAGGAGAATTATAAGATGAAAAAGTAATCAAATGAGATAATAATTATCTTATTTAGAAGGAAAAATAGTACTATGTATCATCTTTTGTTCTCATTAACTACTATAATTACAAGGTTATATTTGAATGAAGTAATTTTGATTATAAATTTTAAATCCACACTCTAACTCCACTTCACTTGTTTGAGTAAAATATCTAATACATAGATTTCAAATACATAATTTTAATCCTAATTCAAATTGGAATTTTTTTAAAAACTTAGCAAAATCATATTATTTAAAATTCATTGATTTTTAAATCCTTCCAATTTCTAATTCCTTGAATTTTAAATGACTCTATCCAAACACAACCTATATTTATTCTCATTACCATTAAAGCAACCTAAATTGATCGGGACTCATTTTACCCCTCCCAATGAAGTTGACACCCACGTATCTGCTCAATACACCCGATTATAGCCATATATGACTGTACATGATACTTAGAAATGTTGTGCATACGAGTGTGTTGAACAAAAACTCGAGCATTAGTAGCCCTACCCTATAAAAGAAAAATATTTATAAATAAGGATACATTGATCAAAATTGATTACATTAACCGTTGCGGGTGAACAGAAATGACAGCAGAGCAATGAAACTCTATAAAAGATCTATTTTTGCATAAATACATGTATAATAAATTAATTTTCTCCCTCCCACCAAAATGAAGAGACCTGAGAATCTAATATACAATTCTCCTCTAGTTTCCATACATACTCTGGCAATTCTGTAACAGAACTGAATGTAATCTGGAAGCTTTTCACTTCCCAAGTCACATCACTTTTTACTCCCACAGAGTTGAGAGTGAGTATCGTTTTGCCATAACTAAAATCAACTATCCAATTGTGCATTTCTTTGCTCACCAAGAATACTTACTTTTCTATAAATGAATGCTTCTGTATATGAATGCTTCTGTAAATGATATTTTAGAGGAATGAACTAATCAAGTGCTGCTTTGTTTCTTCGATTAGAAGGCTTACCTAAGCCATCAAAGATGGGAATTGTAATGGCTGCAGCAGAAAGAGCCTGAAAATCTGGCTTCAAACTCCATATGGATGAAAGGGTCCCATTGTCTGAATCCTGCAAACTTGATGCACTTGATGATTTACGTACCCCATCAACACTTTCTGTTAGGAAGGAATCCCCTAAACCTATAGGAATCGGGATAAACCCTCCTGCTTCTCCATCAACTCCTCCTGAGGTAGATCTGTTGGCCAACTTGGGCCTGAGAGTTAAGCCTTTGTTCTCCTCCTTTAAAAGTTTTTCTTGGATGTGGGAAGTAAAATCAGCCTCAGATTTTAAACGCCTTCTCACCAACTTTTCGTTCCATTTGGTAGTTCCATTATTTTCAGGAGAAGAGTCCTGATCGACCAGATCGTCTGGTGCTAAACAATTAGCTTCACTTTTTGACTTTCTATAATGACTCAGTTGTGGGTTAGAAATAGGTGATGGTTTATCAAATGGTCCATCCTCTAGATAATGAGATTGCCCTTGCTGGTACACTGCCATTTCCACACCTTTCTGGTCTGTTGATTTAAGACCATAATAGCCCTGCAAGCTGCTCATGGCTGGGGAGACTTTTTTCTCTGAAGATGATTTCAACTTCAGTGATGAAAAGGAATCGAATAAATCAGATTGCCTACGACTTTGACGAGAGCTGCTTGGCCTGCAAATGGGCATCAAAATAAGGCACTTCAGCACCTCTTGCATGTTATTGTTATTATAAGCTTTTTATTGAGGTAGAGACAATGATATTGATCTCAAAGGGCAGCATTTCAACTAGAAGATGCAAGGAGGAAATGTTTGTTAGGTAAAAGAGAGTATTTGCCTATAATATTCCCCAACATAAGGATATTAGTCACATTACGGAAGCTTAACTAAGTCCAGTTCTTCTAACAGTATTATCTTGCATAAGTGTTTCCAACAGCAAAATTGGGTATTTTTGACAGGGAAAATAAGTACATCCGCAACAAGCAACACAAAGATCTCCTGACTTCTAAGCATTCAAATAGTTGAAGTCCTACCAGTTTTTTCTTCCACTGAGTATCTCGCATATACTTAAAAAGCACACAGATAACAAGTTTATTTGTAATTTAAGAGTGAAAACACAAGTACCGAGGAGGAGTGCCATGGCCGTTGGATAAGATGGGTGACGGGGGATGCCTCCCGGGCAATGGTATTTGGATTGTCTTGAGAGCAAACATTTGGAGATCCGTCACCAACCCATTTAGCTTCTTTATATCTGCCACCTGATACACGTAAAAGCATTCAATTGTAACAACTCCTAATACAAGAATATCAGCTCTCTCTCAATTCTAAGCTGAACAAAACGCAGAATCTACAGCATGTAAACAATATGCAATCAGAAAGTAGAAGAGCTGGAGGTAGTCGTGAACCAAATTAACATCGTAAACATTATTCCAATTTTTTTATATCTTGCCGATTTTTAAAATCTTATTCCTGATACTCTCAGAAGCACATGATAGGCGCCCAATCTACGGAGAATCAATGTGCATTTTCCATAAAATTAGGAATGGCACAAAAACCACACAAAATTAAAAGCAAAAAACCTCAAAACTTATTAGATTAATAAAGGAAACAACGAACTCTTTTACGGAGCTAGATAAGCTGATTAAATACGCAAAACTGCCATTTATACCTCGACGCCATATTTGATGGCGACGCCGGCGAGCGTGTCGTACTTCGACACGGTGTGCTGTATGTAATTCACGCCACCACCGTTAACGCCGACACCAACAGCGGCGGAAGTCGGCGGCGACGATGACCGAACCTTTCCCGACTGTAAATATTCCCCTCCTCCGTCATCACTCATTCGCAAAAACCTCTCCATCACCATCAGCCGTCCTGAATCAGTTCACGGTGACATCGATCATCAATTTTTGTCAGAAACTTTAGGGATAAAGATTTAGGTGAAGGAGTTTTTGCAGATCTGGGAAGAGTACTTGTGGGGCTCTCTCTCTCTCTATCTCTCTCTAGATCACCGATGTTTATATATTTGCGTTAAAAGTATTATTGTGCAGTAGTTTCCTTTTTAATTGCGATTATTTGAGCAATATTTGGGGGAAATATCTAAATGACTAAAATTGGTCAAAATAGATATAGTAAGAAAGTCAACACTGCGAAATGGTGTGTTGGAGTTAAAAAGGGAATATGTATAGGTGGTGTTTGGCTTATTACGCCCCACCGACAACCTTTCCGCGTTCCCAAACATTATTTTAATTTGGAACACGCTTATATCACTATTCTTTTTCCTTTATCGAATATATATTCTTTTAAATAATTTAACAGTATTAGCAATAATTTACGTTGATACCATACATACTCAAAATCATATCATACTTTACAGCTTTAGTTTTAGTACATTTTCTCGAACCACAATTTCTTCAGATGCGATTTTAAGCATTTCCATCCACATATCTTCCACAAACATCTGAAATACTAATAAATAAAAAACAAAAGATCTTAAAAAAAAAAAAAAAAAACTTTCAGGCAAATAATCATTTTCTTGAGCATAAGAAATAAATAAAAATATCTCCAAGAAAAGAGCTACTTTTTTTTTTAATTCTTTCAGCCAAACAATTATTTTCTTAAGCATTTCCAAATATTCACACTCTACAAATATATGGAAAAAATAAATTAAAATCTCCAAGAAAAGTGCTACGTTATTCTTAATTCTTTCAGCCAATCAATCAGTTTTTTAAGCATTTACGAAAAATACAGCCTTAGGACTTCTTCAATTTTACTGTATAATTTCATTTCAATTTAGACGCTAAAATTAAGGTTTGTGTAAGCCAATTTGAAGAAGAGCATGTATCAAGTGAAATTGATTCATACATTAATTGTTGAAGGATATTAGTTGTTTTCGCTGAAAAATATTAATTTTTTTCACTGAAGAGTATCAATTTATTTTTAATAAACAACTAATACTCTTTAATAAAAAAAAATAATACATTTCATTAATTCATATATGAACCATTTTTAGTTGTACTTTGCCTTTCAAGAACACTCATGTTATTTTAATAACCACGTCATCCTTAACAAATACTTTAAGACCACTTTATATGATATAATTATTAACTTAGGAAGAATCAAAATTCATTAAAATAGGAATACATCTAGACTCAATAATCACGCGTGTTAGCATACCACAAATTAAAATAGCACAAATAAACCCAAATGGTGTATATATTCATGAGACACATAGCCCTTATTCAACACAAAGATACCTAACTAATTATTGTTCAAATTATTACAATTATGTCTAGTATAGCAACCATAGGAATAAGAACCTCTCACCCCCCCCCCCCCCCCCCCCCCACCCCCACCCCTTCCATTGTCACAATCAAAAGTCATAACTTAAAAGAACTTATGAACCAAAAGACATCGTTGCCAGCAAGGGAGTGTTGGTGGGATAAAGTGTAAAAAAAAGGCAACATTCATAGCAATATCCTAACCAAAATAAGTTAACGCCATA
Source organism: Ballota nigra (assembly GCA_947034835.1). NCBI lineage: Eukaryota > Viridiplantae > Streptophyta > Magnoliopsida > Lamiales > Lamiaceae > Ballota > Ballota nigra. The sequence continues at coordinate 90,919,394 of OX344720.1, read as the reverse complement.
TATAATCGTTTTATGATTTCATTTACCCTCTCCCTCCTCCCAACAACCCACAAGGAAGCACAGATCAAAGGGTAAAAAATACTGAGGCATGGACTTGCATGAGAAAAGACTAGAGGACATTTATGGAGGAAAACGAAAACGAAATCTCAGTTCAATCATGGGCCATGGCGTCCAAGAGGGTAAACAAATTGAGAAAGGATGGACGGAAGCGAGAGGGTGAAAATCGACTTAGCATAATTAGGCTCACGTCAAAATAGAGTGATGTTGGGAGATAGTAACAGAGATAAATCGATATTAGCAGATTTAGTTGAAAAGTCACTAAATTTAGTTTATGTGATATATAAAGATATAAAGCTACAAGAGTGCATTAGTAAATGAAATAAGAAAAAATGGCTTACACTTAGAAGTATGTGTGCGAGGTTGCATTTGTCAGGAAAAATTCTAATATAAACAATCCTGCCTGCCAAGGCTCTCAATATTCCACTTCATTTTGATCTAAAGCTTCATCTCGGTGGGACCGCCTTTATTACCACCAATCCTATCCTCCTTGCACCATACCTTAACCTGAACACACTTGGAAGATGAGCAAAAATTCCACCATTCAATTATATCACAAAATAAATTTAATTTTGGTCGAATGCAGCTCAAAGTGCCTGGCATACTGAACCAAATAGTTGTTTTAAAATTACATTGAACTGTGTTCCCACAAAAGGTTGTTGTAGAAGAGGAATTTCCCACAACGCCTAAGATGAAAGATCGAAAGCTCACCATAGGTGTAATAAGTCTCATGATAATCTTATGCTGGCCTCCGATTGACAGCAGACATATCTGGTCTGGATGGCATCATGGCAACACCGTGGACTGTGATAAATACAACTGAATTAGAATCAACATTGTTTGCAATCCTGGTTTTAAGGAAATTCATGGATACCAAACAGGGCCTTGGCACAACTAAGATCACCTGAGGGAGCAACTGGTAGACTATTTGCTACAGGGGGCTGCAAAGTAACAGCATTGGCGAGAGCCCTTTCTTGAGGTGGTCCATAGTAACCTGCTAGAAATAAAAAATTGCCTGTGAGAATGAAATCTCGTACCTTAAACTATAATTATTTGTAAGTCATAACCAAGGTCAAATTCAATTAGAATACGCGTACAAACACAGAGAGACATACATACATACGTTACAGTGTATGGAGGCCAATGGTGGATTTCTTATGGAGCCCAACATCAGCATTATAACTAGTATCACGTTACAGTGTACAAGTGTCTTATGCTAATGTTGGGCTCCATAGGAAACCCACCATTGGACTCCACATCATTACTTCATATAAATACATACATATATATATATATATATATAAACCATCTGAATTTGGTTAATGAAATAATAAGTTCATGTTATTGTAACAATGGGAAGAAGTAAATCGACGTAAATCCCTCAGGAAGTCAATTTACAAAGAAAGTGGATGTTCAAGCAAACTCTAGAAACCAAACATCCGGAGGTCAATTATGTGCATTGATAGGGCAGCCAATTGCAATTTGTAATGCAAGAGTGCCAATCAAAAATAAGAAGATGGTTCTGTGCATGTTCCCTTTCCGGGAATCAAGTTCTTAACTAAGACCCCGAAGCTGCTGAAAATATGGTTAAGGGTACTCAAGAATAAGGAAACTCAATAGCAAATTCAGAGTGGCAGAAAGAATATACTAGCAGCAAATTGAGCAGATATGAGAATGCTAGCTAAAAGCCAATGAAGAGGAAACTACCAAATCAACGTAATATGGGACAAGCCAGAAAATTTGAAAAGAACAGGGGAAAAAGAAAAATAATCCCTAGACCTATGAAACTAGAATACATATTAATTCACATTCCAGCAACAACTCTTAGCAAGTAAACAGTTAATCATTGTCACAAGAAAGGTAGATTATGCAGCTGCTGGTACAGGAACCACTCGAGATCAATCCATTTTTATGACTGTTTTACCTATACAATTTAATCCCGTGTAAAATCCCAGGATTTACTCTCTTTGTATATTCTATTGAATCTATTCTAGATATTGCAGGTACTCCGCACATAAGACACTTTAATACTTTTTGATGTAATAAACTAGCCAGTTATGATTGTTCACTCATATTGAGTCCGGTAACAAAATGATAGTGCACACAAGATTGACAAGAAAATGATTACCTCCAGTCACCCAACCACCACTTGGACGATCAGCATTAAGAGCATTAAATGGCATCATTGGCAATGAGTAAGGCCGATATTGCTGGACTGAGCTAGAATAGGAGAAACGACTAGATATTTGTGGGGGTTCAGGACACACAAAAGACGAATTGACTGGCACGAACTGTTGCTTTTGTTGTGAAACGTTGGTATAGGATACCATGCGGGACCCTTGAGTATAGGATACCATATGGGCAGCTTGATTTACCTGGAATTACAGGAGTTCACAATATTCACATTTCAATATTTTAGTATAGATGTACCAACATAAAATGATAAGCATGCATGAGTGGGAAGCCAGAAGACTCACAGTGGGGGTACCGCCAGTTTCACGATGCACAGAGAGTAGGTGATATACTAATGGCTGAGACGTCGTCATTGTTGATGGAAGTGGAAGCATGTATTGGGGCATTACTGTAGGTTGAGGTGGCAATGACTGAGGAAATAGTGAAGGATCTACAGGTGGGGGTGGGGGCGGTGGTGGGGGTGGGGATGATAATGGTGGAGGTGGTGGTGGTGGGGATAATGGAGGAGGTGGTGAGGTGGGTAGAGGTGGAGTTACAGGAGGAGAACCAGGTGGCAATGGTGGGGAACCCTCAGGAGAAGGCGGCAGCAATGCGGAGATGTTTGAAGATGATCCAAAGACCACATCTGAATTAGGCTCGAGCAAAGCTACCACAGAAGTATCATTGGCAATCAACGACCTTTCATCCTTTTGGTGTCCAGAAACATCTTCCATTTCAAGCTCGCCGTCAACTTCCTCTAATATGCAGTGACGCCGATCACTTGGAGTAACAGTGTGGTTCTCAGGATCTTTGCTGGCAGGGGTATGCTGGCATGGTGATGTATTTATAACTTCCTTGCATAATTTTATTGGAAAATCATCTTCATCTTCCTCTTCTTCTTCTTCAAACAAATGAGATGATAGCAGCCCAGGTAACTGGAATGTAGCATTGCTGAAACCAAAGTAACAGAATGATACATGAAAATTATATCAAACAAAATACTCAATAATTAAGAAGAAAATTGATTTACAACCATGCAAAGACAGTTGGCTCCACGAGCATATGCCCGAAAATACTTACTCATTAAAATACATAATATTACCATAAAACAAGCAACAGGCACTCATCAAAGAGTAATTTTTTATGCACTTACCAACTTACACGATAGTCAATAGGAAATCAATATATAGATTTATATACATACTTGCATCTTCAGCTAACAACCTTACTCGTTCATGGTGTCTCAATGTAGACACGGCTATTTTGAAAGCACCTCAGCTTAGGTGTTCATCACCACACCATAGCAGGGGCTATACATGAATGTTTCAATTTGTTCTGGACTAAAAGTTTACATTAAATGAAAAACTGACACTTCATTTATGACTCAGGAAGCAAAATAGGTATAGGCTTGCTAGTCAAACAAGGTCAATGGCGTCCTTTTTGCTCTTTACACTCAATAATTACAGGGCACAAGTTTTGAGGAAACACATTGGTGGTTTTTTATTAGGTGGAATTTACAATTCCCAAAGAGGTAAAACACGCTCCAACATCAAAAAAAGTTATTTTGGAAATAGAAGAAATAAGCAATGGAAATTGTAAAAAAAAAAAAAAAGTATAGCCATCAACATATTTCGACCAACCAAAAAAATGAATTATCCCTCACATGTCATACAGCAACACAGATGAAGAGATCGAGAGGCATGAAACACCACCAATAAAAGAACAACTCATGCTTAACACACAACTGGAAGACGAAGAAAGAACCAGGAGTCATAAAGTAAGCTCTATACCTCCCATATTCATCAACAAACATGCCGTCCATTTCTCTGAGAGGATCATCAATGGCTCGCTCAGCTTTGGAAGGACGCCTTTGGGAAATAGAAACTCCAGCTGATGAACCATCTTTAATTGCTCCTATGTCATCAATGAAAGGACGAAGAACAGATTCTGGCAAGATTTTCCTCTCGAGCCACAAACGCAAGACCTAAGAGAAGACAACAAATTAGTCATTCCATAATAAGTCTACAAAGTCAAGTCACATATATTATATTATTTCCACCTTATGACATTGGCGGCGATTTTCCTGAGCCCCTGTTCCAGATGGAGCAGCAGCTCCAATGAGGCGAGGCAATGCTACCTGAACAGTAGGAATATAAGATGCCCCTGCAATTCCTAATGAACATATATCACGGAATTAGAAATCAACTACAAGATGTGAGTAAGGAAGTTATTTTTAATGATAATTTGATTTGCCATTTTATACCTTTATGACTATGAGAGCACTGTGTTATAGAGTCGACAAGAAAAAAAAGGTCAACTTTGCGAGGAAAAGTTGGCTCTTTTTCCAACTTCTGGATTAGAAGTTCCACAATCTGCAATATAAAGTCCGGGTTGAATATTGTCAGATTATCCAATGACAGAATGCATGTTGGAGAAGCAACTTGAAAAAGAAGAGATGTTGAGACAGTAGGAAGACAAAAAAAAGAATTAAGTAATTAACTGCAGACAACCTTGTAGAGGCACACAGACTCACAGGTGGAAAGAACAAGTTACTAAGCCAATAATTATCACCAATAAAGAGCCTAAAATTTATTCTACAATTAACATTCAGGACGAATGTATCAGTTTCTCATGGAAAAAGTTTCTGGTGTCAAAATGGCTCTAAAACTTTAAATACTGATCCGAGCATACCTCTTATACATCTGACAGCATAAAAATCTCTTTACCAGCTTTTAAAAATTATAGTTAGATAGTACCCATGGCACTAGCAACTAAGCTACGCAAATATCCAGAAAACTAAAAAATATAAGAAAATAAAATCATATTTTGTACGGATCTTTTGGGATTTTGCCCTGCACTTTGTTTTCTACTCTTTTCTACCCCCGTGTTTTTTTTTTTTTTTTTTTTTTTGCCTATTACCCGCTATAATTTTATCCCTAGCAGCCTTGCTTTGTCAATAAAGGGGAATGAGACTGTAAAACAACACAAATATCAAAGTGTATGGAGCAAAAAGTCAAAGGATGGGACATCACAAAAGTAAAGATATTGGAAGGGCAGGGGGAGATTTTATTTTCATAAAAATATGTATAAGTACAAGTTATAACAATCCTGGTACCAACTATCTTCAAGACAGTTACCAATCCTCAAGGAAGTCGGAGATATTATCCACTCTCAAAAATTAGCTTGGAAATATTCACACCTGTATGTAAACTTTTAATTGAAGTGTGAGAAATAAGTAGTCATAAAAGGTAGTTCTAAAGTTTCACTAAGTTATAATTTGTCTAATTCTACGTTTGGAAATTGCCACCACGGACAATTCTATTCCAACATTCTAAAAGTGACAAATCATTATCCTCAAAGATCCACGTATTTCTTTCTGACCAGATGACAAACATACAATGTGGACAACCACTTTTTATATCGGTACCTTTGGCAACCTCGATCAATGGACGATTAAAGGGCCGATTTCCCGTATGGATTGCTACTCAAGATAGACGATTACCCCCCCTTTCGTGCATTTTTATTGGGTCTGATCGGCTTTCCTCCTTTCTTTCTTGGCTTCAGGGGACTAATCCTTGAACTAAAGACCGGCACGCTATTCCATTTCGAACAAAGGAAGGATAAGGGGAGACTCATTCTCTTTCTCTACTCCTAGCTCAGTAGCTAAGCTAAGAGTTCTTTCTATAGCAGTTGATGAGCCCAGGAGATAGAAGGTAGTTGTTCAGCAAGAATACCAGATGGCTTGCCTTCTAAGTTCTTAGTTCTTTTCTAGTGGACTGACTATAAAAGACGAGTTAGGAATATCTCATCTATCCATTGTAGATAGGAGTTCTTTTATTTTCTAAGTAGGTAGGTAGTAGAGAACTACATCCGGGTTATAAAAATCAAGTTATGCAATAAAATGAAATGCCAAAAGTGGACTACTGATGTGATAAAATTAATGCGCTAACATATCAATATTTTTAATAAATTTCAACCAGGGAACTCATCAAGCAAGGATCATGAGGTCAAACAAGAATATCTACAGAAGAAAGCTGATCGGTATTTATTATGTACCTCATTGGCAATCCCATACTTCGCGCAATCAATTGCAAGACGTGTTGCACGACCAATACTTTCTTTAGTCCTCGACAGTGTCTCTATCATCCCTTCAAAAGCATCACGAGCAACAGCAGCCTCAGTACCCCCACTTAGAGAACTCCCAGTGGCCTGGTGACCTGAACTAGCTCTCCTTTCCTCAAGCTCTTCACTCTCATGTTCATTGACAGACGAGAACTGGCGAACATCATAGGAAGGAGGAGGTGAGGTGGTTTTGCCTTCTGCATTAAATTGAAGTGACTTCATTGTCTCAACTGCTGATGTGGCAGGGATAATGCTTGGGCTCCGTCTAGGCATGTCAGCATCAGGAATAAATGGCAGAGAACTTCCATAAGAGTTCTGCAAGTTTGCTTGCCTCTTTCTCGCCTGAGCAGCAGCAAGTAGATGTTTCATGGACGTCCCAGAGTCCGAAATTGTCAAATCAACTGGAAAACTTGTTTGGGTGTCTTTACAAACATCCGTCCTGAACAAGAGTGGTTTCAGACAAAGGCAACATCAAAAAAATTATATAAACCAAAATGTCAATAAATTTTAATTACCTTTCACCAGATGAGGCAATGCTATCATCCGGGTTTCCAACCATAAGAACAGGATCATTGATTTGGGAATCTGACTTCGGAGTAGTTTTCCTTCTCTCACCAGACGAAGATGTCTTACTTCTTTCACTTATTGATTGATTAAGAGAAGAAGTTAACCTAGCAGAAGCTGTATCAATGCCTCTGTTTGCTCCTGATAAAACTTTCTTTGGGGAGATACCATCAGCCACCTTGCTGAAGTGTTTCTTCTGTGATTCTGCTAATGGTCTGGTAGCAGAAACTGAAGGAGGAGACCTTTTGGGGGAAACAATAGCTGGCTTAGCCTCCATTAGAGGAGTTTTCTCAGTGGCTAACTGAGGTGGATTAGGAGCGCGAGATACATGTTTGGCAGATGATTCTGTAGTCTGCTTCTCGAAGCTTTGCAGCGCAGATGGCGATGAAGCTTTATCTCGAGAAGATTGTCCATGTTCTACTCTTCCTAAATTTCTCATGACTATTTGACCATTTGTATGGCTCTGCTCATGCTTAACAATTTTCTTTTTAGGATCTGACACACAAGGAACAACAGTGACCTTACGTGTAAATCCTGCATGAATTGGAGTTTTAGGTAATTCATCATTCTTGTCAGGACTTAGGCGGACAGCTCTCCGCTTCATTGGCGGCTGACTAGTTGGAGATTGGACTTTGTTAAGATGGACCAAACCATTTTTATGTGATGCAGAATTTCCTGGTTTATTTTCAGAAACTGAAGTAGAACTAGACATCCCCCCTAGTGGTCGATGGCGCTTTATTGGAGGGAGATCATCTTCGTCAGTAGAATGGTTGGACTCATTGGAACTTGGCTGCTGGAACCTTTTTGACTCCATTTTGGAAGAAACCGATGCTCCGTTCATCCGAGAAGTTTGGTTTCCATGGTCATGTTGAAATTTCATCTTTTTCCTGGATATTACTTCATTATGGTCCTCGAACATAAGACCATCATCTACTGCCTCAGAATGTTTTTTTTCCTTCAGCAACTTTTTTCCCTTCCTTTCACCACCAGCATCTAAATCTGACCTTGAAATATCTACAGATTTGCCACCAGAAGCAAGTTTTATTTGCAACCCATCTCCTATACGTTCACGAGATACAACAGAATTACCATTTCTGCCCATAGCACTGTCATGCTTCTTCTTGGACCGCATTTCCAGATTTTTTTGAGCATTTGTCATTGCAATCTGGTTTCCACCTTCATCCCTAACTAAGGCATGACCGGACGGGCTAGATCCTACTACAGACTCCTTCACCAGATTAGTAGTAGGATTTGTAGACAGCTTATTCCTCCTTCCCGAAGATATATGTGGGGATAAACCACGATTAAGTTGTGAATTATGCTCTGGACCCTGGTCATTCAGCTCTTTGATCTCCAAATCATAGTTTGGTTCTTCACTATCCATCTCACTGTTACCACTAACCTCTAAGGCTTCACTTTGGTCATCAGAATGTGTAACAGATGCAAGATTTCGTGCATTGTTATCATCTCTTATGCCACTTAAATTTTCACGCTGTAATAAGTCAAACTCTTCACAGATTTCCTTCACAGCTTGGGCAAAGTATCTGACTGACTTACCCTGGCGAGCAGACAATTTATTTTTGGATTCACTGGTGAATGCCTGAATATCCGCAGGAGCAACAAAAGCTCTGTCAAGAGAAGGAGAAATGAGATCATGCATAAAACAAAAATCTTTCTTTTTGTTCCACACATTACAAACAACCAACAAGGGAACAAATACTGAAGGGTGCTTGCTTAAGAAGAAAAAGATAAAAGGACGTTTCTTTATCTCAACTACATAAGCAAGAGGAACCAATGCCTTAAATAAAAGGACAAATCAACTTGTTCACGATTCCAGAATGTTCAAGTAAAAACACTAAGATGATGCATGGTTTGAGTTTTAAGTAACTTTTAATAACCTGTTTTCAAATTCTAGGGAATTTTGAAATTTGATAAACAGTAAGGTAATGTTTGCATTGGTTTTTTAGTGGGATGAGAGTTAACGTTATGTCAAATAAATGGGTAAGAGTTATTGAAGTTGTATTATTATATTATTGTTGAGTGTGATTGAAATGATTGGATGATTTAAATATATTAAAAAGTAAGTAAAGAGAATTGATTATATTGAAAAGTGTGATAGTAGGTTTATAGCTATAGTAATGGTGGCTTTCTAAAACCGGTTCACTACTTGAACATGTATACATCTGATCACAAGACTGCAGTGGCAACTTTCAGCGATTCGTAGAACTCAACAAAGCCAAACATTTGCATCAATCACAAGACATCTTACCATTAGCTCACATATGGTAATTATAAATTTAACACCATCAGGCATCTAACTGTCTAAAATAAGGCCTACTTGACTAGAATAGATGCATCATAAGCATTTAATAACAGGACTCATGAATGACTAACAGACCAAAAGTAAATGAAGGAATTTTTTTAAAAATTTAAAGGTTTTGTCTAGCATCTGACTAGGATAGATCAACAGATGCTGGTTTAATCATTTACAGATTTAGTTCTACATACAAATATAAGATCCCAAAGAAAACAACATGCACACATAAACAATCCTACGCTATTTCGTTGTAATCCACCAAACATAATTTTAGGAGATTATTTTGCAGCTATGTCAGTTTTAATTAGGCACTGGACAAATTATTTCCAAGGTTTGAATAGTGGTAAGGCTACTTCAAACCGCGGTGATATTATGGAAGGTAGCTTATTTCTTTCAGTATGAAAATCCGCAACGTCATTATGCCAGAAAGACGAAACTCATGACTTTGAACTGGGTTTTTTCAAGCTTTTATATGACAATGAAAAATGATCACACTAAGTGTGATATTGCCTTAATTTAGGTGGGACATCATAAATTACTCTGGCTACAGCTCTAGCAATTTAACCACTGCCGTGGGGTTTAAGAATACTCTTCAGATTGCAGAAAATATACTCTCTTTTGGATATTCCTGACAGAGGACGCATGTGATCTTTTAATTTATCAACAATACATCAGTATAAATCATATACAAAGGCACTCCTAAAAATCATAAGGAAAAAGGGAAATGCTAACTTCTTTCTGTCTCTATTAATTCTAATAAGCTTCCCATTGCTTGTTATTTATCTCTTATAGTTTACAAAATGGCCATCAAGCGTCAAAACATAAAATGTATCCTCAGAACAATCCACAGATCATCCAACTAAACTAGCCCCACCAATTGCAATTTCAAGCATGCACAACGATAAACTGATGCCATCCTACATCCTACATCCTACCGCTTGCCACTTGCATGAGCACTTAAGTCTTAGCCAAAGACAATGAAACATAATAAAAAGGAGTTCCTCATATTGAGGGGAACAAATAGATGATCTTCTTCAGCAAACCACACAGGGACCATAACAAAACCCATCAAACAACTGCCAGCACAGGCAAGGAACTCAAAAATAATATTCTTACCATGTTATTTGGTTCAAGACTCATCAAAAGTTAAGGATCAAAGATAATCCTCATACGCATATTGGCAATCGAGTTCTTTAAGTTTAAAAAATGTCAGAGAAAAAGATACAAAGAAAGTGCTTACATCTCTAATGTACCAAAGAATTGGACAAAGTACTTTTTAGGGTCAGGAGCACGCCCACAGTCTTCAGGTCTGCTAATCTGCAGTTAAAAACCATAAAAGGTTACCCAATCAATGAAGAACTGCAATTTGAAGTAACACAGCCAAGACAAATTCAAGACACTTTGATTTACCTAATTAATGCGCACATAACGAAACAATAGAAAAGCATGTATCACGTCACACATAATGCTCACTAGAAGTCCAATGGTCACTAACAAGAAAATAATAGTAAACAAAATTATACAGAGACTTCAATTATCTGTCAACACATAGTAGAACCCAAACAACAGCTCAAAAAGAAACCATGAACATAGAGAAGTGCATAAACATGGTAGCCCAGGAGGATAAAAATGCATAAAGATGACACCTATTAACAATAACCCAAAAAATCATCACCACGTTAAATCATAAACCTAAATTCTTATGCTTCCCCCGCTGCCTTCCTCAGTCCCCTCCCCTCCACCCAAATAAGGAATCTTTAACAATTGGATCTTCTACCCCTACCCCACCCCCTACCCCCCCCCCCCCCCCCCCAAGCACCCCCACTCTTACGATATTCTCATTCGCATAATCTACTCGGGCGAATTTGTGTTTTGAATCCAAATCAGCAACTCATAGCAACCCCATGAAAGTAATGAGTGCAATTTAACAAGAAACCAATCGAAATTGGGGCGATTAAATACGAATAATAAAAAAAAAAAAAAAAAAAAAAGAGATTGAACGTGAATCAGAATGCACCTTTGCAGGCCAAGGAGGAAAGCCCTTGACCTTGGCGAGGACGAGGTCGCCCAATCTCAATTCGCTCTTTGTTTTGACCCCTTTCGCCCCACGCTTCTTCCCTGGAGCCATGCCCTCCAAAATTCCACCGCGTTTTTTCCGTGATTGTGCCAAATCCCGCCAGTAAGAACATAAATAGTAAACAACAATTCTAGATTCAACGACACTTCGCCGGAGAAGTCCCGGAACCGATTCGGATTCGGCCTTCTACCGATCACAGAGGGAACGTAAGAAGAGAACGATTTTAATGTTTGTGAAAAGAAAATCAGAAAAAACAAAAAAGTAAATTGGTAGTAGCGGTGTTGATAGGGATAATAGAAAATACAAGCAATCTAGTATTTATATTTATATTTATATAAATTAACTATATTTATTTAACTATTCGTGAGTTGAGGTTGACTTCGGGAGTGTATTGGTTATAGAATATGTTGCACAGGTGCGGGTGTGGGAGTGCGGGGGCGATACGATACGGGTTCGGGGATACGAATTTTTAAAAAACTTAGGGTGCGATTCGTCAAGGATACGTCTATTTATTTATATTTTATTATATATAAAACCTAAAAAATAAAATATATTTTAAAATTTTGTAAATCGAATGTATATAATTCACATTTTCTCTGACCCAAAACTTAAACATATTCAATAATTTAATATAATTAAGTAACCAAAAATCAAATTAAACTCAATTAGCCTAATATATACGTCATAACAGTGATTACAATATAAAACAACTGTTACATTGTCAATTTGAATTATATTATATAATAAAATTCAATTGAAATAACACATTTAATGCTTAAAAAGTAGGATACGCAAGGAGGATTCGAGTATCCGTTAGTGAATTCGCCACGTGGCAGCCGGATTCGCCACGTGGAGAATCCGATTCGCGGATTCAAGAATCTCACCCCTTTTAGGGGGCGGGTGCGAATCCGATACTGCATTGTGATATTTTTAGAAGAATCCGTGCATCATAGACTTATAGAGTTTATAGGATTTTTTTAGGCTTTTAAAGTTTTGGGGTATTTAATTTGGATTTTCAAAAAATCTTTAAAAGTCATAAGGTATTCAATACGGATTTTAAAAAGTCTTAAAAAAATCTTTAGGTATTCAAAAGTTTATGGATTTTAATACTCCATAGATTTTCTTTGATTCTCCTTCAAAATATAAATAGATTTCACTCTCCAAAATCTCTACTAATAACCAGAAATTTTTACGAATTTTAAAAAGTCTTAAAAAAATCTTTAGGTATTCAACAGTCAACGGACTTTCTTTGATTATCTTTCATTGAGGTGTCAACGGGGCGGGGACCGGGGGTCATTCCCCATCCCCGTCCCCGCGATATAAATGAGAAAAAATTTCCTTTCATCCCCTTCTCGCCGGGGATCCCCGTCCCGTGGGGATTCCCCGTTCCCCACCTAATTTTTTTATCTCATTTTTAAAATATAGAAAAAGAATTTAATCATACACAACAATTACTTAAGTTGGTGTTAAAAAAACTAATTTAAACAATTTGAAGAACCTCTAATTTTAATATTTTTAATTAACATATATACTAAAGTGGAAATTATATAATTTGGAACTAATAACTTAATATTAAATAAAATATAGATGTAATTTTGAATAAATAGTTAATTGAGTAGGAAATTATAAAATATTTATTTGTAATTTACTTTTAAATTTAAAATATATATACATATATAAAAATATATTAATTATATAAAAAATAATGTGGGTCCCCACGGGGAACGAGGCGGGAATCCCCAGGGCTGGGAATACTATCTCGGTCCCCGCCTACGGGGCAAAAAAAATTCCTCGTCCCTGTTTCCTTAGGGGATTCCCCGCCCCGTTCGGGATCGATCCCCAAGGGGATCAAGATTCCCGCCCCACTGCCAAGTCTACTTTTCAAAAAATATAAATAGATTTCACTCACAATCTCTTCTAACAACCAGAAACTTCTAATGAGGGCAAGATATAACGGTGATGGAAATGAAAATGAAAATAATAATGTATTTTTTTAACTAACGTATTTTTTTTTCTAAACAATTTGGATAATTGTTTTTTTTTATATACAAGTGTGTTCTATATACATTTGCATCAATGGTTCTAGCGCCGGAGTTTATGGAAATCCATGTAAATCAATAAAAAAAAGTGTATTCCACAATCTCGTAAAGTCTATGAAAATCCAAGTAAATCAATAAAAAAGTCAGTGAAACTCTGTATGAAGTCTATAGATTTTCTAAATGCACAAACTTTTTAAAGTCCAAAAAAGTCCAATAGAATCTCAATTGAATACACCCCTCTAAGTAATTATGCTATGTCTACCGGTGAAATTCTCCAATTCATTTTTTTAATATAATATTGAAATAATTGTCATCTAGTACACAAGTTTACACTTTTTCCCCTTCAATTTTCCTTCTTAAATCTAGTTTATTTTAGATACATTCCATTTAATTACACTACACATAATTTTCTCATATGATCATCTTACCCCTGTACATTTTATTAATTTAATATTGTCACCTCACTAGCTTTTCTGCTTCCTTCGACGCAGCTCCGTTTTGCAGCCGTTTCATTGCTTCTTTCTTCCACCCCCCGTACATCTGTCTAATCATGGCCGAAAGGGGAGGATTTGGGGGGATATTTGAATTTTCAAAATTAGGGCTCTCTATTTCAAATCAAATTTTCCTATATTTCTTCTATTTTATCGTAAGCTCATCTCTCGTTGATCAGCAATGGAAGTCATCGCTTCTGTTTTATTCAATGGGGAGTGTCGTGTCTTCAGGATTCGAGACGACACTCCATACATCGATTTCGCCAATGAAGTCACAGGTATGTGGCTTGAATTGAGCAAAATTGTTTCAAAGTTTCGTTATTCAGTTGGCCCAATTCAAAATTGCGTTGTAGAATCTGATGAAGATTTGAGAAATATGATTTCGATATGCAATTTAACTTCGGAGAAAATAGTGCATGTTCTTGTTTCCCAAGTTTCGACCCTATCCCAAGTTGATTCCACCCTTAGTGTCTCCCCTGTTACTCTCATTCAAACCATAGGTGAGCAACCCTTGTGTGCGGGGTCTATTCCGTTGATTGGGTTTGGCTTAGATCATCCCAATTCTGTTAGTTTACAAAGCCCTACTAAAGTCTTGAAGCAAAGTAAAATACCCTTTAGGTGTGTTAAAAGTAGGAGTATTTCGGGTGCCCAAGAAGAGTTTTGTGGTTTTTCAACCTTGCCAACATATGATATCAACCCTGTTACAATTAGGAAAAATTTGATCTCCGATCAGTGGCAACACATAATGGAACAAGGTATTGGAACTGTATTTCTTGATGGGGTTGTTGGTTTCCGTAAACAGGTTATTTTGCATGCTACAAGAGTTGGTTTTACCTTTAATTATGTAAGGAATGATTCTAAGTATATTCATGTTGAGTGTGGTTCCAAGGTTTCTCAAGAATGTAGTTGGTTTATTAAGGCTAGATGTAATCAAGGCTCAATGTCCTTCGAAATTTATAAAGGCACTTTTGTTCACTCATGCTTGGGAAGTGTAGAATGTGGCAGTAGGAGTAGGTTTGGTCCCAAGGTTATAAGTCAAATTGTTGAGCACGATGTTAGGTCCAACCCGGATATAAGGGGCAAGATTGTTGCTGACTTGGTAAGGAACAATTATGGTGTTACAATACCGTACCATTCTGCCTGGTGTACCGCAGAGTCTGCTCGTGATAATCTCTTTGGATCTTTTCAAGAGTCATATGACAATATTCGTTGGTATGGCCACGCTGTAAAGAGCACCAACCCTGGTAAGAAATTTTTTTCACA
Organism: Ballota nigra; assembly: GCA_947034835.1. Taxonomy (NCBI): domain Eukaryota; kingdom Viridiplantae; phylum Streptophyta; class Magnoliopsida; order Lamiales; family Lamiaceae; genus Ballota; species Ballota nigra. The sequence continues at coordinate 90,904,292 of OX344720.1, read as the reverse complement.
AGTGATATATTTCCATGTGTTTGTGTTTACTGCTGTGAGCATCTCCATGTGTCTGATTTACTGTTTAGTTGAGTTGACCCCTAAGATATATTTCCATGTGTTTGTGTTTACTGCTGTGAGCATTTCCATGTGTGTTTACTGCTGTGAGCATCTCCATGTAGTTGAGTTGGCATTTTTTGTGCTCTTCTCATTGTTATCAATTCGTGTCTAGGCAGCATATTTAATCTTGAAGTAAACACCCGAACCAACCGCTTTAAGCGTGTCTTTGTGGCTTTCGATGCATGTTTAAAAGGCTTTCAGCACTGCCGCCCAATGTTGTTTCTCGACGGTACATTTCTTCACGGTCGTGCGAAGGGGATCCTAATCTCAGCTACTGCTAAAGATGGGAACAATGGTAACATAACTTTTGAATTTGTGTAAGGAGACCAATCCCAATATTCACACATACAATTTTTTTGTCTAATGCAGGTCTGTTTCCTGTTGCATTTGCTATTGTATCTGTGGAGAACATAGAGAATTGGAAATGATTCCTTACCAAGCTTCGGGACAGCTGCAAACATGATAAGGAGGTCTTCTACATTTCCGACCGCAATTGTGGTCTCATGTCTGCTTTCCCTCTAGTTTTTGACAAACCTGTACACTTTTTCTGCCTTTTCCATCTACTGTCTAACCTCAGGGGGAAATTTGGGGGTGGATTCAGAAAGGACAAGAGACACAAAATGGCTGATCTCTTTAAAGATTGTGCATACGCTCCCAAAGAACGGACTTTTAATAAAAAAACTTTCTATATTCATTGAAGTTGGAGGAGAAAGTGCTGAGAAATGGCTCTCTATACTGCTAAAAGAGAAGTGGGTTGTGGCACATTCACCTCATATCACACGGTACAGAGAGATGACGTCCAACGCCGCTGAATCGTTGAATGCTTGGTTGAAAGAAGCCCGAGGTTACCCTATTACCCATATGATTGATCATATCAGATCAGGTATTAGTGAATCAGTTCTATACACATGGTTTTGAGCTCCTCATTCTTTTGTGTAATCGTAAATGTTCATTTTTTCACAGAGGTTAGTAGATGGCACATGGAGAGGAATGCTGATTGGAACACACTTCTCTGCCCTATCAAGGACTCTTTATTGGAATTCGAGCAGGACTGCTCCAGATCCTGGAAGGTTGTACAGAGAAGCAACAACAAGTTTGAAGTCGACACTACTCCATCAATTGTTGTTGATATAGCAAACAAGTCATGCACATGTTGTCAGTGGCAGATTACCGGGTTCCCTTGCTCCCACGCAGCCCTTGTAATATCCAAGTTCAACCTCCCCATTTGTCAACTTGTTGATGATTGTTTTTTTGTCAAAACATACCGGAAGTGCTACATGTACGTCATACATCCAATCCCCGAAACTGAGAAATATGAATTCGTAAGTGAAACAACCAACAAGATTTTCCCCCCTCTGCTGAGGAACATGCCTGGACGTCCTAAGAAGAATCGCGTCCCATCGTTTGGTGAATATGGAAAGAAGCTCAAGAAGGTGAAACAAACTGAATGAGATCTGTGTCTAATTTAGGCTATAAGTTAGTTATCTTTTTTGCTTGGTCTATTTTGGCTAGTTGTACAATGCAGTAGGACTTATATGGAACTATTGGGTTTTTGTGGAACATAAGGTATTCTGACATTTTTCCTGAATTAGTGTGTATACCACACTGGTGTTCGTGGTAGAAATTTTGCTTTTGTCAGGGTGGATGTATTTTTTGTTGCTGTTACTGAAAGAATGGGTTGAAATTACCATTTTCTCTCTTTTCTATACAATTTTATCATATTTTCTTTTCTTGTTCTTTTTGCATCAGGAGGTGATTTTATACAAAGACTCATAACAGGCATCTAATAATGCATTTTGAATTCATAATTGAAATACATAAGAAATCATTAAGTACCCCAAATACGTTACACTGCCATAATACATGCACTAGAACAGATCTTTAATGAACAAAATGATGAAAAGAAGAGCACCCAATGTTATGAAATTCCCAATCAACAAGGTTTTGAGTCTTATTTCATACCTCATATCTTCCACGTAGTTAGGGCGACTGGCCCTGAAGCTTTCAATTTCGGATTCAAAATTTTCCAGATTCACAGGTACACACCAATGGGAGAACCCGTGCACATCGCAGTGATAGTAGATTCTCCCCGGATTTTCCACTGTGCCACTAATACGAATCCATGTGCATCGACCACACTTCACACATGGCTCCTTTACGTATTTTAAATACGAATCGTTGTTTGATTTCGGGCTGCAGCTTGACATTTTCTTTGGGAGCAGTTTTTCAGTTTAACCTTTTTGGGATTGGATTTGATATCATTTGTGCACTAATTTCTTATGAGAATGGGGTTTTATTTTTGGTGCATTAGTACCTGATATTTTATAGGCTGGGGTTAAGCCCTCCATCCCAACGGCTATTTTTGAAAATGAGAGTAACTATAACAATATTGAAACAGACTATTCAAACGGTCAGGAACAGGAATATGGTATTTTTTATGTTATGTGGTATATTTTATTGGCAAGAGGTATATAAATTAGTATAGTAGTGTACATTTGTGTGGTGCAGTACATAATTGATAGTTGTGGTCATTATTTAAAATATACTACTACTTCGAATTCTATACCACCATTATTTAAAAAAACTAATACACATACATCGGAATTCCCGATTTAAGTAAAAATTAATGTGGGCCCAGCATCAAATTGGAGGTTTATACTTTAACTTTTAACTAACAAAACCAAAACTTAATTGTGCCCTATCAAAAGATAACACGTCCCCTGATTATTTTTCCCTCAAAATTTTTTTCCCTCTTGTAAATGAAGCGTCGCGACCATCTCCGGAAACAGGGTCTAACTATAAAACCCAAGTTTTTGCACCACAAATCATCACCAAGGTCATCACAAAAAATTTACCTTTTTATCTTGAAACCATTTTCATTCTAAAAAACATGGAACCTTCTTAGGAGTTAGGTGGTACTATTTTTCCGGCTGAAATTATGGAAGAAATACTATCCCGGATACCCCCGGAGCCTCTCACCAGATTGAAGTTGGTTAGCAAAAACTGGGATCGTTTGATATCAAGTACCAGGTTTGGTGTTTTGAAACATTTTCCAATGATGAAAATGCAAAATCGGATTGGATTTATACTTCAATCACAGTTTGGTTATTGCCCTCTCAGCTATGAACCTTCAATGCCACCGGAAGGTCCGTTGGACCATCGTATAATTGTGAACCCTAATCCAAATGTTTATTTTCTTGCTTGTTGCAACAGTTTGGTTCTAGTTTGCAACAAGGAGGACCAGTTCTTCATTTGCAACCTAGTTAGCGGTGATGCCCTGCATATCCCCCCATCAAAAATCCCTTTTCCTGAAGACACAAACTCGGCATCAACCTTATATGGTATGGGTTACATTCCCGAGACTAATGAGTATAAGGTTGTTAGGGTTACCTTATTTGACTCTGTTGATTTTAAGTCCGCTGTGCACTGCTTCTCCACCTATACCAATAGATGGCGGTACATTTGTGAGTTCCCTTATAATCGTCCCGTAATGAACCCTGGTGTTTGGTGTGGTGGTTGCATTAACTGGCAGATAACTACCAATCGTGTAGTAGATTGTTTTGCTTCATTCAACTGCAGGGATGAAACATTTAGTACTATTCCAGTGCCTCCTGGGAGATTGGGTGTACGCCACTATGGAGATTTCGGTGCAATTGTAGATGTCAAATTTGTTGCCTTTTCTGGTATTGCCGAGTCATTTGATGATTATGAGCTTTGGATTCTCGAGGATTATAACAACCACGATTCGTGGACTCGCTTCACGTTTAATAGTGTTTATCCAGTGGACGAAGAACGTTTTATCATTGGGATTCAACCTCTAATGATGTTAAAACCAGACGGAACCAGGTTATTGTTGAGGCTTGAACCTTTTGGTCAGTTTGTGGAGTATTGTAGCATTCAGAATCAGTTTTATCATGTTATTGGTCCTGAGTGGGAGGAAGATTGCTGCTCTATATTTCCTTTTGTTCAGAGCATCATTCGTCCTTCGAGGCTCTGATATTCGCATATTCAAAGTGTATTTGTAGTTATGGAATAGGCCTTTTTGTCCAGTTTATGTACTTCCAGCCTGTGTGATCCTCCTTTTGTTAATATGATTCCCCTAATATTAGTGTTTATGTGCATATTTTCTTAGTTCTACACTGTTAATATATAAAAAAGGATCCAATTTTGATAACAAATTATTTTCCAACACAAGAGAAATAAACACACTGCATTAAAATGGAAGACATGAATACCATTTCATATAATTTACCAGCACAAAATATTCAGCTAAAAACATCCCCCAAAAGGGAAGAGTCATCCCCCAAAACCACGGCCATATCTTTTTACCCAAAAAAAAAAGCAATAGACATCCCCCCAGGAAACAATTATGCTTTGTCAATTACAGAAAAAACCAAACTTCATACTAATCCTAGACCTTAGAAACATCAACATTATCAGGATCCATAAACCACTCCACCATTCGCTTCCTAAAATCTCCTGCTGCACTGTGTGTTAGCTCTTTCTTGCTGCATATCCTCCCCAACATCTCATTCTCCATGTTCATACAGACTATAACTCCACAATCTAAAGAGTCAGGTTGCTGCTGCATACAAGGTACAACAAATGGAGACAAATCTGGTGTTTGGAGCAATAAGTGATTAACACCACCCTTCTTGTATATGGCTTTCAAACGAGCAACAACATAGTTAACCTGGAAAGAATGGAACAATATGTATAAGAAATGAAATCTAGGGGCCCCATCACTTTTGTTTATTTTTTCTATTCAACAACTCACCACATATACACATCTTTCAAGATGCTCATCCTTTAAACCCTCCTTCCTTGGTGATATTGAATTAAAAAAACTCCACTTGCAGGTTGAAAGATCCATCTTCAGTAAAATCCAATGATCCCCTAGCTGTTTAGATTTTACATCCCATGTTATCATTGGAAATAAAAGCACGTCCCTCTGTCCAATCTTCTCCAGCCTGTTGTCAACAATAGCCTTAAGCCCCCGACCTGGTTGACCCTTACACACAGATATCATATCCTGTGGTATTCAGTTCCCAGAACAATTAATATGTGCCCATATATAATACAATTACAACTACAATGCAACATCATGTTTAAGTTTGCGTATATACCCAGCTGAGACTTGAAAATATTACAACTCTGCTGGTTTCCAGAATCTTTGAGTACTTGATGTGCAACATCTTCCCCCCAAGAGTCAATGACCTAAATTATATGATTCAGAAATATTATACAATGCCAAAGCCTCTCACATATATTGAAATGTTTTTTCTTAATTAACTGACATTTATCAAACTGGAAAAATTAATATAATGCATGTTTTGTTTACCCCATTTGAAATGGACTGATGTTGCAGTATCATAAAGATATCCTGCAACTTCACAACCGCCATAGAATCTGGTGACTGCCAAGCAATAAAACTGCAATACAACTTACCTAATCAGTAAAAAGAAAAAAAAAATACTGCAGATTTATAAAAATAATTCAAAAAAGTTTTATTCCTTGTTTACCTGTCTCCTCCCTCCTTCCAACACTCATGAATTGTATTTTTCAATTCCTTTGATATCTTTCTAACTCCTATGAACCTGTTATTTAACTTCAAAGGTGGGTCATTGCGGCCAGCCTCATGCTGTGCAACAATATCCTTAGTGTCTATTTGGGGAGATATATCGATTGACTTTCTTTCCTCTCTCATTGTTCTTGTCTTCACACCTCGTGTAATTGTGCTCGATTGAAACGTGCGTTTGCTACGTTTCTTTTTTTTCAACTGGGGTCTTTTCATCAACATTTCCTCCATCAACATTCTCTTCACCCCCCTCCTCCTCATCCTTGTAATTTTCTACAGCTTCTAGGACTTCCACAGTCTTCACCAAGTCAGCATTCTCTATTTCTAGCTTCTTCTTTTCCTCAGCCACACGTTCTTTGTCCTTCCTTTCCATCATTAGTTGTGCATGCATGTCCAACACTTGAATAGTCCGTGAATTAGACATAAACTGAGTGACTGATGGATTACACATGGCATTAAGTTTGGCCGTCGTATCATCCAACTCCTTTTTCAGTCTATCCATTTCATCTTTATGTTCTGCTACCATACCAAGAAAACGTTCAGAAAACTCCTCGTTCAATTGGATTACCTCGTTCTGAGACTCTGATAACTTCTTTTGGCAACTTAATAGCTCTGTCATCAGCTTCAGGTTATCATCCTTCAATCTCTTCACTTGAACTTCCAACACGCGTTCATTTGACATACCAATCTCCTCATACTGAATAGACCTAACAATCTTCATAACTCCATCATTTGTATCCATGTCCTTGCCAAGATCATTTGTTAATCCAATGCTGAAAGAAGGAGGATCAGGTGCTGAATTAATTATTTTCCCTGTGCCTTCAACTGTCATTGCACTTCCTGGGTTAGCTTATTTCATTGCTCCAACATTCTTAAGTGGAGACTCAAGCGATGACTTATTATTGTTCTGCTCATCCATCCTAGACCATTCATATGCTGCATCATCTCTTTTCCCACGAGTTCCAATAGGGTACGTGTTACAGACCACCAAATCTGAATCTGATTCAATGCCTCTTCCTGATGGAACGCGCCGGTGAAGGCGGTCCGTCCCCAAGATCGTTGTTGGGATACCAAACATGTATAAACAATTAAAGACCTAAACATGCAACTAAAGATAAGTTTAGATCCATTACCCTTGAAGACCGAGGCGTTGATTCCACTACTGATTTTCTAGTCTATCTCCCAACCTCGTTCGTACACCGGGTGGACGGCGAACTAGCGAACGTGGAGAAAAGTGCCTCACAATTTCGTCTCCCTCTAAACCCCACTCACGAATTTCGGCTGCTGCACGTTTGATCTAAGAGTGCTAGGGTTTTAAAACACGAAATTGAAGCCTTTATATAGACTCCTTATGTTTCATGGGCCAGACTAGGGATCTGTTAGATGGTATAGGGTTTGGGCTCCTCATGGACCCAAATACTCTTATGTTCAGCCCAGAACATTTATTTGGCCCGTGAACATTAATTCATTCCACTAGAGAATTAATATTGCACTCCCATCCTATCCCGAACCGAATCAGGGCTTCTATTAGACTCTATAATTCCCCGTGTTAAAGATATCGCACGTCCATTAATTATTAAAGCTCCTGACCGCTTTAATTAATTAACATCTAATATTCCTTGAGTAGTACCACTCAACCTTGTTGTCGTACGGATATAATCCACCTGCAGGGTTTAATACGACAATCCTTTATGAGTTTCCTCAAGGGGACGTCATCAACCTGGATCACCAGGACACGGTGCCTTAATGTCAATAAATAGACATCGTGCAAACGATGTCACTACCCAAAATACATAGTGCGTTGAATCTAACAAGATTCTCACCCATAGTAAATCAAAGTAGTGAACAAGCGCTCCACATATCTAGATATCACAATTAGGGTTAAGAATTATAAGAGTCACCAAGACCTTAAGTACTTCATAACAGTCAGAATAGAAGAACATGTCTTAACTGTGATTCATTCAATACGACATAGCGTACTAGTATGAACTAATGGCCAAGACAAGCCACTAACAAGTTCATACTACAACTTATACCAATAGTTATGTCCAGAACTATCTCAGCTGTGAATACTGTTTATATCTTATAAGGAACTGACAATGTGATCTTCTGTGTGACTACAAACCCACCACATTATCTACAATATAAGATAAATAAACATACAAGTAATACAAGCAATTAATAAGATTGCAATAATGTGAAAAACCATTTATTTCATATAATAAGGAAATCGAATATATCCATAAAAGCCCAACAAAAGTTTGCTTTACAGTATACACCAACAATCTCCCACTTATACTAAAGCTAAACTTTTAGTATACACATAAAGACATATAAAAAATGTGGAGAAAAGTGCCTCACAATTTCATCTCCCTCTAAACCCCACTCACGAATTTCGGCTGCTGCACGTTTGATCTAAGAGTGCTAGGGTTTTAAAACACGAAATTGAAGCCTTTATATAGACTCCTTAAGTTTCATGGGCCAGACTAGGGATCTGTTAGATGGTATAGGGTTTGGGCTCTTCATGGACCCAAATTCTCTTATGTTCAGCCCAGAACATTTATTTGGCCCGTGAACATTAATTCATTCCACTAGAGAATTAATATTGTTGGTCCCACTAGATAGATTAATTGCGGAAGCTTATGTAGTAATGTCTTTCCAAAATCTTTTCAAAGAGATCAATAAAACAATATTTAAAATAAAGCGATAAAAGACACAAGATATATAGTGGTTCGGATAGATATCCTACGTCCACTCTCCCTTATCACCAAGGGGTCTCACTAACAACCAACTCACAAACTTACTCACTGGAATTTCTGAAGTACCAGCACCTTCTTACAAACTCTTTAGATCTAACTTCGATCTAAAGATAAACTCACTCCAACCTTATCTTAACAAGATGAACAGGTTGAGTGTATAAACTCCTTACGAGTAGATAAGTAATTAAGAACAAAGTGTGAGTGCAATATGCGTAGTGATCACAAGCTTAGTATGGCTATATGCGCGTGAATACTTCTAGAGCTTTTTCTTGATCTGCACTCAAGTATATATAGAGGGGATTAGAGACATAGCCGTTGGGAGGCTAATCCAATCAGATCCTCTATATATGGAAGCTTCAATCAATCAATTCCCTAATTGATTGATTGGGTTGGTGAGATCTTGATTGATAGTCTTCATATCTTCTCAATCCAATCTTGTTTGACTTGATTTGAATCACCAACGGTCAATGCTTCCAATTGCCTAACTCTGATTCTCTCCAGAGAAGGCAGGACCAGACACCAGGCAACCTCGGTGTCTTCTGGTCCTTATCTGGTGAACAACCAGAATACTCAGTAGAATAAGAGGATCAAACTGAGCATCTTTTGTTCCACCAGACTCGTCTGGTCCGGACTCGTCTGGTCTGGGGAAGATCCTCTGCCTCTGGTCTTGATCTCTTCTGCTGAAGTCCTCTGGTGGAGTCCTCTGGTGAAGTCCTCTGGAGACTCTTCTGGTGAGGTCTTCTGGTCTGGCAGTTTCCCTTAGACTAAGTCCTAACCTAGATCATCATCTGGCTAACAGGTCCAGATGGTCCTATTACATCTTCTGGTTTGTTTTAACTCATCAAAACTAACAAATTTTTATCCTAACAATTTCCCCCTTTTTGATGGAGTTAAAACACTACCAGAACTGATCAAAAGTAAAACTTTAAGCAAGAAAACAATAAAGGGATGAGACCTTAGAATAGATCTCATCAGGCAAAATAATAAGACAACAAGGAGTTGTCTTTAGAACAGAGAAGATATGTATTTTTCATTAATAATCAGAGGACAAAATAATTACAGATTACATTGAAGTTCATTGTCCTATTCTAGGCATATCTTCTGTTCTCTTTAGGGACAAGAAACCAGTCAAGGAACCTATCCTGGACGGCCTTCAACTCTGCAGAAGATGTTGGGGTGAAATTCACCAACACCTTGGTCTTGTAAAGCTTCTTCAGTTCTGCCCAATCCACCTGGTTCCCAATCATGGGAGTGTTAAGATAAGTAAATTCAGGAGCAGTCACCTCCAGGTTGAACTCAATGGTTGAATCCATCAGCTGCTTGTACAAGTCTGCATCATAGGCTTGCATCCAAGAATGGAAGGTTCTGTTGATTAGCTCATCATCTTCTGGTGCTGGCCTCTGGATATAATGCTGAATGAACCAGAGGGTCTTGGCTTCTCTCCATCTCTCAATCAGAGGATAAGGCACAGTAGAGTCAAAAGACCCTTCTGTCCTTAGTGGCAAGATGTTCATAACCTCCACAGGAGCTTTCCTCTTCTGACTTGAGCCACCTGCACCAGAAGGAATACCAGCTTCTCTGGCCTTCTTGTTATGTCTCCTAACATATCTGAGCCTCTGCTCTTCATCTATGTTCTTCCTGATTCTGGCTTGCCTCTCCTCTGGAGTCTCTTCCTTGTATCTCTTCTCTGCTTCTTCGACAACAGATTCAAGGAAACTCTTTTTAACTTTTCTAATCTTCCTCTTAGCAGGACCAGGAATGGTAGAAGGATCCTGCTCAGCTTCAGATGACTCTTCTTCTGCAGCAAGCTGTTTAGCCATAGATAGAGATTTCAACTCTTCTTTCTTCTTCTTCTGCAACTCAGCCTGGGCCAAAGTGTTCTCCAACAGGTCCAGACGAGCTCCATGGCTAAACAGAGTCTCATTGGTGGTCTTCGCCAGATCAGTTCTGGCCTTCTCTTCCCCCTTTTTAACTTCATCAAGGAGGGGCTCCACTACCTGCCTTATGAGATCAGGCAAGGCAGTATTGGAGGAAGAGTGAAGATCACGAAGCTGCTTGGCCTCCTCCAGGTAAGCCTTAGACTCTGCAACAAGTCTCTCTTGCTTCTCCAACATCTCCTGGAGGGAGTCCTTCAGTCTAGCAGTCTGAATCATCTGGCTGGCCATTTCCACCTTGAGTACAGAAACTGGCCTCATCTGCTCCATCACATGTTCCTGGAGCTGCTTCTGGCTGTGCATAACATCTAGCTTGACAAACAAGCCATTAGCCTTGAACGAAGCTTTAACCTCTGCCAGAGAGGACTGGAGCTGCTTCATGAAGATTCTCCTCTCTTGCTTAATCTGGTGCTCAATCATAGCAGGGGCCATATGTTGGATTGCTTTGGAGAAGCGCCCTATCTGCATGATCTGCTCGTTGAAGAAAGCCTTCATCTTCTGGAGCACAGCAGGAGACATCTCAAAGTCCTCCTCGTCTGAATAAAGCTCTGGAGGGAAGACAAAGTGAGGACCAAACTTGTAAGTGGGGCCCTCTGGAGTGAGCATGACTCCTCGTTGGATGAGCAGGGTGCGAATCAAAACTTTGGCTGCACCAGGAGTCTCCAGCTCTGCTGGGTTCTGAATGTTCATCTTCTGCTTCAGCTCAATCTCCCAGGCAGTGAAGTTGGAGGCACCCATTTCCTCAAGCAAAAGCACCAGGTCCTCCACATCTTCAAGTCTGGCCTTGCTCCAGACCTTGGCATCAGTAAGCTCTGCCAGAAGTGGTAAGTGCTCCAGAAGAACTGGAAAATGCTCTCTTAGCCAGAGCTGAGCACTTACACTCATACTCTGCCTAATGGGACCCATTTCTGCAGATGAGAAAGTGAAGGGTTTGGGCCCAGAGGCAGAGGAGGAAGGGGCTAAGTCAACAGGCTCAAGTGAAGCTTCCTCATCTTCACTATCATCGCTGGATAAACAGGTTGGGGAGCGGGGAGGGCCAGCGAATCCCAGAGCCATAGAAATGGTTGGGTCCTGGTCTGTATGGGTTTGGGGAGGGTTTGGATTTTGTGAAGTAGAGGTGGTGGGGATAGGTTGCTCTGCACCAGAAGAGGAAGGGATATCTGGTACAGAATGTGTATGGGGGATTTGGAAAGTGGAAGTGTTTGAAGGGGGGGCTTCTGCACCAGAGGAGGTTGAGGGTACCTCTGATACAAAAGGTGGGGGAGAGGGGTTAGTGGGGATATGTGTTTGGAAATATGGGGGAGAAGGTGTTTGTGTAGGAATAGTAGAGGGAGTAAAGATGGGGGTATCTGGGATAGTCTGCTCTGGTGGAAGAATAGGGTTACCAGAGGCAGATGGGGTTTGGGGAATGTTATCTGGGGGAGAGGTAGAAGGGGAAACAAGATTTATGGGGGAGGAAGAGGGAAAGGAAGGGTTTACCTCTGCTGGGTCAACACCAGCAGGCAAGACAAGCTCTGGAGCATCCTCCATCATCTGGGTGGCATCCTCAATGGCCTTCTCCAAGGCCTCTCCAAGATCAGATCCAGAGTCTGAATCTTGAAGAAGGGCTCTCTTGGCCTTGGATTTCCTCACAAGAGGCACTTCATCTTCTTCCTCTTCCTCTTCTGATGGCTCATCCACCAGAAGGGTGTTCTTTGCCTTTCTGCTAGTCCTCCTTTTCTTAGCAGAACCTCTCCTGGCCTCGTCTGGCTGCTTCCTCTTGGCTGCTCCAGCCTTCTTAACAGCTTTATCATCATCAGCCTTCTTCTTAAGCACATCAAGAAGGGGAATCTGGTCCTCCTCTGAGGAACCAGAAAAGGCAACGGCTGAAGAACCAGTTGCTCCAGCAGCTTTCTTATGTGACTTCTGCTGCTGCTGCCTTCTCTGCCCCTTAGGAGGAGAGGGAATTGATTGAATAGGAGGGGCAGGGATGGCATGCTCTCCATCAGAGTCAGGATGGCCATGGAGAGGACCATCCTTGGAGAACATAATCTTGGACTTATGAAAGCCCTTACACCAGGATTGTCTCCATTTCTTCTCTGGAAGAATCGAATCCAGAATAAGAGTGAGTTTTGTGCCCAATGAAACATTAGCATTGAACACAAATTGTTGCTCTCCTGGCAACTGGGGGCATTCTTCCTTCTGTATTTTCACCTTGTTCTTCCTCAGCACCCCCCAGAAGAACTCAGCCCAGTTACATTGAACACCATCCAGAATGGCCCTCATAACACAGAGCCTGCCAGCGAAGATGGCATCTGTGCTATGGCTCTCACACATGAGAATCTTCACCACAATGTCAAATAACACTTTATACTTCTGCCTAAGATGCTTGTCCAAGAAACCCTTGGTAATATTCTGGCATGAATTTCTGGCAAACATCTTGAAGGATTCCAACGCCTCTCCTTCTTTGTACTTCAGAGGGTCCACTCCTTCCGCAGAAAGATTACCAAAAAGACCACAGAAGTCTGCCTTAGAGAAAACAAGATCCTCTGAATCAATCTTTGAAGAGAAATAGTCGTCGTGGATCTTCATCCGGATAAGAAACTGTGCAGCATATCCATCCAAGGTACGCAGATCCTTGGGAACCTTTGAGATCAACTCCTCCAGCCCAGAACGTCGGAGGAGTTCCAAAATCTCCAAAGCGGCCGGATTCTTAGTGGAATAGAAGTCCACCACCATTTCTGACTTGAGTTTCTTGCAGACAAAGTCTGGATCAAAATTGCACTTGGGTGCCATAACTGTGAGAGAGAGAGAGAGAAAAAAAATGCTTCGCAGAGAGAGGTTAGGGTTTGAATAGTATGAAAACGTGAAAGGACAGATTGAAAACAAAAGTGATTTAAATAGAGTAATACGCGTGGCTTGAAAATTAAATGAAGAGTGAACGCGTGTTGTTTCAAATTCAATTTAGGAAACAAAATCAATTTGAGAATTGATTGACATTTTGCACAGTGATTAAATCCGATGGCCATGATGAAAGGCGAAATACAGATTTAATCTGGTGCGTTGGCATAGTCATTGGGACTGGGTATAAAGGGGTTTTGTGGCAGTCAAGAGAAAAGGCGAAATGATTGCCTAGGCCCTATACCCTAGTCTTAAATACACTCCGAAGTTGAAAGGTTTTGAGTGTACTTATTAATTTGAAAAGTATCTCCCAATGATCAGAGGCCAGAGTAGAAAAGACATACCTGTCACCTGATATTGTAACCAGATGATACCACAACCAGTCTGGTGAAACTTCTCCTTTGATGGAACTTATCTGGTCCTGGTCAATAAAGACTTAGGACATATCTCTGACTCAGCACCTCATCTGGGATTAGTGTCACCTGGTGTATACCTCATCTGGAAATATACCCTCTCTGATATATCTAATCTGCAGGTATGTTAGTATAAAGAAAATTTATGAAGAGAATTAATAAAGTAAGGATACTTCTCTGATGTTCCCCCTAAATCAAATCTGTCTCTGGATCCAACAATCCTAACTCAAAGGCTAACTCTCTGAATCTGGTCTCCGCCAAAGGCTTGGTTAAAATATCTGCTCTCTGCCTCTCTGTTGCAATCTTTTCCATCCTTATATCTCCCTTCTCAACATGATCTCTGATAAAATGATGCCTTATATCAACATGTTTGCATCTGGTATGAAGAACTGGATTTTGGGTGATTGCAATGGCACTATTACTATCACAGAAAATAGGAATATCCTTAGCTCTAATCTGGTAATCCCTAAGCTGTTGACTAATCCAAAGAAGTTGAGAACAACAACTCCCTGCAGCCATGTACTCTGCTTCTGTTGTTGATGTAGCAACTGAAGTCTGCTTCTTGGAAAACCAGGATACCAATTTGTTCCCTAAAAATTGGCATGTACCACTTGTAGATTTCCTATCTATTCTGCACCCACCATAGTCTGAATCTGAATAACCACTTAATTCTAAATTGTCATCTGCAGGGTACCATAATCCTAAATTCACAGTTCCCTTGAGATATTTCAATATTTTCTTAGCTGCTTCCAAGTGACTCTTCTTGGGGTTAGCTTGAAATCTGGCACAAACTCCTACAGCAAAAGTAATATCTGGTCTGCTTGCAGTCAGATACAAAAGAGAACCAATAAGTGCTCTGTACTGAGTCTGGTCCACACTCTCTCCAGACTCATCTGGATCCATGTTGAAATTTGTCATCATAGGGATCTTGGCTGCTCTGCTAGATCCTATTCCAAATTTCTCTAACATGTTTCTGGTGTACTTAGCTTGATTAATAAAAATTCCCTTCTCTGATTGCTTAACCTGCAAACCCAAAAAGTAATTCAATTCTCCCATCATGGACATCTCAAACTGTCCCTGCATGAGTTCACCAAACTTTTCACACAGCTTCTTGTTAGGGGATCCAAATATGATGTCATCAACATATATTTGGACCAGAAGGATGTCCTTTCCTTCTTCTTTCCTAAACAAGGTCCTATCAATCTTACCTTTAGTAAAACCATTGTCCAGAAGAAATTGAGATAGAGTGTCATACCATGCTCTGGGTGCCTGCTTCAGCCCATAAAGAGCTTTCTTAAGCTTAAACACCTTGTCACCTTGTTCAAAACCAGGAGGTTGTTCAACATACACTTCCTCAATGAGAATCCCATTAAGAAAGGCAGATTTCACATCCATCTGATATACTTTGAACTTCATGTGAGCAGCATATGCTAAGAACAACCTGATGGCTTCTAGTCTGGCAACAGGAGCAAAAGTCTCATCATAGTCTATTCCTTCAGACTGAGAATAGCCCTGGGCCACTAGCCTTGCCTTGTTCCTAGTAATGACATCATTCTCATCTTTCTTATTTTTGAAAACCCACTTAGTGCCTATCACCTTTTGATGTCTTGGTCTGTCTACCAACTCCCAAACATCCTGTCTGGTGAATTGATTCAATTCCTCCTGCATAGCCACAATCCAATTTGAATCTTTCAGTGCCTCCTTGATGTTCTTGGGCTCAATCAAGGACACATAGCAACTGAATAAGGCAGCTAAGTTAATAGTTCTCCTAGTCTGGACACCCTTAGTTGGATCTCCTAAGATCAGGTCATTGGGGTGATCAACCAGGGTCCTCCTTCCCGTGGTCTTGCCTGGGTGATCATCTTCTGCAGTACCTTGGTGATTATTACCACCTGCAGAAGAGCTTCCCCCTACAGGAGTTCCAACCTCTTCTGGTTCTGCTCCTTGTGAAGGCTGCTGCTTCAGAGAACCAGGAGATGGGTCCTCATCTGAATCTGAATCTGAATCAAGAATAGGTGGATTGACCTTGATAACTCTGGGTGCAGCCTGATTCTGGGTCTCATCAGAAGACTTAGAATCCACCTTGTACTCAAAAGCAGATTCATCAAAAACAACATGAGGTGTTTCCTCCACACAAAGTGAATTCTTATTAAAAACTCTAAAAGCTTTACTGGTGCTGGAATATCCCAAAAATATTCCATCAGCCACTTTAGCATCAAAGGTTCTTAATTTAGATTTCCCATTGTCATGGATGAAACACTTACATCCAAAAACATGAAAATATGAAACAGATGGGGTTTTACCTTTCCATACCTCATATGGGGTCTTATTGTGTCTCTGGGCAATCAGGCACCTGTTCTGAGTGTAACAAGCTGTATTGATGGCCTCTGCCCAAAATCTCTGTGGAGTGTTGTACTCTGCCAGAAGTGTTCTTGCAGCTTCTTTGAGAGTCCTATTCCTCCTTTCTGCAACTCCATTTTTTTGAGGTGTTCTGGCAGCAGATGTCTCATGAAAAATCCCATGATCCTTGCAATAATCTGCAATATGTGAATTCAAAAACTCTGTTCCTTTGTCACTCCTGATCCTCACAATGCTCTGGTTCTGCTCATTCTGAATCTGCTTGAAGAACTCTGGCAGCTTAGTTATAGTTTCATTTTTCTTAAACAAGAACACTACCCAAGTGTATCTTGAAAAGTCATCAACTATAACTAAGGTGTACTTCCTTCCACTGAAACTAAGAGGAGAAACAGGTCCAAACAGGTCCATGTGAAGTAGTTGAAGTACTCTGGTTGTGGTTGTGCTTTGGACATCCTTAAAGGAAGTCTTGGGTTGTTTACCCTTCTGGCATGACCCACAAACCTGATCCTTCTTAAACACTTCATTCGGAAGACCTCGAATGAGACCCTTTCTAGCAATCTTGTTCAATGTTTTGAAGTTAAGATGACACAATCTCTTGTGCCAAATCCAGCTGTTCTCTGCAGATCCTTTAGCAACCAGGCAAGCATTCCTTGGGCAACTGCTAAAATCTGCAAGATAAATGTTACCCTTCCTCAAGCCTATTAGCAAGATATCATTATAATCAGAAGAGAAAACAGTGCATGAATCACTAGAAAACTTCACTGAGTATCCCTTGTCACAGAATTGGGACACTGAAAGCAGATTATGCTTGAGTCCTTCGACGTAGTAGACTTCATCTACAGATACTCCATTGAAGGTCAACTTTCCAACTCCTCTGGTGACTCCATAGTTGTTGTCACCAAACATCACTCTTGGTCCATTCAATGGCTTGAAATCTTGGAGATTATCCTTCTGGAATGTCATGTGCTTGGAACATCCACTATCAATGTACCAGACATGATTGCTTGAAAATCCTTTCTCCAATGGACTCTTATCTACCTGCAGAGAGATTAATTAGGTCCCCTACTAGTGCTGGGTCCTGATTGGTTAGTTGCAGGTTTTGTAGGAATCCATAGATAAAGATCATCTCTTGATGGATGAGGAGATCTTATCTTCCTTCCAAATCTATCTACCAGTACATGTCCTCTTACTATGACATATTGAGCTACTGGTCTGATAAGGACACCTTTCCTATAAACAGGTCTGGTGTACCTTTTCTCAAATCTGGCCTTTGGAATGGCCTGCCTCAAAGACATGGTCTTAAAGGTCTGGTTATAAGGGTACATCCTAGAAGAACCATCTCTGGTGTCATAACTTCCCAGATCAGTTGGTTTTCTATAGATGGGTCTGGAAGACCTCCTCTGGTTCTGATAATTAGACCTGTTCTGGTGATTATTGTTCCTTTGAGTATACCTATTCTGGAATTGATTTTTCTGAGAAAGTTGTCTCTGGGGTACCTGGTTCTGTTGAACATTGTTCCTTCTCTGGTAGTTATTACTCTGATTGGTATCCCCCCTTTTTGAGTGTTTCCTTTGAGGTCCCCTAATCTGTTTAGGTTCCCTTTGAGGATTTCTCTGGGGTCCTCCAATTTGAGTAATTCCTACTCCTTGGGACTCATTGTTCACAGAACCATTAATCTTTAATGGTTCCCTTTTTTGACACTTATTCTCAAGCATCTTCTCTTCCAGAGTAGTCAACTCTTCTGGACCATTAGTTAAGTGATTAACAGAGTGATTCCTTTTCCAATCAGGATTGTGAACCACCTTGTAACCATTACCAGTTAAGTCTTTATCATTCCAGATTTCTACCACTTTACCAGCTCTTACAGACTTGTCTTTGTTATAAAAGTACTTGTGAGTTTTAGTGGTAATTCCAGAATATCCTAAACCACTCTTATCACAAATGCGCTGAGAAGACTCTGATATTATAGATACAACAGATGGTATCTTAGGAGCTTCTCTGGGCATAGGTATCTCCTCTATGTTGTGGACAACTTGTTTTCCCTTGATAAGAGTTTGGTATTTGGCTCTGAGTTCAGTGATCTCATCCTCTTGAGAATTCCTTTCTTTCATGAGTTGATCTACCAGAGTATCTCTTTCTGTGATCTTATCCTGAAGTGCAGAGACTTCTTTAGAATGATCTTTCATGAGTTCTCTGGTGGATTTGTGCTCATGAGAGAGAGATTGAACTTCTGCTCTGAGCCTACCATTCTCTTTCTCAAGTTTTTGACAGAGTTGGACACAATTTTGGAGATCTGATAGCATTTGTTGCATATCAGACTCTCTGGAGTTACCAGATGAATTAGAGGATTCAGTACATTTGGAATTAGATAAAACAAGAGTAGTTTCATTTACCTCAGTGATGTCTGCCATGAGACACACATCATCATCTGATCCAAAGTCAGAAGAAGAAGAACTGGAACTAGTATCCTCCTCTTCTGCTTCTGCCAGCAGTGCTCTCTTATCTGCATATCTCCTATCTCTCTTGATTCTTTTCTCTTCTCTTTCCCTAGGAGTAAGCTGAGGACAATCATAACTGTAGTGACCAGTCTTGTTGCATGTGTAGCAAGCATTGTCTCCTCTAGGATTAGGACTTGGCTCTCTCCTCCTCTGGTTGTAGTCTGATCTGGCAGGGCTACTTTCTCTCCTCTGGTAGTCAGGTCTGCCAGAGCTACCATCCCTCCTCTGATGATCTGATCTCCCAGAGCTGCCAGGGTTGCCATCTCTCCTCCTCTCTGGAGTTCTGAATCTGGTCTCTCTTGAGTCTCCAGATGTTTTCTCCTTCTCTGCAGGCTTGAAAGAACTCTTCCTGTTTCTGGTAGACTCCTTCCAATGCCTCTTGTACCTGCCATATTTTGAACTCATTTTGTCTAATTTATGAGTTAGAAGTGCTACCTGCTCCTTGAGGCTCAAGTCATCTGCAGTAGACTCCTTTGGCATGGCATCAGATTTGAGAGTTGAAGAGAATGCAACTCCTTTCTGGCCAGAAGAGGAAACCTCTTCTGTTTGATCCTCCTCTTGAAGATCATATTCGTAAGCCTTGAGATCAGACAACAGAAGATGGTGATCCAGAGTATTGAGATCCTTGTTGTCCTTGATCACAGTGACTTTAATTCTCCACCTGCTTGTTAGTGAACGTAATATTTTACTATTAATCTCTTTTTCAGAATAGGTCTTACCTAAGGCACTAGCCTTGTTCAAGAGATTCGTGAGACGCATGTCCAGCTGGTCAATGGTCTCGTCTGGTTTCATCTTAAATGTGTCAAAAGAGTGTTGAACAGCTTGGAGCTTGTTATCTTTAATCTTCTCTGTTCCTTCACAGAGCAAAGCTAACTTGTCCCACATCTCTTTTGCAGTGGTGCACGTCCTGACCTTTTCAATAACTTCTTTAGTAAGAGTGTTAATAATCTCAGTCCTCGCCAC
Organism: Ballota nigra; assembly: GCA_947034835.1. Classification (NCBI taxonomy): domain Eukaryota; kingdom Viridiplantae; phylum Streptophyta; class Magnoliopsida; order Lamiales; family Lamiaceae; genus Ballota; species Ballota nigra. Next base: position 90,884,810 of record OX344720.1, on the reverse strand, counting down.
CTGGTCCAGGTTGTGTAGCTTTCTCTCATCGTTGTCAAGTTCGTCTTTCTTTTTGAGGATTCGTTGTCTGGGAACTCTATCCTCTGCAGCATCGCTAGTTTCTTCTCTGGACTCAGACCTGCCACTATCAATAGGAGTCCAATAAAATTTAATGGGGCCACTTTCAACCACATCTAACATGCGGTGGTGAATAGCTCCAAGATGATTACTCATCATGAAGCTCCAGTGGCTATAATCCTCGAACGAGAATTCTGGCAGTTTGCGACTCTTATAAGAAGATTTCGAAGACATATTGATAAGAAATTTAGGGAAATAACAAGAACTTGAATAAAAACACTAAAGAGCAATGGATCTGCCCGGTGACCACCAAAAGCTTTTCAAAGCAGTGGTCGTGGACACACTGCTCTGATACCACTTGTTGGTCCCACTAGATAGATTAATTGCGGAAGCTTATGTAGTAATGTCTTTCCAAAATCTTTTCAAAGAGATCAATAAAACAATATTTAAAATAAAGCGATAAAAGACACAAGATATATAGTGGTTCGGATAGATATCCTACGTCCACTCTCCCTTATCACCAAGGGGTCTCACTAACAACCAACTCACAAACTTACTCACTGGAATTTCTGAAGTACCAGCACCTTCTTACAAACTCTTTAGATCTAACTTCGATCTAAAGATAAACTCACTCCAACCTTATCTTAACAAGATGAACAGGTTGAGTGTATAAACTCCTTACGAGTAGATAAGTAATTAAGAACAAAGTGTGAGTGCAATATGCGTAGTGATCACAAGCTTAGTATGGCTATATGCGCGTGAATACTTCTAGAGCTTTTTCTTGATCTGCACTCAAGTATATATAGAGGGGATTAGAGACATAGCCGTTGGGAGGCTAATCCAATCAGATCCTCTATATATGGAAGCTTCAATCAATCAATTCCCTAATTGATTGATTGGGTTGGTGAGATCTTGATTGATAGTCTTCATATCTTCTCAATCCAATCTTGTTTGACTTGATTTGAATCACCAACGGTCAATGCTTCCAATTGCCTAACTCTGATTCTCTCCAGAGAAGGCAGGACCAGACACCAGGCAACCTCGGTGTCTTCTGGTCCTTATCTGGTGAACAACCAGAATACTCAGTAGAATAAGAGGATCAAACTGAGCATCTTTTGTTCCACCAGACTCGTCTGGTCCGGACTCGTCTGGTCTGGGGAAGATCCTCTGCCTCTGGTCTTGATCTCTTCTGCTGAAGTCCTCTGGTGGAGTCCTCTGGTGAAGTCCTCTGGAGACTCTTCTGGTGAGGTCTTCTGGTCTGGCAGTTTCCCTTAGACTAAGTCCTAACCTAGATCATCATCTGGCTAACAGGTCCAGATGGTCCTATTACATCTTCTGGTTTGTTTTAACTCATCAAAACTAACAAATTTTTATCCTAACAAATATTGCACTCCCATCCTATCCCGAACCGAATCAGGGCTTCTATTAGACTCTATAATTCCCCGTGTTAAAGATATCGCACGTCCATTAATTATTAAAGCTCCTGACCGCTTTAATTAATTAACATCTAATATTCCTTGAGTAGTACCACTCAACCTTGTTGTCGTACGGATATAATCCACCTGCAGGGTTTAATACGACAATCCTTTATGAGTTTTCTCAAGGGGACGTCATCAACCTGGATCACCAGGACACGGTGCCTTAATGTCAATAAATAGACATCGTGCAAACGATGTCACTACCCAAAATACATAGTGCGTTGAATCTAACAAGATTCTCACCCATAGTAAATCAAAGTAGTGAACAAGCGCTCCACATATCTAGATATCACAATTAGGGTTAAGAATTATAAGAGTCACCAAGACCTTTAGTACTTCATAACAGTCAGAATAGAAGAACATGTCTTAACTGTGATCCATTCAATACGACATAGCGTACTAGTATGAACTAATGGCCAAGACAAGCCACTAACAAGTTCATACTACAACTTATACCAATAGTTATGTCCAGAACTATCTCAGTTGTGAATACTGTTTATATCTTATAAGGAACTGACAATGTGATCTTCTGTATGACTACAAACCCACCACATTATCTACAATATAAGATAAATAGACATACAAGTAATACAAGCAATTAATAAGATTGCAATAATGTGAAAAACCATTTATTTCATATAATAAGGAAATCGAATATATCCATAAAAGCCCAACAAAAGTTTGCTTTACAGTATACACCAACAATCTCCCACTTATACTAAAGCTAAACTTTTAGTATACACATAAAGACATATCAATTCTCCCACTTATACTTAAAGTCTAGCTGGTATACATCGTAAACCAAGACCTTCCACATGCTGCTCAAAAACTTTCATCCCCAGAGTCTTTGTGAAAGGATCAGCCAGGTTGTTCAACGATGCAATTTTAGCTACAGCCACGTCTCCTCGATTTACGATGTCTCGTATAATGTGGTACTTCCGCTCTATGTGTTTACTCGCTTTATGAGCTCTAGGTTCCTTTGAGTTTGCCACTGCACCCGCGTTATCACAATAAACAGTGATACACCTTGGCATACTCTTGGACACCTCCAAGTCCAAAAGGAAATTACGTAGCCAAACAACCTCTTTGGCAGCCTCTGAGGCAGCTACGTACTCGGCCTCCATAGTGGAGTCCGCGATGCATTTCTGCTTCACACTTCTCCAAGATATGGCTCCGCCTCCCAACACAAACACATAACCCGAGGTAGACTTCCGTTCATCTAGATCAGCTTGGAAATCTGAATCAGTATAACCTAAAGGAACAATACTATCTGACTGGTATACCAGCATATAATCTCGAGTCCTTTTCAAGTACTTGAGAATATGCTTGACAGCAGTCCAATGTCCTTGACCAGGGTTAGACTGATATCTTGCTACTATGCCGACTGCATAGCAAATATCAGGCCTCGTACACAACATCGCATACATAAGGCTTCCTACAGCCGAAGCATAAGGAACCTTAGCCATCTCCTCTATCTCCTTCTGTGTCTTAGGACACATATCCTTAGATAAGGGAACTCCATGTCTAAAAGGTAGTAAACCCTTCTTTGAGTTCTGCATGCTGAAACGAGCAATCACAGTATCAATGTAAGATGCTTGAGATAAACACAACATTCTCTTTTTCCGATCACGAATGACCTTTATACCAAGAATGTACGATGCATCTCTCAAATTCTTCATTTGAAACTGCTCTGAAAGCCACACCTTTACGTCTGATAATACTTTCACATTGTTGCCAATGAGAAGAATATCATCTACGTACAGTACTAAGAATACCACGACGTCTCCGTTACTCTTTTTATACACACAACTTTCATTTTGACATTGTTCAAATCCAAAAGATTTGATCACCTCATCAAAACGAATGTTCCAAGACCTGGAAGCTTGCTTTAGCCCATAAAGGGACTTTTTCAGCTTCCAGACCAGATGCTCTTGGCCTTTCTTCACATAACCCTCAGGTTGCCGCATGTAGATGTCCTTATTCAGATTTCCATTAAGGAAAGCTGTCTTGACATCCATTTGCCAAACCTCATAGTTCATATGATTAGCTATGGATAAGAGAATCCAGATCGATTTTAGCATGGCTACTGGTGAGAAGGTCTCGTCATAGTCGATTCCTTCTTTCTGGGTAAAACCCTTTGCCACCAACCTTGCTTTAAAGGTAATAACCTTCCCATCAGATCCTCTCTTACGTCTGTAGACCCACTTACACCCGATGACTTCCTTGCCATGGGAAAGTTCGCTTAGGTCGTACACTTCCATAGCATCCATAGATTCAATTTCTGAATCCATAGACTTGTGCCAAGACTCTGCATCTTTGTCTTGAATTACCTCTTTGTAAGTCCAGGGATCGTTATCATCATGTTCATCGCTTGGAATCAAGTCCACAGACTCTCCCACAAACATGAAACGATCAGGTTGACGTACAACCCTCCCACTACGACGAGGCAATGCATGCAAAGGTTCATCAGAGTAATCACGTTGTGCAGTCTCTTGTGGTATTTCCTCTTGCACACTCGGTGTGCCATTGTCTCCCCTTAACTCATTGAGAATGATCTCACTATTGGACTTATGCTCATTCATATAGTCTTCCTCTAAAAATCGGGCATTAGTACTGACTATCACCCTCTGATCTTTAGGACTATAAAAATAACCACCTTTTGTTCCCTTAGGATATCCTACAAACAACCGTACTTCAGTTCTAGGTGCCAACTTATCAGCTTCCTTATCCAGCACATGTGCTGGACAACCCCAAATCCGAATGTGGTTGAGACTGGGCTTTCGCCCAGACCACAGTTCAATCGGAGTTTTTGGAATCACTTTAGAAGGTACGTAATTTAGAAGGTACGCCGCTGTTTCCAAGGCATATCCCCAAAATGAGGTAGGTAATGAAGCATAACTCATCATTGATCTCACCATTTCTAATAGAGTCCTATTCCTTCTTTCAGCTACGCCATTCTGTTGGGGAGTACCAGGCGCAGTGAGCTGGGATGTAATCCCATTCTCTAATCCTTTATGAGTTTTCTCAAGGGGACGTCATCAACCTGGATCACCAGGACACGGTGCCTTAATGTCAATAAATAGACATCGTGCAAACGATGTCACTACCCAAAATACATAGTGCGTTGAATCTAACAAGATTCTCACCCATAGTAAATCAAAGTAGTGAACAAGCGCTCCACATATCTAGATATCACAATTAGGGTTAAGAATTATAAGAGTCACCAAGACCTTTAGTACTTCATAACAGTCAGAATAGAAGAACATGTCTTAACTGTGATCCATTCAATACGACATAGCGTACTAGTATGAACTAATGGCCAAGACAAGCCACTAACAAGTTCATACTACAACTTATACCAATAGTTATGTCCAGAACTATCTCAGTTGTGAATACTGTTTATATCTTATAAGGAACTGACAATGTGATCTTCTGTATGACTACAAACCCACCACATTATCTACAATATAAGATAAATAGACATACAAGTAATACAAGCAATTAATAAGATTGCAATAATGTGAAAAACCATTTATTTCATATAATAAGGAAATCGAATATATCCATAAAAGCCCAACAAAAGTTTGCTTTACAGTATACACCAACAATCTCCCACTTATACTAAAGCTAAACTTTTAGTATACACATAAAGACATATCAATTCTCCCACTTATACTTAAAGTCTAGCTGGTATACATCGTAAACCAAGACCTTCCACATGCTGCTCAAAAACTTTCATCCCCAGAGTCTTTGTGAAAGGATCAGCCAGGTTGTTCAACGATGCAATTTTAGCTACAGCCACGTCTCCTCGATTTACGATGTCTCGTATAATGTGGTACTTCCGCTCTATGTGTTTACTCGCTTTATGAGCTCTAGGTTCCTTTGAGTTTGCCACTGCACCCGCGTTATCACAATAAACAGTGATACACCTTGGCATACTCTTGGACACCTCCAAGTCCAAAAGGAAATTACGTAGCCAAACAACCTCTTTGGCAGCCTCTGAGGCAGCTACGTACTCGGCCTCCATAGTGGAGTCCGCGATGCATTTCTGCTTCACACTTCTCCAAGATATGGCTCCGCCTCCCAACACAAACACATAACCCGAGGTAGACTTCCGTTCATCTAGATCAGCTTGGAAATCTGAATCAGTATAACCTAAAGGAACAATACTATCTGACTGGTATACCAGCATATAATCTCGAGTCCTTTTCAAGTACTTGAGAATATGCTTGACAGCAGTCCAATGTCCTTGACCAGGGTTAGACTGATATCTTGCTACTATGCCGACTGCATAGCAAATATCAGGCCTCGTACACAACATCGCATACATAAGGCTTCCTACAGCCGAAGCATAAGGAACCTTAGCCATCTCCTCTATCTCCTTCTGTGTCTTAGGACACATATCCTTAGATAAGGGAACTCCATGTCTAAAAGGTAGTAAACCCTTCTTTGAGTTCTGCATGCTGAAACGAGCAATCACAGTATCAATGTAAGATGCTTGAGATAAACACAACATTCTCTTTTTCCGATCACGAATGACCTTTATACCAAGAATGTACGATGCATCTCTCAAATTCTTCATTTGAAACTGCTCTGAAAGCCACACCTTTACGTCTGATAATACTTTCACATTGTTGCCAATGAGAAGAATATCATCTACGTACAGTACTAAGAATACCACGACGTCTCCGTTACTCTTTTTATACACACAACTTTCATTTTGACATTGTTCAAATCCAAAAGATTTGATCACCTCATCAAAACGAATGTTCCAAGACCTGGAAGCTTGCTTTAGCCCATAAAGGGACTTTTTCAGCTTCCAGACCAGATGCTCTTGGCCTTTCTTCACATAACCCTCAGGTTGCCGCATGTAGATGTCCTTATTCAGATTTCCATTAAGGAAAGCTGTCTTGACATCCATTTGCCAAACCTCATAGTTCATATGATTAGCTATGGATAAGAGAATCCAGATCGATTTTAGCATGGCTACTGGTGAGAAGGTCTCGTCATAGTCGATTCCTTCTTTCTGGGTAAAACCCTTTGCCACCAACCTTGCTTTAAAGGTAATAACCTTCCCATCAGATCCTCTCTTACGTCTGTAGACCCACTTACACCCGATGACTTCCTTGCCATGGGGAAGTTCGCTTAGGTCGTACACTTCCATAGCATCCATAGATTCAATTTCTGAATCCATAGACTTGTGCCAAGACTCTGCATCTTTGTCTTGAATTACCTCTTTGTAAGTCCAGGGATCGTTATCATCATGTTCATCGCTTGGAATCAAGTCCACAGACTCTCCCACAAACATGAAACGATCAGGTTGACGTACAACCCTCCCACTACGACGAGGCAATGCATGCAAAGGTTCATCAGAGTAATCACGTTGTGCAGTCTCTTGTGGTATTTCCTCTTGCACACTCGGTGTGCCATTGTCTCCCCTTAACTCATTGAGAATGATCTCACTATTGGACTTATGCTCATTCATATAGTCTTCCTCTAAAAATCGGGCATTAGTACTGACTATCACCCTCTGATCTTTAGGACTATAAAAATAACCACCTTTTGTTCCCTTAGGATATCCTACAAACAACCGTACTTCAGTTCTAGGTGCCAACTTATCAGCTTCCTTATCCAGCACATGTGCTGGACAACCCCAAATCCGAATGTGGTTGAGACTGGGCTTTCGCCCAGACCACAGTTCAATCGGAGTTTTTGGAATCACTTTAGAAGGTACGTAATTTAGAAGGTACGCCGCTGTTTCCAAGGCATATCCCCAAAATGAGGTAGGTAATGAAGCATAACTCATCATTGATCTCACCATTTCTAATAGAGTCCTATTCCTTCTTTCAGCTACGCCATTCTGTTGGGGAGTACCAGGCGCAGTGAGCTGGGATGTAATCCCATTCTCTAATCCTTTATGAGTTTTCTCAAGGGGACGTCATCAACCTGGATCACCAGGACACGGTGCCTTAATGTCAATAAATAGACATCGTGCAAACGATGTCACTACCCAAAATACATAGTGCGTTGAATCTAACAAGATTCTCACCCATAGTAAATCAAAGTAGTGAACAAGCGCTCCACATATCTAGATATCACAATTAGGGTTAAGAATTATAAGAGTCACCAAGACCTTTAGTACTTCATAACAGTCAGAATAGAAGAACATGTCTTAACTGTGATCCATTCAATACGACATAGCGTACTAGTATGAACTAATGGCCAAGGCAAGCCACTAACAAGTTCATACTACAACTTATACCAATAGTTATGTCCAGAACTATCTCAGTTGTGAATACTGTTTATATCTTATAAGGAACTGACAATGTGATCTTCTGTATGACTACAAACCCACCACATTATCTACAATATAAGATAAATAGACATACAAGTAATACAAGCAATTAATAAGATTGCAATAATGTGAAAAACCATTTATTTCATATAATAAGGAAATCGAATATATCCATAAAAGCCCAACAAAAGTTTGCTTTACAGTATACACCAACAATCTCCCACTTATACTAAAGCTAAACTTTTAGTATACACATAAAGACATATCAATTCTCCCACTTATACTTAAAGTCTAGCTGGTATACATCGTAAACCAAGACCTTCCACATGCTGCTCAAAAACTTTCATCCCCAGAGTCTTTGTGAAAGGATCAGCCAGGTTGTTCAACGATGCAATTTTAGCTACAGCCACGTCTCCTCGATTTACGATGTCTCGTATAATGTGGTACTTCCGCTCTATGTGTTTACTCGCTTTATGAGCTCTAGGTTCCTTTGAGTTTGCCACTGCACCCGCGTTATCACAATAAACAGTGATACACCTTGGCATACTCTTGGACACCTCCAAGTCCAAAAGGAAATTACGTAGCCAAACAACCTCTTTGGCAGCCTCTGAGGCAGCTACGTACTCGGCCTCCATAGTGGAGTCCGCGATGCATTTCTGCTTCACACTTCTCCAAGATATGGCTCCGCCTCCCAACACAAACACATAACCCGAGGTAGACTTCCGTTCATCTAGATCAGCTTGGAAATCTGAATCAGTATAACCTAAAGGAACAATACTATCTGACTGGTATACCAGCATATAATCTCGAGTCCTTTTCAAGTACTTGAGAATATGCTTGACAGCAGTCCAATGTCCTTGACCAGGGTTAGACTGATATCTTGCTACTATGCCGACTGCATAGCAAATATCAGGCCTCGTACACAACATCGCATACATAAGGCTTCCTACAGCCGAAGCATAAGGAACCTTAGCCATCTCCTCTATCTCCTTCTGTGTCTTAGGACACATATCCTTAGATAAGGGAACTCCATGTCTAAAAGGTAGTAAACCCTTCTTTGAGTTCTGCATGCTGAAACGAGCAATCACAGTATCAATGTAAGATGCTTGAGATAAACACAACATTCTCTTTTTCCGATCACGAATGACCTTTATACCAAGAATGTACGATGCATCTCTCAAATTCTTCATTTGAAACTGCTCTGAAAGCCACACCTTTACGTCTGATAATACTTTCACATTGTTGCCAATGAGAAGAATATCATCTACGTACAGTACTAAGAATACCACGACGTCTCCGTTACTCTTTTTATACACACAACTTTCATTTTGACATTGTTCAAATCCAAAAGATTTGATCACCTCATCAAAACGAATGTTCCAAGACCTGGAAGCTTGCTTTAGCCCATAAAGGGACTTTTTCAGCTTCCAGACCAGATGCTCTTGGCCTTTCTTCACATAACCCTCAGGTTGCCGCATGTAGATGTCCTTATTCAGATTTCCATTAAGGAAAGCTGTCTTGACATCCATTTGCCAAACCTCATAGTTCATATGATTAGCTATGGATAAGAGAATCCAGATCGATTTTAGCATGGCTACTGGTGAGAAGGTCTCGTCATAGTCGATTCCTTCTTTCTGGGTAAAACCCTTTGCCACCAACCTTGCTTTAAAGGTAATAACCTTCCCATCAGATCCTCTCTTACGTCTGTAGACCCACTTACACCCGATGACTTCCTTGCCATGGGGAAGTTCGCTTAGGTCGTACACTTCCATAGCATCCATAGATTCAATTTCTGAATCCATAGACTTGTGCCAAGACTCTGCATCTTTGTCTTGAATTACCTCTTTGTAAGTCCAGGGATCGTTATCATCATGTTCATCGCTTGGAATCAAGTCCACAGACTCTCCCACAAACATGAAACGATCAGGTTGACGTACAACCCTCCCACTACGACGAGGCAATGCATGCAAAGGTTCATCAGAGTAATCACGTTGTGCAGTCTCTTGTGGTATTTCCTCTTGCACACTCGGTGTGCCATTGTCTCCCCTTAACTCATTGAGAATGATCTCACTATTGGACTTATGCTCATTCATATAGTCTTCCTCTAAAAATCGGGCATTAGTACTGACTATCACCCTCTGATCTTTAGGACTATAAAAATAACCACCTTTTGTTCCCTTAGGATATCCTACAAACAACCGTACTTCAGTTCTAGGTGCCAACTTATCAGCTTCCTTATCCAGCACATGTGCTGGACAACCCCAAATCCGAATGTGGTTGAGACTGGGCTTTCGCCCAGACCACAGTTCAATCGGAGTTTTTGGAATCACTTTAGAAGGTACGTAATTTAGAAGGTACGCCGCTGTTTCCAAGGCATATCCCCAAAATGAGGTAGGTAATGAAGCATAACTCATCATTGATCTCACCATTTCTAATAGAGTCCTATTCCTTCTTTCAGCTACGCCATTCTGTTGGGGAGTACCAGGCGCAGTGAGCTGGGATGTAATCCCATTCTCTAATCCTTTATGAGTTTTCTCAAGGGGACGTCATCAACCTGGATCACCAGGACACGGTGCCTTAATGTCAATAAATAGACATCGTGCAAACGATGTCACTACCCAAAATACATAGTGCGTTGAATCTAACAAGATTCTCACCCATAGTAAATCAAAGTAGTGAACAAGCGCTCCACATATCTAGATATCACAATTAGGGTTAAGAATTATAAGAGTCACCAAGACCTTTAGTACTTCATAACAGTCAGAATAGAAGAACATGTCTTAACTGTGATCCATTCAATACGACATAGCGTACTAGTATGAACTAATGGCCAAGGCAAGCCACTAACAAGTTCATACTACAACTTATACCAATAGTTATGTCCAGAACTATCTCAGTTGTGAATACTGTTTATATCTTATAAGGAACTGACAATGTGATCTTCTGTATGACTACAAACCCACCACATTATCTACAATATAAGATAAATAGACATACAAGTAATACAAGCAATTAATAAGATTGCAATAATGTGAAAAACCATTTATTTCATATAATAAGGAAATCGAATATATCCATAAAAGCCCAACAAAAGTTTGCTTTACAGTATACACCAACAATCTCCCACTTATACTAAAGCTAAACTTTTAGTATACACATAAAGACATATCAATTCTCCCACTTATACTTAAAGTCTAGCTGGTATACATCGTAAACCAAGACCTTCCACATGCTGCTCAAAAACTTTCATCCCCAGAGTCTTTGTGAAAGGATCAGCCAGGTTGTTCAACGATGCAATTTTAGCTACAGCCACGTCTCCTCGATTTACGATGTCTCGTATAATGTGGTACTTCCGCTCTATGTGTTTACTCGCTTTATGAGCTCTAGGTTCCTTTGAGTTTGCCACTGCACCCGCGTTATCACAATAAACAGTGATACACCTTGGCATACTCTTGGACACCTCCAAGTCCAAAAGGAAATTACGTAGCCAAACAACCTCTTTGGCAGCCTCTGAGGCAGCTACGTACTCGGCCTCCATAGTGGAGTCCGCGATGCATTTCTGCTTCACACTTCTCCAAGATATGGCTCCGCCTCCCAACACAAACACATAACCCGAGGTAGACTTCCGTTCATCTAGATCAGCTTGGAAATCTGAATCAGTATAACCTAAAGGAACAATACTATCTGACTGGTATACCAGCATATAATCTCGAGTCCTTTTCAAGTACTTGAGAATATGCTTGACAGCAGTCCAATGTCCTTGACCAGGGTTAGACTGATATCTTGCTACTATGCCGACTGCATAGCAAATATCAGGCCTCGTACACAACATCGCATACATAAGGCTTCCTACAGCCGAAGCATAAGGAACCTTAGCCATCTCCTCTATCTCCTTCTGTGTCTTAGGACACATATCCTTAGATAAGGGAACTCCATGTCTAAAAGGTAGTAAACCCTTCTTTGAGTTCTGCATGCTGAAACGAGCAATCACAGTATCAATGTAAGATGCTTGAGATAAACACAACATTCTCTTTTTCCGATCACGAATGACCTTTATACCAAGAATGTACGATGCATCTCTCAAATCCTTCATTTGAAACTGCTCTGAAAGCCACACCTTTACGTCTGATAATACTTTCACATTGTTGCCAATGAGAAGAATATCATCTACGTACAGTACTAAGAATACCACGACGTCTCTGTTACTCTTTTTATACACACAACTTTCATTTTGACATTGTTCAAATCCAAAAGATTTGATCACCTCATCAAAACGAATGTTCCAAGACCTGGAAGCTTGCTTTAGCCCATAAAGGGACTTTTTCAGCTTCCAGACCAGATGCTCTTGGCCTTTCTTCACATAACCCTCAGGTTGCCGCATGTAGATGTCCTTATTCAGATTTCCATTAAGGAAAGCTGTCTTGACATCCATTTGCCAAACCTCATAGTTCATATGATTAGCTATGGATAAGAGAATCCAGATCGATTTTAGCATGGCTACTGGTGAGAAGGTCTCGTCATAGTCGATTCCTTCTTTCTGGGTAAAACCCTTTGCCACCAACCTTGCTTTAAAGGTAATAACCTTCCCATCAGATCCTCTCTTACGTCTGTAGACCCACTTACACCCGATGACTTCCTTGCCATGGGGAAGTTCGCTTAGGTCGTACACTTCCATAGCATCCATAGATTCAATTTCTGAATCCATAGACTTGTGCCAAGACTCTGCATCTTTGTCTTGAATTACCTCTTTGTAAGTCCAGGGATCGTTATCATCATGTTCATCGCTTGGAATCAAGTCCACAGACTCTCCCACAAACATGAAACGATCAGGTTGACGTACAACCCTCCCACTACGACGAGGCAATGCATGCAAAGGTTCATCAGAGTAATCACGTTGTGCAGTCTCTTGTGGTATTTTCTCTTGCACACTCGGTGTGCCATTGTCTCCCCTTAACTCATTGAGAATGATCTCACTATTGGACTTATGCTCATTCATATAGTCTTCCTCTAAAAATCGGGCATTAGTACTGACTATCACCCTCTGATCTTTAGGACTATAAAAATAACCACCTTTTGTTCCCTTAGGATATCCTACAAACAACCGTACTTCAGTTCTAGGTGCCAACTTATCAGCTTCCTTATCCAGCACATGTGCTGGACAACCCCAAATCCGAATGTGGTTGAGACTGGGCTTTCGCCCAGACCACAGTTCAATCGGAGTTTTTGGAATCACTTTAGAAGGTACGTAATTTAGAAGGTACGCCGCTGTTTCCAAGGCATATCCCCAAAATGAGGTAGGTAATGAAGCATAACTCATCATTGATCTCACCATTTCTAATAGAGTCCTATTCCTTCTTTCAGCTACGCCATTCTGTTGGGGAGTACCAGGCGCAGTGAGCTGGGATGTAATCCCATTCTCTAATAAGTATTGCCTAAATTCATTACTAAGGTATTCGCCACCACGATCAGATCGTAGTGACTTGATACTCTTACCATGACGGTTCTCCACTTCTGCCTTAAATTCTTTGAACTTGCCAAAGCATTCAGACTTGTGGCGCATCAGATAGATGTACCCATATCTTGAGTAATCATCAATGAAAGTGACGAAATACTCAAAACCACCTCTAGCTTGAACAGATATAGGCCCACACAAATCAGAGTGAATCAATTCTAACACATCACTGGCCCTATTCCCCTTGGCCTTAAAAGGCCTTGAAGTCATCTTGCCTTCCAAGCAGGATTCGCAGACTGAGAATGGTTCCACTTGGAAAGACTCCAAAGAACCACTACTTACAAGTCTTTGAATTCTCCTCAGATGGACATGACCTGGTCTTAGGTGCCAAAGATATGTTTGATTCATCTTTGAAGGTTCTTTTCTCTTATTTGATGATGATGAATGAGTTTCAGTCATAGTACGATATGCACAAGTAATAGTGTAAAGACTATTTTCTAACGTGCCAGAACAGATTAAAAAGTCATTTCTCATAATAACAACTTTGTCATTAAAAACAACTGAGCATCCATCCAAAAACAACTTCGAAACAGAAATTAAATTCTTCCGAAAACTCGGCACGTACAAAATGTTCTTTAATACTAAAACAGAATTAGAAAAACATAAGTGCACATCTCCCACTGCGACCACTGCTACAGTCGTAGCATTGCCCAAACTGATAGTAATCTCGCCCTCACTCAGTTGCCTTGTTTGCAGAAACCCCTGCAAGGTATAACAAACATGATCAGTGGCTCCTGTATCTACTACCCAAGAAAGGGCAGAACAAGCCGCAAAGCATGTTTCAACAACTAGAGCAAGAGACGTACCAGAGTTATCCTTTTTCAAGAGAGGACAATCAGGCTTCCAATGTCCTGTCTTGTTGCACTTGAAGCATTTGCCCTTCTGCTTTTTCACGCCACCAGAAGGCGCCAAAACCTTGCTCCCACTGCTTCCACCACTACTTCCACCAGCCTTTTTCTGAGAAGGCTTTTTCTTCTTCCCGCCCTTGGACGAAGAAGATCCAGCCTGAACAGAAACATGGGCTTGTGGACCCTTACCCATGAGACCTTCCGCCGCAACCAACTCCGCAAGAAGCTCAGCTACAGTATAGCCCTTCTTACTCATGATTATGTTCAAACGGAAGTTTTCAAAGGATTTTGGGAGCGAGTTGAGGATCATATCGACCTTGGCATCACCGTCGATTTCTCCCCCGAGTACCTCTATCTCATTCAGATATTCCATCATCTTGAGACAGTGGTCCCTCACCAACGCTCCCTCTGGCATAGAGGTAGTCATAATTTTCCTCATAGCCTCAAAACGGGCAGCCTTATCTTTCTCACCAAAAAGCTCTTTTAGGCTCAACATCATATGTGCGGCAGTAGGCATGTTTTGATGCTGCTGTTGTAAAACATTTGACATAGAGGCCAAAATGTAACAACGAGCCATCTCATCAGCCTTGTGCCACTTCTTATGAGCCTCCTTTTGCTCTTCAGTGGAATCGGGTGCCAGATCGGCAGGGGCAGGAGTATTGAGCACAAACTTGTACTCATCTGCAACTAGAACAATGTCCAGATTTCTCTTCCAATCCAAATAATTCGGACCAGTAAGCTTATTTTCTTTTAAAATAACCATAAGCGGGTTGAACGTCATCTTATTAAATCTGAAATAAATAAATGCAAGCAAGCATTAAAATCACATAAATTGAAGCATAAAATATTGGAAACCTTCAAAACCAACATTTAACGCAACCTCCAACAGCCCAACAAACACACACGCAAGCCACGTTAGGATGGTCGTTTACGCATGTGTTCATCAACCAGACACCAAGTCTTTAATTTCAATATCACGTCAACTTATCCTTATGACGAATGAAATTAATAGTCGGACCTCAACTGGCCATGTGAATTAGAACAGGGACCCCGTTGGGGGGTTATATCAAAATTCACATCTAAGTGATGACCAAAATTTAACTGTAAGAAAAATTATTCACTATTGACGGGCTCATTTCAAGAACACATCGCCAGTAAATAATTCACTACAGTTATCTTGCACTAATCTTAACTAATGAACTCATGAATAATACATCCGTTGGGGATGATCACACACTTCATCTAAAGATTAAAACATTTTGATTAGAAGTCTTAACTAGTAAGCTTGTGAATGTTGCATCCGTTAGGGGGGGACTCCCAAGGTCCCACGAGCAACAATCACCTTACTTAAAGACCAATTGTGGAGGCCAATGAATTAATTAAATTAAATTCTACTCACTTAGTCATTTAAAATTGAAGATTATTCGCAGGCATAGCAGATTATAATAAAAAAAATATAAAATACAAACATGCCATAAAACGATAAATAAAAGCATAAATAAATGCATATCTATCGCAACCCCTTCTAAAACTATCAAAAACAGCCTATGAAAGCTATTACAATGATAAATCAAGGGCGCGGACGGATGCCTCGCATCGGCCTCTCACGCAAAGCAAGAAACGGTCTCGAACGGCTCGAATTCACGTCACCCGAACTAAACTGGCAAAAAACTTCATCAAGACGATTGAATTAGCTCTCGCCACAGGGGGTCACGGCCAGTAAATAATTCACTACAGTTATCTTGCACTAATCTTAACTAATGAACTCATGAATAATACATCCGTTGGGGATGATCACACACTTCATCTAAAGATTAAAACATTTTGATTAGAAGTCTTAACTAGTAAGCTTGTGAATGTTGCATCCGTTAGGGGGGGACTCCCAAGGTCCCACGAGCAACAATCACCTTACTTAAAGACCAATTGTGGAGGCCAATGAATTAATTAAATTAAATTCTACTCACTTAGTCATTTAAAATTGAAGATTATTCGCAGGCATAGCAGATTATAATAAAAAAAATATAAAATACAAACATGCCATAAAACGATAAATAAATGCATATCTATCGCAACCCCTTCTAAAACTTATCAAAAACAGCCTATGAAAGCTATTACAATGATAAATCAAGGGCGCGGACAGATGCCTCGCATCGGCCTCTCACGCAAAGCAAGAAACGGTCTCGAACGGCTCGAATTCACGTCACCCGAACTAAACTGGCAAAAAACTTCATCAAGACGATTGAATTAGCTCTCGCCACAGGGGGCCAAAGCATAGCCGTAAGTCTATAGATAACGTCACGAGGTTTCCGAAATGGGCTTACTTACAGAAAACGGACTCCCGAGTCAAAAGTTATGGCCAAAACAGTGAACGTCACCATCTAGGGCCAAAAACCTTTAACACGAGAAACCAGAAATCCATTTCCACATCCTCCATCCGACATCGCCCGCTCTTGTGATCGTATAAAACAACCAATACAAGCGAACAAAACCCTAATACAGTGATCTATTGCAAAAAAAAAAACCTATACTACCCACACTTATTATCTGGTGGGAAAAACGATTACAAAATCACACAAGGGTTGCGATAGAGAAACGATCTAAAACCACAATAATAGAAATCTAGAAAATAAATACACGTTTCAGGCAGAGCCAACAATCCACGAATCCTTGGCTTTGATACCATTTGATGGAACGCGCCGGTGAAGGCGGTCCGTCCCCAAGATCGTTGTTGGGATACCAAACATGTATAAACAATTAAAGACCTAAACATGCAACTAAAGATAAGTTTAGATCCATTACCCTTGAAGACCGAGGCGTTGATTCCACTACTGATCTTCTAGTCTGTCTCCCAACCTCGTTCGTACACCGGGTGGACGGCGAACTAGCGAACGTGGAGAAAAGTGCCTCACAATTGCGTCTCCCTCTAAACCCCACTCACGAATTTCGGCTGCTGCACATTTGATCTAAGAGTGCTAGGGTTTTAAAACACGAAATTGAAGCCTTTATATAGACTCCTTAAGTTTCATGGGCCAGACTAGGGATCTGTTAGAAGGTATAGGGTTTGGGCTCCTCATGGACCCAAATACTCTTATGTTCAGCCCAGAACATTTATTTGGCCCGTGAACATTAATTCATTCCACTAGAGAATTAATATTGCACTCCCATCCTATCCCGAACCGAATTAGGGCTTCTATTAGACTCTATAATTCCCCGTGTTAAAGATATCGCACGTCCATTAATTATTAAAGCTCCTGACCGCTTTAATTAATTAACATCTAATATTCCTTGAGTAGTACCACTCAACCTTGTTGTCGTACGGATATAATCCACCTGCAGGGTTTAATACGACAATCCTTTATGAGTTTCCTCAAGGGGACGTCATCAACCTAGATCACCAGGACACGGTGCCTTAATGTCAATAAATAGACATCGTGCAAACGATGTCACTACCCAAAATACATAGTGCGTTGAATCTAACAAGATTCTCACCCATAGTAAATCAAAGTAGTGAACAAGCGCTCCACATATCTAGATATCACAATTAGGGTTAAGAATTATAAGAGTCACCAAGACCTTTAGTACTTCATAACAGTCAGAATAGAAGAACATGTCTTAACTGTGATCCATTCAATACGACATAGCGTACTAGTATGAACTAATGGCCAAGACAAGCCACTAACAAGTTCATACTACAACTTATACCAATAGTTATGTCCAAAACTATCTCAGTTGTGAATACTGTTTATATCTTATAAGGAACTGACAATGTGATCTTCTGTGTGACTACAAACCCACCACATTATCTACAATATAAGATAAATAGACATACAAGTAATACAAGCAATTAATAAGATTGCAATAATGTGAAAAACCATTTATTTCATATAATAAGGAAATCGAATATATCCATAAAAGCCCAACAAAAGTTTGCTTTACAGTATACACCAACACTTCCTTCCCTTGATCTCTGACCCTTATCCTTCCCATCACTGGAATCACTATCAACTTCGTGTCTCCGGTTTCTTTCCACATCTTCCCTTAGCCAGCTATCTCGTACACCCCGAAGAATATCCTTTTCGTGGCTAGTTTCCTTCAATAAATGCTTTCCAATCTGTTTTGCGAATAGATAATAAATCCAATAGTCTCAATTTTTTCATCAAATTTTAAGTACTACAACATAAGTTTTTATAATCAGGTTGTACCTTTCCACGCTTCAATTGATGCAGGTTCACCCGTTCAAGCTTCTCACTCAACTGTGAAAGATCTCACTTGAGTATGCGCGGGAACGCTCCATGATTAGTTGGGGATATCAACTTAGTATGCTCACATAACCAAAATTGAAAACAAAACAGAACAATGTAAGCTGCATAATTCCAAAAACAGTTTAGCCAAAAAACCATTTTCTGTTGTCTAAGTATGGTACAGTAATAATCTTAAAGTTGTTATTACAGGTAAGAGCGACACACAACCCCCAATCTTCATATTCTTGCTTGTCCTAAGCTGATCAACCAGCACATTCACCACCAAATCACACCAATCATACAGTTTTATGTCCTTAACGTTCTCCAGATACTGTAAATAAAACCACGCTATGGAAGAATTCCTTTCTGGAGAAAGTAAAGACACTATCAAGTACACATGCAACAAACGAGCAACATCACTGGTTGTATGCTCATCAGTCCTCCCAGTGGCTGACTTCAACTTCTCTAACACCTTTTTCTTCGTCAGCACATCCCTACGACCTACACTCCTTATTTCATCTCTGAAACAACGTTGCACCCAAGATTGGTCTGGATAATCCTTTGACACAATAGGTAGCTTAATAGAACCACACGTCACACCAAAAATTAGTTGAACATCCCTGCTAGTCAACTCCAACCTTTCACTCCCCAGCCAGAATGTAGATGTACTTGAATCAAATGTCAACATAACATTTTTAATATCCTCATCCCGATTCTTCCACATTTTCTTATACATCCTATAGTCTACATTCATTATTGAGTCGAACAAAATCCAGAAAGGTGTCCTTTTTATCTTAGATATTTGATCTTCAGTAAATGTTACACCCTGCAGCTCTTTGATAGCCGTAACAATGTTGGATCTAAAAAATATTTGACCATCATCTCCATTTGAATCTCCTATAATATTATACAAAAAAAAAAACCAAATATGCCTTCATTAACTATATTATACATTTATAGATACCCTCTACTGGAATTTTAAAGAAAAGAACTATAACATCTTACCCAAATTATTCCTTGGACCAAATTCCCCATCACTAGAATCTGAACTACTGAATAAAACTTCATCCAACAGGCCAAGACATGATTCCTTTTTACTCCGGGCTTTATTTTTCTTGTCAATCTTCTCTTTTAAACTTTCATCGTATTCATGCAACATGTTTATTAGTATTCATTACGCTATACCTTTGTAATCTAGCAGTTATTTTTCAATAATAGAACATGCACATACTCACCAGATTCAGTTGAAGAAGTTTCTGATTCGATAACCATCTTCCCTGTAATTTAAAGAACAGAAAAATCTCATTAAACAATACATATCATTTAAAAAATAATTCTTCATTTGTAAACTGTTTTTTGGAATTTCTAACCTTTGCCCTTCACTGCTCTGTTACGATCATACTCAATCTTAGAATACTTACCTAAAAAGAGTGATCAATGTCAGTATCTCCTGATTATTAATACATTTTCTATAGTCAAAACACATTTTATTTTCTACAGTATACACATTAAAAAAACATTAGCATATGAACAATGGGAAAGCCTTTGGTATGGGAAAATTAATATTAGTACACAAAGTGAAACATATTTCTTATAAGTAGTATACTTTTTTCTTGGCTAGTATATAAAGTAGTGTCGGTCCCGAAACGAGTAAACAGGTGTATGGAGGGGGGGAATACACCTGTGGTTACAAATTAAAACTTCTTTGAAACTTATCAAGTTACTTAAGACAATAGCTCGTCAGTGGACTTGAGCTCTGCTGAGAGTTACTTTGTGAAAGCTTACTGAGATAATACCTCCACTGAAAGCTCAAGACTTTCAGTTGAACCACTATCTAATTAGCATTCAGATGCGGATTAGTGAGCCCTTTAGAAAAACTCGTTTTACTTTGATAAACTTGAGATTAACACACACTTAGGAAATAGCAGAAAGTAAGTACACCCGATATAAAGTGGTTCAGAGAAGAATCTCCTACGTCCACTGTCCTGATCAAACAGGAGAATTCCTTTCACTTGGAATTCCTTGTGTTATAGTGTCAAGGTGCACTGATCAACTAATCCTCTCTTAGGATGATTGATCACTAGGAAATTCCAGGTCCTAGTTCCCAAAACAAACCAGCTTTCAGACTGATACAACAATCAACTTACTAACACCACTTAACACTAACTCTTAACCTAAACACTGAGTAGGGTTTTGAGTAGGGTTTTGGTTCCAACTATTTTGAGATAATCCTTACAAATTTAGCTCAAGGCTTAGGATTGGATTATCTCTTTCTAAGATTTGGATATAACTTTTAAGCTTGGTTACAGAAGGTTTGTTAGGCTCTTACAGATGTGAAACACTTGGGAAACAATGGCAATTTCGAGTGCTTCTAGTTTTTATGAATGTAGAGATAGCTTTGATCTTGTGAGTTTCCCGTACTTAGAAATGAGCACGTTCTTCTGTATTTATAGGCTTCCTTGAAAATCTTCCCGTTGGATTTGAATTTTCTCAAGTAAATCTTCTTGTATCTGATTGGCTCAAACGGCTCTATTTGAAGCTTTAAGTCTTGTCAAGAAACGGCTGAAAGACCATGCCTGTTCACCAACTTTCTGTAGATTGCTAGGGAAAGACTTTTGGTACTTGTCAGTCGGGGGCAGGTCGGCTGTCAGTAAAGTACACTGACGTGTCATCTTCTCATTGGACCTTCAGACTGCTTGCCCAGATTCTTGTCTTGATTTAAGGTGGAACTCCTCTGAGAGAACCTTCTTATTCCTTCATTTATTGTAAGCTTCACTGAAATTCATTTTGCCTTGTTCCAACCAGATTAACTAACAGTTTTTAATATGTTTAGTATTGAATGTGCTTTGTTAGTTCTCATCATTGGACCTTGGTCTTCTCCTGATGGCTTTAGTCTTAGTGAGAATGCACTTAGAAAACATTCAAGACTTAGACTATTTCTCAGATCACTTGTTTTCAGTGGACTTCGTCTTCAGCAGACTTCATTTTTTTAATACACTCTTGAAATTACTAACTGTACTTCAGTTCCTTAACAATTGAACTGGTTAACTAAACACTAGCTCTACTGAAAGTTTTACTTACAAATCAACTTAGGAGGAACATTTTGGCATCTAATCAAAACCTAAGTCTTTATACATTTTCCCAACAATTTCCCCCTTTTTGATTATGCCAGAACCTATCTTATTTCATATCTTCATTCAGATGAGGTTCTTCAGATGACATACAAAGTTCAAGGATTTTGTAAGTAAGAAATATTCAAGTACATAAGCCTAAATGATAATGAGATATTATCTTGGGCAAAACATCAGTAGAGTTCATTTCAAGATAAATAGTGAAGTACAGATTACATGAATTCTACTTAACAAAAATTTCAAACTTAAAACCATCTGGGACTTATAAATAAATGCCCAGCAAAGATACTTAACTTCTCAGATGGATTCGAAAATGGGTTCAAAACCATACTGCTTAAATACTCTGATCTTCAACTCGTTCTTCCTCTCCATCACTTCATTTGAATGTCCTCTGAGTCCAAGATGCTCACATAAGGATATCCACTCTTCAGTGATCCTTTCTCTATCCACAGCACCAATTGCATCTTGAGGAGGCCAGTAGACGATTGGCTCAGGAGCCTTCAAGGCATGATCTGGGAAGGAATCATTCCAAGCATCACTGATCTCAGGATGGAGTTTTGGATAGGCTTCAAACAACCATGAGTTGAAAACCTCTTGAGCTTTATCTCTTCCTAATTCTCCACTGACATAAAAGGAATACACAAATTCCCTTTTAGCAGTTTCCCAAGCATCATTGAGCTTTTTAGGAACCCAAGTATCAAGATGAGGGTATTTGGCTTTTGAGAAAGTCATTTTGTCCTTTTTAAGCTTAGCAACCCATCTTTGATAACCACTCCTGAACTTTTTTGAAGTAGTTTTATCAAAAGTGGACAGCCTCTACTTCCTTTTCCTCTCAGCTAGCTCGGCAATAGTTTCCATCTTCCCAACCACCTTGTCTCTCCTTTCCTGCTTCTGAGTTGTTAGCTTTCGAGCTCTTTCATTCATCCCTCCAGCCTCTTTAATTAGCTCAGTGAGCTGTGTGACTCTTGTGGGGGCAGACTTAGGAGGTTCAGATGAAAGAGGTTCAGGGTTAAGAATGGGGAGTACCTCAACTTCATCAGATGAGCTAGTGGACTTTGCTGCTAACCTCCCTGAGGTTCTGGTCTTCTTTGTAACCTCTGCTGAGAGGGCATCAGATGCCTTTCTCTTGGTGGTTTCCCCCTTCTTTGCAGCTCTCTATTCCTTTTCCTTCGGATGAGCTTCCTTGAACTTTGAGTGGTCCTCTGATGCAGTCTCCTTCCCTTTCTTGGCCTCTGCAATCTTCTGAGCTTCTGCATCCACCTTCTTCAAAGTGCTCTTCACCTGTTGGCCTCTCTCAAAGTCAGGGGTCTCAAGGATAATCTTCATTTTGTTCTTGGGATCAAGCTTGATATCCTTAGCGCTTATCCTCTTTTCCCTCTTTCCGACATTAATCATACATTCAGCTACAGTGATATTGAGCTTCAGTTGTCATGAGCTAAGGCTTTCAACTTAGTTGAGCAATGATCAACTTCATCCTCCTGTCTCTCCAAAGCTGCTCCAGCCGTTTGCCCAAATTGTACAAACTGTGCTAGCTTCTCATCAATTAGCACATTTGTTTTCTCCTGAGTGGGGAAGTCCTCTGCAGCCTTCTTTAGAACTTCTCCTAGCTTAGCTCCCAAATCTGCATGCTTGGCCTCGAATTCTGTCAGCTTTGAATCCACAACCCTTCAACCTTCCCAAGTAGGTCCGCTGAGAAAGCCTCTACTGAGGACTTTAGGTTGATGGATACATTCTCCACTGAGTCTTTGAGAAATTGAGTTCTGGCCTCTTCCTCCTTCTGCTCCAGCTTCTTCAAGGCTTCTATGACCAGCACGCTCTGTCCTTCAACAACATCAATCACCATCTGCTGAGAATCTTCAACTTTAAGAGTAAGATTTTGAAGTGATGTTGTTGTGGATTCCATGAGTTCATCAACATGGTCTGAGAGGATGACCATCTCATCTACTTCTTCTTGCACTATCTCCTGGACATCCCTCAGTTGTGCTTGAAGAGCAGAAAGCTTTTCATCTTGAATGGAGTTAACAGCATCACTCAGGGGAGTTAGGTTGACCTCTACTGGGGGAATCTCAACAGTTTGAGTACCTGCATGACAAATAAGGTTAGTTTTATCTCCCTCAGCCTCACAACCTAAGTCTCCTGAAGCTTCTACTTCCATTGGGACTCCCTCCTCCTCTCTCTTCTCTCTTTTCTCACTCTCTTTTTCGACTTTATTCTTTTCAGCCAATTCACCTTTTACAGGGATGATTGCTCTAATCTCTCCACTTTCAACTCTAGTAATCTCCACCTCAGTTTCTTTTTCATTAATATTTTCAACTCCAACATTACCAGATACCTCAGTTGACTCCGTAGCCACCACTGAGGGCTGTTATGGGAGAACTTCAGTAGACACCTCTACTGAGCTCTCCTGTGGCAATTTTTGTGCCTCAGTATCCCTTGCCATGTATACATCATTGGCTTCTTCACCATCACCTTGCCTAGGTGAAGCACCTCCTCCTTGTACATTTTCCTTCTCCTTCTCTTCCTCCTTCTCTTTCTCCTTCTCTTTATCACCTGCCTCAACAGTTTGCACAATCTCAGCTGGATTCTCTTTGTCACCTCCATCAACCTTCTCCACTGCATCTTTCTTCCTTGCCTCAACTATTTTATCCATAACCAGACTCTCAAAGATCATCTCATCACAGAGAAGTTTGGTTTTGGTCATACCGGCAAACTGCATCACTTCCACCTCCTCCTTCTTCCAATCCTCTGCATTGCTGCCTGTGACAGCCAATAGAATTTCACCAAGTCTTCTGTCATTGAGCTGGACAAGGAGTCTCAGACTCTCAGCTCAAGAATATTGCTTTCAGGGTGGGAAACCCATTAAGCTTAGGATATTTAGACTCCAAATAGTAGGCAACCTCATCCTTAAGAGCGTCTAAGAATGAGTACTTTTCTTCATCGTATGAAGGAAGGGAAGGGGTAGGGGATCTGCTGTCTGTTGGCTCCTTTGGGATAGACTCCAGGTGAGTTGTGTGAGTTTCAAGAGGGTTCGGTTCAGATGGGGTTTGGGGTTGGGTGTCAATAGAGGTAAGATTTTGTTCAGTGAGGGTTGAGGGTAGGGGTTCAGAAGGGGTTGAGGTTGCTTCAGATGGGATGGTGGTTTGGGATCCACTTTCAGGCTGTTGAGAGCCTTCAGTGGGGGTTTTAGTTATTTTGGAGATGTGTTTGGTTTTGGCAGGGGTGCGAGGTTTGGTTTTGGGTTTGATGGGGGTAGGGGTATGATTAGGCGTGAAATTGTCATGATTCGTCGCTTGAAATGCCCTTGTTTTGATGGATTCATATAAGTATTTAGAGTCATTTGAGTATTATTTTCACAAACTAACAAATTGGTTTCTTTGATGCTTATAGATGGATAGAGGGCAAAAAGAGGAGTTCGTAGGACTTCGAATCGACTAAAACGGATACCCGGATGAGAAGATATGGAAGAAATACGAGAAGTATTAGTTCGAGCGAGCAAAAGTGTCATTGAAGTACTCAAGGTGAAGGTGCTCGAGTAGACACTACTCAAGTACTAGAGTAGTGCACTCAAGCAGAAGCCGGTCGAGTAGCCATTACTCGGGCACTCGAGTAGTGCACTCGAGCAGAAGCCGGTCGAGTAGCCATTACTCGGGCACTCGAGTAGACTACTCGAGCAGAAGTCGGTCGAGTAGAACTACTCGAGCTAAGGGGCTCGAGTACTTTTCAGGTTCTGGATAATTTCAACACTCGAGCTTGCATTGCTCGAGTACTTTTTACTCGAGCTCTACTCGAGCTCGATGGGAATTTAGGCCCATGAGATCCCGTTTCGACCCGTTGCCTATATATACCTCTTCCAAACACGTTTTGAGGGATCCCCGAACTCACCACATCACTTTTATACAGATTTTTTAGAGAGAGAAGGAAGAGAAGAGACGAGCAAGTTTAGTTTTATGTTTTTGAGGTTTTTCTTACGAATTCACGTTACGATTTCACGTTTTAGTTTCATTTCTTAATATCTTTTGTTCTTGAATACGTTAAGACCTCGTTTTGCTAATTAATTTCAGTTTACTCTTTTATATCTTAAAACCCTAGTTTATGTACGATCTTTTCTTTGATTTAATTACCATGTTCATGTTCGTTACTTGTCTAATTGTTATTGTTTACGTTAAATCTATGTCTAGCTAAAACCCTTGCATGCTTAGGGTAGGATGAACTCATAGAAGTAGGTTGTGGGTACGTAATTAGGGTAACTTATGACGTTAGGTTTTAATTCTCTTGGTTAATGAATTCTTAAAATTAATCTAGACTTCGCTCTTGAATTTCGTTCGAAAGGTGTTAGAGAGAGGACGACCGTATCACTCTTTAACAACGAGTAGACTTAACGAGAGGGTTTAGGAAATGTTAATTCATCTACCGGTTTAGCGAAGGAGGACGACCGCATCACCTTAGTTAAATTAGGGTCTCATTAATTAAGCACAATCTATTAACTTGTTAGTAGATTCGTGAAGTCGAGTGTTAGGGTAAAGTATTAGAGTTTAGAATCTTGAGCTTTCACCTTGCATTCTTAGACTTAGGTTAATTCTAGTGTGTCACAGTTATTCTGATTATGTACATGCTCCGTTAGTATACGTAGGGATTCCTATCCTGAGCATCACCATCTCATATTTGAAAACACACCTTTTGTTATTTCATTTAAATTTTCCTTTTGCATTCGTAGGATAATTTTAGTTTAGTTTAATTAATTTTTCCAAAGATCCAAAAACAATACACTCATATTAACTACGACGCGTAGATCTTCAGGGATCTATTCGCATATACACTGTCCCTTGGGTTCGATATACTTGGTCGTTATACTTGCTAATACTACAGTGAACCCGTTCGCTTGCGGGTGAGCGACTAATAGAAGTTAGTATATTCGCTTTAAGTCAATGGCGTCGTTGCCGGGGATGGCGTTGTATGCTTTTTGAATAGGACTTGTAGATAGCTTAGTAGTTAGTAGTGGGTGATTTATTTTCTGTTTTTATTTTTATTTTTATTCATTCGGCAGTTGCGTTTTGATCCTTCTGCTAGTGTGTCAGGTTTATGAAAACACGCTCACAAGGGAATACGAGCGTAGAGAGGTTACCTGCAGATCCTGAGATAATAGCTAGAAGGAACCGAGCTTTCTTGAGAAGGATGAACGCTGCCGACTTAGGGAAAGAACCAATGGACATCACTAATGAGTTGGAAGATGCAGAGAATGAGTTTAACTAGGGGTTGAACCGGGTTGACGACACTGATGGCAACACCAGTAAGAACCAAGATCCGTTAGGGGATAGTCAGAGCCAAAACCCGGGTGCACAAAACGTTATCAATCCAGCTCAGAATTTTGTCCATAATCCTCTGAACAACCCTGCTTACCCACAAAACCCAAATAACCCTTTCAACAACCCAGTATACCAACATTACCCATACCCACCATACCCTTATCCACCATACCCATATCATCCACCTCCTGTTTACAACCAACCACCTGTGTACCAACCACCACCCCAACAAGTACCAGCACCTGTTGCTCCTCAGCCTGTGCCCCAGAACGCAGATCACAATATGGCTATTCGAGGGAGGTTTGCAGCGCAGCCACAGCGGTACTATGATGGAGTGGCGTTGCCTCCTGTTGAGGCGAACAACTTCTCGATTTCCCCAGGAATTCTAAAGCTGCTGATCGAGAATCGGTTCAAGGGGGTGATCGGGAAGGAGAATCCTCACACTCACCTGAGGAGTTTTTTAATGATAGCCTCCACATTCAATTATAATGGCATGTCTGAAGATGCCAAGAGGCTTAGGCTGTTCCCATTCTCATTGACGGGAATAGCCAAAGAGTGGTACGATAATACGCTTCCACAGGGAGGTATTACCACTTGGGCCGAGCTCGAGCGTCTGTTCCTCGAGCGATTCTACCCCCCATCTAGGACGATCAAGGCTAGAATTGAGATCTCGTCCTTTCGCCAGAAGTCTGGAGAGGACCTACGTCAAGCGTGGGAGAGATAATCAAACATGCTGATAGAGTGCCCGCAGCACGGGTACAATGAGGGGGATATTATGACATTCTTCTATAGTGGTGCCAACAAGGCGGGGCAAGACCATTTAGACGTCTGTGCGGGCGGAGCATTCCTGAATCAAGGCATAGAGAGGTGTAGGGAGATCGTGGACAATATTGTCACGAATGCCGGTGCTTGGAACGTGGATGCAGATTTCCAAAAAGTCCATCAGGTTGAAGAGGGTGAAGGAACGAGAAGGCTATTGATGGCCATGATGGAGAAAATCAACAACCTCGAGTTGGGGAAGAATTTGGTTGGAGAGCATGCAGTAGAGAATGAGAGAGTAGACCAACCAAGTGGGCAGCAAGAGGTAGCCAATTACATGGGAGGTCCGTATTACAATCAGAATGACTACCAAGGTGGAAATCAGTTTGGAAGACCTTCTTATGGTCAGCCATTTGTACCTCCAGGCCCACAGCCGCCTCAAAATCAATGGAGGAACACACAAGGAGTTCAAGGAGGCCAGCAGCCTCCTCAAAACACATGGAGAAAGAATGAGAATTTTTCTTATGCTAACCCAAAAACTGGTATTACTGTTCCTGCAGGCGTTGATCCGGGGTCTAAACCTCCTGGTGGAGAAGGCGGTGCATCGACTGAGGAGATGTTGAGAGCGATCCTACAGAAGGTGGAGGAAGGAAGTAAGAGATTGTCATCCTTAGAGTACGATGTGAAAGAGTTACATTAAAAGGGTGATCATCGTGATCAAGAGATCCAGAAGATGAACGTTGAGTGGACTAGAACTCAACAAGAGAACAATCGAAGGTTCACTTCTATAGAGTTCCAGATGAGCCAGATTGTAAAGATGGTGAATAGAGAGCCGGGAAAATATCCTTCCATGCCGGAAGGGAACCCGAAAGAGCATTGCAAGGCGATCTAGCTTAGAAGTGGAACCAACTATGAAGGTCCTCAGATGACTGCTGATTCTGAGACACTCAAAGAAGAAGTTGAGACAGAAGGGATAGAGTCTCAAGGTGATGGAGTTGAGGATGAGAAGGAAGGAGTTAAGATGAAAATTGATGATAAGAGTAAAGAGAATAATGAGTCCCAGAAGGGGAAAGACATTGAGAAGGGTGAGAGAGTTCCTAAGTGGAAAAAGGCAAAGGAAGCAAGGGATAAAGTGAAAGAAACAGAAAGAGATGAATGGGGGGTACCCAAATTTGTGATACCCGTCCCATATCCACAGCGCTTCATGAAAAAGAAGCTTGATGAAAAATTTGCAAAATTTCTTGATGTTTTTAAACAACTTCACATTAACATTCCTTTTTATGATGCTTTGGAACAGATGCCGCATTATGCAAAGTTTCTGAAGGACTTGATTGCGAAAAGACGGCAAGTGGATGAGCCGAAGTTGGTGCAGCTGAACCACGAGATGAGTGCATTAGTGCACAAGGTGCTTCTACCGAAGCTGAACGATCCCGGGAGTTTCACGATCCTATGTGACATTGGGAACGGGATCAAGAAAGGAGCGCTATGTGATTTAGGGGCGAGCATCAATCTCATGCCCTTGTCACTTTTCAAGAAGTTGGAAGGTGGAGAACTTCAACCCACAATGATGACGCTTCAACTTGCCGATCGGTCTATTACTAGACCTCAAGGTGTGGTTGAAGACGTCTTAGTGAGAGTTGGAGATCACATTTTTCCAGCCGACTTTGTAGTGCTAGAGATGGAGGAAGATGAGCACGTGCCCCTAATCTTGGGAAGACCGTTCTTAGCTACGGCGGGGATGGTGCTAGACGTGGCAAATGGGAAGATTACATTGAAGGTTGATGATCAAGAAGTGAAGATTTCCCTATATGAAGACATGAAGCACCCGAGGGAGGATGAGAGCTTGTATTGCATGGATGCAATTGATCCTCGTGTTGAAGACACGCCTCCTATCCCTAATCCTTCTCATATTCATGATTTTGTTAGTCCTTCACTTGATTATTTAACCCATGAGAATTATGATCTTGATTATTTTGATAGGGATAAAGTGAAGAAGTTGAAGGATGAAGAGGTGAAGAAAGTGGACGTGGTCCAGTTAGAAGGGAAAGGAGGAGTTAAGAAGAAGAAGTCAAAATTCAAGAAATTGTTTAGTAAGACTCCTCCAGATAAAGGTGAGAAGGAGTTGAGACCTATACCACTTGAGGTGGGGAAGGAAGCAAAAGGGCTCATGAAGGTGGGGCACCAAGGAAAGACATGCAAGCACCACTCTTATGAGAGTAAGGGAGGTATTTTTGAGTATGATGTCCCATAAGCTCCTTTGAGCTCGGTCCGGCATGAGGACCTTAAAAATAGCGCTGAATGGGAGGCAACCCATTATTATTTTTATTTGCTTTGAGTTTTTTTTTTTTAGTTATTAGGGAGTTATTTTGAGTCATATGTTTAACCTCGTATGTGAGTGAGTTTCTTGTAGGCTTGTCTCTAAAGGAGTAAAGGTATCATGGAGTTATTCAGATTGAATGAACCAACTTGAGACAAGGGAGTGTCAAAGCTATTGAGAGAAACTGAATTATTTGGTTGAGGTAACCCACAACCCCAAACTTAGACCTCTAGCAAGGTCGAAGTTTGGGGGGGTGGAGTTTTTTTATGTTTCTTGTTACATTGCACATGCATGCACACCCTTATCTTTGAGTTGAGTTTGATTGATTATTAGATTGTTGAGATACTCCTTGGGGTGATTTTGATTTGACTCGCTATTGCATATTTCATGCCTATCAATCATCTTATGCTTGTTGATTGCTATCTTTGAGTATGATTTGATGAGTAGAGTGAGTTGTAAGGGTGAGTTAGAAATTCTTTTGTGTGAGTGTTTGAGTTTGAGCTGATTTGAGAAAGAACTTGTATGCTTGTGAATTTTTCTTTTGAGTACTTGTGTGATGAGAGTGAGAATGCACTAGGACTAGCATGGATGTGAAAGCCGTGAGCTTTTGAGCCTTATGAGATTTTGATGCATTAATTAATCTCTTCGTTTGTAAGTGGATCGTCACCTTAGAGGATGCTAGAACTTGTGTGTGCTCTTGCTTCTTGATTGTGTCTAGTTTGATATGCCGAATGTGATCTTAGGCCATCTTTGTTTTTATTGAGTCACTTAGCCAAAATTTTCCTTACCAATGACATGTATCCCTTGCTAGCCCTTTGAGCCTAAAGCTTATTTTATTTGCTAGCACATTTAAACACTATTCCAAGTTCCTAAGCCTTTTTGTCCCAATTTGAGTGGAGAATAGGAAAAGTGTGAAGGTTGAAGGGATTGAGTTGATTTGAGAAAAGGAATTATGATGGTTGAGTGGTGATAAAATAAGGGTGTGAATGAGATATGAGTTGTGGGAAAGAAAAAATTGAAAATGAGCAAAAGAAAAATTGAGCTCATGTGTTTGTGCGAAAAAGAAAAAAAAAAGTGAAGTGATTGAAAAAAAAAATGAAAAGAGTGAGAAAGAAAAAAAAAATTAAGTATTGAGAGTATGGAATTGAAAGGGTGTTGATTGAACATGTTTGAAGTATTCTGTTCCTAATCTCGAAGTGCCAAAGTTTGATTTTCTATTCTCCATTCACTTTAGTCACTTTACCCTATATTGTTATCCCACCTGTCCAAAGAGCCTACATTACAACCTTGAGAAAAGTCCTTTTTGATTCGGCATTGATTTCTAGAGTACGGTCGAAGCTAAGAGCACTTACAAGCCTATGGCTGCCAATTTGTGTGATTGATTGATTGAGTGAGTCCCTTGATCATTGTTATACACTTGAGAGGGAGTGAAACACATCGTTGAGTCCACATCCATGTTTGATTTTGGTGTTTCTTGCTGTTGTTGCATGAATATGATGAAGGAAGGTGAGTGAGTATACTTGTGATGCATCTTTGAAGCTTGAATTTATGTACTTGCATGATTGGATTCCTTGACTCATTCCTAACAATTTCACTTGACTTATTATTTCGTTGCTTGAGGACAAGCAACATGGTAAGTTTGGGGGGGTTGATTAGGCGTGAAATTGTCATGATTCGTCGCTCGAAATGCCCTTGTTTTGATGGATTCATTTAAGTATTTAGAGTCATTTGAGTATTATTTTCACAAACTAACAAATTGGTTCTTTGATGCTTATAGATGGATAGAGGGCAAAAAGAGGAGTTCGTAGGACTTCGAATCGACTCAAACGGATACCCGGATGAGAAGATATGGAAGAAATACGAGAAGTATTAGTTCGAGCGAGCAAAAGTGTCATTGAAGTACTCAAGATGAAGGTGCTCGAGTAGACACTACTCAAGTACTCGAGTAGTGCACTCGAGCAGAAGCTGGTCGAGTAGCCATTACTCGGGCACTCGAGTAGTGCACTCGAGCAGAAGCCGGTCGAGTAGCCATTACTCGGGCACTCGAGTAGACTACTCGAGCAGAAGCCGGTCGAGTAGAACTACTCGAGCTAAGGGGCTCGAGTACTTTTCAGGTTCTGGATAATTTCAACACTCGAGCTTGCATTGCTCGAGTACTTTTTACTCGAGCTCTACTCGAGCTCGACGGGAATTTTGGCCCATGAGATCCCGTTTCGACCCGTTACCTATATATACCTCTTCCAAACACGTTTTGAGGGATCCCCGAACTCACCACATCACTTTTATACAGAATTTTTAGAGAGAGAAGGAAGAGAAGAGACGAGCAAGTTTAGTTTTACGTTTTTGAGGTTTTTCTTACGAATTCACGTTACGATTTCACGTTTTAGTTTCGTTTCTTAATATCTTTTGTTCTTGAATACGTTGAGACCTCGTTTTGCTAATTAATTTCAGTTTACTCTTTTATATCTTAAAACCCTAGTTTATGTACGATCTTTTCTTTGATTTAATTACCATGTTCATGTTCGTCACTTGTCTAATTGTTATTGTTTACGTTAAATCTATGTCTAGCTAAAACCCTTGCATGCTTAGAGTAGGATGAACTCGTAGAAGTAGGTTGTGGGTACGTAATTAGGGTAACTTGTGACGTTAGGTTTTAATTCTCTTGGTTAATGAATTCTTAAAATTAATCTAGACTTCGCTCTTGAATTTCGTTCGAAAGGTGTTAGAGAGAGGACGACCGTATCACTCTTTAACAACGAGTAGACTTAACGAGAGGGTTTAGGAAAGGTTAATTCATCTACCGGTTTAGCGAAGGAGGACGACCTCATCACCTTAGTTAAATTAGGGTCTCATTAATTAAGCACAATCTATTAACTTGTTAGTAGATTCGTGAAGTCGAGTGTTAGGGTAAAGTATTAGGGTTTAGAATCTTGAGCTTTCACCTTGCATTCTTAGACTTAGGTTAATTCTTGTGTGTCACAGTTATTCTGATTATGTACCTGCTCCTTTAGTATACGTAGGGATTCCTATCCTGAGCATCATCATCTCATATTTGAAAACACACCTTTTGTTATTTCGTTTAAATTTTCCTTTTTCATTCGTAGGATAATTTTAGTTTAGTTTAATTAATCTTTCCAAAGATCCAAAAACAATACACTCATATTAACTACGACGCGTAGATCTTCAGGGATCTATTCGCATATACACTGTCCCTTGGGTTCGATATACTTGGTCGTTATACTTGCTAATACTACAGTGAACCCGTTCGCTTGCGGGTGAGCGACTAGTAGAAGTTAGTATATTCGCTTTAAGTCAGGGTAGGGGCATCTGAGCCAGACTCAGTTGAAATTAAGTTGGGAGAAGAGTCAGGGTTACCTGATGAAGACTCATCAGTAGAGTTTGTGACTCTGACTTTCTTAGAGGCACTCTCCTTCTCAGCCTCAGTAGACCTCTTCTTCTCCTTTTTAGAAGCCTTTTCTGCCTCGGCCTCCTTGTGTTGGGCCATCTTATCACACAGTTTAACCAACCTTCTCTTCAGTTTGGTTTTCTTCCCTTCAGCAGGGTCAGCTTCTTCCTCTTCAACTGACTCTGGGCTCTTCTCAGTAGGCTTAATCATTCTTGTCTCTAGAGTCTTTCCAGACTTGAACAAGGCCTTTAGATTACTCCACTTCCTGTCTGGAATCTAGTCTACTCTCAGATCTACATTCTCTATCAAGTAGGAGATTTTTGTTGCAAAATTTAGCTTACTTGATAGTTGGGGAGTTTTGTCAGGTTGGAGCTTTGAGTGCTCTTTATTCAATATCCTCAGAAAGATCTGTTGCCAATTGTATGTCTTCTCCTTACTCTCCACAATAACCTTCATTAGTCTGAGCTTGGGCTTGCTCACCTGCTCCGTGCTTCCCTGGTTTCCCAGTATACATTTTCCAACAACTTCACAGAGAACATTGTATACCGGCATGAACATATTTCTGTTCATTGTTGGACTGTATTTCACCTTCTTTTGCATAATGGAATTAACCCATTCTTACTCCTCGTCCGCAATACACGTATCTGGATTCGGACCTTCAGAGGGGAGATCGAACAGCTCTTTCAAGTCATCTCCACTTATGCGAATCTCCTTTCTAATCTTCTGGTGTTCAACGATCTCTATATCGTCTCTCATCACCTTCTTCTTCCTTTGTAAAATGAGATGAGACCTGATTCTTGAATCAGAGTTGGATATATGACAGAAAAACTCAAGAACCTGCCTGTCAAAGCAGTTCTTAGGATGAACTGTTAAGAACTTCTCTAGCCCAGCAGTTTTAATCATTTCTAGGGCTTCTTTGATGTGAGCAAATTCTGGCTTTGATTCAATCTCAGGGTTGTCAAAAACCACGATGGGTTCATACCAGAAATTCTCTTTATTGGTAAGAAAACTTAGGTTTATTTTTGCCATTTGAAAGATAGGATTTGAGAGAAAGTATACAGAGTGTATTTGGTCAGATAGAAGGTGTTTTCTTGTGAGTGATTTCGAAAAGGTTTACAAGCGTAAATTTGGGGTTTTTATATGAGTGTTGAACGGTGAGATTGAGAGGAGAGATTAACGTCTGAGATTAATTCGGTTTGAGATCGTGGAAAGTCCAAGAGGTTAGTGGGGAGTTTTTAAGAGATCTTGACGGTTACAAAGAAACCACCTAAAATGGAAGGCTTAGATTGAAAGGGTTGGTAGTCGGAAGGTCACATCATCCGGGTTTTAAGGCGCGTAAGATAGGTAACTGTAAAAGTGAACCTGACTTGTACAACGCGCATTAAATGCTTGCCATACTAAAATCTCTTCGAAAAAGTGTAAGAAAGATTTAATTTTTAGAAAGCACTCATTAGTAACTTTATTTAAACCAGATATATATTAAAAACTAAGAGGCTTTAGATTTGAAAATATCATAAGTATAAACTTTTGACCTCCACTGAGGTTTGACCTCGTCTGATATTCAGGACTCTTCTGAGATGAGGAGCTTCTACTGAGAAAGATCCTCTTCTGAATATGAACCTCCACTGAGTTGAAAGTAACTCTTCTGAGATTGAATCCTTTCTTTACTCTCCTGGATCTAGGAGTCCAAGCTCTACTGACAACTCTTGAAACCTTGCTTCAGCCAGAGGTTTAGTGAAGATATCTGCCTTCTGCTTGTCAGTGTGGATTTTGAGCATTTTGATGTCCTTCTTCTCCACATGATCTCTGATGAAATGATGCCTTATATCCACATGTTTGCATCTTGTGTGGAGAACTGGATTTTCTGAAATAGTAATTGCACTATTGTTGTCACAGAAAATAGGAACTTCATTTGCAAAGATATTGTAATCTCTCAGTTGTTGTCTAAGCCAAAGAATTTTAGCACAACAACTTCCAGCTGCCATATACTCAGCTTCAATAGTGCTTGTGGCTACTGAGTTTTGTTTCTTGGAGAACCAAGAGATCAGCTTACTTCCCAAGAATTGGCAAGTGCCTGAGGTTGATTTCCTGTCAATTCTGCATCCTCCATAGTCAGCATCTGAGTATCCTGTGAGATCCAGATTGTCATCTGATGGATACCACAATCCCATATTCACAGTACCCTTAAGGTATTTGAGAATTCTTTTAGCAGCTTCCAGATGACTTTTCTTTGGATTGACTTGATATCTTGCACAAATCCCAACTGCAAAAGTGATATCAGGCCTGCTTGCTGTGAGATACAGTAAAGATCAAATAATAGCTCTGTAGTGAGTCTGGTCTACTGATTCACCATCTTCATCTGGTTCCATCTTGGTGTTGGTGTTGAGTGGGACTCTTGCTACTTTGCTGGTCTGGCATCCAAATTTGTTGATCAGCTCCCTTGTATATTTGGCTTGATTGATGAAGATTCCTTCAGGGGACTGCTTAACTTGAAGTCCTAGGAAGAAGTTCATTTCTCCCATCATTGACATTTCAAATTTTCCCTTCATCAGTTGAGAAAACTTTTCACAGAGGACTTAATTGGGACAACCAAAGATGATATCATCCACATAGATTTGTACAAGCAAAGTGTCCTCTCCTTTTGTGATCCTGAATAGAGTTCTATCTACTCTTCCTTTGATGAAACCATGATCCAAAAGGAATTGTGACAAAGTATCATACCAAGCTCTTGGAGCCTGTTTCAGTCCATACAGAGCTTTTCTCAGTCTATATACTTTGTGACATTCTTCAAAACCTGGGGGTTGCTCCACATAGACTTCTTCATTGAGTACTCCATTCAAGAAGACACTCTTAACATCCATCTGGTACACCTTGAATTTCTTGTGAGCAACATATGCAAGAAATAACCTTATTACCTCCAATCTGGCTGCTGGGGCAAATGTTTCATCATAGTCAAATCCTTCAACTTGAGAATAGCCCTTTGCAACAAGTCTGACTTTGTTTCTGACTATGACATCATTTTCATCCTTCTTGTTCTTGAATACCCACTTGGTTCCTATCACATTGCAGTGATATGGTCTGTCCACCAACTCCCATACGTGATTCCTTGTGAACTGGTTGAGCTCTTCTTGCATGGCAATGATCCAGTTGGAATCTTGAAGTGCTTCTGCTATGGAACTTGGTTCCTGGTTTGATAAGAAACAACAAAACAAAGCATTTTCCCCATGAAAACTTATAGTTTTGACTCCTGAGGTAGGACCACCTAGGATTTGCTCAACAGGGTGATCTGAGAGCCATGTCCTCCTAGGCTGATGCCCTTCAGTAGAGTTTAACTCTTCTGAAGTTGAGTCACTAGATATAGGAATAAAATCAAATTCAGGAAATAAGACAGAGGGTTGAAGTCCTGAGTCATCATTCAAGGTATTCTCATTCTCAATGGTAATCTCATTGGTTCCCCCTTGAATGATGGGTTCAGTGGATGTCTCAGCTGTGACCACATCTTCATTGACATTACTTACCTCTTGAACTGGGATAATGTTCATCAGTTCAGTTGCTTGTTCAGGAGAGTTCTCAGGTGAGCTTTGAGGGGTGGTTTGACTTTGGGTGACCTCCTTGAATTGTTGATCTTCTAAATTATCCCAGGTTGGGATGTATGTGTCAACACAATTCTCAGGATAGCCTTTAGACTTGATACTCAGTCTGGTTAGTCTTTTGCTGATTACCTCCTCATTCTTCTTACTTCTGGACTCAAAAGTAGATTCATCAAAGACCACATGAGGTGTTTCTTCCACAACAAGAGTTCTACAATTGTAAACTCTGAAGGCTCTACTGATTTGGGAATATCCTAAGAAAATTCCTTCATCAGCTTTGCTATCAAAAGCTTTCAGTTGAGTTTTCCCATTGTTGTGAATGAAACACTTGCAACAAAAAATGTGAAAGTAAGATACATGTGGTTTTCTGCCATTCCATAACTCATATGGAGTTTTTCCTTGATGTTTGGTTACCATGGATCTATTTTGAGTGTGGCGGGCAGTGTTGATAGCTTCAGCCCAAAATCTTTTAGGAACTTGAGCTTCTGCAAGCATTGTCCTTGCTGCCTCCTTGAGAGTTCTATTTCTTCTTTCAGCTACCCCGTTTTGTTGTGGAGTTCTTGTAGCTGATGTCTCATGTGCAATACCTAACTCTTTGCAATAATCAGATATAATAGAGTTAATAAATTCAGTGCCCTTATCTGATCTTATCTTTACAATGTTCAGGCTCTTTTCATTGCTAACTTTCTTCAGGAGCTCTGGCAGCCTCAGTTGAGTCTCCCTTTTGCTTGCTAGGAATATCACCCATGTGTACCTGGAGAAGTCATCAACAACAACAAGTGTATATTTTCTCCCATTGATACTTATAGGGGTTACTGGACCAAAGAGATCCATATGTAACAGTTGAAGTATTCTGTCAGTAGAGGTTGCTACTTTGCTTTTGAAAGATGCTTTTACTTGCTTTCCCTCCTGACAGGCTTTGCAAATATGTTCTTTGTTGTATACTTCATTTGGCATTCCTTCTACCAGTCCATGTCTTGCTATCCTGTTCATCATCTTGAAGTTCAGATGACTTAGTCTTTTGTGCCACAGCCAATTAGTGTCAGTTGAGCTCTTAGCAATAAGACATGCATTTGGTGTGCAAGACTTCCAATCTGCAAGATAGATATTTCCCTTCCTTGACCCATTTAGTAGTACCTGTTGTGAAGATATATTCTTGACAAAACACAGATTACATGAAAATTCAACACTGTATCCTTTATCACAGAATTGGCTTATGGACAGAAGATTATGCTTAAGTCCACTGACAAAGGATACATTGCTTACTCTTACTGAGCCAATGATTAAAGTACCATAACCTTTAGTGGCTCCTTGAGAGTTGTCACCAAAGGTGACTTGTGGACCTTCTCTCTCAACAAATTCTGTCAGGAGATCTTTGTTGTCAGTCATGTGCCTAGAACATCCACTGTCCAAGTACCAGACTGAAGATTTTAGAGCATCTCCTTTGTTGAGGTCCACTGAGCCCTGCATTCAAAATCAAGCTTTAGGTACCCATTTGGTGTTAGGTCCTACCAGGTTAGCTGTACCTTTCGGAATCCAAATTTGCCTCACAGTTCTAATCACTTTAGATTGGCTAATTTGCCGTCCATAAACATCTACATAGATTGTTATCTCCCTTGGTGCCTTGAGAGTAAACTTTCTATGGGTGTCAGCCTTTGAAGGAACAGGAACCTTCTTTACATTCTTTCTTTTAGGCTTGGGTGCACCTGGCCTGAGTTTTTGTTGATAAGAGTATGAAGGGCCTTTTCCTTTAGGCACAAAAGGAATAGGTCTTCTGTATGAGTCATTCCTTGAGGAACGCTTATGCCTGGGTGCTCTCAGCTGAGGTTGCTTCATCTGTGAAGACCTCGACTGATAGTACCTCTGCTGAGATCTATTCTGATTAGTCACCTGAGCCTTTCCATTTGGTTTTGGCTCAGTTTGACTTCTCTTTTATTGGACCTCAGCTGGTCTTTTTCCCTTAACCAAAATCTGTGGTTGAAAGGTCACAGACTTAACAAAAACTCTCTTTGTGCCACTTGAAGAAGCAACACTTAGAGGACCTTCTGAAGGTTTTGGAATAAAGCCTATCCCACATTTGTTATTAGGATTAATTTGAAAGTTTTGAATCTCCTCTATGGCCAGAGAGGGTTTGTTGATAGCATTAATCCTTTTTAACAAAGTCTCTTCAGATTTTTGTAAGACATCAATTTTCAGGAGAGATTCATTTACTTGGCTTACCAATTTCAAATTCTCTTCTGTTAACCTTGTCTTAGATTCAGTAAGATCTTTTATCAGTTGATCTTTGCCATTTCCTTGACTCTTGAGGATTTCAACCTCTTTTGTCAATTCAATGGTAGATTTAGCTGAGTTAAGATCTGCCTGATTCCCAGACTCAATTAACTTACTATTTTCTCTCAGGAGATTTTTGTTTTCATCTTGGAGACAAAAACTTGGTTCTTGCAACCTTGAGAAATCAATCATCAACTGTTCCAAAGCGGACTGAAGATTGAGTTCCTCAGTTGACTCTGAGCTTAACTCAGGTGAGTGTCCTAGAGAATTGGATGGTTTAGATTGTACCTCTGGTTCTTCTCTTGCCATGAGGCACATGTCATCATCACTGCTGTCTGAGAACAGACCATCAGATGACTCCAGATCTTCATCAACATCCTCAGCCACCATGACTTTTCTTTCTCCATATCTCCTGTCTCTTTTGGCTTGCCTTTCCTTCCTTTCCTTGGTGCTCAGTTGAGGACAATCATATTGAAAGTGCCCAACTTTCTTGCATTGGAAACATCTATTGGCATAATCATTTCTTTCCTCAGTAGACTCCTTGG
The DNA here is from genome assembly GCA_947034835.1 of Ballota nigra. Classification (NCBI taxonomy): domain Eukaryota; kingdom Viridiplantae; phylum Streptophyta; class Magnoliopsida; order Lamiales; family Lamiaceae; genus Ballota; species Ballota nigra. The sequence continues at coordinate 90,845,057 of OX344720.1, read as the reverse complement.
TCTTTGATGACGATCCTTCACCTCTGGAATAGTTCTTGTACTCTTTTCTCTTCTCTGGTTCAGTTGAGCTTTTCTCTCCTTCTCTGGTGTTTTTTTTAGGATAACTTCTTCCTTCTCTGTTATCCCTGTAAAATCTCTTATATTTGTCAAAACAGCTGTTAAGTTTCTCAAACCTTCTAGCCATCAGGCTGAGTTCCTCCTGCATCTCAGCTTTGCTTTGAGATTTACTTGCCTTTGTACTCTTCTGAGGCTTTGGGGATTTTGGCTCAGTCTCCTTAGCTTTGAAGGCAACTCCCTTCTCAGCTGAGGTCTCATCAGGAGCCCTTTTCCTATTCAAATCAAACTCATAAGCCTTAAGTTCAGATAATACCTGTTGCATAGACATGCTGGATAGATCCTTGGTATTCTGCATCATCACAGAGTACACATCCCATCTTGAGGTTAGACCTCTCAGGATTTTTAAGGCAACATCCCTTTTGGTATAGACTTTTCCCAGAGAGTTTATTTCATTCATGATGTCAGTGAACCTCCCATCAAGCTGGTCAATAGTCTCGGTGGGCTCCATGGTGAACTGCTCATACTTTTGAACAGCTACTGAAAGCTTGTTCTCTTTTATCTTGTCAGTTCCTTCACACATGAGAGCAAGAGTGTCCCATAGTTCCTTTGCAGTCTTGCAGTGGATCACTCTTCCCATTACAGAATCTGGAATGGTGGTGTAGAGAATGTTCATGGCTATGAAGTTGAGGTTGTTTCTCCTCCTTTCATCCGCAGTGAAGTTATCTTCATCCTTGGGCCATTCTTCTCTAGGATCTGCAATAGTCTCAGCTGTAGTTCTAGGGTTAGGTGTCATAAAAATAAATGGACCTTTAGTAATAACCCTTAGCATTTCATCATGCACACAGGCAAGATGAGCTCTCATTCTGATCTTCCAGAAGTTATAGTTTTCCACTGAGAATTGTGGAAGCTTGTGATGAGACATATGGTTCAAAGGATTAACTCTCATATTGTTCTCTGCTAGTGGTGCTACCCTAGCTGCATTGTCAGCCATAGTATATAAACAAGTTTATCAAAAGATCAATTCAGATGACCTTGAAAATACCTTTAAGCACAAGTTATACTTAGAACAATAGTCTATAGAACCACTGCTCTTATACCAATTGTTGGTCCCGAAACGAGTAAACAAGTGTATGTGGGGGGGATACACCTGTGGTTACAAATTAAAACTTCTTTGAAACTTATCAGGTTACTTAAGACAGTAGCTCGTCAGTGGACTTGAGGTCTGCTGAGAGTTACTTTGTGAAAGCTTACTGAGATAATACCTCCACTGAAAGCTCAAGACTTTCAGTTGAACCACTATCTAATTAGCTTTCAGATGCGGATTAGTGAGTCCTTTAGAAAAACTCATTTTACTTTGATAAATTTGAGATTAACACACACTTAGGAAATAGCAGAAAGTAAGTACACCCGATATAAAGTGGTTCAGAGAAGAATCTCCTACGTCCACTGTCCTGATCAAACAGGAGAATTCCTTTCACTTGGAATTCCTTGTGTTATAGTGCCAAGGTGCACTGATCAACTAATCCTCTCTTAGGATGATTGATCACTAGGAAATTCCAGGTCCTAGTTCCCAAAACAAACCAGCTTTCAGACTGATACAACAATCAGCTTACTAACACCACTTAACACTAACTCTCAACCTAAACACTGAGTAGGGTTTTGGTTCCAACTATTTTGAGATAATCCTTACAAATTTAGCTCAAGGCTTAGGATTGGATTATCTCTTTCTAAGATTTGGATATAACTTTTAAGCTTGGTTACAGAAGGTTTGTTAGGCTCTTACAGATGTGAAACATTTGGGAAACAATGGCAATTTCGAGTGCTTCTAGTTTTTATGAATGTAGAGATAGCTTTGATCTTGTGAGTTTCCCGTACTTAGAAATGAGCACGTTCTTCTGTATTTATAGGCTTCCTTGAAAATCTTCCCGTTGGATTTGAATTTTCTCAAGTAAGTCTTCTTGTATCTGATTGGCTCAAACGACTCTATTTGAAGCTTTAAGTCTTGTCAAGAAACGACTGAAAGACCATGCCTGTTCACCAACTTTCTGTAGATTGCTAGGGAAAGACTTTTGGTACTTGTCAGTCGGGGGCAGGTCGGCTGTCAGTAAAGTACACTGACGTGTCATCTTCTCATTGGACCTTCAGACTGCTTGCCCAGATTCTTGTCTTGATTTAAGGTGGAACTCCTCTGAGAGAACCTTCTTATTCCTTCATTTATTGTAAGCTTCACTGAAATTCGTTTTGCCTTGTTCCAACCAGATTAACTAACAGCTTTTAATATGTTTAGTATTGAATGTGCTTTGTTAGTTCTCATCAGTGGACCTTGGTCTTCTCCTGATGGCTTTAGTTTTAGTGAGAATGCACTTAGAAAACATTCAAGACTTAGACTGTTTCTCAGATCACTTGTCTTCAGTGGACTTCGTCTTCAGCAGACTTCATTTTTTAATACACTCTTGAAATTACTAACTGTACTTCAGTTCCTTAACAATTGAACTGATTAACTAAGCACTAGCTCTACTGAAAGTTTTACTTACAAATCAACTTAGGAGGATTATTTTGGCATCTAATCAAAACCTAAGTCTTTATACATTTTCCCAACAAGTAGTACATAAATTTTTTATGTAGTATATAATTTCCGAATATGTAGTATATATTTTCCATATGTAGTATATATTTTCCATAGTAGTTCATATACCACACCAGGTTTACATTACCACACCTGAATTATTTTTCAATTTCTTCTTTTCTTTGTACATATTGGTTGGTTGCCTCCCTTCATCTTCAGACGAAGATTCGTCTCTACTAGAACTCCTCAGTCTGCCTTTTCCCATTATATATTACCTACATTTCCATCGTTTATAAACAAAAAAACAATGCCCCGAAATCAGAAGTAACTCTAAAAACAAAACTTGTTAAGAAGCAAAACGGCTTAATATAAATTTCAAGCAACATGCAAGTAAGTAACAATATACATATATGCATTTCCAAACATAATTTATCAAAGAACTAAAATTCTAACACCAATGATTTTAAAAATAGGGTTTGAATAAAGCAAAATATTTCGTTGGTTTTCTCTTTACCTTTTTAGAAGGGAAAGTCAGGGCCTCAATTTTTTCCGATCGTAAAAAGTCACGGCCGAAATTTTTTCCGATGGTAACGCAGTGGAGAGAGAATAGCGTGCAAAAAATCAGACGGAAAGAGAAGGAAAACGATAATGAAGGAAACGAAAATGAACAAAAGAAGCCGAAAAGGTTTCTTGAATAATGTAAATTTTTTAAAATATGTGTGTCACTGTTGCTTGTCATTCATAAGTGTCACTTCGCGCGCAGGTTTCTGTAAGAGCATTTAATGCCAATTTCGTCTGAATTGATTTTTGGCTAAAAAAAAGGGGATTGTAATTCTTGATAATAAATAAAGCATTTTTTAGTTTTACTTAATAAAACTCTATAGAGTGTACCCCTATGTCACTCCCCCTATAATATTCATTTTACTCTAATCCACATGCCTAATTTATAATTCAAATCAATTTTAACATTTTTATATTTTATCAGTGAGACAATTCAAAATTACTCAAAAAATTTAAAAAAAAAATTAAACAAACAAATTGTAAATAGATTCGTGATATAATAAATACAAATATAAATAATATATTTTATTCAAAATATTAAAAGAAAAAAAATGGATTTGCCACTGAGGTGGTGAACCGCCCAATAGCAAAACAAAATGGTGTCGATTATTATATAAATAAATTATTTTGTCCTCTTGGTGACATTGGAAGAATGTCACCAATAAGAATAGTCTTAGTGTTATCGAGAAGAACTGGCAGGCCAGGTCAAAATCCACAAAAGCCCATATTTCGACAGGGCGGTCGAAAATATGATGAGCTGCAAAAATTTCAACTTAACCCACTTATTTAGAGTTGCAGTTTTGGGCTGGCCAAAAAGTTGTTATGCTTTAAACTAGAAATCAGTATTAAATTCATCCGTGCTTTATATGAAAGTCGTGTTCATTACTAAATTTTTAATATAATCATTTATATTTTATATGTTTTATGTTTAACCTTCATACCTATTATGTATTATATTCATCACTCGTAATTTACAATTTTTTTATATAACCTTTTCTAATTAAATGTAATTGAATCGTAAACATATTTTTATTTTATTAAAAGATATGCTTCAGTAAATAAATAATTTTTATTTTATTTTCAACATAAATTATTTTTATTCAAATGACTTCTCATATATAAATTGAAAATATAGTATAAACTTTCTTATTTTTATTATCGGTTACACTGTAGTACTTTCTCCATTTTCCTTTTAGTTGAACATTTTGCCAAAACGGACACTCTTTATAAGATTAACATATTTTTTTAAAAATGATTTCTTAAAATAAATTATACATACACTACGCAGTCTCTCCATTTCTTTTTAACATTTCTCTAATTTTTATTCTTATATTTTCAATCAAATCATTTACAATAAAACATTATATTATTTAAAACTTGTGACATTCTTCAAATGTTATACTTAAAGGGGACAAAACGAGTATTAGTTAAACACATAATACCTTATTACATGTCTCTTCTATAATTAACAAATTATAACACATCTTAAAATAATTACTAATAATATTACATTAATGAAAAAAATTTCATTTGCGCGCGAACACACACACACACATATATATATATTAAAAAATCTTGTCATTTTTTATTATATGCATATGTTTAAATCACATAAATATCCACACAATTATATCACAAAATACCATTTATGCTATAATATTTCATATCATTATGTACTAACTTGATTATTTAATTTATATAAATAAATAAATATATATATATATATATTTATATATATATATATATATAATCTATAATCAACACATTGTATATACATACATTAAAAAACTAATATATATATATATATATATATATATATATATATATATATAACTATAGAATTATAAAACAGTTTAACATAATAAAGAAATTAATAAACAATGTGCAAAAATGAGTCATATTATTAATTAATAAAAAATAACCAACAAATTAAATTCAAACTTTCAATCATTAAAAAAAAAGTAAAAAAAAAAATCAAAATTATGTTTTTACAAAACTGTAAAAACTTCTTAATATTTTACTCCCTCCATCCCATACTTATCTTAGTACCTAAACAGACAAAGTTTTTTAAACCTATGTGGCAAACCCACATCTCTCTATTTTGAAAATTATCTCCTCTCATTCACTCAAATCATCGACAACTATTCTCAGACATTGGAACTTAATCTCTAATCTAATCTTGATCGTTGATTCTATCCCAATACCCTATATATATATATATATATATTCTCACTCTCAAACAAAAATCAATCACAATACAATCCCCAAAAAATCGCCTCCTCTCTTTCTTTATTGTTTCAAAATTCTTGCCATAAAATTCATTCATTTCTTCCCAAAAAAATTTGTTTGATTATCTAATGAAACTTGCAGGTTTATTGATAATTTTTCATTGATTCTCCTTTCGTCTAAATCTTCATATTTTTATTTTGCAGGGTACGAATCTATACATCTCAAGGTATTTTTTTTCTTTCGTACATTAAATATTTTTTGCTTATTGTTGTTTATTGGATCATCATTCATGTAGGTTTTTTATGTATATTTCATTAATTCATCTTTTGTGTGAATCTTCATATTTCTTTTTTTGCAGGATACGAATCTATAGTTGTCAAGGTATTTATGGTTTTTTTCATATTTTTGATCGGTTTATTGTATGAATTTAATCTGTATCTTTTGTTTAATCTCTTTTACTAATGATACTTTCTTCAAAATCTATTTTTTTTTCAGGATACAAATCTATACATGTCAAGGTATTTACCTTTTTTTTAACAAATCCTTTTGTTATTATGAATTCTAATTAGGTCGTTTCTTTATTTTTTTTTCAGATGAAAATTATTATTATTGTGTGAATGGTTCTGGTTATTTTTTTTTAGGAATGAAGATCAATATTGAAAATATATTTTCATGTGAAGATGAAGTAAAAGATCAATGATATGGTGAAGAAGAATGGTTTATTATATGTTAAATATTGTATCTTCCTAATATTGTCAATGTATTAGTTATAATTCAATGTATTAATTACAATTCTATAAATAATAATTTCTATGTTTAAGTTTCCATGAATTATCAGTGGATATTTATTATTTGATTTTATAATTTACAAAAAAAGTGCAATCATTATATATTCATGATTAAAATAATAATATTTTGCATTTTTTATATGATGATGAACTTAATAACAATAAAATACTAATTTAATTTTGATGTGATAAATACAATCAAATTATACCTTTGATATTTTTAACTAATTAACAACTCTGGTTTTTTTTAATTGATCCGCTATATTAATGATCGAATATATATTCAGTAATTTATATCTTAATACATCTTAATTTATAGAATGTATCTTAATTTGTGATCCATTGTATTAGATCGAAGATATTGATTTGGTCAATAGTGTGATCCATATATTAACTTATTTCAATATATATGGCAGCTAAATAATGATGACATTGCAAAATATATTTAACTATTTGAATTAAGATTAGTGAAAGAAAAAAAAACATAAAAAATTATTGTATTTGAAATAATGTATTCTTATTTTGATAGTAGAATCAAAATTAATAAGTATGCATCTTGTTGGGACATTGTCAGTTTTGATTAAGATCCCAAAGCCCCTGAAAAGATGTTTGCCTTAATCTGTCTTTGTCAGGCTAGTCTTGATTAGGATTGGTATTTAGTCATTTTTCACTTCACAGGTACTCAGTGAGAGGAGAACTCACTGGAGACAATCAAGACTCAGAGCCTGAAGACGAAGAGCACCATCCTGAACTTATGGCAGTCCTCTAAGCTGGCTGAGTAAGTGTCAGTGATGAAGAGTATGACCCTGGGTCATTACTAACTCAGTCCTGAAGGGAACAGGATGTCACTGAGTTAATGGGAAGACTTGGAGTAGAGCCAAGCAATGCAAAAGGAAAATTTCAGCGTCAGGACAAGACTGGTGGGCTCAAGACAAAATGAACTTAATAAGACAAGCCTGAAGCTCAGGAATAAGTTCTGACATTCTCACCAACCTGATGACGTGGACCAATTCGAGAAGGACACGCACGTACGGAACCTGACATGAAGACTGAATTCAAACTGCATATTCAACGGGCAAGCATTCAATGTGCATTTAATGTAAATACCAAATCCATGCAAGGACGGCTGCTGCATGAAGATATGTCCGTTTGAAGCCACTCTACATAGATGACTCGAAGGCTATCTCTCCAACGGATAGTTTTTCAAATCACCTATAAATACAGAAGACCTTGAACCCATTCAAGGTTACGGGAAATTTCCAAGCCAGAAATTACTCAAACTCTCAAGCATTCAAAGCATTAAACCCTTAAGAGAAGCACTCGAAACCTTCTAAATTTCCCAAGTGTTTCTTAGCAATAGAGAGTTATTCTGTATTCCAAGAGCTAATTAGAATTATCTTAAGCTTAGAGAGATTATCCAATCCTTAGCATAGCTTTGCCTTGTAAGGATAATCTCAACCTAGTTGGAATCCAAATTGAAACCAAAACCCTAAGTTAGGCTTGTTGGGAGTAAGTCAGTTAGTTGGGAGTAAGTCAGTTAGAGTGTTAGTAAGTGGAGTTGTATAGATCAGTGAGGATAGCTGGTCTTGGTGCACCTTGGCACGTTAAAAACAAGAATCCCTTGAGTGGATTTCCTGTTAAGTCAGGCCGTGGACGTAGGAGCTTGAGACTCTGAACCACGTTAAACTCCTTGTGTTCTTACTGCTTTGATATTGTGTATACTTGCCATATTACTTGTCCATTCATTGCATTCAAGTTTATCAGGCCTGAATCAATCAGGCTGATCTTCAAAAGAGCACTGCCCTACTAAACACTTTTCAGAATTGAGTAAAATAAGTTTTTCAGAAAGCAAACTAAACAAGACTTTAAACTTTCAGGGCTCAAACATTTCCGCACTGAACTTGAACTGATAGTTAGCCAACTGACCCGCACCAAGTGTAGTCAGTAGGTGTATTATCAGCTCCTAGTTCTTTACCACTCTGAGTAAAGGGGACTCAGTCAGTTTTAAGGTTGAAAAATTGGTATGCGTGTATTCCCCCCCATACACGTATTCCTCAGTCTTGTACCGGGACCAACAAGTGATGGTCCCATTTTCGAAGGGCAAAATGGGAATTCAGGAGCACAAATTTTTTTTAAAACCTTATAACGCAACATGAATGAGCTCAGTGACGGAATACTCAAGTCACTGCGTTGCTTAGAGTCAGAGCCCTCAAGTCAGTGTCATTTGACTTGAGTTCTCAGGCTCTAAACAAGGCAGTGACTCGAGAGACTGAGCTCTCGAGTGCGTGCTGAGTTCAGTGCGAAGAGCCTCAAGTCACTGCGTTGCTACGAGTCAGAGTAGTCAAGTCAGTGTGGTGACTTGAAGACTCAGTCTCGTAACAAGGCAGTGACTCGAGAGACTGAACTCTCGAGTGTTTGCTTAAGTTTGTCAGTGAGATAGATTCTCCCTGACTTAAATACTTGGCTAACTTCTTTCTTTCGAACTACACTCAGTGAGTGGAAATAACAAAACCTTTAGCAAGTACGTAATGATAAATAACACTTGGTTTAACGTGGTTCAGAGTCTCAAGCTCCTACGTCCACGGCCTGATTCAACAGGAAATCCACTCAAGGGATTCTTGTTTTTAACGTGCCAAGGTGCACCAAGACCAGCTATCCTCACTGATCTATATAACTCCACTTACTAACACTCTAACTGACTTACTCCCAACAAGCCTAACTTAGGGTTTTGGTTTCAGTTTGGATTCCAACTAGGTAGAGATTATCCTTACAAGGAGCTTGAGTGGATTTCCTGTTAAGTCAGGCCGTGGACGTAGGAGCTTGAGACTCTGAACCACGTTAAACTCCTTGTGTTCTTACTGCTTTGATATTGTGTATACTTGCCATATTACTTGTCCATTCATTGCATTTAAGTTTATCAGGCCTGAATCAATCAGGCTGATCTTCAAAAGAGCACTGCCCTACTAAACACTTTTCAGAATTGAGTAAAATAAGTTTTTCAGAAAGCAAACTAAACAAGACTTTAAACTTTCAGGGCTCAAACATTTCCTCACTGAACTTGAACTGATAGTTAGCTAACTGACCCGCACCAAGTGTAGTCAGTAGGTGTATTATCAGCTCCTAGTTCTTTACCACTCTGAGTAAAGGGGACTCAGTCAGTTTTAAGGTTGAAAAATTTGTATACGTGTATTCCCCCCCCCATACACGTATTTCCCAGTCTTGTACCGGGACCAACAAGTGGTATCAGAGCAGTGGTTCAAAAGACCACTGACTTTGAGTACTAATAGTTTCAGAGGAGAAACTGTTGGTGGTCACTGAACAGATCTGAGTTTGCTTTTCATAAAACTTGCATCATCATGACTTCGAGGAGACTTGAAGCTTCGTTACCTGAATTCTCTGTGTCTAACTTTATCTATTGGAAGTTCAGATTAGAAGCACATCTAGATGCCATCCATTACCAGATGCCGCGTGTACTCAGGGAGGGACCGATCAAGATCACTATTCCTAACGTCAGAGGACTGGGATATGAGGATCTTGCGATTGGCGTGTAGGTTCCTAAAGAAAGGAAAGACATGACCAACGATGAAATCAAGATGGTGGGACTTGACAACGTCGCCAGAAACATCATCTTGCATACGGTGCCCTTCGAGGAGTCAGCTAGGCTGATGAACTTAAAGACGGCAAAGGAGGTTTGGGATGAGCTGACAAGGATGTGTGAGGGATCTGAAAAGATCAAGGAGAACAAGAGAAACATTGCCATTCAGAAATTCGAGGCGTTCGAGATGCTGCCTGACGAGAGCATAGATCAAATGGAGTCTAGATTCATCAAGTTGATGAATGAGTTGGTGATGCTGGACAAGGATGTCCCAATGAGAGATGTTGTTTCAAAGATCCTGAATGCCCTTCCTGAGAGATGGGACAACAGTGTAATTATGCTTAAGAACACTCAGGATATGAGTAACATAACTTCTGCTTTACTTTTTTCAGAGCTCAAAGCGCTTGAATTCGATCTTAACAAAAGAAAGAAGAAAGTTCAGTCAGAAGAGGAAGTGAAGGAGAAAACTCCTGAGAAGAGTGTGGCGTTCAAGGCCAGGTCTGAACCTGTTGAGCTCTCATCAAATTCTTCATCAAAGTCACTGATGGAGATGAGCAGGGAAGAACTCGTTGAGGAGTACAGCCTGATGGCCAGACGATTTGACAAGCTCAATTCCAGGTTTGGTCGTTATAAAAAGTTTTATCAGGACTCACGTGACAGGAAACCTGAAGAAACCCACCAAAGCTCAAGGAGATATGAGGAGCGAAGGAATACTGACCAGAGGAGAGAACGTGGTGATGAAAGGAGATATTCTGAACCAAAACCTGAAAGAAGAGACGAACAGAGACATACTCGCGATGATAGATATCCAACCAAGACTGAAAGCTCACCAAGAACCAGGGAACCTGACTCAAGGAGGAACCCTGAACCGAGAAAAGAAAGAGTGAGTGATCAGGTAGCATGTTACAACTGTAACAAGATTGGTCACTATCAGTACGACTGCCCGGAGCTGAGTGCGAGGGAGAGAGAGGAAAGGAGAGCCATTAGGGATCTAAGATCTGCTGATCGGAGAGCGATGGTCGCTGAAGATGCAACAGATTCTGATGGTCCTGCTGAAAGGTCACCTGAACTCTTCTCAGATAACGAGTACGATGATGTCTGTCTGATGGCTAGGGATGAGCCTGAGGTAACATCAAATTCTGTTTGTGCTTCTTACACTGGTCAAAATCCTGAGCTTAGCTCAGAGTCAGTTAGAGAAATGAACCTTCAGATCTGCCTTGATTAATTGATGGTTGATTTCTCCAGACTGCAGGAAACTAATGTCTTCTTGGTAGAGGAGAACAAGAAATTGAGTACTGAGGTTCAAAACCTGAACGAACAACTCACTCAGTCTGATCTTAAAGAATCAACTCAAATTGTGAGACTAACTCAGGAGATTGATTTAATCAATGCTGAGCGTCTTCCAAGAGAGAAGATTCTGAAGGAACTGACTGACGAAGAGCTGGTCAGGAAGGAAGAACTAAAAGTACTTAAGAGTAAGTTTGATGACCTCTTTACCAGACATGAAATCCTGAAAAAGAGTGAGGACTCTCTCAAGAAAAAGGTTGCAGCAATGAATAAATCCTCAGTGGCTAGAGAGGAAATAAATAGCAACCAGATTCTTGGGAACAAGAAAAAGGGACTTGGATATGTTCCTGAGAAATCCTCACAAGGTCAGTCTCATGTTGCTTCAGGGAGCAACACTGAGAGGGTATTTGTTCAGACAGGCCAGAGTGCACCTAAGGTTGTGCTCTAGGCCCGTCAAACTGATAAGGGCAAGGAAACCGTTGACACAATCAGGGTTGCTCCTAAGGTAGCTAAGCCAAAACCCAAGGGAAAGGCAAAGCAACCTACGGAAGCCCCCGAGAGCTCAGACCAAGGAAAACCTCAGCGAAAGCAGAGGAAGACTCAGGCCAAGAGCACTCAGACTGGTTAGCGAGGGTACCATCATGCTTGGCAATACCAACAGGGAAGGCCAAACATGATGACACCCCCGTGGTTTTGACATCCTGAGGCCTTTAACTGTTTTCCTTTCCCTCACTTGCCTAGGGGGAATAGAAATCAGGGTCCTTATCAAGAACAAGGCCCAAGACCTGCTGCACCCAGACCTAGGAAGAACAGGAAGCCAGCCCAAAAGACACCCACTCAGGCTCCTGTGAAGCCTAAGTCTAACACTCATACACCATCTTCCTCTAAGGCAAAGAAGAAGAAAGTTGTGTATGTCGATGTTTCAGGGAGACAGATTTACCACTCTGAGGCAATCAGGGTTGTGAAGCAAGTCTGGATCCCGAAGGGTACAGCTGACACAATAGGACCCAACACCCAATGGGTACCTAAAGCCTGATTTGCTTGCATGCGGCTGTGGATCACAACAAGAGGAGAGGAGACTCAATCAAAGTTGTTTGGTACCTAGACAGCGGTTGCTCAAGGCACATGACTGGAATGAAGAGTCTTCTCCAAGAATATCAAGTTAAAGATGGTCAACATGTAACCTTTGGTGATAACTCAAAAGGTGTTACTAAAGGTTTTGGTGTTTTGATAATAGGTACAGTCAGAGTGGAAAATGTGTCCTTTGTGGAAGGACTGAAGCATAACCTGCTGTCAGTAAGTCAATTCTGTGACAAAGGGTTCAGTGTTGAGTTCTCATCGAATATATGTTCAGTCAAGGACAAATCAACACAAGTGCGTCTATCAGGTATAAGGAAAGGTAATGTTTATCTCGCTGACTGGAGCAGCACTATTCCTAATACTTGTCTTGTTGCTAAAAGCTCTCTAGAGCTCAGTTGGTTATGGCATAAAAGATTAAGCCACCTGAACTTCAAGATTCTTAACAAAATTTCTAGACAGTCACTTGTTGATGGTCTACCTAATGAAGTTTTTAGCAAAGATCACATGTGCAAAGCTTGTCAGGAAGGGAAGCAGGTCAGAGCATCATTCAAAGAAAAAGCTTCCTATTCCACTGACAGGATACTTCAGCTCTTGCACATGGATTTGTTTGGTCCCATAACACCTGTGAGTATGAATGGTAGAAAGTATACCCTTGTGGTTATTGATGATTATTCTAGATATACTTGAGTTATTTTCTTGTTAAATAAGAAGGAAACACAGGTGAAGCTTCCAGAGTTGCTCAGGAGACTCAGCAATGAGAAGAATCAGTCCATTACTAAGATCAGATCTGACAAGGGCACTGAATTTATAAATTCATATATTTCTGACTTCTGTAATGAACTTGGTATAGCTCATGAGACTTCTGCAGCTAGAACCCCACAACAGAATGGTGTCGCTGAAAGGAGGAACAGGACACTGAAGGAAGCTGCAAGGACCATGCTGGCTGAGTCAGGATTGCCCAAGAAATTCTGGGCTGAGGCTATCAACACCGCATGCTACACTCAGAACAGATCCATGCTGAACAAACAACATGCTCAGACCCCATATGAGACATGGAACAAAAGGAAACCTCGTATTTCTTATTTTTATGTATTTGGTTGTAAGTGCTTCATCCTCAACAATGGGAAGACCCAATTGAAAGCCTTTGATAGCAAATCTGATGAAGGAATATTCTTAGGATATTCTGAAGTTAGTAAAGCCTTCAGGGTTTACAATTGTAGGACCCTTGTTGTGGAAGAATCACCTCATGTTGTCTTTGATGAATCTGCTAATGAGCCTAGGGCAAAGGTGTTGAATCCTGACACTGAGGAGGTCACAAGGAGTGTGACAAGGCTGAGCTTGAAGAATCAACCTGATCCCAAGATCAAGACTGTGCCAATTCCGAGATGGGATGATGATGACGATCAGGATGATGAATCAGGTGCCACTCCTAAGCCCAGCACATCAGGGATTGTTGAGCCTCAGACTGAGGAACAGGCTCAACCTGAGGTAAGCACCGTCTATGAAGATGCTGTTGCAGCTGGGACGGTTCCTGAGTCACATCATCAAGGGGGAATCAATGTCCCTGACATTGAACTTATTAATCCCTTTGGTATAGACTCAGGATCACCCCCTTCTGTTCAATTTCCTGAATTTTATGAGCCTGTAGACACTAACATTGCAGGTACTTCAGGAACAACTCCTGGCAAGAGAACATGGTTAGAAGATCATCCCATTGATCAAATCATTGGTGATCCAACTGAGGGAGTCAGGACCAGACGGTTCCATGGTGAGAGTGCATTGTTCTGTTGCCTTCTCTCTGAGCAAGAGCCTCAGAACATTGAAGAAGCTCTCACTGACTCGAACTGGATCATTGCCATGCAAGAGGAGTTGAATCAGTTCACAAGGAATCAGGTTTGGGAATTGGTAGATAGACCTAGGCATCAAGGTGTGATTGGTACCAAGTGGGTCTTTAAGAACAAGAAGGATGAGAATGGTGTTGTGGTAAGGAACAAGGCTAGACTGGTTGCAAAAGGGTATTGTCAGTCTGAAGGAATAGACTATGATGAGACTTTTGCTCCAGTGGCTAGGTTGGAAGCTATCAGGTTGTTCCTTGCATACGCAACATATAAGAAGTTCAAGGTGTATCAAATGGATGTCAAGAGTGCCTTCCTGAATGGTGTACTCAATGAAGAGGTATATGTTGAACAACCTCCCGGGTTTGAGGTTGGAGATAGAGTATACCATTTGAAGAAAGCACTCTATGGACTTAAGCAAGCACCAAGAGCTTGGTATGATACCCTCTCTCAATTCCTGACATATCATGGGTTCAAGAAGGGAACTGTGGATAGGACATTGTTCAGGATCACTGAAGGTGATGACATTCTCTTGGTCCAAATTTATGTGGATGACATAATATTTGGATCACCAAATCATCAGCTCTGTGAGAAATTCTCTAAGTTGATGACTGGTAAATTTGAGATGTCCATGATGGGAGAGATGAACTTCTTTTTAGGATTGCAGGTCAAGCGGACTGATCAAGGTATATTCATTAATCAGGCCAAGTATACAAGAGACTTGATTCATAAGTTTGGTGTTCAGAACAGCAATCCAGCCAGGATCCCTATGAACACAAATTGGAAGATGGATCCTGACACTGAAGGGACTTCAGTAAATCAGACTGAGTATTGTGGGCTGATAGGTTCTTTATTGTACCTAACTGCAAGTAGGCCTGACATTACGTTTGCAGTTGGTGTGTGTGCTAGGTATCAGTCTGATCCCAAGAGAAGTCATTTGGAGGCTGCTAAGAGGATACTTAAGTATTTGAAAAGGACAGTCAATATGGGACTATGGTATCCTTCAGATGACAACTTAGAACTGACAGGTTATTCAGATGCAGATTATGGAGGTTGTAGGATTGATAGGAAATCAACCTCAGGGACATGTCAGTTTTTGGGAAGTAAGTTGATCTCGTGGTTTAGTAAGAAGCAGAATTCAGTGGCGACATCCACAACTGAGGCTGAGTATATGGCTGCAGGTAGTTGTTGTGCTCAGATTTTATGGTTGAGGCAACAGTTGAGGGACTACCAAGTGTTTGCTAATCAGGTTCCAATCTATTGTGATAACAATAGTGCTATAGCAATTACTCAGAACCCAGTGCTTCACACAAGGTGCAAGCATGTGGATATTAGGCACCACTTCATTCGAGATCATGTGGAGAAGAAAGATATTAGGATGGAGAAGATTCACACTGACAGGCAAAGAGCTGACATCTTGACTAAGCCTCTTGCTGAAGCAAGGTTTATGGAACTGTCAGTGGAGTTAGGACTCTTAGATCCGGGAGAGCAGTCAGTGTAGGGTTCTAGGGGGAACTCAGGCCAGACTCGACTCAGCGAGGTATCAGGGTCCTACAATGTCTCCCTGACAGGTATGAGTTCTAACCTGACTCTTGTGAATTTCAAGCGTCTTCCTGAGTCCTTCATCCTGAAAATCTTTATTAAATGCATTCCGTTTTCATTAAAAGCGTGCCTTTTCATATTTAAAACCCACGCGACTGGAGCATTTAATGCTACAGTTACTTTTTCAAATAAGTGTCCGTTTTATACGGAATATGACTGACATGGGGTTTTATTGAAGCTGAGATTAATCCTGGCCCTTCATTTCAAAACCTTTTGAATTCAGGGATCAATCTCAACCCCACGTTTGAGTAACTGACTTAGTCTTATCAATCAAGAGTGCCATTTGAGGTTTTTACGCAAACACAACGCACAATCTGGACACTGAGTTTTCTCTTGCTCAAACACAGAATTTTCAAAAACCTCTTCTTTCAAAACAATGGCATTCCTTGATTCCAACTGGACAACCGACAAGATCGTAGACGTTGTCGAAAAGAAACTGGTACACATGGAGCAAGTCATCTCCATGGAAGGTATCTGTCTCACAGTTGAGGAAATCAAACCAGTATTCAAGTGGATTTCCGATGCTGGGTTGGAAACATACTTCACCACCCGCCCCATCTCCGTGCTCCTAAGGACATTTGTGGAAGCATACTTAAACTTGTTCTTGCGGAAAGGGGAAGTTTTCACGAAGGTGACTGCGCTGAAGCCGACGGGAGAGAAGGACGGCGACGGAGAGCCTCTTTACAACACAGAGGTGGTCACTATTAACATCAGGCAGGCAGTGAGGGAAGTCTTCAAGTTGCCATCCTCAGGCATCAACCCAAAAACGTACAAGGAAAACTCGGAGGGAGAATTCCTTGGGAAATGGACCAAATCTGGGTCATCAGAGTTCAAGGCCCTTCAGAACAAGAATACGCTGAAGCCTGAGTACAGGGCTCTGGTGGATTTGGTGTCCAAGATAGTGATGGGAGCAACTGGCTCTCACAAGTAGTTGAGTCTGCCCAAGCTGAGACTCATGGGAGCAATTGCTGATGGAGTGGAAGCGAACTGGGAGCAGTTCTTCCTCGACCAACTCCATCAGGCCGGGTTGGACAAGCTTACGCGAGACGAGGAGAAGAAGCACATTTCTATCAGTGCCATCTTGCCATTCGGCACGAGGATGTCCATCCTGATTGCTCATGCTTGCCATGGGTATACCTTCGATTTTGAGGACAGTCTCTCCTCAAAGAAGGTAATGTTTTCCTCACTGAGTGATAACTATTCAGTGCTAGGGCTAACTGATCCCAATGCAAAAGCAAAGGGTCAGGCCAAAAAGCCAGCTGGTAAGGCCAAGAGAGTGGCAACCAGTCTCATTGAAAGGGTAGATGAGCTCCTTGAGAGGAGTAAGAACGGTGAGGAGGTTGCAGCTGAGGAGGTGGAGCAGCCTGAGGTGGACGCGGCTGAGAAGAAGAAGAGGGTGAAGATCGTGCTGTCAGGGAAGAGCACGAAATTAGGGACTGAGTCTGATCCCAAGAAGGCCGGGTCTGAGGCTGAGGGAAATGACGATGACGTCAGAAAGGAGGGTGCTCAGGGAGAGAGGCCCCTAAAGAGGCTTAGGAAGGGAATAAAAAGGTCCCCTGCTAAGAAGCTACCTGAGGTGAGTGAGAGGGAGAAGTCAAGCTCTCCTGGAGCCTCTGACTTGGATGAAGTGAGAAAGACTGTCGAGACGGCTGAGTCGTTGCAGCCTGAGACAGCACCCACTCAAACACTCCCACACCCTGAAACCCAAACACCTTCCATCCCTAACCCCACACCTCAAACCCCCCAACCACCCCAAACCTCAGAGCCAAATCAGCTTACTGAGTCAGCGCCATCAACTTCACACACGAATGAGCCTGACCAGTCAGTCGAGCCAAACCTTCCAAACCCCGTAGACTTTCCATCATACCCCAATCCCAAAGACTGTCCCAAATCCATTTCAGCTGAAGAGGATGAATTCCTTGAAGTGGAGGAGGAGGAGTTAGATGAGCATATGGCTGGTGGGATTCTTGAGAACACACTCAGGGGAAATGCCACAGAATGGGCAGGGAAGTGTTGGCCTGGGCTGTACAAGTACACTGAGCTGCTAGCGTATGTGATTGAGCTCAAGGTTTGGTTGGATTTCAA
This sequence comes from Ballota nigra, assembly GCA_947034835.1. Lineage (NCBI taxonomy): Eukaryota > Viridiplantae > Streptophyta > Magnoliopsida > Lamiales > Lamiaceae > Ballota > Ballota nigra. The sequence goes on along the minus strand of OX344720.1, from coordinate 90,827,372 downwards.
ACAATCAAACATGCAGGAGCAACATATGCTAGTGGATGCTCGCGGCTGGGAGCACTGGGAGGCGGAGGAGGCCAAGATTTGCTCTTTCTTTGGACTAACTAGCTGGCTTCAACTATTGAACTTTGACAACCTGAAGCAGTTAGTGGCTGAGATGATGTCCAAGAGCAGGGCTGACCTCCTGTCTGATGACGAGAAGGATGGTGAGGAGGATGATGAAGCTCAGGGTGGAGCTGTGGAGAAGGCAGTGGAGGAGACTGCGAGAGAAGTTGATGAGATGATCTCTGAGCCTCAGGCTCAGGGGGAAGGTGATAAGGACACTGGTGCCAAGGGTGGACCAATGGCTGAGGATGTTTTGAACATCTCAGCTGCCAATGAGACATCTGTCGATGAAGGGATTCCCTGCCCTGAGACAAGAGAGGAAGATGTTGAGGCATCCAAGGAGACTTTCAGTTCCGAGGGACAAGTTCCTAAGGTTCAAGTTAGCTTAGCTGAGCCTGAGCAGGCGGCTTTGACTACTTCACAACTGCCTTCAGTGCACCTTGAAGAAGGGACTGATGAGCAGGGGCTGACAAGGGAAAGCAACCAATCTCTGATGCGGCCGTTGATGATGAAGATGTGATAATAACCGAGGTCGAACGTGCTGAATTTACAAGCATAGTGGAGGTCAAGCAGGAGAAAACCACACAAAATCTAGCTGAACTTCAGGAGGAAGTGATGAGGCTACGAGCTGAAAAAGAAGAAGACTCCAAGGCCCTGGCAAAACACATCAGGTGGACAAAGTCAGCCTACAACACCCTTGCCAACAGGGAGATGATTTTGCTAAAGAGGACGATGACTGACACGGCCAAGTCAGTGAGGAATGAGAGGAAGCGCACCAAGAAGATGCTCAGAAACACTCTCAAGAAACTTGATGAGAGGGATGCGATCAGGGATGAGAAGTTGAATCGGGCAGTTGACAGGCTTGCAGTTCAGACTGGAGCTATTGTCACTCAGGCCATGAAGGACTCAGCGTCCAAACTGGAGCTGGAGTCAGGGAAGCTGGATCGCACCTCTCAGTCAGTGGCAGACATTTTGGCAAAGGCCACTGACGAGTCTGCAAAGATACTAACTGAGGCCAGCAGAGTCAGCGGTGAGTCCTTGAAGGTGGAGGAAAGGATCACCAAGGCTGAACAAAGACTCCAACTCTCCATGGAGGTCTTTGAAAAGAAAGTCAATGCTGCTATCAGTTCAGTTTCCTACGCAGGCACTGGAATTTCGATGGGAGTTGAATTATTGAAGGAGGGAATTAACGATGTCCATTCCCTAGCCTCCTTCGTAATCAACAGCGGATCTGACGCATTCCCATCCGAGGCCAATGATGATGCCATAAAGGGGGAAAAGAAGAAGAAAAGATCCCGCCCTGAGGCATCGGAGGCAGTCAATCAAGGTGAGACCGTTCTAGCTGACCCTGAAGCCAATCCTGAAGGAAACATATTAAGGGTGAGGAAGTCAGCTAGGTTAGCGGCAGTGGAGAAGGAAGGAAAGGAAGTTGTTGCCAAGCTGAGGGAGGAGGCAACAAAGGCAAAGGCTGATGAACCTTCCAAACAACAACCTGAGCCAGTTCAAAGATCGTCTCCCATGAGCTCAAGAAAGAATCCCATCACTTACTCAGGGGAGTTGGTGGCGGAGTTATGTGCTGAAGCATGGGGAGATCACTCTGAGAAATCTGAGGCTATGCGCAGAGCTGAAATTGCTCAGAAGGAGAAGATGCGCATCCTAGAGAAAAAGGTTGAGAAGCTGACAGATATCACTGAGTTTCAACAACGAGAACTGGATGATGCAGTGATCAGCTTGCTAAGGAGGAAGAAGGCGAAGCCTGAGCCTAGGAAGTACAGGAAGAAGCCAACGGTTAGGAAATCAACAATTCTTCAAGTCAGTAGGCCAGAATCAGGAATAAGGGAAGCTTTTGTCGATGAGTTCGTCTCAGAGGCATTGAAGGAGTTCTGGACTGATGCAAGGGATGAATTTGTTAGATTGTGGTTTGTTGTGAAGAAGTGGGGCGACACTGACGATATCAATGCCCACTTCACTGACTACATGATAGACAATCATCCTGAGCTATTCCAGAAGATCTTGGAGGAGGCTGATGCAGCTCAAGTTCAAGTGAAGGCTCCTGAGTTCACCATTCGAGCTCCTCCCTTGGTTCCTGGAACTCAAAAGCATGATACAAAGGCCATAATGATGGAAGTATTAAAGATAGCCAAAGCTGAAGGATATGTGAACCAACCTGGAAGACTTGACGAGCTGAAGGCAAGAGTTTATGCAGGATATGGACTCAAGCCTGAAATGAGATTAGTCTAGGTGTTCACAGGCTTCTTTGTAATAGATTAGATTCATTGTAATCATTTCCACATCAATCAATGAAATCTATTACTTTTGCCCACAGACAAAAACTCATTGTCTTTTTGGCTGTTTGTTTTAAAATTCTGTACTTTATCAAGAATTGCTCTAACACTGTCTTATCTTATAGATAGGTTTATCTTGTTTCCTCTAAGTGTTTTGAGGATCTTTTCAGTGTTCTTGGCATCATCAAAAAGGGGGAAATTGTTGGGACATTGTCAGTTTTGATTAAGATCCCAAATCCCCTGAAAAGATGTTTGCCTTAATCTGTCTTTGTCAGGCTAGTCTTGATTAGGATTGGTACTTAGTCATTTTACACTTCACAGGTACTCAGTGAGAGGAGAACTCACTAGAGACAATCAAGACTCAGAGCCTGAAGACGAAGAGCACCATCCTGAACTTATGGCAGTCCTCTAAGCTGGCTGAGTAAGTGTCAGTGATGAAGAGTATGACCCTGAGGTCATTACTAACTCAGTCCTGAAGGGAACAGGAGGTCACTGAGTTAATGGGAAGACTTGGAGTAGAGCCAAGCAATGCAAAAGGAATTTCAGCGTCAGGACAAGACTGGTGGGCTCAAGACAAAATGAACTTAATAAGACAAGCCTGAAGCTCAGGAATAAGTTCTGACATTCTCACCAACCTGATGACGTGGACCAATCCGAGAAGGACACGCACGTACGGAACCTGACATGAAGACTGAATTCAGACTGCATATTCAACGGGCAAGCATTCAATGTGCATTTAATGCAAATACCAAACCCATGTAAGGACGGCTGCTGCATGAAGATATGTCCGTTTGAAGCCACTCTACATAGATGACTCGAAGGCTATCTCTCCAACGGATAGTTTTTCAAATCACCTATAAATACAGAAGACCTTGAACCCATTCAAGGTTACGGGAAATTTCCAAGCCAGAAATTACTCAAACTCTCAAGCATTCAAAACATTCAACCCTTAAGAGAAGCACTCGAAACCTTCTAAATTTCCCAAGTGTTTCTTAGCAATTGAGAGTTATTCTGTATTCCAAGAGCTAATTAGAATTATCTTAAGCTTAGAGAGATTATCCAATCCTTAGCATAGCTTTGCCTTGTAAGGATAATCTCAACCTAGTTGGAATCCAAACTGAAACCAAAACCCTAAGTTAGGCTTGTTGGGAGTAAGTCAGTTAGAGTGTTAGTAAGTGGAGTTGTATAGATCAGTGAGGATAGCTGGTCTTGGTGCACCTTGGCACGTTAAAAACAAGAATCCCTTGAGTGGATTTCCTGTTAAGTCAGGCCGTGGACGTAGGAGCTTGAGACTCTGAACCACGTTAAACTCTTTGTGTTCTTACTGCTTTGATATTGTGTATACTTGCCATATTACTTGTCCATTCATTGCATTCAAGTTTATGAGGCCTGAATCAATCAGGCTGATCTTCAAAAGAGCACTGCCCTACTAAACACTTTTCAGAATTGAGTAAAACAAGTTTTTCAGAAAGCAAACTAAACAAGACTTTAAACTTTCAGGGCTCAAACATTTCCGCACTGAACTTGAACTGATAGTTAGCCAACTGACCCACACCAAGTGTAGTCAGTAGGTGTATTATCAGCTCCTAGTTCTTTACCACTCTGAGTAAAGGGGACTCAGTCAGTTTTAAGGTTGAAAAATTGGTATACGTGTATTCCCCCCCATACACGTATTCCCCAGTCTTGTACCGGGACCAACACATCTTCATCACTCGTACTGTAACTTCTATTTATATCATTTTTATCTATTTTCATAATAATTGCAATATCTGGTATATTATTTTGGACACTAATATTTTGAAGACTAACTTATACCATAAAAATTGATGACTATCAAATGTTTTAAAACTTGTGTGAGAAGATGATTCATAATTTAGCACAAATTAATTATATTGACTACAGAAGAGTTGTCATAAATGTCACACATTATTTATGACATATGCGGTGAGACAATTCAAATAAAATTTTACAATGAGTCAAAATCTTTATTTAAATATCAATCAAACCAGAGTTTATGTTGAGTTAAAAATATATACCATACATTTTGAAATTTATGATAAAATTGGACCATGAGTCAACTAAAATATACAATCCATAATTAAATTGTTGTTAATTAAATGTAAAAAGTCAATGTCATATCTGATTAAAAGATACAATTTCGATATTAGGGGGAGTGGATTGTTAGTTGACTATAGACGAGTTACCATAATATTTACATAATAAACTCCATAAACACCTAGGTATCATTTAGGCAGTAATAATTGTTGAAAGAATAAAAATCCTAAAAAAATATACATGATGATTTCCATAATCTAAGTATCATTTAGGCAATAATAATTGTTGAAAGAATAAAAATCCTAAAAAAAATATACATGATGATTTCCATAAGCGTTTGTAAATGATATTTGAAATCTTAAACAATGGAATTTTCATATTAAATAATATCAATATTTATCATGGTTGAGGTTGAACATCCAAGGAGATAGCGGACTATATCAATATATATTTCAATTAAATTATTAAGTGGCATTATAAATTGATTTTTGTATATAAGTGGCATAAGTTTTATTAACTTATGCTCCTACCAAATAAAAAAAAAATTATATTAATTTATAGGCTACATTTTTGTCTTTTGTCCTCTAATAGATTTTTACTAAGTTTGTAGATAATTTCGAATTTAATGTGCTATAATGTAGGTTTCAAATTTAGTTGTCAAAATTTCCATGTGAGCTATATTTGTTCTAAGTATGTACAAAAGTCAAGCATTGGTCTTTAATTTTCTTTTTACTATAATTGATCTCTAATCTATAGTCAAACTTTATAATTTGTTAATGCCATGATTGTATTTTAGGTTTCATATTTAAATCTTTAATGCTATCTTATAAATTGACCAGATTTTGGGATTGTATTAGTAAATTATCACAACTGTTCCTTTTTTTTTTCTTTTGTAACGCCTATGTGTGTATATGTATGGTTGTGTTCCAAGATTATAGTAGTATTAGTTATAATTTAATGCATTAATAGAAAATCATAGTAATAAATCATGATCGTATTTTAGGTTCATATATATTTTGTTAATGCAATTATATAAATTAACGAGGTTTTAGGATCGTATTAGTAAATTATCATAATGATTAAATGTCTTCATCAATTTTCCATTATTGTAGGAAAATAATAGTTTGTCTAATAAAAAGCCCAATAATTTATGAGACTAATGTTCATCAATTTTCAATAACACACTTTTGTATTATAAGTTTACAAAATTAAAGCATTTGTGTACCTACAAACTCTCCCTATATTTCTCATTAGCCATTGAACGAAGTTCTAATCATCGAGACTTTTTCTACCACTAAAGAGTAGGAATAAATACTAAAATCTTATAACACATTCAAAAAATAAATTTTATAAGTCCTGTTGGTCCCGTTTTCAAAGGGCAAAATGGGAATTCAGGAGCACAATTTTTTTTTTTAAACTTTTCCTCAGGGAGTTCAGCAAGAGTGAGTAATACTCAAGTCACTGCGTTGCTACGAGTCAGAGCAATCAAGTCAGTGCAACTGACTTGCGAGCTCAGTCTCGTAACAAGACAGTGACTCGAGAGGTTTCACTTCAAGTCACTGCGTTGCTAAGAGGCTGAGCTACCAAGTCAGTGAGACTTGAAGGCTCATGCTCTCAGCAACACAGTGACTCGAGATACTGAACTCTCGAGTGCGTTGCCTGAACTGGTCAGTGAGAGGAATCCCCCTGACCTGAATACTTAACCAAAGTTTCCTTTTAAGCAATGCTCTCAGTGAGCAGATTTTCACAACACTTTAGTAAATACTTTAATGAAAACAAACGCTCAGTTTAACGTGGTTCAGAGACTCAAGCTCTTACATCCACGGCCTGATTTAACAGGAAATCCACTCAATGGGATTCTTGTTTTTAACGTGCCAAGGTGCACTTACAACTGGACTCACGCCACTCCCTGGGCTTCCCTTCTCCTTCTAACAACTTACTCCCAACAAGCCTGACTAGAGGGTTTTGGTTTCGGTTAGGGTTTTCTCCAACTAGGTGAGGTTTTCCCTTTACAATGTGTTAGCCAATAGCTAAGATAGGGAAAACCTCTCTAAGCCTAGAGTTACAAGCTGAGCACTCTTATGTATATATTTGTGAACTCTCAGTGTATAGAAATGAGTAGAATCTCCTTATATCTCCCATGCACGTATGGTACTACTCACACTCTCAGCTCGTAGGTGTTTGTTTTTCTTACAAGATACAACAATACAACTCTCAAACAAAACACAACACACTCTAACAACAAGCTATGAGCTTGTATTTATAATGGGGATTCAAATGTATCCGTTGGAGGGAAGATACATTTGAATCCAACATTAAATGATTTCAACCACTTTTCTTGGAATGCGGCCTTGTCAGTCAGATTTACCGCCTTGTGCTGATTGGTCCACGTGGACTGATTCCAACGAATCTTTGACTCAGTGGTTTGACCAAGACCCACTGACTTTAGACAGCTTCATCCTTCACTGACTGATGATCTTCAGTGGTCTGACTCGTCCTCAGTGTAGTTGTCCTTCATGGACTCTTTGAAGATCTTTCCAAGAAGTTTGTCATAAGGCTGAATGACAAACTTCCTTGACCACAGTAGCCTGACTCCTTCAGGGCCTACTTGGTGCAGCACTGATCCACCTGATCAGGCTCTTCACTGAGTGGTCCGCCAGACTTGGCTTAGAACAGCCTGACTTACACTCAGTGGGACTTCCTTCAGGCTTCTCCATTGGTTCAGGTTGATGGCATGTCTTCAGTCAGCTCTTCTGGTTGTCATCTTGATATCTTCAGGCTGTGTTGAGAAGTTCCCCCTCGCTGAGTTCCCCCTCAACTGAGCAACCTATTCTACTGAGAGCTAACCTAGCCTGACCTGATCTAAAGGATACTATCCTGACTGCTTTCAAACCTATTACATGTCGTTTTGGAAAATCATCAAAACTAAAACATATCCCAACAATTTCCCCCTTTTTGATGATTCCAAAACTTCTAACCAAAGGATTTTCTATTACAAGAAAAATGTCAGAACACAAGTAATAGTTTGAAATATGCAGAAATTCCCATAGTTTAAAACATTTAAGATCTATTCGGTTGACCATTTTTCTTAACAAAACTGGATCAGTGGTCATGTGAACAACCCGCTCTGATACCAATTGTTGGTCCCGTTTTCAAAGGGCAAAATGGGAATTCAGGAGCACAAATTTTTTTTTTAAACTTTTCCTCAGGGAGTTCAGCAAGAGTGAGTAATAATCAAGTCACTGCGTTGCTACGAGTCAGAGCAATCAAGTCAGTGCAACTGACTTGCGAGCTCAGTCTCGTAACAAGACAGTGACTCGAGAGGTTTCACTTCATGTCACTGCGTTGCTAAGAGGCTGAGCTACCAAGTCAGTGAGACTTGAAGGCTCATGCTCTCAGCAACACAGTGACTCGAGATACTGAACTCTCGAGTGCGTTGCCTGAACTGGTCAGTGAGAGGAATCCCCCTGACCTGAATACTTAACCAAAGTTTCCTTTTAAGCAATGCTCTCAGTGAGCAGATTTTCACAACACTTTAGTAAATACTTTAATGAAAACAAACGCTCAGTTTAACGTGGTTCAGAGACTCAAGCTCTTACATCCACGGCCAGATTTAACAGGAAATCCACTCAATGGGATTCTTGTTTTTAACGTGCCAAGGTGCACTTACAACTGGACTCACGCCACTCCCTGGGCTGCCCTTCTCCTTCTAACAACTTACTCCCAACAAGCCTGACTAGAGGGTTTTGGTTTCGGTTAGGGTTTTCTCCAACTAGGTGAGGTTTTCCCTTTACAATGTGTTAGCCAATAGCTAAGATAGGGAAAACCTCTCTAAGCCTAGAGTTACAAGCTGAGCACTCTTATGTATATATTTGTGAACTCTCAGTGTATAGAAATGAGTAGAATCTCCTTATATCTCCCATGCACGTATGGTACTACTCACACTCTCAGCTCGTAGGTGTTTGTTTTTCTTACAAGATACAACAATACAACTCTCAAACAAAACACAACACACTCTAACAACAAGCTATGAGCTTGTATTTATAATGGGGATTCAAATGTATCCGTTGGAGGGAATATACATTTGAATCCAACATTAAATGATTTCAACCACTTTTCTTGGAATGCGGCCTTGTCAGTGTCAGATTTACCGCCTTGTGCTGATTGGTCCACGTGGACTGATTCCAACGAATCTTTGACTCAGTGGTTTGACCAAGACCCACTGACTTTAGGCAGCTTCATCCTTCACTGACTGATGATCTTCAGTGGACTGACTCGTCCTCAGTGTAGTTGTCCTTCATGGACTCTTTGAAGATCTTTCCAAGAAGTTTATCATAAGGCTGAATGACAAACTTCCTTGACCACAGTAGCCTGACTCCTTCAGGGCCTACTTGGTGCAGCACTGATCCACCTGATCAGGCTCTTCACTGAGTGGTCCGCCAGACTTGGCTTAGAACAGCCTGACTTACACTCAGTGGGACTTCCTTCTGGCTTCTCCATTGGTTCAGGTTGATGGCATGTCTTCAGTCAGCTCTTCTGGTTGTCATCTTGATATCTTCAGGCTGTGTTGAGAAGTTCCCCCTCAACTGAGCAACCTATTCTACTGAGAGCTAACCTAGCCTGACCTGATCTAAAGGATACTATCCTGACTGCTTTCAAACCTATTACATGTCGTTTTGGAAAATCATCAAAACTAAAACATATCCCAACAATTTCCCCCTTTTTGATGATTCCAAAACTTCTAACCAAAGGATTTTCTATTACAAGAAAAATGTCAGAACACAAGTAATAGTTTGAAATATGCAGAAATTCCCAAAGTTTAAAACATTTAAGATCTATTCGGTTGACCATTTTTCTTAACAAAACTGGATCAGTGGTCATGTGAACAACCCACTCTGATACCAATTGTTGGTCCCGTTTTCAAAGGGCAAAATGGGAATTCAGGAGCACAATTTTTTTTTTTAAACTTTTCCTCAGGGAGTTCAGCAAGAGTGAGTAATACTCAAGTCACTGCGTTGCTACGAGTCAGAGCAATCAAGTCAGTGCAACTGACTTGCGAGCTCAGTCTCGTAACAAGACAGTGACTCGAGAGGTTTCACTTCAAGTCACTGCGTTGCTAAGAGGCTGAGCTACCAAGTCAGTGAGACTTGAAGGCTCATGCTCTCAGCAACACAGTGACTCGAGATACTGAACTCTCGAGTGCGTTGCCTGAACTGGTCAGTGAGAGGAATCCTCCTGACCTGAATACTTAACCAAAGTTTCCTTTTAAGCAATGCTCTCAGTGAGCAGATTTTCACAACACTTTAGTAAATACTTTAATGAAAACAAACGCTCAGTTTAACGTGGTTCAGAGACTCAAGCTCTTACATCCACGGCCTGATTTAACAGGAAATCCACTCAATTGGATTCTTGTTTTTAACGTGCCAAGGTGCACTTACAACTGGACTCACGCCACTCCCTGGGCTGCCCTTCTCCTTCTAACAACTTACTCCCAACAAGCCTGACTAGAGGGTTTTGGTTTCGGTTAGGGTTTTCTCCAACTAGGTGAGGTTTTCCCTTTACAATGTGTTAGCCAATAGCTAAGATAGGGAAAACCTCTCTAAGCCTAGAGTTACAAGCTGAGCACTCTTATGTATATATTTGTGAACTCTCAGTGTATAGAAATGAGTAGAATCTCCTTATATCTCCCATGCACGTATGGTACTACTCACACTCTCAGCTCGTAGGTGTTTGTTTTTCTTACAAGATACAACAATACAACTCTCAAACAAAACACAACACACTCTAACAACAAGCTATGAGCTTGTATTTATAATGGGGATTCAAATGTATCCGTTGGAGGGAAGATACATTTGAATCCAACATTAAATGATTTCAACCACTTTTCTTGGAATGCGGCCTTGTCAGTCAGATTTACCGCCTTGTGCTGATTGGTCCACGTGGACTGATTCCAACGAATCTTTGACTCAGTGGTTTGACCAAGACCCAATGACTTTAGGCAGCTTCATCCTTCACTGACTGATGATCTTCAGTGGACTGACTCGTCCTCAGTGTAGTTGTCCTTCATGGACTCTTTGAAGATCTTTCCAAGAAGTTTGTCATAAGGCTGAATGACAAACTTCCTTGACCACAGTAGCCTGACTCCTTCAGGGCCTACTTGGTGCAGCACTGATCCACCTGATCAGGCTCTTCACTGAGTGGTCCGCCAGACTTGGCTTAGAACAGCCTGACTTACACTCAGTGGGACTTCCTTCAGGCTTCTCCATTGGTTCAGGTTGATGGCATGTCTTCAGTCAGCTCTTCTGGTTGTCATCTTGATATCTTCAGGCTGTGTTGAGAAGTTCCCCCTCACTGAGTTCCCCCTCAACTGAGCAACCTATTCTACTGAGAGCTAACCTAACCTGACCTGATCTAAAGGATACTATCCTGACTGCTTTCAAACCTATTACATGTCGTTTTGGAAAATCATCAAAACTAAAACATATCCCAACAAGACCGGTGAGCCCAAGACAAAATGAACTTAATAAGACAAGCCTGAATCTCAGGAATAAGTTCTGACATTCTCACCAACCTGATGACGTGGACCAATCCTGGAAGGACACGCACGTACGGAACCTGGCAAGTTGACTGAATTCAGACTGTATGTTCAATGGGCAAGCATTCAATGTGCATTTAATGCAAATACCAAATCCATGCAAGTACGGCTGCTGCATGAAGATATGTCCGTTTGAAGCCACTCTACATAGATGACTCGAAGGCTATCTCTCCAACGGATAGTTTTTCAAATCACTTATAAATACAGAAGACCTTGAACCCATTCAAGGTTACGGGAAATTTCCAAGCCAGAAATTACTCAAACTCTCAAGCATTCAAAGCATTCAACCCTTAAGAAGAAGCACTCGAAACCATCTAAATTTCCCTAGTATTTCTTAGCAACCGAGAGTTATTCTGTATTCCAAGAGCTAAATAGCATTATCTTAAGCTTAGAGAGATTATCCAATCTGTTGGTCCCGGTACAAGACTGAGGAATACGTGTATGGGGGGGGGGGGGGAATACACGTATACCAATTTTTCAACCTTAAAACTGACTGAGTCCCCTTTACTCAGAGTGGTAAAGAACTAGGAGCTGATAACACACCTACTGACTACACTTGGTGCGGGTCAGTTGGCTAACAATCAGTTCAAGTTCAGTGCGGAAATGTTTGAGCCCTGAAAGTTTAAAGTCTTGTTTAGTTTGCTTTCTGAAAAAAACTTGTTTTACTCAAATCTGAAGAGTGTTTAGTAGGGCAGTGCTCTTTTGAAGATCAGCCTGATTGATTCAGGCCTGATAAACTTGAATGCAATGAATGAACAAGTAATATAGCAAGTATGCACAATATCAAAGCAGTAAGAACACAAGGAGTTTAACGTGGTTCAGAGACTCAAGCTCCTACGTCCACGGCCTGACTTAACAGGAAATCCACTCAAGGGATTCTTGTTTTTAACGTGCCAAGGTGCACCAAGACCAGCTAACCTCACTGATCTATACAACTCCACTTACTAACACTCTAACTGACTTACTCCCAACAAGCCTAACTTAGGGTTTTGGTTTCAGTTTGGATTCCAACTAGATTGAGATTATCCTTACAAGGCAAAGCTATGCTAAGGATTGGATAATCTCTCTAAGCTTAAGATAATTCTAATTAGCTCTTGGAATACAGAATAACTCTCAATTGCTGAGAAACACTTGGGAAATTTAGAAAGTTTCGAGTGCTTCTCTTAAGGGTTGAATGCTTTGAATGCTTGAGAGTTTGAGTAATTTCTGGCTTGGAAATTTCCCATAACCTTGAATGGGTTCAAGGTCTTCTGTATTTATAGGTGATTTGAAAAACTATCCGTTGGAGAGATAGCCTTCGAGTCATCTATGTAGAGAGGCTTCAAACGGACATATCTTCATGCAGCAGCCGTCCTTGCATGGATTTGGTATTTGCATTAAATGCACATTGAATGCTTGCCCGTTGAATATGCAGTCTGAATTCAGTCTTCATGTCAGGTTCCGTACGTGCGTGTCCTTCTCGGATTGGTCCACGTCATCAGGTTGGTGAGAATGTCAGAACTTATTCCTGAGCTTCAGGCTTGTCTTATTAAGTTCATTTTGTCTTGAGCCCACCAGTCTTGTCCTGACGCTGAAATTCCTTCAGCAATGCTTGGCTCTACTCCAAGTCTTCCCATTAACCCAGTGACATCCCGTTCCCTTCAGGACTGAGTTAGTAATGACCTCAGGGTCATACTCTTCATCACTGACACTTACTCAGCCAGCTTAGAGGACTGCCATAAGTTCAGGATGGTGTTTTTCGTCTTCAGGCTCTGAGTCTTGATTGTCTCCAGTGAGTTCTCCTCTCACTGAGTACATGTGAAGTGTAAAATGATTAAGTACTAATCCTAACCAAGATTAGCCTGACAAAGACAGATTAAGGCAATCATCTTTTCAGGGGCTTTGGGATCTTAATCAAAACTGACAATGTCCCAACAATTTCCCCCTTTTTGATGATGCCAAAACACTGAAAAGATCCTCAAAACACTTAGAGGAAACAAGATAAACCTATCTATAAGATAAGACAGTGTTAGAGCAATTCTTGATAAAGTACAGAATTTTAAACAACAGCAAAAAAGACAATGAGTTTTTGTCTGTGGGCAAAAGTAATAGATTTCATTGATTGATGTTGAAGTAATTACAATGAATCTAATCTATTACAAAGAAGCCTGTGAACACCTAGACTAATCTCATTTCAGGCTTGAGTCTATATCCTGCATAAACTCTTGCCTTCAGCTCGTCAAGTCTTCCAGATTGATTCACGTACCCTTCAGCTTTGGCTATCTTCAATACTTCCATCATAATGGCCTTTGTATCATGCTTTTGAGTTCCAGGAACCAAGGGAGGAGCTCGAATGGTGAACTCAGGAGCCTTCACTTGAACTTGAGCTGCCTCACCCTCCTCCAAGATCTTCTGGAATAGCTCAGGATGATTGTCCATCATGTAGTCAGTGAAGTGGGCATTGATATCGTCAGTGTCGCCCCACTTCTTCACAACAAACCACAATCTAACAAATTCATCCCTTGCATCAGTCCAAAACTCCTTCAATGTCTCTGAGACGAACTCATCAACAAAAGCTTCCCTTGCTCCTGATTCTGGCCTTCTGACTTGAAGAACTGTTGATTTCCTAACTGTTGGCTTCTTCCTGTACTTCCTCGGCTCAGGCTTCGCCTTCTTCCTCCTTAGCAAGCTGATCACTGCATCATCCAGTTCTCGTTGTTGAAGCTCAGTGATATCAGACAGCTTCTCAACCTTCTTCTCCAAGATGCGCATCTTCTCCTTCTGAGCAATTTCAGCTCTGCGCATAGCCTCAGATTTTTCAGATTGATCTCCCCATGTTTCAGCACATAACTCCGCAACCAACTCACCTGAGTAAGTGATGGGATTCTTCCTTGAGCTCATGGGAGACGACCTCTGAACTGGCTCAAGTTGTTGCTTGGAAGGTTCATTAGCCTTTGCCTTTGTTGCCTCTTCTCTCAGCTTGGCAACAATTTCTTCTCCTTCCTTCTCCACCGCCGCTAACCTAGCTGACTTCCTCACCCTTAAAATGTTTCCTTCAGGATTGGCTTCAGGGTCAGCTAGAACGGTCTCACCTTGATTGACTGCCTCCGATGCCTCAGGGCGGGATCTTTTCTTCTTCTTTTCCCCCTTTTTGGCATCATCATTGGCCTGGGATGGGAGTGACTCAGCTCCACTGTTGATAACAAAAGAGGCTAAGGATTGAACTTCCAATACGCCCTCCTTCAGCATCTCAACTCCCGTGGCAATCCCAGTGCCTGCAAAAGAAACTGAACTGATAGCAACATTGACTTTCTTCTCAAAGACCTCCATGGAGAGTTGGAGTCTTTGTTCAGCCTTGGTGATCCTTTCCTCCACCTTCAAGGACTCACCGCTGACTCTGCTGGCCTCAGTTAGTATCTTTGCCGATTCCTCAGTGGCCTTTGCCAAAGTGTCTGCCACTGACTGAGAGGTGCGATCCAACCTCCCTGACTCCAGCTCCAGTTTGGACGCTGAGTCCTTCATGGCCTGAGTGACAATAGCTCCAGTCTGAACTGCAAGCCTGTCCACTGCCTGATTCATCTTCTCGTCCCTGATCGCATCCCTCTCCTCAAGCTTTCTGAGAGTGTTCCTAAGCATTTTCTTGGTGCGCTTCCTCTCATTCCTCACTGACTTGGCCGTGTCAGTCATCGTTCTCTTTAACAAAATCAGCTCCCTGTTAGCAAGGGTGTTGTAAGCTGACTTTGTCCACCTGATGTGCTTCGCCAGGGCCTTGGAGTCTTCTTCCTTCTCAGCTCGTAGCCTCATTACCTCCTCCTGAAGTTCAGCTAGATTTTCTGTGGTTTTCTCCTGCTTGACCTCCACTATGCTTGTGAATTCAGCACGTCCGACCCTGGTTATGATCACATCCTCATCATCATGTCAGCCCCTGCAGCATCAGTCCCTTCTTCAAGGTGCACTGAAGGCAGTTGTGAAGTAGTCATAGCCGCCTCCTCAGGCTCAGCTAAGCTATCTTGAACCTTAGGAGCAAGTCCCTCGGAACTGAGAGTCTCCTTGGATGCCTCAACATCTTCCTCTCTTGTCTCAGGGCAGGGGATTCATTGACAGATGTCTCATTGGCAGCTGAGATGTTCACAACATCCTCAGCCACTGGTCCACCCTTGGCACTAGTGTTCTTATCACCTTCCCCCTGAGCCTGAGGCTCAGAGTTCATCTCATCAACTTCCTGTGCAGTTTCCTCCACTGCCTTCTCCAGGTCTCCACCCTGAGCTCCTTCATCATCCTCCTCACCATCCTTCTCTTCGTCAGATAGGAGGTCAGCCTTGCTCTTGGACATCATATCCGCCACCAGCTGCTTCAGGTTATCAAAGTTCAAGAGTTGAAGCCAGCTAGTAAGTCCAAAGAATGAGCAAATCTTGGCCTCTTCCGCCTTCCAGTGCTCCCAGCCACGTGCATCCACCAGCATATGTTGCTCCTGCATGTTTGATTGTTTGAAGTCCAACCAAACCTTGAGCTCTATCACATACGCCAGCAACTCAGTATACTTGGATAGCCCAGGCCAACACTTTCCTGCCCATTCTGTGGCGTTCCCCCTGAGAGTGTTCTCAAGAATCCCACCAGCCATGTGCTCATCTAACTCCTCCTCCTCCAATTCAAGGAACTCATCCTCCTCTGCTGAAATGGATTTGGGACAGTCTTTGGGATTGGGGTATGATGGAAAGTCTGCGGGGTTTGGAAGATTCAGCTCTGCTGACTGGTCAGGCTCATTCGTGTGTGAAGTTGATGGCGCTGACTCAGTAGGCTGATTTGGCTCTGAGGTTTGAGGTGGTTGGGGAGTTTGAGGTGTGGGGTCAGGGATGGAAGATGTTTGGGTTTCAGGGTGTGGGGGTGTTTGAGTGGGTACTGTCTCAGGCTGCAACGACTCAGCCGTCTCGACAGTTTTTCTCACTTCCTCCAAGTCAGAGGCTCCAGGAGAGCTTGACTTCTCCCTCTCACTCACTTCAGGCAGCTTCTTAGCAGGGGATTTTCTGGTCCCCTTCCTAAGCCTCTTCAGGGGCCTCTCTCCCTGAGCACCATCCTTCCTGACATCATCGTCAGTTCCCTCAGCCTCAGACCCGACCTTCTTGGGATCAGACTCAGTCCCAGATTTCGTGCCCTTTCCTGACAGCACGATCTTCACCCTCTTCCTCTTCTCAGCCGCTTCCACCTCAGGCTGCTCCACCTCCTCAGCTGCAATCTCCTCACCCTCCTTACTCCTCTCAAGGAGCTCATTTACCCGTTCAATGAGACTGGTTGCCACTCTCCTGGCCTTACCAGCTGGCTTTTTGGCCTGACCCTTTGCTTTCGCATTGGGATTAGTCAGCCCTAGCACTGAATAGGTATCACTCAGTGAGGAAAACATTACCTTCTTTGAGGAGAGACTGTCCTCAAAGTCGAAGGTATACCCATGACAAGCATGAGCAATCAGGATGGACATCCTTGTGCCGAATGGCAAGATGGCACTGACGGAAATGTGCTTCTTCTCCTCGTCCCACGTAAGCTTGTCCAACCCAGCCTGATGGAGTTGATCGAGGAAGAACTGCTCCCAGTTCGCTTCCACTCCATCAGTAATTGCTCCCATGAGTCTCAGCTTGGGCAGACTCAACTGCTCGTGAGAGCCAGTTGCTCCCATCACTAACTTGGACACCAAGTCCACCAGCGCTCTGTACTCAGGCTTCAGATTATTCTTGTTCTGACGAGCCTTGAACTCCGATGACCCTGACTTGGTCCATTTCCCAAGAAGCTCTCCCTCTGAGTTCTCCTTGTAGGTTCTTGGGTTGATGCCTGAGAATGGCAATTTAAAGACTTCCCTCACCGCCTGCCTGAAGTTGATAGTGACCACCTCTGTGTTGTAAAGAGGTTCGCCGTCGCCGTCCTTTTCTCCCCTCGGCTTCAGTGCAGTTACCTTCGTGAAAACTTCCCCTTTCCGTAAGAACATATTTAAATAGGCTTCCACCACTGTTCTTGGGAGCAAGGAAATGGGGCGGGTGGTGAAGTATGTTTCCAACCCGGCATCGGAAATCCATTTAAATACGGGTTTGATTTCCTCAACCGTAAGACAGATACCTTCCATGGAGATGACTTGCTCCATGTGTACCAGTTTCTTTTCGACAACATCTACGATCTTGTCGGTTGTCCAGTTGGAATCGAGAAATGCCATTGTTTTGAAAAGAAGAGATTTTTCGAAAGAATTATCTGTGTTTGAGCAAGAGAAAACTCAGTGTGCAGATTGTGCGTTGTGTTTGCGTAAAAACCTCAAATGGCACTCTTGATTGATAAGACTAAGTCAGTTACTCAAACGTGGGGTTGAGATTGATCCCTGAATTCGAAAGGTTTTGAAATGAGGGGCCAGGATTAATCTCAGCTTCAATTAAACCCCATGTCAGTCATATTCCATATAAAACGGACACGTATATGAAAAAGTAACTGTAGCATTAAATGCTCCGTGCGCGTGGGTTTAAATATGAAAAGGCGTGCTTTTAATAAAAACAGAATACATTTAATAAAGATTTTCAGGACGAAGGACTCAGGGAGACGCTTGAAATTCACAAGAGTCAGGTTAGAACTCATACCTGTCAGGGAGACATTGTAGCACCCTGATACCTCGCTGAGTCGAGTCTGGCCTGAGTTCCCCCAAGAACCCTACACTGACTGCTCTCCCGGATCTAAGAGTCCTAACTCCACTGACAGTTCCATAAACCTTGCTTCAGCCAGAGGCTTAGTCAAGATGTCAGCTCTTTGCCTGTCAGTGTGAATCTTCTCCATCCTAATGTCTTTCTTCTCCATATGATCTCGAATGAAGTGGTGTCTAATATCCACATGCTTGCACCTTGTGTGAAGCACTGGGTTCTGAGTAATTGCTATAGCACTATTGTTATCACAATAGATTGGAACCTGATTAGCAAACACTTGGTAGTCCCTCAACTGTTGCCTCACCATAAAATCTGAGCACAACAACTACCTGCAGCCATATACTCAGCCTCAGTCGTGGATGTAGCCACTGAATTCTGCTTCTTACTAAACCACGATATCAACTTACTTCCCAAAAACTGACATGTCCCTGAGGTTGATTTCCTATCAATCCTACAACCTCCATAATCTGCATCTGAATAATCTGTCAGTTCTAAGTTGTCATCTGAAGGATACCATAGTCCCATATTGACTGTCCTTTTTAAATACTTAAGTATCCTCTTAGCAGCCTCCAAATGACTTCTCTTGGGATCAGACTGATACCTAGCACACACACCAACTGCAAACGTAATGTCAGGCCTACTTGCAGTCAGGTACAATAAAGAACCTATCAGCCCACGATACTCAGTCTGATTTACTAAAGTCCCTTCAGTGTCAGGATCCATCTTCCAATTTGTGTTCATAGGGATCCTTGCTGGATTGCTGTTCTGAACACCAAACTTATGAATCAAGTCTCTTGTATACTTGGCCTGATTAATGAATATACCTTGATCAGTCTGCTTGACCTGCAATCATAAGAAGAAGTTCATCTCTCCCATCATGGACATCTCAAATTTACCAGTCATCAACTTAGAGAATTTCACACAGAGCTGATGATTTGGTGATCCAAATATTATGTCATCCACATAAATCTGGACCAAGAGAATGTCATCACCTTCAGTGATCCTGAACAATGTCCTATCCACAGTTCCCTTCTTGAACCCATGGTCTGTCAGGAATTGAGAGAGGGTATCATACCAAGCTCTTGGTGCTTGCTTAAGTCCATAGAGTGCTTTCTTCAAATGGTATACTCTATCTCCAACCTCAAACCCGGGAGGTTGTTCAACATATACCTCTTCATTGAGTACACCATTCAGGAAGGCACTCTTGACATCCATTTGATACACCTTGAACTTCTTGTATGTTGCATATGCAAGGAACAACATGATAGCTTCCAACCTAGCCACTGGAGCAAAAGTCTCATCATAGTCTATTCCTTCAGATTGACAATACCCTTTTGCAACCAGTCTAGCCTTGTTCCTTACCACAACACTATTCTCATCCTTCTTATTCTTAAAGACCCACTTGGTACCAATCACACCTTGATGCCTAGGTCTATCCACCAGTTCCCAAACCTGATTCCTTGTGAACTGATTCAACTCCTCTTGCATGGCTATGATCCAGTTCGAGTCAGTGAGAGCTTCTTCAATGTTCTGAGGCTCTTGCTCAGAGAGAAAGCAACAGAACAATGCACTCTCACCTCCCTCAGTTGGATCACCAATGATTTGATCAATGGGATGATCTTCTAGCCATGTTCTCTTGCCAGGAGTTGTTCCTGAAGTACCTGCAATGTTAGTGTCTACAGGCTCATAAAATTCAGGAAATTGAACAGAAGGGGATTATCCTGAGTCTATGCCAAAGGGATTAATAAGCTCAATGTCAGGGGCATTGATTCCCCCTTGATTAGGTGACTCAGGAACCGTCTCAGCTGCAACAACATCTGCATGGACGGTTCTTACCTCAGGTTGAGCCTGTTCCTCAGTCTGAGGCTCAACAATCCCTGATGTGCTGGGCTTAGGAGTGGTACCTGATTCATCATCCTGATCGTCATCATCATCCCATCTTGGAATTGACATAGTCTTGATCTTGGGATCAGGTTGATTCTTCAAGCTCAGCCTTGTCACACTCCTTGTGACCTCCTCAGTGTCAGGATTCAACACCTTTTCCCTAGACTCATTAGCAGATTCATCAAAGACAACATGAGGCGATTCTTCCACAACAAGGGTCCTACAATTGTAAACCCTGAAGGCTTTACTAACTTCAGAATATCCTAAGAATATTCCTTCATCAGATTTGCTATCAAAGGCTTTCAACTAGGTCTTCCCATTGTTGAGGATGAAGCACTTACAACCAAATACATGAAAATAAGAAATACGAGGTTTCCTTTTGTTCCATTTCTCATATGGGGTCTGTGCATGTTGCTTGTTCAGCATGGATCTGTTATGAGTGTAGCATGCAGTGTTGATTGCCTCAGCCCAGAATTTCTTGGGCAATCCTGACTCAACCAACATGGTCCTTGCAGCCTCCTTCAGTGTCCTGTTCCTAGATTCATTCTGTTGTGGGGTTCTAGCTGCAGAAGTCTCATGAGCTATACCAAGTTCATTACAAAAGTCAGAAATATATGAATTTATAAATTCAGTGCCCTTGTCAGATCTGATCTTAGTAATGGACTGATTTTTCTCATTGCTGAGTCTCCTGAGCAACTCTGGAAGCTTCACCTGTGTTTCCTTCTTATTTAACAAGAAAATAACCCAACTATATCTAGAATAATCATCAATAACCACAAGGGTATACTTTTTACCATTCATACTCACAGGTGTTATGGGACCAAATAAATCCATGTGCAAGAGCTGAAGTATCCTGTCAGTGGAATAGGAAGCTTTCTCTTTGAATGATGCTCTGACCTGCTTCCCTTCCTGACAAGCTTTGCACACGTGATCTTTGCTAAAAACTTCATTAGGTAGATCATCAACAAGTGACTGTCTAGAAATTTTGTTAAGAATCTTGAAGTTCAGGTGGCTTAATCTTTTATGCCATAACCAACTGAGCTCTAGAGAGCTTTTAGCAACAAGACAAGTATTAGGAATAGTGCTGCTCCAATCAGCGAGATAAACATTACCTTTCTTTATACCTGATAGAAGCACCTGTGTTGATTTGTCCTTGACTGAACATGTATTCGATGAGAACTCAACACTGAACCCTTTGTCACAGAATTGACTTACTGACAGCAGGTTATGCTTCAGTCCTTCCACAAAGGACACATTTTCCACTCTGACTGTACCTATAATTAGAACACCAAAACCTTTAGTAACACCTTTTGAGTTATCACCAAAGGTTACCTGTGGACCATCTTTATCTTGATATTCTTGGAGAAGACTCTTTATTCCAGTCATGTGCCTTGAGCAACCACTGTCTAGGTACCAAACAACTTTGATTGAGTCTCCTCTCCTCTTGTTGTGATCCACAGCCGCCTGCAAGCAAATCAGGCTTTAGGTACCCATTGGGTGTTGGGTCCTATCGTGTCAGTTGTACCCTTCGGGATCCAGACTTGCTTCACAACCCTGATTGCCTCAGAGTGGTAAATCTGTCTCCCTGAAACATCAACATACACAACTTTCTTCTTCTTTGCCTGAGAGGAAGATGGTGTATGGGTGCTAGACTTAGGCTTCACAGGAGCCTGAGTGGGTGCCTTTTGGGCTGGCTTCCTGTTCTTCCTAGGTCTGGGTGCAGCAGGTCTTGGGCCTTGTTCTTGATAAGGACCCTGATTTCTATTCCCCCTAGGCAAGTGAGGGAATGGAAAGCAGTTAAAGGCCTCAGGATGCCAAAACCACGGGGGTGTCATCATATTTGGCCTTCCCTGTTGGTATTGCCAAGCATGATGGTACCCTCGCTGACCAGTCTGAGGGCTCTTGGCCTGAGTCTTCCTCTGCTTTCGCTGAGGTTTTCCCTGGCCTGAGCTCTCAGGGGCTTCCGTAGGTTGCTTTGCCTTTCCCTTGGGTTTTGGCTTAGCTACCTTAGGAGCAACCCTGACTGTGTCAATGGTTTCCTTGCCCTTATCAGTTTGACGGGCCTGGAGTACAACCTTAGGTACACTCTGGCCTGTCTGAACAAATACCCTCTCAGTGTTGCTCCCTGAAGCAACATGAGACTGACCTTGTGAGGATTTCTCAGGAACATATCCAAGTCCCTTTTTCTTGTTCCCAAGTATCTGGTTGCTATTTATTTCCTCTCTAGCCACTGAGGATTTATTCATTGCTGCAACTTTTTTCTTGAGAGAGTCCTCACTCTTTTTCAGGATTTCATGTCTGGTAAAGAGGTCATCAAACTTACTCTTAAGTACTTTCAGTTCTTCCTTCCTGACCAGCTCTTCCTCAGCCAGTTCCTTCAGAATCTTCTCTCTTGGAAGACGCTCAGCATTGATTAAATCAATCTCCTGAGTTAGTCTCACAATTTGAGCTGATTCTTTAAGATCAGACTGAGTGAGTTGTTCATTCAGGTTTTGAACTTCAGTACTCAATTTCTTGTTCTCCTCTACCAAGAAGACATTAGTTTCCTGCAGTCTGGAGAAATCAACCATCAATTGATCAAGACAGATCTGAAGGTTCATTTCTCTAACTGACTCTGAGCTAAACTCAGGATTTTGACCAGTGTAAGAAGCACAAACAGAATTTGATGTTACCTCAGGCTCATCCTTAGCCATCAGACAGACATCATCGTACTCATCATCTGAGAAGAGTTCAGGTGACCTTTCAGCAGGACCGTCAGAATCTGTTGCATCTTCAGCGACCATCGCTCTCCGATCAGCAGATCTTAGATCCCTAGTGGCTCTCATTTCCTCTCTCTCCCTCGCACTCAGCTCCGGGCAGTCGTACTGATAGTGACCAATCTTGTTACAGTTGTAACATGCTACCTGCTCACTCACTCTTTCTTTTCTCGGTTCAGGGTTCCTCCTTGAGTCAGGTTCCCTGGTTCTTGGTGAGCTTTCAGTCTTTGTTGGATATCTATCATCGCGAGTACGTCTCTGCTCGTCTCTTCTTTCAGGTTTTAGTTCAGAATATCTCCTTTCATCACCACGTTCTCTCCTCTGGTCAGTATTCCTTCGCTCCTCATATCTCCTTGAGCTTTGGTGGGTTCCTTCAGGTTTCCTGTCACGTGAGTTCTGATAAAACTTTTTATAACGACCAAACCTGGAATTGAGCTTGTCAAATCGTCTGGCCATCAGGCTGTACTCCTCAGCGAGTTCTTCCCTGCTCATCTCCATCAGTGACTTTGATGAAGAATTTGATGAGGGCTCAACAGGTTCAGACCTGGCCTTGAACGCCACACTTTTCTCAGGAGTTTTCTCCTTCACTTCCTCTTCTGACTGAACTTTCTTCTTTCTTTTGTTAAGATCTAATTCAAGCGCTTTGAGCTCTGAAAAAAGTAAAGCAGAAGTTATGTTACTCATATCCTGAGTGTTCTTAAGTATAATTACACTGTTGTCCCATCTCTCAGGAAGGGCATTCAGGATCTTTGAAGCAACATCTCTCCTTGGGACATCCTTGTCCAGCATCACCAACTCATTCATCAACTTGATGAATCTAGACTCCATTTGATCTATGCTCTCGTCAGGCAGCATCTCGAACGCCTCAAATTTCTGAATGGCAATGTTTCTCTTGTTCTCCTTGATCTTTTCAGATCCCTCACACATCCTTGTCAGCTCATCCCAGACCTCCTTTGCCGTCTTTAAGTTCATCAGCCTAGCTGACTCCTCGAAGGGCACCGTGTGCAAGATGATTTTTCTGGCGACGTTGTCAAGTCCCACCATCTTGATTTCATCGTTGGTCGTGTCTTTCCTTTCTTTAGGAACCTACACGCCAATCGCAAGATCCTCATATCCCAGTCCTCTGACGTTAGGAATAGTGATCTTGATCGGTCCCTCCCTGACTACACGCGACATCTGGTCATGGATGGCATCTAGATGTGCTTCTAATCTGAACTTCCAATAGATAAAGTTAGACACAGAGAATTCAGGTAATGAAGCTTCAAGTCTCCTCGAAGTCATGATGATGCAAGTTTTATGAAAAGCAAACTCAGATCTGTTCAGTGACCACCAACAGTTTCTCCTCTGAAACTATTAGTATTCAAAGTCAGCGGTCTTTCGAACCACTGCTCTGATACCACTTGTTGGTCCCGGTACAAGACTGGGGAATACGTGTATGAGGGGGAGGGGGAATACACGTATACCAATTTTTCAACCTTAAAACTGACTGAGTCCCCTTTACTCAGAGTGGTAAAGAACTAGGAGCTGATAACACACCTACTGACTACACTTGGTGCGGGTCAGTTGGCTAACTATCAGTTCAAGTTCAGTGCGGAAATGTTTGAGCCCTGAAAGTTTAAAGTCTTGTTTAGTTTGCTTTCTGAAAAAAACTTGTTTTACTCAAATCTGAAGAGTGTTTAGTAGGGCAGTGCTCTTTTGAAGATCAGCCTGATTGATTCAGGCCTGATAAACTTGAATGCAATGAATGAACAAGTAATATAGCAAGTATGCACAATATCAAAGCAGTAAGAACACAAGGAGTTTAACGTGGTTCAGAGACTCAAGCTCCTACGTCCACGGCCTGACTTAACAGGAAATCCACTCAAGGGATTCTTGTTTTTAACATGCCAAGGTGCACCAAGACCAGCTAACCTCACTGATCTATACAACTCCACTTACTAACACTCTAACTGACTTACTCCCAACAAGCCTAACTTAGGGTTTTGGTTTCAGTTTGGATTCCAACTAGATTGAGATTATCCTTACAAGGCAAAGCTATGCTAAGGATTGGATAATCTATCTAAGCTTAAGATAATTCTAATTAGCTCTTGGAATACAGAATAACTCTCAATTGCTGAGTAACACTTGGAAAATTAGAAAGTTTCGAGTGCTTCTCTTAAGGGTTGAATGCTTTGAATGCTTGAGAGTTTGAGTAATTTCTGGCTTGGAAATTTCCCATAACCTTGAATGGGTTCAAGGTCTTCTGTATTTATAGGTGATTTGAAAAACTATCCGTTGGAGAGATAGCCTTCGAGTCATCTATGTAGAGAGGCTTCAAACGGACATATCTTTATGCAGCAGCCGTCCTTGCATGGATTTGGTATTTGCATTAAATGCACATTGAATGCTTGCCCGTTGAATATGCAGTCTGAATTCAGTCTTCATGTCAGGTTCCGTACGTGCGTGTCCTTCTCGGATTGGTCCACGACATCATCAGGTTGGTGAGAATATCAGAACTTATTCCTGAGCTTCAGGCTTGTCTTATTAAGTTCATTTTATCTTGAGCCCACCAGTCTTATCCTGACGCTGAAATTCCTTCTGCAATGCTTGGCTCTACTCCAAGTCTTCCCATTAACTCAATGATATCCCGTTCCCTTCAGGACTGAGTTAGTAATGACCTCAGGGTCATACTCTTCATCACTGACACTTACTCAGCCAGCTTAGAGGACTGCCATAAGTTCAGGATGGTGCTCTTCGTCTTCAGGCTCTGAGTCTTGATTGTCTCCAGTGAGTTCTCCTCTCACTGAGTACCTGTGAAGTGTAAAATGACTAAGTACTAATCCTAACCAAGACTAGCCTGACAAAGACAGATTAAGGCAATCATCTTTTCAGGGGCTTTGGGATCTTAATCAAAACTGACAATGTCCCAACACAATCCTTAGCATAGGTTTGCCTTGTAAGGATAATCTCAACTTAGTTGGAATCCAAACTGAAACCAAAACCCTAAGTTAGGTTTGTTGGGAGTAAGTCAGTTAGTGTGTTAGTAAGTGGAGTTGTATAGATCAGTGAGGATAGCTGGTCTTGGTGCACCTTGGCACGTTAAAAACAAGAATCCCTTGAGTGGATTTCCTGTTAAGTCAGGCCGTGGACGTAGGAGCTTGAGACTCTGAACCACATTAAACTCCTTGTGTTCTTACTGCTTTGATATTGTGCATACATGCCATATTATTCGTCCATTCATTGCATTCAAGTTTATCAGACCTGAATCAATCAGGCTGATCTTCAAAAGAACACTGCCCTACTAAACACTATTCTGAATTGAGTAATACAAGTTTTTCAGAAAGCAAACTAAACAAGACTTTAAACTTTCAGGGCTCAAACATTTCCGCACTGAACTTGATCTGATAGTTAGCCAACTGACCCGCACCAAGTGTAGTCAGTAGGCGTGTTATCAGCTCCTAGTTCTTTACCACTCTGAGTATAGGGGACTCAGTCAGTTTTAAGTTGAAAAATTGGTATACGTGTATTCCCCCCCATACACGTATTCCTCAGTCTTGTACCGGGACCAACAAGTGGTATCAGAGCAGTGGTTCGAAAGACCACTGACTTTGAATACTAATAGATTCAGAGGAGAAACTGTTGGTGGTCACTGAACAGATCTGAGTTTGCTTTTCATAAAACTTGCATCATCATGACTTCGAGAAGACTTGAAGCTTCGTTACCTGAATTCTCTGTGTCTAACTTTGTCTATTGGAAGTTCAGATTAGAAGCACATCTAGATGCCATCCATGACCAGATGCCGCATGTTCTCAGGGAAGGACCGATCAAAATCACTGTCCCTAACACCAGAGGGAGAGGATATGATGATCTCGATATTGGTGTACATATTCCTAAGGAAAGGAAGGATATGACCACTGATGAGATCAAGATGATGGGGCTTGACAACGTTGCCAGAAACATCATCTTGCATATGGTGCCCTTCGAGGAGTCAGCTAGGCTGATGAACTTAAAGACGGCAAATGAGGTTTGGGATGAGCTGACGAGGATGTGTGAGGGATCTGAAAAGATCAAGGAGAACAAGAGAAACATTGCCATTCAGAAATTTGAGGCGTTCGAGATGCTGCCTGACGAAAGTATAGATCAAATGGAGTCTAGATTCATCAAGTTGATGAATGAGTTGGTGATGCTAGACAAGGATGTCCCAAGGAGAGATGTTGCTTCAAAGATCCTGAATGCCCTTTCTGAGAGATGGGACAACCGTGTAATTATGCTTAAGAACACTCAGGATATGAGTAACATAACTTCTGCTTTACTTTTTTCAGAGCTCAAAGCGCTTGAATTCAATCTTAACAAAAGAAAGAAGAAAGTTCAGTCAGAAGAGGAAATGAAGGAGAAAACTCCTGAGAAAAGTGTGGCGTTCAAGGCCAGGTCTGAACCTGTTGAGCCCTCATCAAATTCTTCATCAAAGTCACTGATGGAGATGAGCAGGGAAGAACTCGCTGAGGAGTACAGCCTGATGGACAGACGATTTGACAAGCTCAATTCCAGGTTTGGTCGTTATAAAAAGTTTTATCAGGACTAATGTGACAGGAAACCTGAAGGAACCCACCAAAGCTCGAGGAGATATGAGGAGCGAATGAACACTGACCAGAGGAGAGAACGTGGTGATGAAATGAGATATTCTGAACCAAAACCTGAAAGAAGAGACGAACAGAGACGTACTCGCGATGATAGATATCCAACCAAGGCTGAAAGCTCACCAAGAACCAGGGAACCTGACTCAAGGAGGAACCCTGAACCAAGAAAAGAAAGAGTAAGTGAGCAGGTAGCATGTTACAACTGTAACAAGATTGGTCACTATCAGTACGACTGCCCGGAGCTGAGTGCGAGGGAGAGAGAGGAAAGGAGAGCCACTAGAGATCTAAGATCTGCTGATCGGAGAGCGATGGTCGCTGAAGATGCAACAGATTCTGACGGCCCTACTGAAAGGTCACCTGAACTCTTCTCAGATGACGAGTACGATGATATCTGTCTGATGGCTAGGGATGAGCCTGAGGTAACATCAAATTCTGTTTGTGCTTCTTACACTGGTCAAAATCCTGAGGTTAGCTCAGAGTCAGTTAGAGAAATGAACCTTCAGATCTGCCTTGATCAATTGATGGTTGATTTCTCCAGATTGCAGGAAACTAATGTCTTCTTGGTAGAGGAGAACAAGAAATTGAGTACTGAAGTTCAAAACCTGAATGAACAACTCACTCAGTCTGATCTTAAAGAATCAGCTCAGATTGTGAGACTAACTCAGGAAATTGATATGATCAATGCTGAGCGTCTCCCAAGAGAGAAGATTCTGAAGGAATTGGCTGAGGAAGAGCTGGTCAAGAAGGAAGAACTAAAAGTACTTAAGAGTAAGTTTGATGACCTCTTTACCAGACATAAAATCCTGAAAAAGAGTGAGGACTCTCTCAAGAAAAAGGTTACAACAATGAATAAATCCTCAGTGGCTAGAGAGGAAATAAATAGCAGCCAGATACTTGGGAACAAGAAAAAGGGACTTGGATATGTTCCTGAGAAATCCTCACAAGGCCAGTCTCATGTTGCTTCAGGGAGCAACACTGAGAGGGTATTTGTTCAGACAGGCCAGAGTGCACTTAAGGTTGTGCTCCAGGCCCGTCAAACTGATAAGGGCAAGGAAACCGTTGACACAGTCAGGGTTGCTCCTAAGGTAGCTAAGCCAAGACACAAGGGAAAGGCAAATCAACCTAAGGAAGTCCCTGAGAGCTCAGGTCAGGGAAAACCTCAGCGAAAGCAGAGGATGACTCAGGCCAAGAGCCCTCAGACTGGTCAGCGAGGGTACCATCATGCTTGGCAATACCAACAGGGAAGGCCAAACATGATGACACCCCCGTGGTTTTGGCATCCTGAGGCTATTAACTGTTTTCCATTCCCTCACTTGCCTAGGGGGAATAGAAATCAGGGTCCTTATCAAGAACAAGGCCCAAGACCTGCTGCACCCAGACCTAGGAAGAACAGGAAGCCAGCCCAAAAGGCACCCACTCAGGCTCATGTGAAGCCTAAGTCTAACACTCATACACCATCTTCCTCTCAGGCAAAGAAGAAGAAAGTTGTGTATGTCGATGTTTCAGGGAGACAGATTTACCACTCTGAGGCAATCAGGGTTGTGAAGCAAGTCTGGATCCCGAAGGGTACAACTGACACGATAGGACCCAACACCCAATGGGTACCTAAAGCCTGATTTGCTTGCAGGCGGTTGTGGATTACAACAAGAGGAGAGGAGACTCAATCAAAGCTGTTTGGTACCTAGACATCGGTTGCTCAAGGCACATGACTGGAATGAAGAGTCTTCTCCAAGAATATCAAGTTAAAGATGGTCCACAGGTAACCTTTGGTGATAACTCAAAAGGTGTTACTAAAGGTTTTGGTGTTTTGATAATAGGTACAGTCAGAGTGGAAAATGTGTCCTTTGTGGAAGGACTGAAGCATAACCTGTTGTCAGTAAGTCAATTCTATGACAAAGGGTTCAGTGTTGAGTTCTCATCGAATATATGTTCAGTCAAGGACAAATCAACACATGTGCTTCTATCAGGTATAAGGAAAGGTAATGTTTATCTCGCTGATTGGAGCAGCAGTATTCCTAATACTTGTCTAGTTGCTAAAAGCTCGGTAGAGCTCAGTTGGTTATGGCATAAAAGATTAAGCCACCTGAACTTCAAGATTCTTAACAAAATTTCTAGACAGTCACTTGTTGATGGTCTACCTAATGAAGTTTTTAGCAAAGATCACGTGTGCAAAGCCTGTCAGGAAGGGAAGCAAGTCAGAGCGTCATTCAAAGAGAAAGCTTCTTATTCCACTGACAGGATACTTCAGCTCTT
This sequence comes from Ballota nigra, assembly GCA_947034835.1. Classification (NCBI taxonomy): domain Eukaryota; kingdom Viridiplantae; phylum Streptophyta; class Magnoliopsida; order Lamiales; family Lamiaceae; genus Ballota; species Ballota nigra. The sequence goes on along the minus strand of OX344720.1, from coordinate 90,798,182 downwards.
GTACATGGATTTGTTTGGTCCAATAACACCCGTGAGTATGAATGGTAGAAAGTATACCCTTGTGGTTATTGATGATTATTCTAGATATACTTGGGTTATTTTCTTGTTGAATAAAAAGGAAACACAGGTGAAGCTTCCAGAGTTGCTCAGAAGACTCAGCAATGAGAAGAATCAGTCCATTACTAAGATCAGATCCGACAAGGGCACTGAATTTATAAATTCGTATATTTCTGACTTTTGTAATGAACTTGGTATAGCTCATGAGACTTCTGCAGCTAGAACCCCACAACAGAATGGTGTTGCTGAAAGGAGGAACATGACACTGAAGGAAGCTGCAAGGACCATGCTGGCTGAGTCAGGATTGCCCAAGAAATTCTGGGCTGAGGCAATCAACACTGCATGCTACACTCAGAACAGATCCATGCTGAACAAACAACATGCTCAGACCCCATATGAGACATGGAACAAAAGGAAACCTCGTATTTCTTATTTTCATGTATTTAGTTGTAAGTGCTTCATCCTCAACAATGGGAAGACCCAATTGAAAGCCTTTGATAGCAAATCTGATGAAGGAATATTCTTAGGATATTCTGAAGTTAGTAAAGCCTTCAGGGTTTACAATTGCAGGACTCTTGTAGTGGAAGAATCACCTCATGTTGTCTTTGATGAGTCTGCTAATGAGTCTAGGGCAAAGGTGTTGAATCCTGACACTGAGGAGGTCACAAGGAGTGTGACAAGGCTGAGCTTGAAGAATCAACTTGATCCCAAGATCAAGACTGTGCCAATTCCGAGATGGGATGATGATGACGATCAGGATGATGAATCAGGTGCCACTTCTAAGCCCAGCACATCAGGGATTGTTGAGCCTCAGACTGAGGAACAGGCTCAACCTGAGGTAAGCACTGTCTATGAGGATGCTGTTGCAGCTGAGACGGTTCCTGAGTCACCTAATCAAGGGGGAATCAATATCCCTGACATTGAGCTCATTAATCCCTTTGGTATAGACTCAGGATCATCCCCTTCTGTTCAATTTCCTGAATTTTATGAGCCTGTAGACACTAACATTATAGGTACTTCAGGAACAACTCCTGGCAAAAGAACATGGTTAGAAGATCATCCCATTGATCAAATCATTGGTGATCCAACTGAGGGAGTCAGGACTAGACGGTTCCATGGTGAGAGTGCATTGTTCTGTTGCTTTCTCTCTGAGCAAGAGCCTCAGAACATTGAAGAAGCTCTCACAGACTCGAACTGGATCATTGCCATGCAAGAGGAGTTGAATCAGTTCACAAGGAATCAGGTTTGGGAACTGGTAGATAGACCTAGGCATCAAGGTGTGATTGGTACCAAGTGGGTCTTCAAGAACAAGAAGGATGAGAATGGTGTTGTGGTAAGGAACAAGGCTAGACTGGTTGCAAAAGGGTATTGTCAGTCTGAAGGAATAGACTATGACGAAACTTTTGCTCCAGTGGCTAGGTTGGAAGCTATCAGGTTGTTCCTTGCATACGCAACATATAAGAAGTTCAAGGTGTATCAAATGGATGTCAAGAGTGCCTTCCTGAATGGTGTACTCAATGAAGAGGTATATGTTGAACAACCTCCCGGGTTTGAGGTTGGAGATAGAGTATACCATTTGAAGAAAGCACTCTATGGACTCAAGCAAGCACCAAGAGCTTGGTATGATACCCTCTCTCAATTCCTGACAGACCATGGGTTCAAGAAGGGAACTGTGGATAGGACATTGTTCAGGATCACTGAAGGTGATGACATTCTCTTGGTCCAGATTTATGTGGATGACATAATATTTGGATCACCAAATCATCAGCTCTGTGAGAAATTCTCTAAGTTGATGACTGGTAAATTTGAGATGTCCATGATGGGAGAGATGAACTTCTTTTTAGGATTGCAGGTCAAGCAGAATGATCAAGGTATCTTCATAAATCAGGCCAAGTATACAAGAGACTTGATTCAAAAGTTTGGTGTTCAGAACAGCAATCCAGATAGGTTCCCTATGAACACAAATTGGAAGATGGATCCTGACACTGAAGGGACTTCAGTAAATCAGACTGAGTATCTTGGGCTGATAGGCTCTTTGTTGTACCTGACTGCAAGTAGGCCTGACATTACGTTTGCAGTTGGTGTGTGTGCTAGGTATCAGTCTGATCCCAAAAGAAGTCATTTGGAGGCTGCTAAGAGGATACTTAAGTATTTGAAAAGGACAGTCAATATGGGACTATGGTATCCTTCAGATGACAACTTAGAACTGACAGGTTATTCAGATGCAGATTATGGAGGTTGTAGGATTGATAGGAAATCAACCTCAGGGACATGTCAGTTTTTGGGAAGTAAGTTGATCTCGTGGTTTAGTAAGAAGCAGAATTCAGTGGCGACATCCACAACAGAGGCTGAGTATATGGCTGCAGGTAGTTGTTGCGCTCAGATTTTGTGGTTGAGGCAACAGTTGAGGGACTACCAAGTATTTGCTAATCAGGTTCCAATCTATTGTGATAACAATAGTGCTATAGCAATTACTCAGAACCCAGTGCTTCACAAAAGGTGCAAGCATGTGGATATTAGGCATCACTTCATTCGAGATCATGTGGAGAAGAAAGACATTAGGATGGAGAAGATTCACACTGACAGGCAAAGAGCTGACATCTTGACTAAGCCTTTGGCTGAAGCAAGGTTTATGGAACTGTCAGTGGAGTTAGGACTCTTAGATCCGGGAGAGCAGTCAGTGTAGGGTTCTAGGGGGAACTCAGGCAAGACTCGACTCAGCGAGGTATCAGGGTGCTACAATGTCTCCCTGACAGGTATAAGTTCTAACCTGACTCTTGTGAATTTCAAGCGTCTCCCTGAGTCCTTCGTCCTGAAAATCTTTATTAAATGCATTCCGTTTTCATTAAAAGCGCGCCTTTTCATATTTAAAACCCACGCGCACGGAGCATTTAATGCTACAGTTACTTTTTCATATACGTGTCCGTTTTATACGGAATATGACTGACATGGGGTTTAATTGAAGCTGAGATTAATCCTGGCCCTTCATTTCAAAACCTTTCGAATTCAGGGATCAATCTCAACCCCACGTTTGAGTAACTGACTTAGTCTTATCAATCAAGAGTGCCATTTGAGGTTTTTACGCAAACACAACGCACAATCTGCACACTGAGTTTTCTCTTGCTCAAACACATAAATTTCAAAAATCTCTTCTTTCAAAATAATGGCATTCCTTGATTCCAACTGGACAACCGACAAGATCGTGGACGTTGTCGAAAAGAAACTGATACATATGGAGCAAGTCATCTCCATGGAAGGTATCTGTCTCACAGTTGAGGAAATCAAACCAGTATTCAAGTGGATTTCCGATGCTGGGTTGGAGACATACTTCACCACCCGCCCCATTTCCGTGCTCCCAAGAACAGTTGTAGAAGCATACTTTAATATGTTCTTACGGAAGGGGGAGATTTATACGAAGGTGACTGTGCTTAAGCCGACGGGAGAGAAGGACGGCGACGACGAACCTCTCTACAACTCAGAGGTGGTCACTATCGACGTCAAAAGGGCGGTGGGGGAAGCCTTCAAGTTGCCGTTCTCAGGCATCAACCCAAGAACATATAAGGAGAACTCAGAGGGAGAGCTTCTTGGGAAATGGACCAAGTTAGGGTAATTGGAGTTCAAGGCTCGTCAGAACAAGAATACGCTGAAGCCTGAGTACAGAGCTCTGGTGGATTTGGTGTCCAAGATAGTGATGGGTGCAACTGGCTCTCACGAGCAGTTGAGTCTGCCCAAGCTGAGACTCATGGGAGCAATTGCTGATGGAGTGGAAGCGAACTGGGAGCAGTTCTTCCTTGATCAACTCCATCAGGCTGGGTTGGACAAGCTTACGCGAGATGAGTAGAAGAAGCACATATCCGTCAGTGCCATCTTGCCATTCGGCACGAGGATGTCCATCCTGATTGCTCATGCTTGCCATGGGTATACCTTCGATTTTGAGGACAGTCTCTCCTCAAAGAAGGTAATGTTTTCCTCACTGAGTGATACCTATTCAGTGCTAGGGCTGACTGATCCCAATGCGAAAGCAAAGGGTCAGGCCAAAAAGCCAGCTGGTAAGGCCAAGAGAGTGGCAACCAGTCTCATTGAAAAGATGACCTCTTTGAGAGGAGTAAGGACGGTGGGGAGGTTGCAGCTGAAGAGGTGGAGCAGCCTGAGGTGGAGAAGGCTGAGAAGAGGAAGAAGGTAAGGGTCGTGCTGTCAGGGAAGAGCACGAAATCAGGGACTGAGTCTGATCCCAAGAAGGCCGGGTCAGAGGCTGAGGGAACTGACGATGACGTCAGGAAGGAGGGTGCTCAGGGAGAGAGGCCCCTAAAGAGGCTTAGGAAGGGAATAAAAAGGTCCCCTGCTAAGAAACTGCCTGAGGTGAGTGAGAGGAAGAAGTCAAGCTCTCCTAGAGCCTCTGACTTGGAGGAAGTGAGAAAAACTGTCGAGACGGCTGAGTCGTTGCAGCCTGAGACAGTACCCACTCAAACACCCCCACACCCAGAAACCCAAACACCTTCCATCCCTGACCCCGCACCTCAAACCCCCCAACCACCCCAAACCTCAGAGCCAAATCATCCTACTGAGTCAGCGCCATCAAATTCACCCATGAATGAGCCTGACCAGTCAGCCGAGCCAAACCTTCCAAATCCCACAGACTTTCCCTCATACCCCAATCCCAAGGACTGCCCCAAATCCATTTCAGCTGAGGAGGATGAATTCCTTGAAGTGGAGGAGGAGGAATTAGACGAACACATGGCTGGAGGGATTCTGGAGAGCACTCTCAGGGGGAACACCACAGAATGGGCAGGAAAGTGCTGGCCTGGGCTATACAAGTACAATGAGCTACTAGCATATGTGATTGAGCTCAACGTTTGGTTGGACTTCAAACAATCAAACATGCAGGAGCAACATCTGCTAGTAGACGCTCGTGGCTGGGAGCACTGGGAGGCGGAGGAGGCCAATATTTGCTCTTTCTTTGGACTAACTAGCTGGCTTCAACTTTTGAACTTTGACAACCTGAAGCAGTTAATGGCTGATATGATGTCCAAGAGCAAGGCTGACATCCTGTCTGATAACGAGAAGGATGAGGAGGATGATGATGGAGCTCAAGGTGGAGACCTGGAGAAGGCAGTGGAGGAGACTGCACAGGAGGTTGATGAGATAATCTCTGAGCCTCAGGCTCAGGGGGAAGGTGATAAGGACACTGGTGCCAAGGATGGACCAGTGGCTGAGGATGTTGTGAACATCTCAGCTGCCAATGAGACATCTGTCGATGAAGGGATTCCCTGCCCTGAGACAAGAGAGGAAGATGTTGAGGCATCCAAGGAGACTCTCAGTTCCAAGGGACTTGCTCCTAAGGTTCAAGTTAGCTTAGCTGAGCCTGAGCAGGCGGCTTTGACTACTTCACAACTGCCTTCAGTGCACCTTGACGAAGGGACTGATGACGCAGGGGCTGACAAGGGAAAGCAGTCAATCACTGATGCGGCCGTTGATGATGAAGATGTGATAATAACTGGGGTCGGACGTGCTGAATTCACAAGCATAGTGGAGGTCAAGCAGGAGAAAACCACAGAAAATCTAGCTGAACTTCAGGAGGAAGTGATGAGGCTACGAGCTGAAAAAGAAGAAGACTCCAAGGCCCTGGCAAAACACATCAGGTGGACAAAGTCAGCCTACAACACCCTTGCCAACAGGGAGCTGATTTTGCTAAAAAGGACGATGACTGACACGGCCAAGTCAGTGAAGAATGAGAGGAAGCGCACCAAGAAGATGCTTAGGAACACTCTCAAGAAACTTGATGAGAGGGATGCGATCAGGGATGAGAAGTTGAATCAGGCAGTTGACAGGCTTGCAGTTCAGACTGGAGACATTGTCGCTCAGGCCATGAAGGACTCAGCGTCCAAACTGGAGCTGGAGTCAGGGAAGTTGGATCGCACCTCTCAGTCAGTGGCAGACATTTTGGCGAAGGCCACTGAGGAATCGGCAAAGATACTAACTGAGGCCAGCAGAGTCAGCGGTGAGTCCTTGAAGGTGGAGGAAAGGATCACCAAGGCTGAACAAAGTCTCCAACTCTCTATGGAGGTCTTTGAGAAGAAAGTCAATGCTGCTATCAGTTCGGTTTCTTACGCAGGCACTGGGATTGCCACGGGAGTTGAGATGCTGAAGGAGGGCGTATTAGAAGTTCAATCTTTAGCCTCTTTTGTTATCAACAGTGGAGCTGAGTCACTCCCAACCCAGGCCAATGGTGATGCCAAAAAGGGGGAAAAGAAGAAGAAAAGATCCCGCCCTGAGGCATCTGAGGCAGTCAACCAAGGTGAGACCGTTCTAGCTGACCCTGAAGCCAATCCTGAAGGGAATATACTAAGGGTGAGGAAGTCATCTAGGTTAGCAGCAGTGGAGAAGGAAGGAGAGGAAGTTGTTGCCAGGCTGAGGGCGGAGGCAACAAAGGCAAAGGCTGATGAACCTTCCAAGCAACAACCTGAGCCAGTTCAGAGATCGTCTCCCATGAGCTCAAGGAAGAATCCCATCACTTACTCAGGGGAGTTGGTGGCGGAGTTATGTGCTGAAGCATGGGGAGATCACTCTGAAAAATCTGAGGCTATGCGCAGAGCTGAAATTGCTCAGAAAGAGAAGATGCGCATCTTGGAGAAGAAGGTTGAAAAGCTGACTGATATCACTGAGTTTCAACAACGAGAACTGGATGATGCAGTGATCAGCTTGCTAAGGAGGAAGAAGGCGAAGCCTGAGCCCAGGAAGTACAGGAAGAAGCCAACAGTTAGGAAATCAACAATTCTTCAAGTCAGTAGGCCAGAATCGGGAGTAAGGTAAGCTTTTGTCGATGAATTCGTCTCAGAGACATTGAAGGAGTTTTGGACTGATGCAAGGGATGAATTTGTCAGATTGTGGTATGTTGTGATGAAGTGGGGCGACACTGACGATATCAATGCCCACTTCACTGACTACATGATGGACAATCATCCTGAGCTATTCCAGAAGATCTTGGAGGAGGCTGATGCAGCTCAAGTTCAAGTGAAGGCTCCTGAGTTCACCATTCGAACTCCTCCCTTGGTTCCTGGAACTCAAAAGCATGATACAAAGGCCATCATGATGGAAGTATTGAAGATAGCCAAAGCTGAAGGATACGTGAACTAACCTGGAAGACTTGACGAGCTGAAGGCAAGAGTTTATGCAGGATATGGACTCAAGCCTGAAATGAGATTAGTCTAGGTGTTCACAGGCTTCTTTGTAATAGATTAGATTCATTGTAACCATTTCCACATCTATCAATGAAATCTATTACTTTTGCCCACATACAAAAACTCATTGTCTTTTTGGCTGTTGTTTAAATTCTGTACTTTATCAAGAATTGCTCTAACACTGTCTTATCTTATTGATAGGTTTATCATATTTCCTCTAAATGTTTTGAGGATCTTTTTAGTGTTTTGGCATCATCAAAAAGGGGGAAATTGTTGGGATATTGTCAGTTTTGATTAAGATCCAAAAGCTACTGAAAAGATGTTTGCCTTAATCTGTCTTTGTCAGGCTAGTCTTGATTAGGATTAGTACTTAGCCATTTTACACTTCACAGGTACTCAGTGAGAGGAGAACTCACTGGAGACAATCAAGACTCAGAGCCTGAAGATGAAGAGCACCATCCTGAACTTATGGCAGTCCTCTAAGCTGGCTGAGTAAGTGTCAGTGATGAAGAGTATGACCCTGAGGTCATTACTAACTCAATCCTGAAGGGAACATGATATCACTGAGTTTATGGGAAGACTTGGAGTAGAGCCAAGCAATGCAAAAGGAATTTCAGCGTCAGGATAAGACCTGTGAGCCCAAGACAAAATGAACTTAATAAGACAAGCCTGAAGCTCAGGAATAAGTTCTGACATTCTCACCAACCTGATGATGTGGACCAATCCTGGAAGGACACGCACGTACGGAACCTGACAAGTTGACTGAATTCAGACTGCATGTTCAACGGGCAAGCATTCAATGTGCATTTAATTCAAATACCAAATCCATGCAAGGACGGCTGCTGCATGAAGATATGTCCATTTGAAGCCACTCTACATAGATGACTCGAAGGCTATCTCTCCAACGGATAGTTTTTCAAATCACCTATAAATACAGAAGACCTTGAACCCATTCAAGGTTACGGGAAATTTCCAAGCCAGAAATTACTCAAAATCTCAAGCATTCAAAGCATTCAACCCTTAAGAAGAAGCGCTCGAAACCATCTAAATTTCCCTAGTGTTTCTTAGCAACCGAGAGTTATTCTATATTCCAAGAGCTAAATAGCATTATCTTAAGCTTAGAGAGATTATCCAATCCTTAGCATAGCTTTGCCTTGTAAGGATAATCTCAACTTAGTTGGAATCCAAACTGAAACCAAAACCCTAAGTTAGGTTTGTTGGGAGTAAGTCAGTTAGTGTGTTAGTAAGTGGAGTTGTATAGATCAGTGAGGATAGCTGGTCTTGGTGCACCTTGGCACGTTAAAAACAAGAATCCCTTGAGTGGATTTCCTGTTAAGTCAGGCCGTGGACGTAGGAGCTTGAGACTCTGAACCACGTTAAACTCCTTGTGTTCTTACTGCTTTGATATTGTGCATGTTGGGACATTGTCAGTTTTGATTTAGATCCCAAAAGCCCCTGAAAAGATGATTGCCTTAATCTGTCTTTGTCAGGCTAGTCTTGGTTAGGATTAGTACTTAGTCATTTTACACTTCACAGGTACTCAGTGAGAGGAGAACTCACTGGAGACAATCAAGACTCAGAGCCTGAAGACGAAGAGCACCATCCTGAACTTATGGCAGTCTTCTAAGCTGGCTGAGTAAGTGTCAGTGATGAAGAGTATGACCCTAAGATAATACTTGCCATATTATTCGTCCATTCATTGCATTCAAGTTTTTCAGACCTGAATCAATCAGGCTGATCTTCAAAAGAACACTGCCCTACTAAACACTATTCTGAATTGAGTAATACAAGTTTTTCAGAAAGCAAACTAAACAAGACTTTAAACTTTCAGGGCTCAAACATTTCCGCACTGAACTTGATCTGATAGTTAGCCAACTGACCCGCACCAAGTGTAGTCAGTAGGCGTGTTATCAGCTCCTAGTTCTTTACCACTCTGAGTAAAGGGGACTCAGTCAGTTTTAAGTTGAAAAATTGGTATACGTGTATTCCCCCTCCCCATACACGTATTCCCCAGTCTTGTACCGGGACCAACAATAACATATATATTTTCTGATAGTATGGCCAAATTCGTGTTGCTTACTGATTTCCTAAAAATATGTATTTGTCATATGATAAATATTGCACAAATTCTAAGCCGTTTCTTAAGAACATGTATTCATTAGTTGATAATTATTTTTGTCTCACTAAATATGTGACATAATTTTTTTTAACAATAATAAAGTCAATTACTTATTCTTCAACTAATATTTTAACCATTTACCTAAGAGATTTCATCTAAAAGATCAATTAATTAATGGTAGTTTTATGATATAGATTATATCAAGTAATATCTTTATTATGTATAAATATATTGACAATGGATACATTAGTGTATAATTTCATAATGTACATGTACTTATTAATCATGGAAACGTGTATATATACACACGTTTGTATTTTAAGTTTACAAAAATAAAGCATATTATGTATCTAAAATCTTTCCCTATATTTCTCATTAGCCATTGGAGGAGATTTTAATCACCGAGACTTTTTCTTCCACTGAGACACAATCTTTACAAACTTGCATAATTAGAACGTTAACTTTACAAACTTGCAAAATGAGGGCATTTTTTTTTTGGCCAATTTAGGCCAATTGATATATAATACGACCAACTGGGTATATATTAATGGGGCTTTATTTGACCCACATTTTATTAAAGATAGCCTAAATTTGCCCAAAATAAATAATAACAATGTCCTTAGTTTGCAAGATTGTAAATATAGTGTTTTAATTTTATAAGTCCATAAAGATTGTTTCTTAGATTTGTATGTCCGAAAGAATAGTGTCATAATTTTGCAAACAACCATAAGTTAATGTCCTATTTTTTTTCTTGCATTTATGAGTTAATTTAGTGATAAATTATAAGGTATGACTTATTGTATAAGTATTTAAGATAATGTTGGTGATAGATTAAAAACATAATTAGCCTCAATATGGTATTACATACTTTAATCATTAAATATTATTATTGAGAGAATGTTTTAGAATTAAATTGTTTCATATATATCTCACTTTATAATTATTTTTAAATACGCTTTACTTTAACCAATTAATGTTCTTTAAATAAAAAATCAATACTCTTTATTATCATTTACTAAATTGGTTATATAACCAGGTGGTTTAGCCCACCTGGCCACTAGGTTCCTCACTTTAGTGAGTGACCCAGGTTCGATTCCTTTATGGAACTAATTAAGGGAGTTATAAGGTATATTGTAGAATTCTTGGAGTACTTGGAGCTTGGTGATCTAAGTTCTAACTACTAACAACTAGCATTTAACGATAAAAAAATAAATTGGTTATAAGGAAAATTTATTATTTTAGGATATTACCTTACGAGTGTTTGTAAAATTAGGACACTATCTTTACGTGCTTGCAAAATTGAGGAAATATCTTTACGAACTTGCAAAATTGGGACAATATCTTTACAAACTTGCAAAATTAGAACACTTTATTTTAATTTTAGCCAATTTAGACCAATTTTATAAAATACGGCCAACTGGGCATACCGTAGTCGGCCTTTATTTGACCCATATTTTATAAAATTTGGCCTAAATTTGCTAAGAATAAAAGATAGTGTCCTTATTTTACAAGATTGTAAAGATATTGTTCTAATTTTATAAGTCCATAAAGATGGTTTCATAAATTTGTAAGTCCAAAAAGATAATGTCCTAATTTTGCAACCATATATGAGTTAATTTAGTTTCTCAATATTTTTATTGGTGAAATGTCTTGATCGTTGTAAATAATTGTATGTAATTCTTATGGAAATTATACTTTTTTGTATTTTTACTTTGGTTCATATTTGTTTTCATCCTGTTTACTTTGAGATTTTGAATTTAATCCTATAACTTATAAAAAATTGTATTTTTTTATCCTGTTACATGCTACACAAGGTAACTATTGCGGTAAATCTCACATGACACCAATTTTTTTTTATAATTTATAGGATGAAACTAAAAATGTCACATCAGATTTACCGAAAGAGATACCTGGTATAGCAGGTAATAGGACAAAAAATATAATTTTTTTAATATATAGGACAAAATTCAATAGCTCAAAGTTAACAAGACGAAAATAAAAGAGAATGACATTGCCAAGATTGCAACATGGAGATATTGATAACAACTCTAATGAGGATGACATTACCGAGTTCTCGATATGGATTTTGAAAGTATATGATGGAACGCTTGGAGATAGCATTGACGACTTTGCTGAAATTGAAATTCCCAATGATATTTTGGTTTCAAATGTAAGTTATCCAATTGCATATATAATTCAGTGTATTTATCCATCCATAGTTGGTAATCTGCATATACACATAAAATATTTTGAAGATAGAGCAATAATACTTGCACCTACATATCGTGATGTAGAGTCTATCATTAAAAAAAGTTCTTTCAATGCTCCTGAAGATAGTAAAGTATACTTGAGTTCAATAGTGTGTGTAAATCGTAGTTTCGTGATGGGGGTCATGGGGACGTAGTGTCTATTGAATTCTTGAATTCAGTCAAATGTTTAGGGATGTTAAATCATCGTTTGATCTTGAAAGAAGGTGTGCAAATAGTTCTTTTGGGGGATTTTGACCAGAATTCCGGTCTGTGCAACAGAACAACATTGATTGTCACTAAACTTGAAAATCATATAGTTGAGGCTGAAATTATTTTTAGAAGAAAAATTGGCAGTAAAGTCTATATTCCAAGAATGACTTTGACAAACTCGGATCAAACTATGTCTTTAAATTTTACTAGACGTCAATTTCCAATGTTGCTTTGTTTTGCCATGATAATAAATAAGAATCAAGGTCAATCGCTTTCCATTGTAGGACTGTAGCTTCCCAAACAGGTTTTCACGCATGGGCAGTTGTATGTTACAGTCTCTAGAGTAAAAAGCAAATGAGGACTGGAAATTTTGAGCCTTGATTCTGATGGTAAACCATCAAAGTATACAACAAATGTTGTGTATAAGGAAATCTTCAGAAATTTTTAATATTATTCAAATATAGTTTTATATTTATTTTCCATTAGTGGATGAGCGTAAAAAAAAATTATCTAATTTTTTGTTGTGTATTTTTTAACAATGTACTTATTGGAGTGGACCAAATTTCAATTAGTGGTGAATAGTATATATATTTTAAAATAAAATTCACAAAATTTAGCATCATGAATCATTCATAAAATATTACACAATACTTTTCGAAATGTTGAATCTTTTTTAACGTTAATAAATAAAATTAAAAGCCCGCGAAATTCGCGGGAACTGTACTTCCATACTTTAATATAGAGGAAACACTCTCTGCCTATGTGGCACCTTTGCTTTCTCTACATTTTCCAATCTTTTCATCATCCTTAATACTACAATAGAACATGTGTATATCTATCTAAAAAATATAAAATATGTGTTGATGAGAAAAGAGTTGTATTGAAGCCCGCGAAATTCGCGGGACTAATACTAGTAAACTCCATAAACACCTAGGTATCATTTAGGCAGTAATAATTGTTGAAAGAATAAAAATCCTAAAAAAATATACATGATGATTTCCATAATCTAAGTATCATTTAGGCAATAATAATTGTTGAAAGAATAAAAATCCTAAAAAAAAATATACATGATGATTTCCATAAGCTTTTGTAAATGATATTTGAAATTTAAACAATGGAATTTTCATATTAAATAATATCAATATTTATCATGGTTGAGGTTGAACATCCAAGGAGATAGCGGACTATATCAATATATATTTCAATTAAATTATTAAGTGACATTATAAATTGATTTTTGTATATATAGAAATAGATAATAGAATATTATTTACTTATCCTAATAAATTAATTGAACATATTGAACACATGTTAGTTTTTAACATCTTTGTGATGTATAATTATTCATATAGCAACCATATAATAAATTGTATTGTTAATTATTATATTTTGAGAGTTTAAATATGTCGATCATCATAATTTAGACATTAATACTTGACATGATCTTTTTAGTATTATTGTATGTGTATTTTTGTAACCTAAAACTTAGTGTTGGTCCCACTAGTTAGATTGATTGCGGAAGCTTAAGTTAAATGTCTTTCAAATTCTTTTTACAAGAGAATAAAAGGCAATAAGACAGTAAGTAAAATAAAGCAATAAAGAACACAAGATATATAGTGGTTCGGATTTGAATATCCTACGTCCACTCTCCCTTATATCCAAGGGGTCTCACTAACAACCGACTAACTCACTTACTTACTGGAATTTGGGAAGTACCAGTTCCTTCTTACACCTCTTTAGATTTAACTTAAATCTAAAGATCAACAGCCAACAACCTTGTCTGATAGATGAACAGGTTGTGGTTTCAATAACTCCTTTAGAGTAGATGGAATATTATGAACAGTAAGAGTGCTTGGAATGAATATCAAAAGCTTGGATCAACTTGTGCGCGCATATGGTATCTCTAGAGCTTTTTCTTGAACTGCACTCTTGTATTTATAGAGGGGATTAGGGCTAGCCGTTGGAGGGCTAATCCAATCAGATCCTCTATATAAGGAAGCTTCAATCAATCAATTCCCTAATTGATTGATTGGGTTGGTGGGATCCTTGGATTGATTATCTTCAAAACTTTCCAATCCTGATCTTGTTAACTTAATTTGAATCACCAACGGTCAATAGCTTCCTCTGCCTAACTCTGATTCTCTCCAGAGAAGGCAAGACCAGACACCAGGCAACCTCGGTGTCATCTGGTCCTAATCTGGTGAACAACCAGAATACTCAGTGGAAACAGGAGATCAAACTGAGCATCTTTTGTTCCACCAGACTCTTCTGGTCCGGACTCGTCTGGTCTGGGGAAGATCCTCTGCCTCTGGCCTGTTCTCATCTGGTGAAGTCTTCTAGTGGAGTCCTCTAGTGAAGTCCTCTGGTGGGGTCTTCTGGTGACTCTTCTGGTGAAGTCTTCTGGTCTGGCAGTTCCCCTTAGACTAAGTCCTAATCTATATCATCATCTGGCTAACAGGTCCAGATGGTCCTATTACATCTTCTGGTTTGTTTTAACTCATCAAAACTAACAGTTTTTATCCTAACAATTTCCCCCTTTTTGATGGAGTTAAAACATTACCAGAACTGATCACAAAGAAGACTTAAGCAAGAAAAGCAATAAAAGACAAGACCTTAGAATAGATCTTATCAGGCAAGCAATTAAGACAACAAGAGGTTGTCTTTGAACAGAGAAGATATGAATTTCATTGATAATAAAGATAAGAGAGATTACAAATTACAATGTAATTCTGGTCCTATCTAAGCATATCTTCTGTTTTCTTTGGGCACCAAAAACCAATCCAGAAACCTATCCTGGACGGCCTTCAACTCTGCAGAAGATGTTGGAGTGAAGTTCACCAACACCTTTGTCTTGTACAGTCTCTTCAGCTCAGCCCAATCAACCTGGTCTCCTGCCATGGGAGTGTTAAGATAAGTGAACTCAGGGGCAGTCACCTCCAGGTTGAACTCAATGGTTGAGTCCATCAATTGCTTGTACAGCTCTGAATCATAAGCTTGCATCCAGGTGTGAAAGGTTTTGTTGATTAGCTCATCATCCTCTGGTGCTGGCCTCTGAATATAGTGTTGGATGAACCAGAGAGTCTTTGCCTCCTTCCATTTTTCAATCAAGGGCACATGCACAGTAGAGTCAAAAGACCCTTCTGTCCTGAGAGGCAGAATGTTCATCACTTCAATGGGAGCTTTCCTCCTCTGGCTTGAGCCACTTGCACCAGAAGAAGCACCTGCTTCTCTGCTCTTCTTGTTTTGCCTTCTAACATATCTGAGCCTCTTCTCTTCATCCATGTTCTTCCCGATTCTTGCTTACTTGTCCTCTGGAGTCTCTTCCTTGTATCTCTTCTGAGCTTCTTCAACAACAGTCTCAAGGAAGCTTTTCTTGACTCTTCTTATCTTTCTCTTTGCAGGTCCAGAGATGGAGATTGGATCCTGCTCAGCTTCTGACTCCTCTTCTGCAGCAAGCTGCTTAGCCATGGAAAGAGATTTGAACTCTTCCTTCTTCTTCTTCTGCAACTCAGCCTGGGCCAGAGTGTTCTCCAACAGGTCCAGACGAGCTCCATGGCTGAAGAGAGTTTCATTTGTGGTCTTCGCCAGATCAGTTCTGGCCTTCTCTTCCCCCTTTTTAACTTCATCAAGGAGGGGCTCCACTACCTGCCTTATAAGATCAGGCAAGGCAGTGTTGGAGGAAGAGTGAAGATCACGCAGCTGCTTGGCCTCCTCCAGGTAGGCTTTAGACTCTGCAACAAGCCTTTCCTGCTTCTCCAACATCTCCTGGAGGGAGTCTTTCAGCTTGGCAGTCTGGATCATCTAGCTTGCCATTTCAACTTTAAGGACAGAGACTGGCCTCATCTGCTCCAGCACGTGCTCCTGGAGCTGCTTCTGGCTGTGCATCACATCCAGTTTGACAAAGAGGTCATTGGCCTTGAAAGAAGCTTTAACTTCTGCCAGAGAGGACTTGATCTGCTTCAGGAAGATCCTCCTCTCTTGCTTAATCTGATGCTCTATCATAGCAGGGGCCATGTGTTGAATGACTTTTGAAAAGCGCCATATCTGTATGATCTGCTCATTGAAGAATGTCTTCATCTTCTGGAGCACAGCAGGAGACATCTCAAAGTCCTCCTCGTCTGAATATAGCTCAGGAGGGAATGTGAAATGAGGACCAAAGTTGTAAGAGAAGCCCTTTGGAGTGAGCATAACTCCTCTCTGGATAAGGAGAGTTCTGATGAGAACCTTGGTCGCCTCTGGTATCTCCAACTCTGCTGGGTTTTGAATATTTAACCTCTTCTTTAGCTCAATCTCCCAAGCAGTGAAGGTAGAGGGAGACATCTCCTCCAGTAGAAGCATAAGATCTTCAACATCTTGGAGTCTGGCCATACTCCAAACCTTGGCATCCGTCAGATCTGCCAGGAGGGGTGAGTGCTCCAACAAAATTGGAAATTGCTCTCTTAGCCAGAGCTGAGCACTCACACTCATACTCTGCCTGATGGGACCCATCTCATTAGAAGAGAAAATAAAGGGTTTGGGCCCAGAGGCAGAGGAGGAAGGTGCTAAGTTAGCAGGCTCAAGTGAAGCTTCCTCATCTTCACAATCATCGCTTGTTAAGCAGGTTGGGGAAGGGGGAGGGGCAGGAAATCCCAGAGCCATAGAAATGGTTGGGTCCTGGTCTGTATGAGTTTGGGGAGGGTTGGGGTTTTGTGAAGTAGAGGTGGAGGGGATGGATTGCTCTGCACCAGAGGATGGCGAAATCTCTGGTACAGAAGGTGAATGTGGTATTTGGGATGTGGAAGTGTTTGGAGGGGGGAGTTCTGCACCAGAAGAGGTTGATGGCACCTCTGGTACAGAAACTGGGGGAGAGGGGTTTGTGGGAAGATGAGTTTGGGTATTTGGGGGAGAAGGTGTTTGAGTAGGAATGGTTGATGGAGTAAATACTGGGGTATCTGGGAGAGTCTGCTCTGGTGTTTCAATAGGGTTACCAGAGGCAGATGGGGTTTGGGGAATATTATCTGGGGGAGAGGTAGAAGGGGAGACAAGATTAATAGGGGTAGAAGATGGAATGGAGGGATTTACCTCTGCTGAGTCAACATCAGCAGGTACAGCATGCTCTGGAGCAGAGACATCTTCCATCATCTGGGAAGCCTCATCAATGGCCTTCACCAAGGCTTCTCCAAGATCAGAGCCAGAGTCAGGATCTTGAAGAATGGCTCTCTTAGCCTTGGATTTCTTCACAAGAGGCACATCCTCGTCTTCATCTTCCTCTACTGATGGCTCATCCACCAGAAGGTTTTCCTGGCCTTCCTGCTAGTCCTTGACTTCTTAGCAGAGCCTCTCCTGGCCTCCTCTGGCCGCTTTCTCTTGGCTGCTCCAGCCTTCTTAACAACTTTATCATCATCACCCTTCTTCTTAAGCACTTCAAGAAGGGGAATCTGGTCCTCCTCTGAGGAACCAGAAAAGGCAATGGTTGAAGAACCAGTTGCTTCAGAAGCTTTCTTATGGGTCTTCTGCTTGTGCTGCTGCTTCTGCCCCTTTGCAGGTGAGGGTACTACCTGTAGAGGAGGGGCAGGGATGGCTTCTTCTCCATCAGAATCAGGATGACCATGAAGGGGACCATCCTTTGAGAATAGCACTTTAGACTTGTGAAATCCTTTGCACCAAGTCTCCTTCCATCTCTTCTCTGGAAGCAAAGAGTCCAAAATCAAGGTAAGTTTCGTTCCCAATGAAACATTAGCAGTGAAATAAATGTGCATCTCCCCTGGCTTGGAAGGACAAGCCTCTTTGTTAACTTTCACCTTATTCTTCCTTAAGACGCCCCAAAAGAACTCTGCCCAATTGCATTGGACGCCGTCATACAGAGCCCTCATCACACACATTCTTCCATTAAAAATCGCATCCGTGCTGTGATTCTCACACATCAACACCTTTACAACTATGTCAAAAAGTACCTTGTACTTTTGCCTTAAATGTTTATCCAGAAATCACTTCGTGATACTCTGGCAAGAAGAACGAGCAAACTGTTAGGATAAAAATTGTTAGTTTTGATGAGTTAAAACAAACCAGAAGATGTAATAGGACCATCTGGACCTGTTAGCCAGATGATGATCTAGATTAGGACTTAGTCTAGGGGGAACTGCCAGACCAGAAGACTTCACCAGAAGAGTCACCAGAAGACTCCACCAGAAGACTTCACCAGATGAGATATGACCAGAGGCAGAGGACCTTCCCCAGACCAGATGAGTCCGGACCAGACGAGTCTGGTAGAACAAAAGATGCTCAGTGTGTTCCCCTGACTCTACTGAGTATTCTGGTTCTTGACCAGATGAGGACCAGAAGACACCGAGGTTGCCTGGTGTCTGGTCCTGCCTTCTCTGGAGAGAATCAGAGTTAGGCAGAGGAAGCTATTGACCGTTGGTGATTCAAATCAAGTCAACATGATCAGGATTGGAAAGTATTTGAAGATAATCAATCCAAGGATCCCACCAACCCAATCAATCAATTAGGGAATTGATTGATTGAGGCTTCCTTATATAGAGGATCTGATTGGATTAGCCCTCCAACGGCTAGCCCTAATCCCCTCTATATATACAAGAGTGCAGTTCAAGAAAAAGTTCTAGAGACTCTACACGCGCATAAGTGATCCAAGCTTTTGATATTAATACCTAGCACTCTTACTGTTCATAATATTTATCTACTCTAAAGGAGTTACTCAAACCACAACCTGTTCATCTATTAGACAAGGTTGTTGGCTGGTTGATCTTTAGATTGAAGTCAAATCTAAAGAGGCTGTAAGAAGGAACTGGTACTTCCCAATTCCAGTAAGTAAGTTTGTGAGTTGGTTGGTAGTGAGACCCCTTGGTTATAAGAGAGAGTGGACGTAGGATATTCAATCCGAACCACTATACATCTTGTGTTCTTTATTGCTTTACTTTACTTTTTGCTTGTTGATTATTGCCCTCTTGTAAAAGACTTTGAAAGACATTTAACTTAAGCTTCCGCAATTAATCTAACTAGTGGAACCAACAAGTGGTATCAGAGCAGTGTGTCCAACGACCACTGCTTTGTAAAGCTTTTGGTGGTCACCGGGCAGATCTATTGCTCTTAAAGTGCTTTTGTTCAAGTTCCTGTTATTTCCCTAAATTTCTTATCAAAATGTCTGCAAAATCTTCTTACAAGAGCCGTAAGCTCCCAGAATTCTCTTTTGAGGATTACAGCCACTGGAGTTTCATGATGAGCAATCATCTTGGAGCTATTCACCACCGCATGCTAGATGTGGTTGAAAGTGGCCCCATACAATTTTACCGGACTCCTATTGATAGTGGCAGGTCTGAGTCCAGAGAAGAAACTAGTGAAGCTGCCCAGAAGACTGCAGAGGATAGAGTCCCCAGGCAGAAAATCCTCAAAAAGAAAGATGAGCTTGATAATGATAAGAGAAAGTTATATAACCTGGACCAGGTGGCAAGAACCGAGATCATCAACACTCTCACCAAGGAGGTAATAGAGAAGGTCAGAACCTGTGTCACTGCGAAGGAGATGTGGGACAAACTTGCACTTCTCTGCGAAGGAACAAAGAAGATTAAGGACAACAAGCTCCAAGCTGTTCAACACTCGTTTGACACCTTCAAGATAAAACCAGACGAGACCATTGACCAGCTGGACATGCGTCTCACAAACCTCCTGAACAAGGCTAGTGCCTTAGGTAAGACCTACTCTGAAAAAGAAATTAATAGTAAAATCTTGCGTTCACAAACAAGCAGGTGGAGAATTAAAGTCACCGTGATCAAGGACAACAAGGATCTCAACACTCTGGATCACCATCTTCTGTTGTCTGATCTCAAAGCTTACGAGTATGATCTTCAAGAGAAGGATCAAACAGAAGAGGTTTCCTCTTCTGGCCAGAAAGGAGTTGCATTCTCTTCAACTCTCAAGCCTGATGTAAAGCCAAAGGAGTCTACTGCAGATGACTTGAGCCTCAAGGAGCAGGTAGCACTCCTAACTCGTAAATTAGATAAAATGAGTTCAAAGTATGGCAGGTACAAAAGGCATTGGAAGGAGTCTACCAGAGACAGGAAGAGTTCTTTCAAGCCTGCAGAGAAAGAGAAGACATCTGGAGACTCAAGAGAGACCAGATTCAGAACTCTAGAGAGGAGGAGAGATGACAACCCTGGTAGCTCTGGGAGATCAGATTATCAGAGGAGGGATGGTAGCTCTGGCAGACCTGACTACCAGAGGAGAGAGAGTAGTCCAGCCAGATCAGACTACAACCAGAGGAGGAGAGAGCCAAGTCCTAGTCCCAGAGGAGACAATGCCTCCTATACATGCAACAAGACTGGTCACTACAGTTATGATTGTCCTCAGCTTACTCCTAGGGAAAGAGAAGAGAAAAGAATCAAGAGAGATAGGAGATATGCAGATAAGAGAGCATTGCTGGCAGAAGCAGAGGAGGAGGATACTAGTTCCAGTTCTTCTTCTTCTGACTTTGGATCAGATGATGATGTGTGTCTCATGGCAGACATCACTGAGGTAAATGAAACTACTCTAGTTTTATCAAATTCCAAATGTACTGAATCTTCTAATTCATCTGGTAACTCCAGAGAGTCTGATATGCAACAAATGTTATCAGATCTCCAAAATTGTGTCCAACTTTGTCAAAAACTTGAGAAAGAGAATGGTAGGCTCAGAGCTGAAGTTCAATCTCTCTCTCATGAGCAAAAATCCACCAGAGAACTCATGAAAGATCATTCCAAAGAAGTCTCTGAACTTCAGGATAAGATCACAGAAAGAGATACTCTGGTAGATCAACTCATGAAAGAAAAGAACTCTCAAGAAGATGAGATCACTGAACTCAGAGCAAAATACCAGACTCTTATCAAGGGAAAACAAGTTGCTCACAACATAGAGGAGATACACATGCCCAGAGAAGCTCCTAAGATACCATCTGTTGTATCTATCATATCAGAGTCTTCTCAGCGCATCTGTGATAAGAGTGGCTTAGGATCTTCTGGAATTTCCTCTAAAACTCATAAATACTTTTATAATAAAGACAAGTCTGTAAGAGCTGGTATATTGGTAGAAATCTGGGATGATAAAGACTTAACTGGTAATGGTTACAAGGTGGTTCACAATCCTGACTGGAAAAGGAATCACTCTGTTAATCACATTACATATGGTCCAGAAGAGTTGACTGTTCTGGAAGAGAAGATGTTAGAGAATAAGTGTCAAAAAGGGGAACCATTAAAGATTGATGGTTCTGTGAACAATGAGTCCCAAGGAGTAGAAATTACTCAAATTGGAGGACCCCAGAGAAATCCTCAAATGGAACCTAAACAGATTAGGGGACCTCAAAGGAAACACTCAAGAAAGGGGAATACCAATCAGAGTAATAACTACCAGAGAAGGAACAATGTTCAACAGCACCAGGTACCCCAGAGACAGTTTTCTCAGAGGAATCAGTTCCAGAATAGGTATACTCAAAGGAACTACAACCACCAGAGACAGTCTAATTATCAGAACCAGAGGAGGTCTTCCAGACCCATCTATAGAAAACCAACTGATCTGGGTAGTTATGACACCAGAGATGGTTCTTCTAGGATGTATCCTTATAACCAGACCTTTAAGACCATGTCCTTGAGGCAGGCCATTCCAAAGGCCAAATTTGAGAAAAGGTACACCAGACCTGTTTATAGGAAAGGTGTCCTTATCAGACCAGTAGCTCAATATGTCATTGTCAGAGGACATGTGCTGGTAGATAGATTTGGAAGGAAGATAAGATCTCCTCATCCATCAAGGGATGATCTTTATCTATGGATTCCTACAAAACCTGCAACTAACCAATCAGGACCCAGCACTAGTAGGGGACCTAATTGATTTCTCTGCAGGTAGATAAGAGTCCATTGGAGAAAGGATTTTCAAGCAACCATGTCTGGTACATTGATAGTGGATGTTCCAAGCACATGACCTTCCAGAACGATAATCTCCAAGATTTCAAGCCATTGAGTGGACCAATAGTGATGTTTGGTGACAACAACTATGGCGTCACCAGAGGAGTTGGAAAGTTGACCTTCAATGGAGTATCTGTAGATGAAGTCTACTACGTAGAAGGACTCAAGCATAATCTGCTTTCAGTATCCCAATTATGTGACAAGGGATACTCAGTGAAGTTTTCTAGTGATTCATGCACTGTTTTCTCTTCTGATTATAATGATATTTTGCTAATAGGCTTGAGGAAGGGTAACATTTATCTTGCAGATTTTAACAGTTGCCTAAGAAATGCTTGCCTAGTTGCAAAAGGATCTGCAGAGAATAGCTGGATTTGGCACAAGAGATTGTGTCATCTTAACTTCAAAACACTGAATAAGATTGCCAGAAAAGGTCTCATTCGAGGTCTTCCTAATGAAGTGTTTAAGAAGGATCAGGTTTGTGGTTCATGCCAGAAGGGTAAACAACCCAAGACTTCCTTTAAGGATGTCCAGAGCACAACCACAACCAGAGTACTTCAACTACTTCACATGGACCTGTTTGGACCTGTTTCTCCTCTTAGTTTCAGTGGAAGGAAGTACACCTTAGTAATAGTAGATGACTTTTCAAGATACACTTGGGTAGTGTTCTTGTTTAAGAAAAATGAAACTATGACTAAGCTGCCAGAGTTCTTCAAGCAGATTCAGAATGAGCAGAACCAGAGCATAGTCAGAATCAGAAGTGACAAAGGAACAGAGTTTTTGAATTCATACATTGCAGATTACTGCAAGGATCATGGGATTTTTCATGAGACATCTGCTGCCAGAACACCCCAACAAAATGGAGTAGCAGAAAGGAGGAATAGGACCCTCAAAGAAGCTGCAAGAACACTTCTGGCAGAATACAGCACTCCACAGAGATTTTGGGCAGAGGCCATCAATACAGCTTGCTACACTCAGAACAGATGCCTGATTGCCCAGAGACATAATAAGACTCCATATGAGGTATGGAAAGGTAAAACCCCATCTGTTTCACATTTTCATGTTTTTGGATGTAAGTGTTTCATCCATGACAATGGAAATTCTAAATTAAGAACCTTTGATGCTAAAGTGGCTGATGGAATATTTTTAGGATATTCCAGCACCAGTAAAGCTTTTAGAGTTTTTAATAAGAATTCACTTTGTGTGGAGGAAACACCTCATGTTGTTTTTGATGAATCTACTTTTGAGTGCAAGGTGGAATCTAAGTCTTCAGATGAGACCCAGAATCAGACTACTCCCAGAGTAATCAAAGTCAATCCACCTATTCTTGACTCAGATTCAGATTCAGATGATGACCCATCTCCTGGTTCTCTGAAGCAGAAGCCTTCACAAGGAGCAGAACCAGAAGAGGTTGGAACTCCTGTAGGGGGAAGCTCTTCTGCAGGTGGTGATAATCACCAAGGTACTGCAGAAGATGATCAACCAGGAAAGACCACGGGAAGGAGGACCCTGGTTGATCACCCCAATGACCTAATCCTTGGAGATCCAACTAAGGGTGTCCAGACTAGGAGAACTCTTAACTTAGCTGCCTTATTCAGTTGCTATGTGTCCTTGATTGAGCCCAAGAACATCAAGGAGGCACTGAAAGATTCAAATTGGATTGTTGCTATGCAAGAGGAGTTGAATCAATTCACCAGACGAGATGTTTGGGAGCTGGTAGACAGACCAAGACATCAAAAGGTGATAGGCACTAAGTGGGTTTTTAAAAATAAGAAAGATGAGAATGATGTCATTACTAGGAACAAGGCAAGGCTAGTGGCCCAGAGCTATTCTCAGTCTGAAGGAATAGACTATGATGAGACATTTGCTCCTGTTGCCAGACTAGAAGCCATCAGATTGTTCTTAGCATATGCTGCTCACATGAAGTTCAAAGTCTACCAGATGGATGTGAAATCTGTCTTTCTTAATGGGATTCTCATTGAGGAAGTGTATGTGGAACAACCTCCTGGTTTTGAACAAGGTGACAAGGTGTTTAAGCTTAAGAAAGCTCTTTATGGGCTGAAGCAGACACCCAGAGCATGGTATGACACTCTATCTCAATTTCTTCTGGACAATGGTTTTACTAAGGGTAAGATTGATAGAACCTTGTTTAGGAAAGAAGAAGGAAAGGACATCCTTCTGGTCCAAATATATGTTGATGACATCATATTTGGATCCCCTAACAAGAAGCTGTGTGAGAAGTTTGGTGAGCTCATGCAGGGACAGTTTGAGATGTCCATGATGGGAGAAATGAATTACTTTTTGGGTCTGCAGGTTAAGCAATCAGAGAAGGGAATTTTTATTAATCAAGCCAAGTACACCAGAAACATGTTAGAGAAATTTGGAGTAGGATCCAGCAAAGCAGCCAAGATCCCTATGATGACAAATTTCAACATGGATCCAGATGAGTCTGGAGAGAGTGTGGACCAGACTCAGTACAGAGCACTTATTGGTTCTCTCTTGTACCTGACTGCAAGCAGACCAGATATTACCTTTGCCGTAGGTGTTTGTGCCAGATTTCAAGCTAACCCCAAGAAGACTCACTTGGAAGCAGCTAGGAAGATATTGAAGTATCTTAAGGGAACAGTGAATTTAGGATTGTGGTATCCTGCAGATGACAATTTGGAATTGAGTGGCTATTCAGATTCAGATTATGGTGGATGCAGAATAGATAGGAAGTCTACAAGTGGAACATGCCAATTTCTAGGGAATAAATTGGTATCCTGGTTTTCTAAGAAGCAGACTTCAGTTGCTACATCAACAATAGAAGCAGAGTACATGGCTGCAGAGAGTTGTTGTTCTCAACTACTTTGGATTAGTCAACAGCTTAGGGATTACCAGATTAGAGCCAAGGATATTCCTATTTTCTGTGATAGTAATAGTGCCATTGCAATCACCCAGAATCCAGTTCTTCATACCAGATGTAAACATGTTGATATAAGACATCATTTTATCAGAGATCATGTTGAGAAGGGAGATATAAGGATGGAAAAGATTGCAACAGAGAAGCAGAGAGCAGATATATTAACCAAGCCTTTGGCTGAGACCAGATTCAGAGAGTTAGATTTTGAGTTAGGACTGTTGGATCCAGAGACAGATTTGTTTTAGGGGGAACATCAGAGAAGTATCCTTTATTTATACTTTATTGCATATTCATTTATTTTCTTAAACTAACTTACCTGCAGATTAGACATTTCAGAGAAGGTACCAGATGAGGTATGCACCAGGTGACACTTGTCCCAGATAAGGTGCTGAGTCAAATGTCCAAAATCTTCTCTGACCAGGACCAGATGAGCTCCATCAGAGGAGATATAGCTGTGGTATCATCTGGTTACAATATCAGGTGACATGTATGCCTTTACTTCTCTGGCCTCTGATCATTGGGATACACTTTTCAAATTAGTAAGTACACTCAAAACCTTTCAACTTCGGAGTGTATTTAAGACTAGGGTATAGGGCCTAGGCAATCATTTCTCTTTTTCTCTTGACTGCCACAAAACCCCTTTATGCCCCGTCCCAATGACTATGCCAACGCACCAGATTAAATCTGTATCTTGCCTTTCTTTGTGGCCATCAGATTTAATCACTGTGCAAAATGTCAATCAATTCAAATATTGATTTTGTTCCCTAATTTAATTTTGGTATTACACGCGTTCACACTTCATTTATTACTCGAGCCACGCGTATTACCCTATTTAAATCTAATTTTCTTACAATCTGTCCTTTCACGTTTTCATACTTTCAAACCCTAACCTCTCTCTGCAAAGTTCTTCCTTTCTCTCTCTCTCTCTCACAGATATGGCTCCCCCGTGTAATTTTGACCATGAATTAATGATGAAGAAACTGAAAACGGAGATGGTGGTTGACTTCTACACCACCAAGAACCCATCTGCACTTGCTATTCTGGAACTATTGAGGAGATCCAGAGTTGAGAGGTTGATCTCCACCATTCCCAGAGATTTTCGTACTCTTGACGGTTATGCGGCCCAGTTTTTGGTTCGAATGAAGATCAACGATGACCATATTTCTACAAAAATTGACAAGGAAAATTTGGTGTTTTCCAAGCATGATTTCTGTGCCCTGTTTGGAAACATTTCGGCGGAAGGAGTGGATCCTTTAACCTACAAGGAGGATGATATTGTGGGTTCCTTCAAACTGTTTGCTCGTTCATCTTGCTAGAATATCACGAAGGGATTTCTGGATAAGCATCTGAGGCAAAAGTACAAGGTACTTTTTGATATAGTTGTTAAGGTGTTGATGTGTGAAAATCACAGCACAGATGCGATCTTTAATGGAAGAATGTGTGTGATGAGGGCTTTGTATGACGGCGTCCAATGCAATTGGGCAGAGTTCTTTTGGGGTGTCTTGAGGAAGAATAAATCGAAATTTAACAAGGAAGCTTGTCCTTCCATTCCAGGGGAGATGCAGTTTTATTTCACTGCTAATGTTTCGTTGGGTACGAAACTTACCTTGATTTTGGACTACTTGCTTCCAGAGAAGAAATGGAAGGAGACTTGGTGCAACGGATTTCACAAGTCTAAGGTGCTATTCTCAAATGATGGTCCCCTTCATGGCCATCCTGACTCTGATGGAGAAGAAGCCATCCCTGCCCCTCCTATTCAATCTATTCCCTCTCCTATAAAGGGGCAGAAGAGACAGCAGCAGCAGAAGACCCAGAGGAAAGCTGCTGAAGCAACTGGTTCCTCAACCATTGCTTTCTCTGGTTCCTCTGAGGAGGACCAGATCCCTCTTCTTAATGTACTGAAGAAGAAGAGTGAGGTTGCCAAGAAGGCAGGAGCATCAAAGAGGAAGAGGCCAGAGGAGGCCAAGAAGAAATCTGCCAAGAAGCCAAGGACTGGCAGAAGAGCTCCCAAGAAATCCCTCCTGGTGGATGAGCCGTCAGAGGAGGAAGAAGAGGAAGAGATTGAGCCTCTTGTGAGGAAATCCAAGGCCAAGAGAGCCCTTCTTCAGGATCCTGACTCTGGATCTGATCTTGGAGAGGCCTTGGAAAAGGCTATTGAGGATGCCTCCCAGATGATGGAGGATGCTCCAGAGTCTGCTGTACCTGCTGGTGTTGACCCAGCAGAGGTAAACCCTTCCTTTCCATCTTTTTCCCCCATTAATCTTGTCTCCCCCTCTACCTCTCCCCCAGATAATATTCCCCAAAACCCATCTGCCTCTGGTAACCCTATTGTTCCACCAGAGCAGATTATCCCAGATACCCCAGTATATACTCCCTCTACCATTCATACCCAAACACCTTCTCCCCCAACTTCCCAAACATATCTTCCGACAAACCCCTCTCCCCCACCTTCTGTACCAGAGGTACCCTCAACCTCTTCTGGTGCAGAAATCCCCCCTCCAAACACTTCCACCTCCCAGATACCTCCTACACCTTCTGTACCAGATGTTCCATCATCTTCTGGTGTAGAGCAACCCATTCCTACACCCTCTACTTCACAAAATCCTAACCCTCCCCAAACCCATACAGACCAGGACCCAACCATTTCTATGGCTCTGGGATTCGTTGGCCCTCCCCCTTCTCCTACCTGTTTAACCAGCGATGATAGTGAAGATGAGGAAGCTTCACTTGAGCCTGCTGACTTAGCACCTTCCTCCTCTGCCTCTGGGCCCAAACCCTTCACTTTCTCATCTTCAGAAATGGGTCCCATTAGGCAGAGTATGAGTGTAAGTGCTCAGCTCTGGCTAAGAGAGCATTTCCCAGTTCTTCTGGAGCACTTACCACTTCTGGCAGAGCTTACTGATGTCAAGGTCTGGAGCAAGGCCAGACTTGAAGATGTGGAGGACCTAATGATGTTGCTTGAGGAAATGGGTCCCTCCAACTTCACTGCTTGGGAGATTGAGCTAAAGAAGAGGATGAATATTCAGAACCCAGCAGAGCTGGAGACTCCTGGTGCTGCTAAAGTCTTGATTCGCACCCTGCTCATCCAGAGAGGAGTAATGCTCACTCCAGAGGGCCCCACTTACAAGTTTGGTCCTCATTTTGTCTTCCCTCCAGAGCTATATTCAGATGAGGAAGACTTTGAGATGTCTCATGCCGTGCTCCAGAAGATGAAAGTTTTC
Organism: Ballota nigra; assembly: GCA_947034835.1. Taxonomy (NCBI): domain Eukaryota; kingdom Viridiplantae; phylum Streptophyta; class Magnoliopsida; order Lamiales; family Lamiaceae; genus Ballota; species Ballota nigra. The sequence continues at coordinate 90,770,323 of OX344720.1, read as the reverse complement.
TTCAATGAGCAAATCATGCAGATTGGGCGCTTTTCAAAAGCTATTCAACATATGGCCCCTGCCATGATAGAGCACCAGATTAGGCATGAGAGGAGAATCTTCCTGAAGCAGTTAAAGTCTTCTCTGGCAGAGGTAAAGGCTTCTTTTAAGGCTAATGGCTTATTTGTCAAGCTGGATGTCATGCACAGCCAGAAGCAGCTACAAGCGCACGTGCTGGAGCAGTTGAGACCTGTCTCTGTGCTCAAAGTGGAGATGGCCAGCCAGATGATTCAAACTGCCAAGCTGAAAGACTCCCTCCAGGAGATGTTGGAGAAGCAAGAGAGACTTGTTGCAGAGTCTAAAGCTTACCTGGAGGAGGCCAAGCAGCTGCGTGATCTTCACTCTTCCTCCAACACTGCCTTGTCTGATCTTATAAGGTAGGTAGTGGATCCCCTCCTTGATGAAGTTAAAAAGGGGGAAGAGAAAGCCAGAACTGATCTGGCGAAGACCACAAATGAAACTCTCTTCAGCCATGGAGCTCGTCTGGACCTGCTGGAGAATACATTGGCCCAGGCTGAGTTGCAGAAGAAGAAGAAGAAGGAAGAGCTCAAATCTCTTTCCATGGCTAAGCAGCTTGCTGCAGAAGAGGAGTCCGAAGCAGAGCAGGATCCAATTTCCATCTCTGGACCTGCAAAGAGGAAGATAAGGAAAGTAAAGAAGAGCTTCCTTGAATCTGTGGTTGAAGAAGCAGAGAAGAGATTCAAGAAAGAGTCGCCTGAAGAGAGGCAAGCTAGGATAAGGAAAAACATAGGTGAAGAGCAGAGACTCCGATATGTTAGAAGGCAAAATAAGAAGAGCAGAGAAGCTGGCATCACTCCTGGTGCTAGTGGATCCAGCCAAAAGAGAAAAGGGCCTGTTGAAGTCATGAACATCCTTCCTCTCAGGACAGAAGGGTCCTTTGACTCAACTGTTCCTGTGCCTTTGATAGAAAAATGGAGAGAAGTCAAGACTCTCTGGTTCATTCAACATTACATCCAGAGACCTCCACCAGAGGATGATGCTCTCATCAACAGGACCTTCCATTCTTGGATGCAGGCATATGATGCAGATTTGTACAAGCAGTTGATGGATTCAACTATTGAATTCAACCTGGAAGTCACTGCTCCTGAGTTCCATTTTCTCAACACTCCAATGGCATGAGACCAGGTTGATTGGGCTGAGCTGAAGAAACTGTACAAGACCAAGGTGTTGGCAAACTTCACTCCATCATCTTCTGCAGAGTTGAAGGCCATTCAAGATAGATTTGTTGACTAGTTTCTGGTGCCCAAAGATAACAGAAGTGTTGGTCCCACTAGATAGATTAATTGCGGAAGCCTTTATAACCAAAATGTCTTTAGAGAAAATCTTTTCTAAGAGCACAAATAATAAACAACAGGTATTAAAGAAAGCAATAAATAACACCGTATTTATAGTGGTTCGGATCTGAATATCCTACGTCCACTCTCCCTTGATCAAAGGGGTCTCACTATCCAACCAACAAACTCACTACTTACTGGAATTTCCGAAGCACCAGCACCTTCTTACAATCTCTTTAGATCTAACTTCGATCTAAAGACAAACTTACTCCAACCTTGTCTAACAAGATGAACAGGTTGAGTATATAAACTCCTTACGAGTTGGATGAGTAATTAAGAACAAAGTGAGTGCAAATGCAGAGTGATCAAAAAGCTTAGTATGCTATGTGCGCGTGTAGAGTCTCTAGAGCTTTTTCTTGAACTGCACTCTTGTATATATAGAGGGGATTAGGGCTAGCCGTTGGAGGGCTAAACCAATCAGATCCTCTATATAAGGAAGCCTCAATCAATCAATTCCCTAATTGATTGATTGGGTTAGTGGGATCCTTGGATTGATTATCTTCAAATACTTTCCAATCCTGATCTTGTTGACTTGATTTGAATCACCAACGGTCAATAGCTTCCTCTGCCTAACTCTGATTCTCAATAGAGAAGGCAAGACCAGACACCAGGCAACCTCGGTGTCTTCTGGTCCTCATCTGGTCAAGAACCAGAATACTCAGTAGAGTCAGGGGATCAAACTGAGCATCTTATGTTCTACCAGACTCGTCTGGTCCGGACTCGTCTGGTCTGGGGAAGGTCCTCTGTCTCTGGTCTGTCTCATCTGGTGAAGTCTTCTGGTGGAGTCCTCTGGTGAGTCCTCTGGAGGGGTCTTCTGGTGACTCTTCTGGTGAAGTCTTCTGGTCTGGCAGTTCTCCCTAGACTAAGTCCTAATCTAGATCATCATCTGGCTAACAGGTCCTATTACATCTTCTGGTTTGTTTTAACTCATCAAAACTAACAATTTTTATCCTAACAATTTCCCCCTTTTTGATGGAGTTAAAACACTACCAGAACTGATCACAAAGAAGACTTTAAGCAAGAAAACATATAAAGGATAAGATCTTAGAATAGATCTTATCAGGCAAACAATTAAGACAACAAGAGGTTGTCTTTTGAACAGAGAAGATATGAGATTTTCATTGATAATAAGGATAAAGAAGAATACAGATTACAATGCATTTCTGGTCCTATTCTAAGCATATCTTCTGTTGTCTTTGGGCACCAGAAACCAGTCAAGAAACCTATCTTGAATGGCCTTCAACTCTGCAGAAGATGATGGGGTGAAGTTTGCCAACACCTTGGTCTTGTACAGTTTCTTCAGCTCAGCCCAATCAACCTGGTCTCCTGCCATTGGAGTGTTGAGAAAATGGAACTCAGGAGCAGTGACTTCCAGGTTGAATTCAATAGTTGAATCCATCAACTGCTTGTACAAATCTGCATCATATGCCTGCATCTAAGAATGGAAAGTCCTGTTGATGAGAGCATCATCCTCTGGTGGAGGTCTCTGGATGTAATGTTGAATGAACCAGAGAGTCTTGGCTTCTCTCCATTTTTCTATCAAAGGCACAGGAACAGTTGAGTCAAAGGACCCTTCTGTCCTGAGGGGAAGGATGTTCATGACTTCAACAGGCCCTTTTCTCTTCTGGCTGGATCCACTAGCACCAGGAGTGATGCCAGCTTCTCTGCTCTTCTTATTTTGCCTTCTAACATATCGGAGCCTCTGCTCTTCATCTATGTTCTTCCTTATCCTTGCTTGCCTCTCTTCAGGCGACTCTTCCTTGAATCTCTTCTCTGCTTCTTCAACCACAGATTCAAGGAAGCTCTTCTTTACTTTCCTTATCTTCCTCTTAGCAGGTCCAGAGATGGAAATTGGATCCTGCTCTGCTTCAGACTCCTCTTCTGCAGCAAGCTGCTTAGCCATGGAAAGAGGTTTGAGCTCTTCCTTCTTCTTCTTCTGCAACTCAGCCTGGGCCAATGTATTCTCCAGCAGGTCCAGACGAGCTCCATGGCTGAAGAGAGTTTCATTTGTGGTCTTCGCCAGATCAGTTCTGGCCTTCTCTTCCCTCTTTTTAACTTCATCAAGGAGGGGCTCCACTACCTGCCTTATAAGATCAGGCAAGACAGTGTTGGAGGAAGAGTGAAGATCACGCAGCTGCTTGGCCTCCTCCAGGTAAGCTTTAGACTCTGCAACAAGTCACACTTGCTTCTCCAACATCTCCTGGAGGGAGTCTTTCAGCTTGGCAGTTTGAATCATCTGGCTGGCCATCTCCACTTTGAGCACAGAGACAGGTCTCAACTGCTCCAGCACGTGCTCTTGTAGCTGCTTCTGGCTATGCATGACATCCAGCTTGACAAATAAGCCATTAGCCTTAAAAGAAGCCTTTACCTCTGCCAGAGAAGACTTTAGCTGCTTCAGGAAGATTCTCCTCTCATGCTTGATCTGGTGCTCTATCATGGCAGGGGCCATATGTTGAATAGCTTTTGAAAAGCGCCCAATCTGCATGATTTGCTCATTGAAGAAAACTTTCATCTTCTGGAGCACGGCATGAGACATCTCAAAATCTTCCTCGTCTGAATATAGCTCTGGAGGGAAGACAAAATGAGGACCAAACTTGTAAGTGGGGCCTTCTGGAGTGAGCATAACTCCTCTCTGGATGAGCAGGGTGCGAATCAAGACTTTAGCAGCACCTGGAGTCTCCAGCTCTGCTGGGTTCTGAATATTCAGCCTCTGCTTTAGCTCAATCTCCCAAGCAGTGAAGTTGGAGGGACCCATTTCCTCAAGCAACATCATTAGGTCCTCCACATCTTCAAGTATGGCCTTGCTCCAGACCTTGGCATCAGTAAGCTCTGCCAGAAGTGGTAAGTGCTCCAGAAGAACTGGGAAATGCTCTCTTAGCCAGAGCTGAGCACTTACACTCATACTCTGCCTAATGGGGCCCATTTCTGCAGATGAGAAAGTGAAGGGTTTGGGCCCAGAGGCAGAGGAGGAAGGTGCTAAGTCAGCAGGCTCAAGTGAAGCTTCCTCATCTTCACTATCATCGCTGGTTAAACAGGTAGGAGAAGGGGGAGGGCCAACGAATCCCAGAGCCATAGAAATGGTTGGGTCCTGGTCTGTATGGGTTTGGGGAGGGTTAGGATTTTGTGAAGTAGAGGGTGTAGGAATGGGTTGCTCTGCACCAGAAGATGATGGAATATCAGGTACAGAAGGTGTAGGAGGTATCTGGGAGGTGGAAGTGTTTGGAGGGGGGATTTCTGCACCAGAAGAGGTTGAGGGTACCTCTGGTACAGAAGGTGAGGGAGAGGGGTTGTGGGAAGATGTGTTTGGGAAGTTGGGGGAGAAGGTGTTTGGGTATGAATGGTAGAGGGAGTATATACTGGGGTATCTGGTATAATCTGCTCTGGTGGAACAATAGGGGTACCAGAGGCAGATGGGTTTTGGGGAATATTATCTGGGGGAGAGGTAGAGGGGGAGACAAGATTAATGGGGGAAAAAGATGGAAGGGAAGGGTTTACCTCTGCTGGGTCAACACCAGCAGGTACAGCAGACTCTGGAGCATCCTCCATCATCTGGGAGGCATCCTCAATTGCCTTTTCCAAGGCCTCTCCAAGATCAGATCCAGAGTCAGGATCCTGAAGAAGGGCTCTCTTGGCCTTGGATTTCCTCACAAGAGGCTCAATCTCTTCCTCTTCTTCCTCCTCTGACGGCTCATCCACCAGGAGGGATTTCTTGGGAGCTCTTCTGCCAGTCCTTGGCTTCTTGGCAGATTTCTTCTTGGCCTCCTCTGGCCTCTTCCTCTTTGAAGCTCCTGCCTTCTTGGCAACCTCACTCTTCTTCTTCAGTACATCAAGAAGAGGGATCTGGTCCTCCTCAGAGGAACCAGAGAAAGCAATGGTTGAGGAACCAGTTACTTCAGCAGCTTTCCTCTGGGTCTCCTGCTGCTGCTGCTGCTTTTGCCCCTTAGCAGGTGAGGGAATGGCTTGGAGGGGAGGTGCAGGGATGGCTTGCTCACCATCAGAATCAGGATGGCCATGAAGGGAACCATCCTTGGAGAGCATAATCTTGGACTTATGAAAGCCCTTACACCAGGATTGTCTCCATTTCTTCTCTGGAAGGATCAAATCCAGAATTAGGGTGAGTTTTGTGCCCAATGATACATTAGCATTGAACACAAATTGTTGCTCTCCTGGCAACTGGGGGCATTCTTCCTTCTGGATTTTCACCTTGTTCTTCCTCAGCACCCCCCAGAAGAACTCAGCCCAGTTACATTGAACACCATCCAGAATGGCCCTCATAACACAGAGCCTGCCAACTAAGATGGCATCTGTGCTATGGCTCTCACACATGAGAATCTTTACCACAATGTCAAATAACACCTTATACTTCTGCCTAAGATGCTTGTCCAAGAAGCCCTTAGTAATATTCTGGCATGAATTTCTGGCAAACATCTTGAAGGATTCCAACGCCTCTCCTTCTCTGTACTTCAGTGGGTCCACACCTTCCGCAGAAAGGTTACCAAAAAGACCACAGAAGTCTGCCTTTGAGAAAACAACATCCTCTGAATCAATCTTGGATGAAATATGGTCTTCATGGATCTTCATCCGAATAAGAAACTGAGCAGCATATCCATCCAAGGTACGCAGATCCTTGGGAACCTTTGAGATCAACTCCTCCAGCCCAGAACGTCGGAGAAGTTCCAAAATCTCCAAAGCGGCCGGATTCTTAGTGGAATAGAAGTCCACCACCATTTCTGTCTTGAGTTTCTTGCAGACATAGTCTGGATCGAAATTGCACTTGGGTGCCATTACTGTGAAAGAGAGAAAGAGAGAGAGAGAGAGAGAAAATGCTTTGCAGAGAGAGGTTAGAGTTTGAAAGTATGGAAACGTGAAAGGACAGATTGACAGGAAATTTGATTTAAATAGGGTAATACGCGTGGCTAGATTATTAAATGAGGTGTGAACGCGTGTAATTTTAAAAATTAATTGAGGAAACAAAATCAATTTTAGCATTGATTGACATTTTGCACAGTGATTGAATCCGACGGCCACAAAGTAAGGCAAGATACAGATTTAATCTGGTGCGTTGGCATAGTCATTGGGACGGGGCATAAAGGGGTTTTGTGGCAGTCAAGAGAAAAAGCGAAATGATTGCCTAGGCCCTATACCCTAGTCTTAAATACACTCCGAAGTTAAAACGTTTTGAGTGTACTTACTAATTTGAAAGGTGTATCCCAATGATCAGAGGCCAGAGAAGTAAAACCATACCTGTCACCTGATATTGTAACCAGATGATACCACAGCTAATCTGATGTTACATCTCCTCTGATGAAACTCATCTGGTTCTGGTCAGAGAAGACTTTGGATATTGTGGAATTTGGCTCAGCACTTCATCTGGGACAAGTGTCACCTGGTGTATACCTCATCTGGAGATATTCTTTCTCTGATATGTCTAATCTGCAGGTATGTTAGTTTAAGAAAATAAATGTATGAAATGAAGTACTAAAACAAAGGATACTTCTCTGTTGTTCCCTCTTAAAACAAATCTGTCTCCGGATCCAACAATCCTAACTCAAAAGCTAACTCTCTGAATCTGGTCTCAGCCAAAGGCTTGGTTAAGATATCTGCTCTCTGCTTCTCTGTTGCAATCTTTTCCATCCTTATATCTCCCTTCTCAACATGATCTCTGATAAAATGATGCCTTATATCAACATGTTTACACCTGGTATGAAGAACTGGATTCTGGGTAATTGCAATGGCACTATTACTATCACAGAATATAGGAATATCCTTGGCTCTAATCTGGTAATCCCTAAGATGTTGACTAATCCAAAGTAGTTGAGAACAACAGCTCCCTGCAGCCATGTACTCTGCTTCTGTTGTTGATGTAGCAACTGAAGTCTGCTTCTTAGAAAACCAGGATACCAATTTATTCCCTAGAAATTGGCATGTTCCACTTGTAGATTTCCTATCTATTCTGCATCCACCATAGTCTGAATCTGAATAACCACTCAATTCTAAATTGTCATCTGCAGGATACCATAAGCCTAAGTTCATTGTTCCCTTAAGATATTTCAAAATCTTCCTAGCTGCTTCCAAGTGAGTCTTCTTGGGGTTAGCTTGAAATCTGGCACAAACACCTACGGCAAAGGTAATATCTAGTCTGCTAGCAGTCAGATACAAGAGAGAACCAATAAGTGCTCTGTACTGAGTCTGGTCCACACTCTCTCCAGACTCATCTGGATCCATGTTGAAATTTGTCATCATAGGGATCTTGGCTGTTTTGCTGGATCCTACTCCAAATTTATCTAACATGTTTCTGGTGTACTTAGCTTGATTAATAAAAATTCCCTTCTCTGATTGCTTAACCTGCAGACCCAAAAAGTAATTCATTTCTCCCATCATAGACATCTCAAACTGTCCCTGCATGAGCTCACCAAACTTCTCACACAGCTTCTTGTTAGGGGATCCAAATATGATGTCATCAACATATATTTGGACTAGAAGGATGTCCTTTCCTTCTTCTTTCCTAAACAAGGTTCTATCAATCTTACCCTTAGAAAAACCATTGTCCAGAAGAAACTGAGATAGAGTGTCATACCATGCTCTGGGTGTCTGCTTCAGCCCATAAAGAGCTTTCTTAAGCTTAAACACCTTGTCACCTTGTTCAAAACCAGGAGGTTGTTCCACATACACTTCCTCAATGAGAATCCCATTAAGAAAGGCAGATTTCACATCCATCAGGTAGACTTTGAACTTCATGTGAGCAGCATATGCTAAGAACAATCTGATGGCTTCTAGTCTGGCAACAGGAGCAAATGTCTCATCATAGTCTATTCCTTCAGACTGAGAATAGCCCTGAGCCACTAGCCTTGCCTTGTTCCTAGTAATGACATCATTCTCATCTTTCTTATTTTTGAAAACCCACTTAGTGCCTATCACCTTTTGATGTCTTGGTCTGTCTACCAGCTCCCAAACATCCTGTCTGGTGAATTGATTCAACTCCTCCTGCATAGCAACAATCCAATTTGAATCTTTCAGTGCCTCCTTGATGTTCTTGGGCTCAATCAAGGACATATAGCAACTGAATAAGACAGCTAAGTTAAGAGTTCTCATAGTCTGGACACCCTTAGTTGGATCTCCAAGGATTAGGTCATTGGGGTGATTAACCAGGGTCCTCCTTCCCGTGGTCTTGCCTGATTGATCATCTTCTGCAGTACCTTGGTGATTATCACCACCTGCAGAAGAGCTTCCCCCTACAGGAGTTCCAACCTCTTCTGGTTCTGCTCCTAGTGAAGGCTGCTGCTTCAGAGAACCAGGAGATGGGTCATCGTCTGAATCTGAATTTGAATCAAGAACAGGTGGATTGACTTTGATAACTCTGGGTGTAGTCTGATTCTGGGTCTCATCAGAAGACTTAGAATCCACCTTGAACTCAAAAGTAGATTCATCAAAAACAACATGAGGTGTTTCCTCCACACAAAGTGAATTCTTATTAAAAACTCTAAAAGCTTTACTGGTGCTGGAATATCCTAAGAATATTCCATCAGCCACTTTAGCATCAAAGGTTCTTAATTTAGATTTCCCATTGTCATGGATGAAACACTTACATCCAAAAACATGAAAATATGAAACAGATGGGGTTTTACCTTTCCATACCTCATATGGAGTCTTATTATGTCTCTGGGCAATCAGGCATCTGTTCTGAGTGTAGCAAGCTGTATTGATGGCCTCTGCCCAAAATCTCTGTGGAGTGCTGTATTCTGCCAGAAGTGTTCTTGCAGCTTCTTTGAGGGTCCTATTCCTTCTTTCTGCTACTCCATTTTGTTGGGGTGTTCTGGCAGCAGATGTTTCATGAAAAATCCCATGATCCTTGCAGTAATCTGCAATGTGTAAATTCAAAAACTCTGTTCCTTTGTCACTTCTGATTCTGACTATGCTCTGGTTCTGCTCATTCTGAATCTGCTTGAAGAACTCTGGCAGCTTAGTCATAGTTTCATTTTTCTTAAACAAGAACACTACCCAAGTGTGTCTTGAAAAGTCATCTACTATCACTAAGGTGTACTTCCTTCCACTGAAACTAAGAGGAGAAACAGGTCCAAACAGGTCCATGTGAAGTAGTTGAAGCACTCTGGTTGTGGTTGTGCTCTGGACATCCTTAAAGGAAGTCTTGGGTTGTTTACCCTTCTGGCATGAATCACAAACCTGATCCTTCTTAAACACTTCATTAGGAAGACCTCGAATGAGACCTTTTCTGGCAATCTTATTCAGTGTTTTGAAGTTAAGATAACACAATCTCTTGTGCCAAATCCAGCTATTCTCTGCAGATCCTTTTGCAACTAGGCAAGCATTTCTTGGGCAACTGTTAAAATCTGCAAGATAAATGTTACCCTTCCTCAAGCCTATTAGCAAAATATCATTATAATCAGAAGAGAAAACAGTGCATGAATCACTAGAAAACTTCACTGAGTATCCCTTGTCACAGAATTGGGATACTGAAAGCAGATTATGCTTGAGTCCTTCTTCGTAGTAGACTTCATCTACAGATACTCCATTGAAGGTCAACTTTCCAACTCCTCTTGCGACTCCATAGTTGTTGTCACCAAACATCACTCTTGGTCCATTCAATGGCTTGAAATCTTGGAGATTATCTTTCTGGAAGGTCATGTGCTTGGAACATCCACTATCAATGTACCAGACATGGTTGCTTGAAAGTCCTTTCTCCAATGGACTCTTATCTACCTGCAGAGAAATCAATTAGGTCCCCTACTAGTGCTGGGTCCTGATTGGTTAGTTGCAGGTCTTGTAGGAATCCATAGATAAAGATCATCCCTTGATGGATGAGGAGATCTTATCTTCCTTCCAAATCTATCTACCAGCACATGTCCTCTGACAATGACATATTGAGCTACTGGTCTGATAAGGACACCTTTCCTATAAACAGGTCTGGTGTACCTTTTCTCAAATCTGGCCTTTAGAATGGCCTGCCTCAAAGACATGGTCTTAAAGGTCTGGTTGTAAGGGTACATCCTAGAAGAACCATCTCTGGTGTCATAACTACCCAGATCAGTTGGTTTTCTATAGATGGGTCTGGAAGACCTCCTCTGGTTCTGATAATTAGACTGTCTCTGGTGATTGTAGTTCCTTTGAGTATACCTATTCTGGAACTGATTCCTCTGAGAAAACTGTCTCTGGGGTACCTGGTGCTGTTGAACATTGTTCCTTCTCTGGTAGTTATTACTCTGATTGGTATTCCCCTTTCTTGAGTGTTTCCTTTGAGGTCCCCTAATCTGTTTAGGTTCCCTTTCAGGATTTCACTGGGGTCCTCCAATTTGAGTAATTTCTACTCCTTGGGACTCATTGTTCACAGAATCATCAATCTTTAATGGTTCCCCTTGTTGACACTTATTCTCTAGCATCTTCTCTTCCAGAACAGTCAACTCTTCTGGACCATTTGTTATGTGATTAACAGAGTGATTCCTTTTCCAATCAGGATTGTGAACCACCTTGTAACCATTACCAGTTAAGTCTTTATCATTCCAGATTTCTACCAATTTACCAATTTATGAGTTTTAGTGGTAATTCCAGAATATCCAAAACCACTCTTATCACAGATGCACTGAGAAGACTCTGATATGATAGATACAACAGATGGTATCTTAGGAGCTTCTATGGGCATGGGTATCTCCTCTATGTTGTGAGCAACTTGTTTTCCCTTGATAAGAGTCTGGTATTTTGCTCTGAGTTCAGTGATCTCATCTTCTTGAGAGTTCCTTTCTTTCATGAGTTGATCTACCAGAGTATCTCTTTCTGTGATCTTATCCTGAAGTTCAGAGACTTCTTTGGAATGATCTTTCATGAGTTCTCTGGTGGATTTGTGCTCATGAGAGAGTGATTGAACTTCAGCTCTGAGCCTACCATTCTCTTTCTCAAGTTTTTGATAAAGTTGGACACAATTTTGGAGATCTGATAGCATTTGTTGCATATCAGACTCTCTGGAGTTACCAGATGAATTAGAGGATTCAGTACATTTGGAATTTGATAAAACTAGAGTAGTTTCATTTACCTCAGTGATGTCTGCCATGAGACACACATCATCATCTGATCCAAAGTCAGAAGAAGAAGAACTGGAACTAGTATCCTCCTCCTCTGCTTCTGCCAGCAATGCTCTCTTATCTGCATATCTCCTGTCTCTCTTGATTCTTTTCTCTTCTCTTTCCCTAGGAGTAAGCTGAGGACAATCATAACTGTAGTGACCAGTCTTGTTGCATGTGTAGCAGGCATTGTCTCCTCTGGGACTAGGACTTGGCTCTCTCCTCCTCTGGTTGTAGTCTGATCTGGCTGGACTACTTTCTCTCCTCTGGTAGTCAAGTCTGCCAGAGCTACCATCCCTCCTCTGATAATCTGATCTCCCAGAGTTGCCAGGGTTGTCATCTCTCCTCCTCTCTGGAGTTCTGAATCTGGTCTCCCTTGAGTCTCCAGATGTCTTCTCCTTCTCTGCAGGCTTGAAAGAACTCTTCCTGTCTCTGGTAGACTCCTTCCAATGCCTTTTGTTCCTGCCATACTTTGAACTCATTTTATCTAATTTATGAGTTAGAAGTGCTACCTGCTCCTTGAGGCTCAAGTCATCTGCAGTAGACTCCTTTGGCATGACATCAGGCTTGAGAGTTGAAGAGAATGCAACTCCTTTCTGGCAAGAAGAGGAAACCTCTTCTGTTTGATCCTCCTCTTGAAGATCATATTCGTAAGCTTTGAGATCAGACAACAGAAGATGATGATCCAGAGTATTGAGATCCTTGTTGTCCTTGATCACAGTAACTTTGATTCTCCACCTGCTAGTTAGTGAACGCAAAATTTTACTATTAATTTCCTTTTCAGAGTAGGTCTTACCTAAGGCACTAGCCTTGTTTAGGAGGTTTGTGAGGCGCATGTCCAGCTGGTCTATGGTCTCGTCTGGTTTCATTTTGAACGTATCAAACGAGTGTTGAACAGCCTGGAGCTTGTTATCTTTAATCTTCTCTGTTCCCTCGCAGAGAATTGCAAGTTTGTCCCACATCTCCTTCGCAGTGACACAGGTTCTGACCTTCTCTATTACCTCCTTGGTGAGAGTGTTAATAATCTCAGTTCTTGCCACCTGGTCCAGGTTATATAGCTTTCTCTCATCGTTGTCAAGTTCTTCTTTCTTTTTGAGGATTCGTTATCTGGGAACTCTATCCTCTGCAGCATCGCTAGTTTCTTCTCTGAACTCTGACCTGCCACTATCAATAGGAGTCCAGTAAAATTTAATGGGGCCACTCTCTACCACATCTAACATGCGGTGGTGGATAGCTCCCAGATGATTACTCATCATGAAGCTCCAGTGGCTATAGTCCTCAAATGAGAACTCTGGCAATTTGCGACTCTTATAAGAAGATTTTATAGACATTTTAAATAAAATTTGGGAAATAATAAGAACTTTAACAAAAGCACTTTAAGAGCAATGGATCTGCCCGGTGACCACCAAAAGCTTTTACAAAGTAGTGGTCGTTGGACACACTGCTCTGATACCACTTGTTGGTCCCACTAGATAGATTAATTGTGGAAGCCTTTATAACCAAAATGTCTTTAGAGAAAATCTTTTCTAAGAGCACAAATAATAAACAATAGGTATTAAAGAAAGCAATAAATAACACCGTATTTATAGTGGTTCGGATCTGAATATCCTACGTCCGCTCTCCCTTGATCAAAGGGGTCTCACTATCCAACCAACAAACTCACTACTTACTGGAATTTCCGAAGTACCAGCACCTTCTTACAATCTCTTTAGATCTAACTTCGATCTAAAGACAAACTTACTCCAACCTTGTCTAACAAGATGAACAGGTTGAGTATATAAACTCCTTACGAGTTGGATGAGTAATTAAGAACAAAGTGAGTGCAAATGCGTAGTGATCAAAAAGCTTAGTATGCTGTGTGCGCGTGTAGAGTCTCTAGAGCTTTTTCTTGAACTGCACTCTTGTATATATAGAGGGGATTAGGGCTAGCCGTTGGAGGGCTAAACCAATCAGATTCTCTATATAAGGAAGCCTCAATCAATCAATTCCCTAATTGATTGATTGGGTTGGTGGGATCCTTGGATTGATTATCTTCAAATACTTTCCAATCCTGATCTTGTTGACTTGATTTGAATCACCAACGGTCAATAGCTTCATCTGCCTAACTCTGATTCTCAATAGAGAAGGCAAGACCAGACACCAGGCAACCTCGGTGTCTTCTGGTCCTCATCTGGTCAAGAACCAGAATACTCAGTAGAGTCAGGGGATCAAACTGAGCATCTTATGTTCTACCAGACTCGTCTGGTCTGGGGAAGGTCCTCTGCCTCTGGTCTGTCTCATCTGGTGAAGTCTTCTGGTGGAGTCCTCTGGTGAAGTCCTCTGGAGGGGTCTTCCGGTGAAGTCTTCTGGTCTGGCAGTTCCCCCTAGACTAAGTCCTAATCTAGATCATCATCTGGCTAACAGGTCCAGATAGTTCTATTACATCTTCTGGTTTGTTTTGACTCATCTTATGGTCTTCGTTGATCTTCATTCGAACCAGAAACTGGGCCGCATATCCGTCAAGAGTACGAAAATCTCTAGGAACGGTGGAGATCAACTTCTCAACTCCGGATCTCCTCAATAGTTCCAGAATAGCAAGTGCAGACGAGTTCTTGGTGGTGTAGAAATCAACCACCATCTCCGTTTTCAGTTTCTTCATCATTAGGGCATGATCAAAATTACATGGGGGAGCCATATCTGTGAGAGAGAGAGAGAGAGAGAGAGAGAGAGAGAAAAAGCTTTGCAGAGAGAGGTTAGGGTTTGAAAGTATGGAAACGTGAAAGGACAGATTGAAAGTAAATTTGATTTAAATAGGGTAATACACGTGGCTTGAATAATAAATGAAGTGTGAACGCGTGTAATTTCAAATTTAATTGAGGAAACAAAATCAATTTTAGCATTGATTGACATTTTGCACAGTGATTAAATCCGATGGCCATGATGAAAGGCGAGATACAGATTTAATCTGGTGCGTTGGCATAGACATTGGGACTGGGCATAAAGGGGTTTTGTGGCAGTCAAGAGAAAAAGCGAAATGATTGCCTAGGCCCTATACCCTAGTTATAAATACACCCCGAAGTTGAAAGGTTTTAAGTGTACTTACTAATTTGAAAAGTGTATCCCAATGAACAGAGGCCAGCGAAGTAAAGACATACCTGTCACCTGATATTGTAACCAGATGATACCACAACTAGTCTGGTGAGACATTTCCTCTGATGGAACCCATCTGGTCCTGGACAGAAAAGACTTTGGACATATCTCTGACTCAGCACCTCATCTGGGATAAGTGTCACCTGGTGGATACCTCATCTGGAGATATAACTTCTCTGAAATGTCTAATCTGCAGGTATGTTAGTTTTTAAAAAAAAATATATGAAATAAAGTAATGAAACAAAGGATACTTCTCTGTTGTTCCCCTTAAAACAAATCTGTCTCTGGATCCAACAATCCTAACTCAAAAGCTAACTCTCTGAATCTGGTCTCAGCCAAAGGCTTAGTCAAAATATCTGCTCTCTACTTCTCTATTGCAATCTTTTCCATCCTTATATCTCCCTTCTCAACATGATTTCTGATAAAATGATGCCTTATATCAACATGTTTGCACCTGGTATGAAGAACTGGATTCTGGGTGATGGCAATTGCACTATTACTATCACAGACAATAGGAATATCCTTAGCTCTAATCTGGTAATCCCTAAGCTGTTGACTTATCCAGAGAAGTTAAGAACAACAACTCCCTGCAGCCATGTACTCTGTTTCTGTTGTTGATGTAGCAACTGAAGTCTGCTTCTTAGAAAACCAGGATACCAATTTATTCCCTAAAAATTGGCATGTTCCACTTGTAGATTTCCTATCTATTCTGCATCCACCATAGTCTGAATCTGAATAACCACTCAATTCTAAGTTATCATCTGCAGGATACCATAATCCTAAATTCACAGTTCCCTTAAGATATTTCAATATCTTCCTAGCTGCTTCCAAGTGACTCTTCTTGGGATTAGCTTGAAATCTGGCACAAACTCCTACAGCAAAAGTAATATCTGGTCTGCTTGCAGTCAGGTACAAAAGAGAACCAATAAGTTCTCTGTACTGAGTCTGGTCCACACTCTCTCCAGACTCATCTGGATCCATGTTGAAATTTGTCATCATAGGGATCTTGGCTGCTTTGCTAGATCCTACTCCAAATTTCTCTAACATGTTTCTGGTGTACTTTTCCTGATTAATAAAAATTCCCTTCTCTGATTGCTTAACCTGCAGACCCAAGAAGTAATTCATTTCTCCCATCATGGACATCTCAAACTGACCCTGCATGAGCTCACCAAACTTCTCACACAGCTTCTTATTAGGGGATCCAAATATAATGTCATCAATATATATTTGGACCAGAAGGATGTCCTTTTCTTCTTCTTTCATAACCAAGGTCCTATGAATCTTACCCTTTGTAAAACCATTGTCCAGAAGAAATTGAGATAGAGTGTCATACCATGCTCTGGGTGCCTGCTTCAGCCCATAAAGAGCTTTCTTAAGCTTAAACACCTTGTCACCTTGTTCAAAACCAGGGGGTTGTTCCACATACACTTCCTCAATGAGAATCCCATTAAGAAAGGCAGATTTCACATCCATCTGGTATACTTTGAACTTCATGTGAGCAGCATATGCTAAGAACAATCTGATGGCTTCTAGTCTGGCAACAGGAGCAAATGTCTCATCATAGTCTATTCCTTCAGACTGAGAATAACCCTGGGCCACTAGCCTTGCCTTGTTCCTAGTAATGACATCATTCTCATCTTTCTTATTCTTGAAAACCCACTTAGTGCCTATCACCTTTTGATGTCTTGGTCTGTCTACCAGCTCCCAAACATCCTGTCTGGTGAACTGATTCAACTCCTCCTGCATAGCAACAATCCAATTTGAATCTTTCAGTGCCTCCTTGATGTTCTTGGGCTCAATCAAGGACACATAGCAACTGAATAAGGCAACTAAGCTAAGAGTTCTCCTAGTCTGGACACCCTTAGTTGGATCTCCTAAGATCAGGTCATTGGGGTGATCAACCAGGGTCCTCCTTCCCGTGGTCTTGCCTGGGTGATCATCTTCTGCAGTATCTTGATGATTAACACCACCTGCAGAAGAGCTTCCCCCTACAGGAGTTCCAACCTCTTCTGGTTCTGCTCCTTGTGAAGGCTTCTGCTTCAGAGAACCAGGATATGGGTCATCATCTGAATCTGAATCTGAATCAAGAATAGGTGGATTGACTTTGATCACTCTGGGAGTAGTCTGATTCTGAATCTCATCAGAAGACTTCAAGTCCACCTTGCACTCAAAAGCAGATTCATAAAAAACAACATGAGGTGTTTCCTCCACACAAAGTGAATTCTTATTAAAAACTCTAAAAGCCTTACTGGTGCTGGAATATCCTAAAAATATTCCATCAGCCACTTTGGCATCAAAAGTTCTTAATTTAGATTTCCCATTGTCATGGATGAAACACTTATATCCAAAAACATGAAAATAAGAAACAGATGGGGTTTTACCTTTCCATACCTCATATGGAGTCTTATTATGTCTCTGGGCAATCAGGCACCTGTTCTGTGTGTAGCAAGCTGTATTAATGGCCTCTGCCCAAAATCTTTGCGGAGTGTTGTATTCTGCCAGAAGTGTTCTTGCAGCTTCTTTGAGGGTCCTATTCCTCCTTTCTGCTACTCCATTTTGTTGAGGTGTTCTGGCAGCAGATGTCTCATGAAAAATCCCATGGTCCTTGCAGTAATCTGCAATGTGTGAATTCAAAAATTCTGTTCCTTTGTCACTTCAGATCCTGACTATGCTCTGGTTCTGCTCATTTTGAATCTGCTTGAAGAACTCTGGCAGCTTAGTCATAGTTTCATTTTTCTTAAACAAGAACATTACCCAAGTGTATCTTGAAAAGTCATCTACTATCACTAAGGTGTACTTCCTTCCACTGAAACTAAGAGGAGAAACAGGTCCAAACAGGTCCATGTGAAGTAGTTGAAGTACTCTGGTTGTGGTTGTGCTCTGGACATCCTTAAAGGAAGTCTTGGGTTGTTTACCCTTCTGGCATGAACCACAAACCTGATCCTTCTTAAACACTTCATTAGGAAGACCTCGGATGAGACCTTTTCTTGCAATCTTGTTCAATGTTTTGAAGTTAAGATGACACAATCTCTTGTGCCAAATCCAGCTGTTTTCTGCAGATCCTTTTGCGACCAGGCAAGCATTTCTTGGGCAACTGTTAAAATCTGCAAGATAAATGTTACCCTTCCTCAAGCCTATTAGCAAGATATCATTATAATCAGAAGACAAAACAGTGCATGAATCACTAGAAAACTTCACTGAGTATCCCTTGTCACAGAATTGGGATACTGAAAGCAGATTATGCTTGAGTCCTTCTACATAGTAGACTTCATCTACAGATACTCCATTGAAGGTCAACTTTCCAACTCCTCTGGTGACTCCATAGTTGTTGTCACCAAACATCACTCTTGGTCCATTCAATGGCTTGAAATCTTGGAGATTATCCTTCTGGAAGGTCATGTGCTTGGAACATCCACTATCAATGTACCAGGCATGGTTGCTTGAAAATCCTTTCTCCAATGGACTCTTATCTACCTGCAGAGAAATCAATTAGGTCCCCTACTAGTGCTGGGTCCTGATTGGTTAGTTGCAGGTTTTGTAGGAATTCAAAGATAAAGATCATCCCTTGATGGATGAGGGGATCTTATCTTTCTTCCAAATCTATCTACCAGCACATGTCCTCTGACAATGACATATTGAGCTACTGGTCTGATAAGGACACCTTTCCTATAAACAGGTCTGGTGTACCTTTTCTCAAATCTGGCCTTTGGAATAGCCTGCCTCAAAGACATGGTCTTAAAGGTCTGGTTGTAAGGGTACATCCTAGAAGAACCATCTCTGGTGTCATAACTTCCCACATCAGTTGGTTTTCTATAGATGGGTCTGGAAGACCTCCTCTGGTTCTGATAATTAGACTTGCTCTGGTGATTATAGTTCCTTTGAGTATACCTATTCTGGAATTGATTCCTCTGAGAAAACTGTCTCTGGGGTACCTGGTGCTGTTGAACATTGTTCCTTCTCTGGTAGTTATTACTCTGATTGGTATTCCCCTTTCTTGAGTGTTTCCTTTGAGGTCCCCTAATCTGTTTAGGTTCCCATGGAGGATTTCTCTGGGGTCCTCCAATTTGAGTAATTTCTACTCCTTGGGACTCATTGTTCACAGAACCATCAATCTTTAATGGTTCCCCTTTTTGACACTTATTCTCTAGCATCTTCTCTTCCAGAACAGTCAACTCTTCTGGACCATATGTTATGTGATTAACAGAGTGATTCCTTTTCCAGTCAGGATTGTGAACCACCTTGTAACCATTACCAGTTAAGTCTTTATCATCCCAGATTTCTACCAATTTACCATCTCTTACAGACTTGTCTTTATTATAAAAATATTTATGAGTTTTAGAGGTAATTCCAGAATATCCTAAACCACTCTTATCACAAATGCGCTGAGAAGACTCTGATATGATAGATACAACATATGGTATCTTAGGAGCTTCTCTGGGCATAGGTATCTCCTCTATGTTGTGAGCAACTTGTTTTCCCTTGATAAGAGTCTGGTATTTGGCTCTGAGTTCAGTGATCTCATCTTCTTGAGAGTTATTTTCTTTCATGAGTTGATCTACCAGAGTATCGCTTTCTGTGATCTTATCCTGAAGTTCAGAGACTTCTTTGGAATGATCTTTCATGAGTTCTCTGGTGGATTTATGCTCATGAGAGAGAGATTGAACTTCAGCTCTAAGCCTACCATTCTCTTTCTCAAGTTTTTGACAGAGTTGGACACAATTTTGGAGATCTGATAGCATTTGTTGCATATCAGACTCTCTGGAGTTACCAGATGAATTAGAGGATTCAGTACATTTGGAATTTGATAAAACTAGAGTTGTTTCATTTACCTCAGTGATGTCTGCCATAAGACACACATCATCATCTGATCCAAAGTCAGAAGAAGAAGAACTGGAACTAGTATCCTCCTCCTCTGCTTCTGCCAGCAATGCTCTCTTATCTGCATATCTCTTATCTCTCTTGATCCTTTTTTCTTCTCTTTCCCTAGGAGTGATTTGAGGACAATCATAACTATAGTGACCAGTCTTGTTGCATGTGTAGCAGGCATTGTCTCCTCTGGGACTAGGACTTGGCTCTCTCCTCCTCTGGTTGTAGTCTGATCTGGCAGGGCTACTCTCTCTCCTCTGGTAGTCAGGTCTGCCAGAGCTACCATCCCTCCTCTGATAATCTGATCTCCCGGAGTTGCCAGGGTTGTCATCTCTCCTCCTTTCTGGAGTTCTGATCTGGTCTCCCTTGAGTCTCCAGATGTCTTCTCCTTCTCTACAGGCTTGAAGGAACTCTTTCTGTCTCTGGAAGATTCCTTCCAATGCCTTTTGTACCTGGCATATTTTGAACTCATTTTATCTAATTTACGAGTTAGAAGTGCTACCTGCTCCTTGAGGCTCAAGTCATCTGCAGTAGACTCCTTTGGCTTGACATCAGGCATGATGGTTGAAGAGAATGCAACACCTTTCTGACCAGAAGAGGAAACCTCTTCTGTTTGATCCTCCTCTTGAAGATCATACTCATAGGCTTTGAGATCAGACAACAGGAGATGATGATCCAGAGTATTGAGATCCTTGTTGTCCTTGATCACAGTGACTTTAATTCTCCACCTGCTTGTTAGTGAACGCAAGATTTTACTATTTATTTCTTTTTCAGAGTAGGTCTTACCTAAGGCACTAGCCTTGTTCAGGAGATTTGTGAGACGCATGTCCAGCTGGTCAATGGTCTCGTCTGGTTTCATCTTGAAGGTATCAAACGAGTGTTGAACAGCTTGGAGTTTGTTGTCTTTGATCTTCTCTGTTCCCTCACAGAGTAATGCCAGTTTGTCCCACATCTCCTTGGCAGTGGCACACGTTCTGACCTTTTCAATCACCTCTTTGGTAAGTGTGTTGATGATCTCTGTTCTTGCCACCTGGTCCAAGTTGTAGAGCTTTCTTTCATCATTATCAAGCTCATCTCTCTTTTTGAGAATTCTCTGCCTGGGGACTCTATCCTCTGCAGTTTTCTGGGCAGCTTCACTAGTTTCTTCTCTGGACTCTGACCTGCCACTATCAATAGGAGTCCAGTAAAATTTGATGGGGCCACTTTCAACCACATCTAACATGCGATGGTGAATAGCTCCAAGATGATTGCTCATCATGAAGCTCCAGTGGCTGTAATCCTCAAAAGAGAATTCTGGGAGCTTACGGCTCTTGTAAGAAGATTTTGCAGACATTTTGATCAAATTAAGGGAAATAACAAGAACTTGAACAAAAGCACTAAAGAGCAATGGATCTGCCCGGTGACCACCAAAAGCTTTTCAAAGCAGTGGTCGTTGGACACACTGCTCTGATACCACTTGTAAGATCAAGCGCTTGCCACTAGACTAAAAGCCCGGACTTGTAGTGAGGTGCTACTTTATTTCCTTTAACCCTATCTAGCTGCAGCGCCATGAGTCTGAATAGCCTCCGCCGGACTTGGCGCACCGGGCCTTTATCACGCCCAACTCGGCTGGGAGATGCTGGACTCCGCGCCCAACACTTAGGAATAATATATCTTACACATATTAACATAATTTGAATGAATATTTTAAAAAAAAATAGAAATATTTATTTTTTCGATTTATTTAATATAATTTAATTGATTTTTTTCAAAAATATATTTTGACATGCTCTAATATTCTACAAGTGTACGTATGTATTCCACATTCCTTAATTTTTGGATGGTACGTATCTTATAAAAAATTGATTTTTTCATAGATGGTATTATGCGAATAAATTGAAATAAAAATTGTGTTAATAGATTATGTTCACATATATAATACACACATATGTTTTAGGTACCGATTTATTTAGATTCTACTGATTAATGAAGTTGAATAATAAAAATGATAATTAATTTATTAAAAAATATGTATGTATATTTATATTTATATCTATATCTATCTATATCTATAATCTATAATCTATATCTATAATATCTATATCTATAATACATATAAAAGTGACTTGAGTTTGTAAATCATTTTTGGACAACTTTACCCCTCTCTTTTTTATTTTGTACAATTCTACCCTGCCTTCATCCACTTTCTCACTTCTCAGTGCCATTTCGATCATCTTTTGCACTCAGTCCCAACTTTTCACTTTCTCATGGATTCTCGCTCTATGACCTCCCCTCCAACTTCTCCATTACTGCCACAGAGAACTTGAGATGGTTCGAGACAGTAGTTTCTCCACTCGATCACCATGTTTTCTTCATCGACCTCTGATTGTCTTCTTATAAGCGAATTGAATATTTTATTTTTGAAATGTATATCTATTCTATGCTCTATGTTATTGGAAAATCTAATCTTGATTTGCTTTCATGAAATCTTGAGGGTTTTCACACCTGGAATCTGAAGACAGGTCACTAGATATTTCGACTGCCGGAAGATGGTCGCGGCGAAATGAGGTGAACGAGTCAACTACCGTGTTCATTGATTTCACACTTGTGATGCGCTCGAACGATGTTTTTCAAATGGCTATTTTTTCTTCTCCGATCAACACTGCAACTGTTGTTATTGTCTTCTTTTGATGGATCACGCCGGTGAAGGCGGTCCATCCCCAAGATCGTTGTTGGGATACCAAACTTGCATAATCAATTATAAAACCTAAACATCCATCTAAAGATTAGTTCATATTTGTTACCCTTGAAGACTGAGGCATTGATTCCACTAGTGATCTTCTAGTCTGTCTCCCAACCTCGTTCGAACACCGGGTGGATGGCGAACTAGCGACTTGGAGAAAAGTGTCTCCCAATTTCATCTCCTCAAAACCCTAATCACTAATTTCGGCTACTGCAATATGAGTGTTAGGGTTTGAACTAAATTAAGCTCCTTTTATATATACTCCTTAGGTTTCATGGGCCAGACTAGAGATCTATTAGAAGGTATAGGGTTTGGGCTCCTCACGGACCCAAATACTCTTATGTTCAGCCCAAAACATTTACTTGGCCCGTGAACATTAATTCATTCTACTAGAGAATTAATATTGCATTCCCGTCCTATCCCGAACTAAATCAGGGCTTCTATTAGACTCTATAATTGCCCGTGTTAAAGATATCACACGTCCATCAATTATTAAAGCTTCTGACTACTTTAATTAGTTAATATATATTATTCCTTGAGTAGTACCACTCAACCTTGTTGTCGTACGGATTAAATCCACCCGTGGGGTTTAATAAAACAATCCTTTATGAGTTTCCACAAGGGGACGTCATCAACCTGGATCACCAGGACACGGTGCCCTAATGCTAAATAAATAGACATCGTGGAAACGATGCCACTACCCAAAATACATAGTGTGTTGAATCTAACAAGATTCTCAACCGTGGTAAATCAAAGTAGTGAACAAGCACTCCACACATCTAGATATCACACTTAGGGCTAAGAATTAAAAAAGTCACCAAGACCTTTAGTTCTTCATGATAGTTGGAATAGAAGAACATTTCTTATCTGTGATTCATTCAATACGACATAGCGTACTAGTATAAACTAATGGCCAAGACAAGCCACCAACAAGTTCATACTACAACTTATACCAATAGTTATGTCCAGAACTATCTCAATTGTGGATACTGTTTATATCTTATAAGAAACTGACAATGTGATCTTCTGTATAACTACAAACCCACCACATTTTCTACAATATAAGATAAGCAGACATACAAGCAATTCATAAGAATGCAATAATGTAAAAAACCACTTATTTAAGATAATAAGGAAATCGAATATATCCATAAAAGCCCAACAAAAGTTTGCTTTATAGTATATGTTGGTCCCAAAAATATTATTTGCGGAAAGCGTGTTATACTTAATTTTAAGAAAAACCTCTTTTAAAGTGCTAAAATTAATTATGCAGAAATTGAAAATAAAAACAGTAAATAAAAGAGACACGAGAATTTTATAGTGGTTCGGATATAACGATCCTACATCCACTCTCCCTTTCACCAAAGGGGTCTCACTCACCAACAACCTTACTTACTACTGGAATTGGGAAGTACCAGCTCCTTCGTACAACTTACAACAACCCTTCTATGTGATGAATAGTTTGAGTAATGTTTCCAACTACAACTCCTAAAAGAGTAGATATACTTGTATGAACAAGGTGTATGGTGTGTTCGTGTGTTTCTCTACGTTCTGTGCTCTCTTGCCCGTCTTTTTTTTTTGTGTATTGAACTCATCACCATGCACTCCTATTTATAGGTGTCAAATAACTAGCCGTTGGAAGCTAGAACTTCAAACATCTATAAATTAAGGAATATAATCAATCATCTTGATTGATTATATGATTGATTGGTTGACTCATTCTTTGATTGATTCTTTTATGATCTACAAACAATCGTCCTTGATATCAGTTGACTTCCCTTTCTTGACTCATCTTATCTTTGGATCACAAGATCTTCTTGGTAGAGTAGTCTGGTAGAGCTCATCTGGTAGAGTAGTCTGGTAGAGCTCATCTGATAGAGTAGTCTTGGTAGAGTAGTCTGGTACACCTCTTCTTGTCTACCTTATCTGGTCCTCTATTCATCTGGTCCTCTACTCATCCGGTCCTCTGCCTCATCTGGTCCTCTACTCATCTGGTCCCTACCTCATCTGGTCCTCTACTCATCTGGTCCTATAGTCTTCTACCTCATCTTGTCCAAGACTCATCTTATCCAAGACACATCTTATCCAAGACTCCTCTTGTCCAAGACTCATCTTGTCCAAGACTTCTCTTGTCCAAGATTCCTTTTGTCTGGAACTCCTCTTGTCCGGGACTCCTCTTCTCTGAAACTTCTCTTGTCTGAGACTCCTCATGTCTTGTCTAATTCTCTTCCCCCTTAACCTAAAACATATTCTAGTCCTAGACTAGTCTGCAGCTGACTAACAGGTTCAACTGTTCCTATTACAAGTTCTTGTTTTAACATCTTCAAAACATCTAATATATATCCCAACAATATATATACCAACAATCTCCCACTTATACTAAAGCTAAAATTTTAGTATATACATAAAGACATATCAATTCTCCCACTTATACTTAAAGTCTAGCTGGAATACATCGTAAACCAAGACCTTCCATATGTTGCTAAAAAACTTTCATCCCCGGAGTCTTTGTGAAAGGATCAGCCAGGTTGTTCAACGATGCAATCTTAGCTACAACCACATCTCCTCGATTTACGATGTCTCGTATAATATGGTATTTCCGCTCTATATGTTTACTCGCTTTATGGGCTCTAGGTTCTTTCGAGTTTGCCACTGCAGTCGCGTTATCACAATAAACAGTGATACATCTTGGCATACTCTGAGACACCTCCAAGTCCAGTAGGAAATTACATAGCCAAACAGCCTCTGAGGCAGCTACGTACTCGGTCTCTATAGTAGAGTCTGTGATGCATTTCTGCTTCACACTTCTCCAAGATATGGCTCCGTCTCCCAACACAAACACATAACCCGAGTTAGACTTCTGTTTAACTAGATCAGCTTGGAAATTAGAATCAGTATAACCCAAAGGAATCATACTGTCTGACTGGTATACCAACATATCATCTCGAGTCTTTTTCAAGTACTTGAGAATATGCTTGACAGCAGTCCAATGTCCTTGACCAGGGTTAGACTGATAACTTGCTACCATGTTGACTGCATAGCAAATATCAGGTCTCGTACACAACATCACATACATAAGGCTTCTTACAGCCGAAGCATAAGGAACCTTAGCCATCTCCTCTATCTCCTTCTGTATCTTAGAACACATATCCTTAGATAAGGGAACTCCATGTCTGAAAGGTAGTAATCCATTTTTTTAGTTTTGCATGCTGAAACGAGCAACACAGTATCAATGTAAGACGCTTGAGATAAACACAACATTCTCTTTTTTCCGATCACGATTGACTTTAATACCAAGAATGTATGATGCTTCTCCCAAATCCTTTATTTGAAACTGCTCTGATAGCCACACCTTTATGTCTGATAATACTTTCACATTGTTGCCAATGAGAAGAATATCATCTACGTATAGTATTAAGAATACCACGATCTCTCCATTACTCTTCTTGTACACACAACTTTCATTTTGACATTGTTCAAATCCAAAGGATTTGATCACCTCGTTAAAATGAATGTTCCATGACCTGGAAGCTTGCTTTAGCCCATAAAGAGACTTTTTCAGCTTCCAGACCAGATGCTCTTGGCCTTTCTTCACATAACCCTCAGGTTGCCGCATATAGATGTCTTTATTCAAATTTCCATTAAGGAAAGTTGTTTTGACATCCATTTGTCAAACCTCATAGTTCCTATGATTGGCTATAGATAAGAGAATCCGAATCGACTTTAGCATGGCTACTAGTGAGAAGGTCTCGTCATAGTCGATTCCTTCTTTTATGGTAAAACCCTTTGCCACCAACCGCACCTTAAAGGCAATTACCTTCCCATCGGATCCTCTCTTACATCTGTAGACCCACTTACACCCAATGACTTCCTTGCCATGGGGAAGTTTGCTTAGGTCGTACACTTCCCTATCATCCATAGATTCAATTTCTAAATCCATAGACTTGTGCTAAGACTCTGCATCTTTATCTTAAACTGTCTCTTTGTAAGTCCAGAAATCATTATCATCATGTTCATCGCTTGGAATCAAGTCTATAGACTCTCCCACAAACATGAAACAATCAGACTGACGTACAAACCTCCCACTACGATAAGGCAATGCATGCAAAAGTTCATCAGAGTAATCACATTGTGTAGCCTCTTATGGTATTTCCTCTTGCATACTCGGTGTGCCATTGTCTCCCCTTAACTCATTGTGAATGATCTCACTATTGGGCTTATGCTCATTCATATAGTCTTCCTCTAAAAATCGGGTATGGTACTCACCATCACCCTCTGATCTTTAGGACTATAAAAATAATCACCTTTTGTTCCCTTAGGGTATCCTACAAACAACCGTACTTTAGTTCTAGGTGCCAATTTATCAGCTTCCTTATCCAGCACATGTGTTGGACAACCCCAAATCCGAATATGGTTGAGACTAGGCTTTTGCCCAGACCATAGTTCAATTGGAGTTTTTGGAACCGCTTTAGAAGGTGCATAATTTAGAAGGTACACCGTTGTTTCCAAGGCATATCCCCAAAACGAGGTAGGTAAAGAAGCATAACTCATCATCAATCTCACCATTTCCAATAGAGTCCTATTCCTTCTCTCAGCCACGCCATTCTGTAGGGAGTATCAGGCACAGTGAGCTAGGATGTAATCCCGTTCTCTAATAAGTATTGCCTTAATTCATTACTAAGGTATTCGCTACCACGATCAGATCGTAGTGACTTGATACTCTTACCATGACGGTTCTCCACTTCTGCCTTAAATTCTTTGAACTTACCAAAGCATTCAGACTTGTGGCCCATCAGATAGATGTATCAATATCTAGAGTAATCGTCAATGAATGTGACGAAATACTCAAAACCACCTCTAGCTTGAACAAACATAGGCCCACACAAATCAGAGTGAATCAATTCCAACACATCATTGGCCCTATTCCCCTTGGCCTTAAAAGGCCTCAAAGTCATCTTGCCTTCCAAGCAGGATTCGCAGACTGAGAATGGTTCCACTTGGAGAGACTCTAAAATACCACTACTTACAAGTCTTTAAATTATCCTTAGATTGACATGACCCAGTCTTAGGTGCCAAAGATATGGTTAATTCATCTTTGAAGGTTCTTTTATCTTATTTGATGACGATGAAACGAGTTTCAGTCATAGTACGATATGCACAAGTAATAGTGTAAAGATTGTTTTCCAACGTGCCAGAATTGATTAAAAAATCATTTCTCATAATAACAACTTTGTCACTAAAAACAACTGAGCATCCATCCAAAAATAACTTCAAAACTAAAATTAAATTCTTCCGAAAACTCGGCACGTACAAAATGTTCTTTAAAAGTAAAACAAAATTAGAAAAACATAAGTTCACATCTCCCACTGCAACCACTGCTACTGTCGTAGCGATGCCCAAACTGATAGTAATCTCGCCCTCACCCAGTTGCCTTGTTTGTAGATTCCCCTGCAAGGTACAACAAACATGATCAGTGGCTCCTGTATCTACTACCCAAGAAACGGTAGAACAAGTCGTGAAGCATGTTTTAACAACTAGAGAAAGAGACGTACCAGAGTCATCCTTTTTCAGGAGAGGACAATCAGGCTTCCAATGTCCTGTCTTATTGCACTTGAAGCATTTGCCTTTAAGTTTTTTCACGCCACCAGAACGTAGAGAGATCATGATCGACTTAGAGAGATCACAGGTACGGGACACAATTACGATGGAAAAACATAGCGCAGGGGAGAACGTAGAGAGATCACACCACCAAGGAGCGAGCAGCAGCTACGCACTGATGCTCGCCCATCTATCCATGATCGACTTCGGTGATCAGCCTTTGGGCGGCTAGGCCCCAATGGGGCCAGCAACGTCACTAGGCGACCAACACAGGAGAAATGTCCCGTTGATGAGGGACTGCATCAAGATGAAGTCATTGGGCTTGATCGCGATGAACAGCCTCCCAACGGTGGAGCGTCTCCAAATAATTTGCAAGCCCTCAGAAAGGTAATCGAGGAAATGCAAAGACAGTTGGATTCTCAAAAGGGCATTAGCTCGACGGTTTTACCATCATCGCCGTTGTCACAAGCAATCCTGAATGCGCCGATTCAGAAAAAAATACAGTTCCCGGCCGTCAGTCTATACGAAGGAAATTCGGATCCCAAAGTTCATCTGGCAAAATACTCTGACTTCATGATATCCATGAGGGCATCGGATGCTACAAAATGCCGTAACTTCCCACTCATACTCGGTGATGGCCCCCACCGTTGGTTTTCAGCACTTGCTCCAAGATCCATCAACTCCTTCGCACAGCTGAGTAAAGAATTCTTATCACATTTCTCCACTGCCGGGTCATTCCTAACTCAGAGACATCGTTTGGCAGATGTCAAGCAAGGGGATGATGAGTCAGACAGGAAGTTCCTAGAAAGGTTTGATAAGATACTTCTAGAAGGAGAAATGGTCAGCGAAGATACCAAGATGGTGGCAGTAATGACGGGTTTGAAAAAAGAGACCGATTTGTAGAAGAAGATACACCTTGCCTACCCAAAGACATATGCCGAATTTAGACATTGGGCGGGCATACATGTATCCATGCAAGAAACACTGCAGAAAGAATTGGGTGATAAAAGTGATCCCAAGAAAGTCGGAAAGAAATCTACAGGAAGTGACTACAAAGCCCCAAAAAAATATGAAAGCCTTCAATGAAGGGGCAGAGCTAAAAGAAAGGTTGAATCAAGTATTTCTACATCAATAGAGGTCGTGTATAACAATGTCAAGGATAGAGACATGCTTTTAGAGCCAAGGAAAATCCGGCAAGAGCGTGGAAAGTTAAACCCGAACAAATACTGCACCTACTACCAGAACATCGAACATTTCACTAGTGAGTGTCGTGACTTATTGAAACAACTGTGGAGGTTCTATGAAGAGGGTAAACTATCCGAATTTGTGAAGAAAGAACCCGGAAAAAGACCTAGAGCAGTTGGTCCACCCAGCTCGGATAACGAAGACAGTGACGACCAGCCGAGCAAGATGACCAAGAAGGGAAGAAAGGTTCCAACAGCTCCCGCAGAGCCGATGCGAGAAATTCTTATGCTTGAAGCAAGTGGACCTATTGGGGGATGCTCGGACGGAAGGCCTCCAATCTCAAAGAGGAAAAGGAAAGCAGAACTGAGAGCGGTAGCCCAAGTGAGAGAAGTGGGAATTAACAAGGCCACCAAGAAGACGAGAGACTTGGTGTTTTAAAAAAAGACTTGGATGGAGTGCTCACCCCGCACAACGACTCATTGATCATATGTGCTAACATCATGGGAACCCGGGTCCACCGATTGCTCGTGGACACCGGCTCGTATACAAACATTCTGTTTAAAAGTACGTTAGATCAGATATGAGATTGTGCGGAGTATATGAAAGATTGTAATAATAAAATAGTGGGATTCAGAGATGCTGTAACCATTCCCCTAGGAGTAGTTACGTTATCAGTTGAACTTGTATCGACCGAGAATCCTGACAAGAGGTTGACTAGAATGGTAGAATTCCTAGTGGTAGACCAACAATCCTCCTATAATGGATTTCTCGGTCGACCTTTTATTAATGAATTAAAAGTAGTTGTTTCAACGTACTATTATTGTGTTAAATTCCCAACACCAAAGAGTCAGGTACAGTAAAGGGCAATCAAAAGAAAGCTCGTGAGTGCCTCCTACAGTTGTTTCCCAAAGATAATCAAGTATCAGTAATAGACGAACAGTCGAGCATCAGCGCTGAAGATTAAACATCCATACTTGATGAAATCATGGAGTCCATCGATACGGAGATGATGGAGGTAGACGACCAGCAGGAGGGCGAGCAAGAAATCCAAAACGACCAACAAAGACAAGAGACTGAACCCTGCCCGAAGAAGGTAGAAGACCTTGAACCACGTTTAGGAGCAGAACCAATGATGGTTGAAGATGAAATCAACTTGGAAGGGCCCATCATTGATCCTCGATGGAAAAATAAAAAAAATAGCAACGCCGGTCGAAGAGTTGGAAGCAATCAGAGTCGACCCGAACCGAGAAGACTTAGAACTCTTCATTGGATCTGAGCTCACAGAGCCTTACAGATCCAGAATGAAGGAATTCTTAAAGTCCAATCTCGATGTATTCGCATGGTCACATGCCGATATGGTAGGCATCAGCCCTGAGCATGCCTGCCATAAGCTGAATATCGATCCAACCAAAAAACTGGTAAAGCAAAAAAGAAGGAAGTTTGGGCCCGACAAGTACGAAGCATTGGATGTAGAAGTAAAGAAACTATTGGACAACGATCTTATCAAAGAGGCATTGTGTCCTAGATCGGTGGCGAATCCAGTGTTGGTGAAAAAACCAAATGGCATGTGGAGACTATGTATCGACTTCACAGACCTGAATGCTGCATGGCCCAAGGATAACTTCCCATTACCACACATTGACCAGTTGGTGGACAACACAGCTGGACATGAACTCCTCACATTCATGGATGCATTTGCTGGCTACCATCAGATACCAATGCATCCGGACGATCAGGAAAACACAGCTTTTTACACCAACAAAAATTTGTTATGTTGGAAAAGGATGTCATTTGGATTAATTAACCATGAGCTACATATCAACAGCTCGTCAACAAAATGTTCGATGAACACATTGGCAAAACGATGGAAGTATACGTGGATGACATAGTTGTGAAAAGCCAGGAAAAGAAAAATAACTTGGAACACCTAGCACAGACATTTGAGATACTCTGAGCATACAACATGAAGCTAAATCCAAAGAAAAGCAGCTTTGGAGTCCATTCGGGCAAGTTCCTCGGACATCTTGTTAGCTAGCGGGGCATTGAAGCAAATCCATCAAAAGTAAATGCTGTTATGCACATGCAGCCACCAAGGTCCGTCAAGAAAGTGCAGCGACTTACCGGATGCCTGGCGGCTCTGAATAGATTCATTTCAAGATCTGGTGACAAGTGCCGACCTTTCTTCAATGCGATAAAGAAGGGCGGATTCCAGTGATGGATCATTGCCAGCAGGCGTTTGAGCAACTGAAGGAATATCTCATCGATACCAAAATCTTATCAAAACCTGTTCCAGGAGAAAAATTATACCTCTATTTGGCAGCTTCAGAGGTGGCCATCAGTTCTGTTCTGGTTCGTGCAGAAGGGAAATTTCATCTACCCATATACTATGTAAGCCAAGCATTGCACGAGGCAGAAATCAAATATTTCCCGATGGAAAAGCTAGCATACGCACCGGTGATGAGCGTCAGGAAACTACGACTATACTTCTTCGATCACCAGGTAGAAGTCCTGACGACTTTCCCATTAAGGCAAATCTTGCAAAGACCAGACAGTGCTGGTCGCCTCCTCAAATGGTCTCTCGAAATAAGCCAGTTTGGGATATCATATGCACCTCGAACAACGATCAAAGGACAAGCATTGGCCGACTTTATAATCGAGCTAACCTTTCCTCGAGATTCGATGAGAGGTCATAATCACCCGTGGCATATGTACGTCGATGGGTCATTCATCAACGCAGCATCAGGAGCCTGAATAGTACTAATCAGCCCAGATAGACAAATCTTCACCTCGGCGGTACGATTCGATTTCATGGCAACAAACAATGAAGCAGAGTATGAGGCATTGATAGTCGAACTCCATCTAGTACTGGCAGTCGGAGTTAGATGATTACAAATATACGGTGACTCACAACTGATAGTCAACCAAGCCCGAGGAGAGTACGAGGCAAACAACGAAAACATGATGTTGTATCAAAAGATCGTAGCCCATTTGGCTTCTATGTTTGAGCAAATTTACATCAAACAAGTACCTCGGGAGAATAATGCTGAAGCAGATGCACTTGCTCGTTTGGCTACCAGCACGAGCCCGACAGAATTGTCAGAAGTCACCATCACAAAAGTATGTCAACCATCAATGCATGACTACAAAGTTAATCAGGTAAATGAAGAATATGAGAAAGATGATTGGAGGACACCCATTATCAAATATCTTCGTGATGGTGAAGTCCCGGGGGATCCCCAGACAACGGCCAAAACGACCAGGCGAGCAGCAAGGTTTACAATAATGGACGACCAACTCTACAAAAGAGGGTTCTCACTTCCATTGCTGAAATGCTTAACAAGAGGGCAAGGCCAAGAGGTTTTACGGGAAATTCATCAAGGCATTTGTGGAAATCACGCTGGGGGCGTGCACTGGCCTACAAGACAGTGAGACAAGGATATTACTGGCCCACACTACTGCCAGATGCTATCAAAGTCGCGAAAACTTGTCACAAATTTTAGATATTCGCACCCAATATCCATAAGCCACCAACCGAAATGATAGCAGTCAATAGTCCATGGCCATTCGCGAAATGGGGAATCGACATCATAGGGCCTTTCCCAACTGGAAAAGAAAACGTAAAGTTTGCAGTGGTGCCTGTAGATTATTACACAAAGTGGGCTGAGGCGGAGGCGGAGGCGGAGACGCTCATGACAATTACGCAAGAAAAGATGATCAGCTTCATATGGAAAAATATTGTATGCCGGTTCGGAGTCCCACAAGCAATTCTGACAGATAACGGGCGACAGTTTGAAGGAAAGAAAATAAGAAACTTTTGTGAGAAATGGGGAATCAAGGAACATCTTTCAACCCCATATCATCCACAATCTAATGGCCAAGTTGAAGCAGTCAACAAAATAATCAAGCACATATTGAAGATTCAGTTAGTGGACAAAAAAGGAAAATGGTCAGAAAAGATACCAGAAGTGCTATGGGCATACCGAGTATCATACAGGACAAGTACGGGAGAAACTCCATTCACCATGGCATTCGACGTTGAAGCAGTTATACCCATAGAGTTGAAGGTACCAACAGAGCGAACAACAACGTTCGACGAATAGGCGAACAACAAGGCTTTAGCTGCAGAGATGGATTTGGTTGACGAAAAGAGAATTTCGGCAGAAATGAAGAACACAATATACAAGAAAAGGATCACAAAATATTATAATTCACAAGTAAAAGTTAGGGAATTCAAAATCGGAGATCTCGTACTTAAAAAAGTTTTGGGACCACCACCAGGAGTATTTGGACCGACTTGGAAGGGCCCATACAGGATAACTCAAAAGTGGAACAACGACACTTATGACTTAGAAGACATGGAAGGCAACTCGGCCCAATACTCCTGAAATGCAGCTTTATTAAAAAAGTATTATCAATAGGCGAAAATTGTACAGTATATGTAAAATTTAGTTTCAAAACTTCATGTTATTTGTATGAGTACAGTTGTAAGTATGTTGAAAGATGTTCAAAATTTTATGGATGTATATCAAATTTGTGTTGTGAAGATTAGTTTTTCAAGTTGTTCGCTTCACAAAGCAAGTTGCTCACTCAAAGCACCCAGACAGGGGGGCGAACAACAAAGTTGAAAACAAATAGACTCAAGGCTAAATCCACATAAGGATAATAAGGCCCAGAGTTATGGGCGACCATGAAGGAGACAATCAAGTCCAAGTCCATTAAGGGCCCAATTATTTAAGGCTAAGTCTTTTTTAAAGACAAAAGCCCACCTAAGCCGATCAGGCGATCACTAAGTACAAAGATACCAATCTTATAAAGAAAAACAGTTAAGTTTGTAAAGGTTATATAAAGTTCGAAATGAACAACACTGTTAGCAGCGAACAAGCGGATAGCAAGGAGGCAGAATAAAGAAAAAAAAAGATAGCCAATGTTTCCAAATTTATCCTTCATTAAAAAGCAAGGGGTTACAAGCAAAAGGAACAAAAGTACAAGTTGGTCCTAATACAAAGCTAAGGAAAAAAAATATGAAGTCTTCAAGCTTGGGGGGCCGGGGGAGCATCCGTGGTCGCCGGAGCAGTTGGTGCCACGTCATTAGTGGGGGCATTCGTGGTCGCTGTAGCCGAGGTGCCCTCCCCATCAATAGGAGTTAGGAGTGGAGGCCGTAAAAAATATCCGCTTCCTTGCTAGGCTCCTCGCCCGAGAACTGAGGAGCAATAACTTGAACATCTTCCCCAAAGATGTCCAAGGGAACTTCCATCTCCCCGAGATCGGCCACCGGAAACAAGAACCCAGCACTGATGGGGTTGTCCTTGACGTAGTCAATAAAGTCTTTCTTGGTGGTGGTCAAAACATCCATGTTATGGTCCAAGGCGAACTTCACTGACCTTATACTCTCAGCGTAGGCACACACATACCCCAAGTTGGTGTTGTCGGCCACATCTTGAGCATAGACGTCATATGCGACCATGCCAGTTTTCTCCTTGTTGGTCCCACTAGTTAGATTAATTGCGGAAGCTTAAGTTAAATGTCTTAACAAATTCTTTTTACAAGAGAACAAAAACCAAAAAGAGAATAAGTAAATGAAAGCAATAAAGAACACAAGATATATAGTGGTTCGGATTTGAATATCCTACGTCCACTCTCCCTTTTATCCAAGGGGTCTCACTATCAACCAACTCACTTACTTACTCAGTGGAATTGGGAAGTACCAGTTCCTTCTTACAACTCTTTAGATCTAACTTCGATCTAAAGATCAACCGCCTTCAACCTTATCGGGTAGATGAACAGGTTGAGGTTTCAACAACTCCTTAAGAGTAGATATATATTATGAACAATAAGAGTGCTAAGAGTGATTATCAAAAGCTTGGATGGACTTATGCGCGTATATTGTCTCTCTAGAGTTTTTTCTTGAACTGCACTCTTGTATTTATAGAGGGGATTAGGGCTAGCCGTTGGAGGGCTAATCCAATCAGATCCTCTATTTAAGGAAGCCTCAATCAATCAATTCCCTAATTGATTGATTGGGTTGGTGGGATCCTTGGATTGATTATCTTCAAATACTTTCCAATCCTGTCTTGTTGACTTGATTTGAATCACCAACGGTCAAATACTTCCTCTGCCAAACTCTGATTTTCTCCAGAGAAGGCAACACCAGACACCAGGCAACCTCAGTGTCTTCTGGTCCTTATCTGGTCAACAACCAGAATACTCAGTAAAAACAGGGGATCAAACTGAGCATCTTTTGTTCTACCAGACTCGTCTGGTCCGGACTCGTCTGGTCTGGGGAAGGTCCTCTGCCTCTGGTCAGATCTCATCTGGTGAAGTCTTCTGGTGGAGTCCTCTGGTGAAGTCCTCTGGTGGGGTCTTCTGGTGACTCTTCTGGTGAAGTCTTCTGGTCTGGCAGTTCCCCCTAGACTAAGTCCAAATCTAAACCATCATCTGGCTAACAGGTCCAGATGGTCCTATTACATCTTCTGGTTTGTTTTAACTCATCAAAACTAACAACTTTTATCCTAACAATTTCCCCCTTTTTGATGGAGTTAAAACACTACCAGAACTGATCAAAGCATAAAACTTAAGCAAAAGCAGCAAAGGATAAGACCTTAAAATAGATCTTATCAGGCAAACAATTAAGACAACAAGAGGTTGTCTTTTGAAATAGAGAAGATATGATATTTTCATTAATAATAAGGACAAGATGATTACAAATTACATTGAAGTTCAGAGTCCTATTCTATGCATATCTTCTATTATCCTTGGGCACCAGGAACCAGTCAAGGAATCTGTCTTGAATGGCCTTCAGCTCTGCAGAGGATGTTGGGGTGAAATTCACCAACACCTTAGTCTTGAACAATTTCTTCAACTCAAGCCAATCAACCTGATCCCCTATCATGGGAGTGTTGAGATAATGAAACTCAGGGGCTGTGACCTCCAGGTTGAACTCTATTGTTGAATCCATCAGCTGCTTGTAGAGCTCTGCATCAAAACTCTTCATCCACGAATGGAAGGTTCTGTTGATAAGTGCCTCATCCTCTGGTGGTGGCCTCTGGATATAGTGTTGAATGAACCAGAGAGTCTTAGCTTCTCTCCACTTTTCTATCAGAGGCACAGGCACAGTTGAGTCAAAAGACCCTTCTGTCCTGAGAGGCAAGATGTTCATTACTTCAACAGGAGCCTTCTTCTTCTGGCTTGAACCACTTGCACCAGAAGGAACACCAGCTTCTCTGGCCTTCTTGCTCTGCCTTCTAACATATCTGAGCCTCTGCTCTTCATCTATGTTCTTTCTAATCCTGGCTTGCTTCTCCTCTGGAGTCTCTTCCTTATATCTCTTTTCTGCTTCCTCCACAACTTCTTCTAGGAAGCTTTTCTTGACTTTTCTGATCTTTTTCTTCGCAGGTCCAGAGATAGAGATAAGGTCCTATTCTGCTTCTGACTCTTCTTCAGCAGCAAGCTGCTTAGCCATAGTAAGAGATTTGAGGTCCTCTTTCTTCTTCTTCTGCAGCTCTGCTTGGGCCAAAGTGTTCTCTAGCAGATCCAGGCGTGTTCCATGGCTGAATAGAGTTTCATTGGTGGTCTTCGCCAGATCAGTTCTGACCTTCTCTTCCCCCTTTTTAACTGCATCAATAAGGGGCTCCACTACCTGCCTAATGAGATCAGGCAAGGCAGTGTTGGAGGAAGAGTGAAGATCACGCAGCTGCTTTGCCTCCTCCAGGTAGGCTTTAGATTCAGCAACAAGTCTTTCCTACTTCTCCAACAACTCCTGGAGGGAGTCCTTCAGCTTGGCAATCTGGATCATCTGGCTGGCCATCTCAACCTTCAGCACAGAGACTGGCCTCATCTGCTCCATCACGTGCTCCTGGAGCTGCTTCTGGTTGTGCATCACATCCAGCTTGACAAAGAGGTCATTGGCCTTGAAAGAAGCTTTAACCTCAGCCAGAGTAGACTTGATCTGCTTCAGGAAGATCCTCCTCTCCTGCCTGATCTGATGCTCTATCATAGCAGGGGCCATAAGTTGAATTGCTTTAGAGAAGCGCCCAATCTGCATGATCTGCTCGTTGAAGAAAGTCTTCATCTTCTGGAGAACGGCAGGAGACATCTCAAAGTCTTTCTCATCTGAATATAGCTTTGGAGGGAAGACAAAGTGAGGACCAAACTTGTAAGTAGGGCCCTCTGGAGTGAGCATTACTCCTCTCTGGATGAGCAAGGTGCGAATCAAGACTTTAGCTGCACCAGGGGTCTCCAGCTCTGCTGGATTTTGAATATTAAGCTTCTGCTTGAGCTCTATCTCCCAGGCAGTGAATGTGGAGGGGGACATCTCTTCCAGTAGCATCATAAGGTCCTCCACATCCTCCAGTCTGGCCTTGCTCCAGACTTTGGCATCAGTTAGCTCTGCCAAAAGGGGTAAGTGCTCCAGAAGAACTGGGAAATGCTCTATTAGCCAGAGCTGAGCACTTACACTCATACTCTGCCTAATGGGACCCATTTCTGCAGATGAGAAAGTGAAGGGTTTGGGCCCAGAGGCAGAGGAGGAAGGTGCTAAGTTAGAAGGCTCAAGTGAAGCTTCCTCATCTTCACTATCATCGCTTGTTAAACAGGTGGGAGAAGGGGGGGGCCAACGAATCCCAGAGCCATATAAATGGTTGGGTCCTGGTCTGTATGAGTTTGGGGAGGGGTAGGATTTTGTGAGGTAGAAGTGGAGGGGATGGGTTGCTCTGCACCAGATGAAGATGGGATCTCTGGTACAGAAGGTGGGATGGGAGTTTGTGAAGTGGAAGTATTTGGAGGGGGAATTTCTGCACCAGAAGAGGTTGATGGCACCTCTGGTACAGAAGCTGGGGGAGAGGGGTTTGTGGGAAGATGTGTTTGGGAATTTGGGGGAGAAGGTGTTTGGGAAGGAATGGTTGAGGGAGTATATATGGGGGTATCTGGTAAAGTCTGCTCTGGTGGAATAATAGGGTTACCAGAAGCAGATGGAGTTTGGGGAAGGTTATCTGGGGGAGAGGTAGAGGGGGTAACAAGATTAATAGGGGTAGAAGAAGGAATGGAAGGGTTTACCTCTGCTGAGTCAACATCAGCAGGTACAACATGCTCTGGAGCAGAGACATCCTCCATCATCAGAGAGGCTTCATCAATTGCCTTCTCCAAGGCCTCTCCAAGATCAGAACCAGAGTCTGAATCTTGAAATATGGCTCTCTTGGCCTTGGATTTCTTCTTAAGAGGCTCAACCTCTTCTTCCTCTTCTTCCTCTGATGGCTCATCCACCAGAAGGGTTTTCTTGGCCTTCCTGCTAGTCCTTTGCTTCTTAGCAGAGCCTTTCTTGGCCTCCTCTGGCCTCTTCCTCTTGGCTGCTCCAGCCTTCTTGGTAGCCTCAGCTACTTCACCCTTTTTCTTCAGAATATTCAAAAGGGGAATCTGGTCCTCCTCCGAGGAACTAGAGAAAGCAACCGTAGAGGAGCCAGTTGGTGCAGCAGCTTTCTTTTGGGTCTTCTGCTTTGGCTGCTGCTTCTGCCTATTTGCAGGTGAGGGTACTGCCTATAGAGGAGGGGCAGGGATGGCTTGCTCACCATCAGAATCAGGATGGCCATGAAGGGGACCATCCTTTGAAAACAATACCTTGGATTTGTGAAATCCTCTGCACCAAGACTCCTTCCATTTCTTCTCTGGAAGCAAGGAGTCCAAAATCAGAGTAAGTTTTGTTCCCAACGAAACATTTGCAGTAAAATAGAACTGCATCTCCCCTGGCTTGGAAGGACAAGCTTCCTTGTTCACCTTCACCTTGTTCTTTCTCAAAACGCCCCAAAAGAACTCTGCCCAATTGCATTGAACGCCATCATACAGAGCCCTCATTACACACATCCTGCCATTGAAAATAGCATCCGTGCTGTGATTCTCACACATTAGCACCTTCACCACAATGTCAAAGAGAACCTTGTATTTTTGCCACAGATGCTTGTCTAAAAATCCCTTCGTTATATTCTGGCAAGATGAACGAGCAAACAACTTGAAAGAACCTACAATATCGTCCTCCTTGTAGGTTAAAGGATCCACCCCTTCTGCCGAAATGTTTCCAAACAGCGCACAGAAGTCATGCTTGGAAAATACCAAATCCTCCTTGTCAATCTTTGAAGAAATGTGGTCTTCATTAATCTTCATACGGACCAGAAACTGGGCCGCATAACCATCCAGAGTTCGAAAATCCCTGGGGACTGTGGAAATCAGCCTTTCCACTCCAGATCTCCTTAATAATTCCAGAATAGCCAGTGCAGACGAGTTCTTGGTGGTGTAGAAGTCAACCACCATCTCCGTTTTTAGTTTCTTCATCATCAGTTCATGGTCGAAGTTGCACGGGGGAGCCATATCTGTGAGAGAAAGGGATAGATAGGAAAAGAAACTTGCAGAGAGAAAGTTAGGGTTTTGAAAATATGGAAACGTGAAAAGACAAATTGAAAAGAGTTTGATTTAAATAGGGCAATACGCGTGGCTTGATTAATAAATGAAGTGTGAATGTGTGTAATAGCAAATTTAATTTAGGGAACAAAATTAATTTTTGAATTGATTGACATATTGCACCTTGATTAAATCTGATGGCCACGATGAAAGGCGAGATACAGATTTAATCTGGTGCGTTGGCGTAGTCATTGGGACTGGGCATAAAGGGGTTTTGTGGCAGTCAAGAGAAAAAAAAGCGAAATGATTGCCTAGGCCCTATACCCTAGTCATAAATACACTCCGAAGTTGAAACATTTTGAGTGTACTTACTAATTTGAAAGGTGTATCCCAATGAGCAGAGGCCAGAGAAGTAAAGACATACCTGTCACCTGATTTTGTAACCAGATGATACCACAACTAGGCTGGTGTTACATCTCCTCTGATGAAACTCATCAGGTCCTGGTCAGAGATGACTTTGGACATTCCTTGAATCTGACTCAGCACCTCACCTGGGACAAGTGTCACCTGGTGCATACCTCATCTGGAGACATAACTTCTCTGATATGTCTAATCTGCAGGTATGTTAGTTTTAAAAGAAATTAAAGAATATGTAGTAAGACATAATTAAAGGATACTTCTCTGATGTTCCCCCTAAAACAAATCTGTCTCTGGATCCAACAATCCTAACTCAAAAGCTAACTCTCTGAATCTGGTCTCAGCCAAAGGCTTGGTTAAGATATCTGCTCTCTGCTTCTCTGTTGCAATCTTTTCCATCTTTATATCTCCATTCTCAACATGATCTCTGATAAAATGATGCCTTATATCAACATGTTTACACCTGGTATGAAGAACTGGATTCTGGGTGATTGCAATTGCACTATTACTATCACAGAATATAGGAATATCCTTAGCTCTAATCTGGTAGTCCCTAAGCTGTTGACTAATCCAGAGTAGTTGTGAACAACAGCTCCTTGCAGCCATGTACTCTGCTTCTGTTGTTGATGTAGCAACTGAAGTCTGCTTCTTAGAAAACCAAGATACCAATTTATTCCCTAAAAATTGGCATGTTCCACTTGTAGACTTCCTATCTATTCTGCATCCACCATAGTCTGAATCTGAATAACCACTCAATTCTAAGTTGTCATCTGCAGGATACCACAATCCTAAATTCACTGTTCCCTTAAGATATTTCAGTATTTTCCTAGCTGCTTCCAAATGACTTTTCTTAGGATTAGCTTGAAATCTGGCACACACTCCTACTGCAAAAGTAATATCTGGTCTGCTTGCAGTCAGGTACAGAAGAGAACCAATAAGTGCTCTGTACTGAGTCTGGTCCACACTCTCTCCAGACTCATCTGGATCCATGTTGAAATTTGTCATCATAGGAATCTTGGCTGCTTTGCTAAATCCTACTCCAAATTTCTCTAACATGTTTCTGATGTACTTTGCCTGATTAATAAAAATTATTTTCTCTGATTGCTTTACCTGCAAACCTAAAAAGTAATTCATTTCACCCATCATGGACATCTCAAACTGACTCTGCATGAGCTCACCAAACTTCTCACATAGCTTCTTATTAGGGGATCCAAATATAATATCATCAACATATATTTGGAC
Source organism: Ballota nigra (assembly GCA_947034835.1). Taxonomy (NCBI): domain Eukaryota; kingdom Viridiplantae; phylum Streptophyta; class Magnoliopsida; order Lamiales; family Lamiaceae; genus Ballota; species Ballota nigra. The sequence goes on along the minus strand of OX344720.1, from coordinate 90,729,317 downwards.
CAGAAGGATGTCCTTTCCTTCTTCTTTCCTAAACAAGGTCCTATCAATCTTACCCTTAGAAAAACCATTGTCCAGAAGAAACTAAGATAGAGTGTCATACCATGCTCTGGGTGCGTGCTTCAGCCCATAAAGAGCTTTCTTAAGCTTAAACACCTTGTCATCTTGTTCAAAACCAGGAGGTTGTTCCACATACACTTCCTCAATGAGAATCCCATTAAGAAAGGCAGATTTCACATCCATCTGGTATACTTTGAACTTCATGTGAGCAGCATATGCTAAGAACAATCTGATGGCTTCTAGTCTGGCAACAGGAGCAAATGTCTCATCATAGTCTATTCTTTCAGACTGAGAATAGCCCTGGGCCACTAGCCTTGCCTTGTTCCTAGTAATGACATCATTCTCATCTTTCTTATTCTTGAAAACCCACTTAGTGCCTATCACCTTTTGATGTCTTGGTCTGTCTACCAGCTCCCAAACATCCTGTCTGGTGAATTGATTCAACTCCTCCTGCATTGCAACAATCCAATTTGAATCCTTCAATGCTTCCTTGATGTTCTTGGGCTCAATCAAGGACACATAGCAACTGAATAAGGTAGCTAAGTTAAGAGTTCTCCTAGTCTGGACACCCTTAGTTGGATCTCCAAGGATCAGGTCATTGGGGTGATCAACCAAGGTCCTCCTTCCCGTGGTCTTGCCTGATTGATCATCTTCTGCAGTACCTTGGTGATTATCACCACCTGCAGAAGAGCTTCCCCCTACAGGAGTTCCAACCTCTTCTGGTTCTGCTCCTTGTGAAGTCTTCTGCTTCAGAGAACCAGGAGATGGGTCATCATCTGAATCTGAATCTGAATCAAGGATAGGTGGATTGACTTTGATAACTCTGGGAATAGTCTGATTCTGGTTCTCATCAGAAGACTTTAAGTCCACCTTGCACTCAAAAGCAGATTCATAAAAAAAACATGAGGTGTTTCCTCCACACAAAGTGAAGTCTTATTAAAAACTCTAAAAGCCTTACTGGTGCTGGAATATCCTAAAAATATTCCATCTGCCACTTTGGCATCAAAAGTTCTTAATTTAGATTTCTCATTGTCATGGATGAAACACTTACATCCATAAACATGAAAATATGAAACAGATGGGGTTTTACCTTTCCATACCTCATATGGAGTCTTATTATGTCTCTGGGCAATTAGGCATCTGTTCTGAGTGTAACAAGCTGTATTAATGGCCTCTGCCCAAAACCTTTGAGGAGTGTTGTATTCTGGCAGAAGTGTTCTTGCAGCTTCTTTGAGAGTTCTATTCCTCCTTTCTGCTACTCCATTTTGTTGGGGTGTTCTGGCAGCAGATGTCTCATGAAAAATCCCATGGTCCTTGCAGTAATCTGCAATGTGTGAGTAATCTGCAATGTGTGAATTCAAAAACTCTGTCCCTTTGTCACTTCTGATTCTGACTATGCTCTGGTTCTGCTCATTCTAAATCTGCTTAAAGAATTCTGGCAGCTTAGTGATAGTTTCATTTTTCTTAAACAAGAACACTACCCAAGTGTATCTTGAAAAGTCATCTACTATCACCAAGGTGTACTTCCTTCCACTGAAACTAAGAGGAGAAACAGGTCCAAACAGGTCCATGTGAATTAGTTGAAGTACTCTGGTTGTGGTTGTGCTCTGGACATCCTTAAAGGAAGTCTTGGGTTGTTTACCCTTCTGGCATGAACAACAAACCTGATTCTTCTTAAACACTTCATTAGGAAGACCTCGAATGAGACCATTTCTGGCAATCTTGTTCAGTGTTTTGAAGTTAAGATGACACAATCTCTTGTGCCAAATCCAGCTGTTCTCTGCAGATCCTTTTGCAACCAGGCAAGCATTTCTTGGGCAACTGCTAAAATCTGCAAGATAAATGTTACCCTTCCTTAAGCCTATTAGCAAGATATCAATATAATCAGAAGACAAAACAGTGCAAGAATCACTAGAGAACTTCACTGAGTATCCCTTGTCACAAAATTGGGATACTGAAAGAAGATTATGCTTGAGTCCTTCAACATAGTAGACTTCATCTACAGATACTCCATTGAAGGTCAATTTTCCAACTCCTCTGGTGACTCCATAGTTGTTGTCACCAAACATCACCCTTGGTCCATTCAATGGCTTGAAATCTTGGAGATTATCCTTCTGGAAGGTCATGTGCTTGGAACATCCACTATCAATGTACCATACATGGTTGCTTGAAAGTCCTTTCTCCAATGGGCTCTTATCTACCTGCAGAGAAATCAATTAGGTCCCCTACTAGTGCTGGGTCCTGATTGGTTAGTTGCAGGTTTTGTAGGAATCCATAGATAAAGATCATCTCTTCTTGGATGAGGAGATCTCATCTTCCTTCCAAATCTATCTACCAGCACATGTCCTCTGACAATGACATATTGAGCTACTGGTCTGATAAGGACACCTTTCCTATAAACAGGCCTGGTGTACCTTTTCTCAAATCTGGCCTTTGGAATGGCCTGCCTCAAAGACATGGTCTTAAAGGTCTGGTTTTAAGGGTACATCCTAGAAGAACCATCTCTGGTGTCATAACTTCCCAGATCAGTTGGTTTTCTAGAGATGGTTCTGGAAGACCACTTCTGGTTCTGAAAAGTAGACTTGTTCTGGTGGTTATAGTTCCTTTGAGTATACCTATTCTGGAATTGATTCCTCTGAGAAAATTGTCTCTGGGGTACCTGGTGCTGTTTAACATTGTTCCTTCTCTGGTAGTTCTTACTCTGATTGGTATTCCCCTTTCTTGAGTGTTTCCCTTGAGGTCCCCTAATCTGGTTAGGTTCCCTTTGAGGATTACTCTGGGGTCCTCCAATTTGAGTAAGTTCTACTCCTTGGGACTCATTATTCACAGGACCATCAATCTTCAATGGTTCCCCTTGTTGACTCTTATTCTCTAGGATCTTCTCTTCCAGGATAGTCAACTCTTCTAGACCATATGTTATGTGATTAACAGAGTGATTCCTTTTCCAATCAGGATTGTGAACCACCTTGTAACCATTACCAGTTAAGTCTTTATCATCCCAGATTTCTACCAATTTACCAGCTCTTACAGACTTGTCTTTATTATAAAGGTATTTATGAGTTTTAGTGGTAATTCCAGGATATCCTAAACCACTCTTATCATTAATGCGCCGAGAAGACTCTGATATGATAGATACAACAGATGGTATCTTAGGAGCTTCTCTGGGCATGGGTATCTCCTCTATGTTGTGAGCAACTTGTTTTCCCTTGATAAGAGTCTGGTATTTGGCTCTGAGTTCATTGATCTCATCTTCTTGAGAATTATTTTCTTTCATGAGTTGATCTACCAGAGTATCTCTTTCTGTGATCTTATCCTGAAGTTCAGAGACTTCTTTGGAATGATCTTTCATGAGTTCTCTGGTGGATTTATGCTCATGAGAGAGAGATTGAACTTCAGCTCTGAGCCTACCATTCTCTTTCTCAAGTTTTTGACAAAGTTGGACACAATTTTGGAGATCTGATAGCATTTGTTACATATCAGACTCTCTGGAGTTACCAGATGAATTAGAGGATTCAGTATATTTGGAATTTGATAAGACTAGAGTAGTTTCATTTACCTCAGTGATGTCTGCCATAAGACACACATCATCATCTGATTTAAAATCAGAAGAAGAAGAACTTGAGCTAGTATCCTCCTCCTCTGCTTCTGCCAGCAATGCTCTCTTGTCTGCATATCTCCTATCTCTCTTTATCCTTTTCTCTTCTCTTTCCCTAGGAGTAAGTTGAGGATAATCATAACTGTAGTGACCAGTCTTGTTGCATGTATAGCAGGCATTGTCTCCTCTGGGACTAGGACTTGGCTCTCTCCTCCTCTGGTTGTAGTCTAATCTGGCTGGACTGCTCTCTCTCCTCTGGTAGTCAGGTCTGCCAGAGCTACCATCCCTCCTCTGATAATCTGATCTTCCAGAGTTGCCAGGGTTGTCATCTCTCCTCCTCTCTGGAGTTCTGAATCTGGTCTCCCTTGAGTCTCCAGATGTCTTCTCCTTTTTTGCAGGCTTGAAGGAACTCTTCTTGTCTCTGGTAGACTCCTTCCAATGCCTTTTGTACCTGCCATATTTTGAACTCATTTTACCTAATTTAAGGGTTAGAAGTTCTACCTGCTCCTTGAGGCTCAAGTCATCTGCAGTAGACTCCTTTGGCTTGACATCAGGCTTGATAGTTGAAGAGAATGCAACACCTTTCTAACCAGAAGAGGAAACCTCTTCTGTCTGATCCTCCTCTTGAAGATCATACTCGTAGGCTTTGAGATCAGACAACAGAAGTTGATGATCCATAGTGTTGAGATCCTTGTTGTCCTTGATCACAGTGACTTTAATTCTCCACCAGCTGGTTAGTGAACGCAAGATTTTACTATTAATTTCTTTTTTCAGAATAGGTCTTACCTAAGGCACTAGCCTTGTTCAGGAGGTTTGTAAGATGCATGTCCTGCTGGTCAATAGTCTCGTCTGGTTTCATCTTGAAAGTGTCAAACGAGTGTTGAACAGCTTGGAGCTTGTTGTCTTTGATCTTCTCTGTTCCCTCACAGAGTAGAGCAAGTTTGTCCCACATCTCCTTGGCAGTGGCACACGTTCTGACCTTTTCAATCACCTATTTAGTAAGTGTGTTGATGATCTCTGTTCTTGCCACCTGGTCCAAGTTGTAGAGCTTTCTTTCATCGTTGTCAAGCTCATCTTTCTTTTTTAGGATTCTTTGCCTGGGGACTCTATCCTCTGCAGCTTTCTGGGCAGCTTCACTAGTTTCTTCCCTGGACTCTGACCTGCCACTATCAATAGGAGTCCAGTAAAATTGAATGGGTCCACTTTCTACCACATCTAGTATGCGGTGGTGAATTGCTCCAAGATGATAGCTCATCATGAAGCTCCAGTGGCTGTAATCCTCGAAAGAGAATTCTGGAAGCTTACGGCTCTTGTAAGAAGATTTTGCAGACATTTTTGATAAAATTAGGGAAATAACAAGAACTTGAACAAAAGCACTAAAGAGCAATGGATCTGCCCGGTGACCACCAAAAGCTTTTCAAAGCAGTGGTCGTTGGACACACTGCTCTGATACCACTTGTTGGTCCCACTAGTTAGATTAATTGCGGAAGTTTAAGTTAAATGTCTTAACAAATTCTTTTTACAAGAGAACAAAAACCAAAAAGAGAATAAGTAAATGAAAGCAATAAAGAACACAAGATATATAGTGGTTCGGATTTGAATATCCTACGTCCACTCTCCCTTTTGTCCAAGGGGTCTCACTATCAACCAACTCACTTACTTACTCACTGGAATTGGGAAGTACCAGTTCCTTCTTACAACTCTTTAGATCTAACTTCGATCTAAAGATCAACCGCCTTCAACCTTATTTGGTAGATTAACAGGTTGAGGTTTCAACAACTCCTTAAGAGTAGATATATATTATGAACAATAAGAGTGCTAAGAGTGATTATCAAAAGCTTGGATGGACTTATGCGCGTATATTGTCTCTCTAGAGCTTTTTCTTGAACTACACTCTTGTATTTATAGAGGGGATTAGGGCTAGCCGTTGGAGGGCTAATCCAATCAGATCCTCTATTTAAGGAAGCCTCAATCAATCAATTTCCTAATTGATTGATTGGGTTGGTGGGATTCTTGGATTGATTATCTTCAAATACTTTCCAATCCTGATCTTGTTGACTTGATTTGAATCACCAACGGTCAAATGCTTCCTCTGCCAAACTCTGATTTTCTCCAGAGAAGGCAAGACCAGACATCAGACAACCTCAGTGTCTTCTAGTCCTTATCTGGTCAACAACCAGAATACTCAGTAAAAACAGGGGATCAAACTGAGCATCTTTTGTTCTACCAGACTCGTCTGGTCCAGACTCGTCTGGTCTGGGGAAGGTCCTCTGCCTCTGGTCAGATCTCATCTGGTGAAGTCTTCTGGTGGAGTCCTCTGGTGAAGTCCTCTGGTGGGGTCTTCTGGTGACTCTTCTGGTGAAGTCTTCTGGTCTGGCAGTTCCCCCTAGACTAAGTCCTAATCTAAACCATCATCTGGCTAACAGGTCCAGATGGTCCTATTACATCTTCTGGTTTGTTTTAACTCATCAAAACTAACAACTTTTATCCTAACACTCCTGTTGAAGGCGAGCAACCTCAGCTTGTAGTCCTTCAACTTGGGCGACCATGGTAGTCTTCTCACTCTCTAACACTTTTATTCACTCGTCGGCGACCCCCAACTTAAGAGACAGCTTCTCTGATTGGTTTATGGCAAATTGCTCGCTGTTCACCGAAGCGTTGTACATTTGCTCGAAGTTTGCCACCGCTTTAGCATAATCTGCCTTCTCCTGGGCGAGCTCATCATTCTTTTTCTTCAAAGCGGCCGCCTTCTCCGCTTCAAAGCCTAAACAAGGCTGCGATTAGTTCTCTCCAGCAGAACGATCTGGTCGAGAAGTTTCTGAGCCATCACAGTTTGATGGCTGGCATTATAAGCGACCAGCCGTGCATTATCGCTGGCGGTTTGCCCTTGGACAATATCCTCGCAAGTCTTGGTCCAAGAGCGGGGGACTGTCTCTGTTGCTCACCGAACATGAGAGTCCGGAATATCCATGTAGGGAGGAGGAGACTTCATGCAGCTTAACTGGTGAAGCACGTCTGTACGCCCGGGATGCTCCTCGGGTTTGTACCTGAGAAGGAAGAAAAGTATGAATAAGTCGAAATACTATAACAAGCGACCATCAGGGTAACAGTTAAAAGACTCACTCCATTAGCTTCACTGGGTCGTATCCCAGGTAGGAGCGATCATTGATGCTCGTACTTTCTTGTTTAGAATGGCAGATACGGCTTGCTGCTCACTCACAACCTCGAGCGAGGGAGGTTTAGAAACGGGGAAGTGGGGAGCACAGCTGATCACCTCCGTGGCGGACTTGGAGCGCTTTGACGCTCGCTCAACACCTTCCCCTTCGCCGCGAGAGTCCTCCCGAGGTGCTTTCTTCTTGGGTCTTTCTTTTCTTTCTCTGTATCACGAGGAGAAACAACAGCCTTAGAAGCTCCTTAGGAGCGACCACCAGCGACCCATGGGCGAGCATGAGGGCCAGGCTCCTCCCCAGCACGAAGCCGAATGAGGGAGAGAGGGGGGGTCTTGTTTTCTTCTGGTCGGTTCCTGGGCGGCCATCTGTTTTACTCTGGCGGCCAATAGGTGATAAGATTTCGGGATAGTGGGTACGACAACGGTCACTCGCTAATCTGTTAAGAGAAAGAGGAAACAAAAATTATTAGTTTCAGACGATCAGGCGGACAGAAGAAAAACATCAATAAAGAATGATCACCTTCGGGGATCGCTGCTTGAGCCTCTAAGTGATGAGGGCTGGTGAAGAGTTGGGTAATTTTTCGACAGTGAGCCTTTGAGAGATGGAGGATGTCGCGATCAGCAGAATTCCGCAACACTATCACAGCTAGAGTGTACAAGAATTCCTCGCTCAACCCTGGATTTCCCCACTTCAAAATTTTTGGACCTGCAAAACAACAAAAAAGAAAAAATTAAAATTAGTCCCCAACGCAGTCCCAGGAAGGAAAAAGGAAAAAGAAAAATCCGCTGATGCTCGCCAGTCTTCGCCGATGAAGATGAACTGTTTATGCCAACTTTTTACTTTGTTAGGGACTCCCTCCATAAGCTTAACCCCAGTCCTCGCCTTGACATAGTACCAGCCCACGCCTTCTTCTTTGCAGGCTGAGATGACCATGGCGTAATGAATCTCAGTTGTCCTGAGTTTGTTCTTGTATCCTTCGAGGCCAAAAAAGGTCATCAGGGCAAGAAAATTACTCCACCCATTGGGAGTAATCTGGGTGATCGCCAAGCCAATATCCTCTAGGAAGTGACCAATAAGGGGATGGAGCGGCAACGGGAACCCCGTGTTGAGTATGTCCAGGTTGATCGTTATACAACCTGGTGGTGGGCGATCATCAGTTTCTCCTTTCTTGGGGGCATACAAGAAGATGTCATATGGTATCTTATAATGGGATCTGATGCTATCCAAGTCATCATTAGTGATCAGGCTAGGTATCTTACTTACCGTAAACGTGTTCTCCTGGGCGGCCATAATAACACGGGAGCAAATAGGAAAGGCTTCGGAGTAGCGATCAGCATACTCTCTCCATTCGTTTTGGCGAACAACACCTTTAGGGATTTGGGACTCGGGAGTCGCTCTAGAGGTAGGGAAACCTATCTCCTTAAGAAACTCCCAAGTCACAGCCAGTCGTGGGTGCTCCACCTCAGGTTGGTCGCTCTCAGCTTCAATTTCGACAGCCACCTCCTCCGAATCTTCCCCTAAGTCAGAGGAAGTTCCTTCTTCTGCGCCTGGGTGACCAGTAGGGTTTTGAACCTCGTCGTCGCCAGAATTTTTCGAGGCATGTGCTTCAATGGAGCAAACAACGGAGGATGCCTCAGAACCTGTCTCTTCGTCCACCAACAAGGTTCTCGGATTTTGAGCTAAGGCCTTACGAATCGACCGGCGAGGAACGGGGGAAGTTTCTTCCATAGGGCATTTTCCGGGATTACGCTAAAAAATCTCAAGAGACGCGGTTTCACTCGAAGAAGAAGCCATTTGGAAGACGTGTTCAAAAGAATAAAGAGGAAAATGGAAAATTAAGAAAAAACGAAGGAGATAGGAAGTAAGGACGGCGGAGCACGGCGGCAGGGACGACGGCGGAGGTGAAATTTTGAATGAAAAAATGAAAATGAAGTGCAAAATGAAGGCAAAAATGAAATTCAAAGATTACAATTGATAGTTACTTGAAGATTATACGAGAAATCCACCAAAGACTCTTGAAAAAATTGGAGCAAAAAGCTTGAAGAAAAGTTTCAATGGCGGAAGTGAAATAAAGATTGCGAAAAATGAAGGAGAGAAAGAGAGACGGGTATTTATAAGGACCAAAAGCAGGGGTTAAAACGAAGTTTTTGAAAAACTCGTAGGTCCCTACTTGCAAAAAGAAAATAACGCGTGGGCGGCGATGACGTTACCTGCCGCCCATGATGTTACGGATTTCGAGAAATCTTGAGAATCCAACCGTCACACACATATGGGATGCCTTGTTGGTCGCCCTATTGACTGAATGATCGCCAGTTTTCCCGCCTAAAGAAATTCAAAAAATTCGTTGCTCGCTTCAAGCACAGAGTCATCATCCTATAAAAATTATGCCTTGTCCTCCATCAGTCAACAAATTTTCTGATAAAGAACAAGTCAGGGGGCAATGTTGATAGACGACCAGGCGATCAACAGTGTTTAGAGATTTAAGAGATTAATCATGCAAATTAGATGACGGCGACCAGCAGAGATTAAGAAAGCCTCAAACACCAGCGACCAAGAGTGACGTCACACGGATGTCAGGCGACCAGCACAGCAAAGAAGCAAGATGAACAAATAATTAAAATAAAGCAATGACAAGATACACCATCTAGGCGACCAAGCGAGCAAGAATGGCCCACGAAGATCAGCTTAAAATTCCACTAACTTAAATATTACATTAGAAGCAAACAAGTGTACTAAACACTTGTCATTGTATAAAGTGTAATAGTTTAGGAATAAGACAAGTGGCTAAACACTTGTCAAAGCCAAAATCAAAGGGCTAAGAAAGTGACACCTCCTACTTGCTTGTAAGCCTATAAATACCCCTTCATGAAAGGGTCAAAATAAGTTGAAATATTCAAGAAAAGAACCAAACTCTTGCCATTTTATTTCTTAACCTCTACTCACACAAAATCATTACTTGTAATCTTGTTTGATGACCTTCTTTGAGTGTTAAACAGCCACTAATTATCTAATTAGAATCAAGGTCATCAACAGAAGATATGAAGATTTTACGAATAAGTGTACAACAGCCGAAAACCACTCGAGCAGCTCGAGCGCTAGTGCTCGACCCCTTGCACCATTCGACCTATTGAGCTCGAACAGCCGTGCTCGAGCTGGTCCAGCTCGAGCACTAACCTATTTTTGCCTCTGGATGAATTTTTTCGGCCCATGAGTTCCCGATTCGCCCCGACGCTTATATATACTCATTCCAAACTCGTTTTGGAGGATAACCACATACCAACACATATTTTTACATACTTTGAGCAAGGAGAAAGCTTGGGAAGGAGTTTTGAAGAATTTTATACATTGTAATCGAGGTTTTAATTTACGAACTCTTAGTTTTAGTATTTCTTTTGAACGTATTAGATTAATTCTTTCTTTCTTTACTCTTTGAGATGATTAAACCTAGTTTTTCAGATTTATATAGATTTCTTTGGAGACTTTAATTTGTTCTTTCGTTTATGTTCTTGATTTTATTAGTTAATTCAATTATGCATATGTTTATTGTTCTTGTGATTGCTTTGATTATTCAAACCACCATGTTAGGCTAGAACCCTTGTATGCTTGGGGTAGGATGAAATCGTAGAAGTAGGACGTTGGTACATAATTAGAATAACATGTGATGTTTAGTTTTAATTCTCTTAATTAATGAACGCTTAAAATAAATTCCAGATTTACCTTCGAATTTCGTAAGAAAATTGTTAGAGAGAGGACGATCTTATCACTCTTTAATAACTATTAGGCTTAACTAGAGGGTTTAGAAGGGGTTAATTCATCTACCGGTTTTGTTGGTCCCACTAGTTAGATTAATTGCGGAAGCTTAAGTTAAATGTCTTTCAAATTCTTTTTACAAGAGAATAAAAGGCAATAAGACAGTAAGTAAAATAAAGCAATAAAGAACACAAGATATATAGTGGTTCGGATTTGAATATCCTACATCCACTCTCCCTTATATCCAAGGGGTCCACTAACAACCGACTAACTCACTTACTTACTGGAATTTGGGAAGTACCAGTTCCTTCTTACACCTCTTTAGATTTAACTTAAATCTAAAGATCAACAGCCAACAACCTTGTCTGATAGATGAACAGGTTGTGGTTTCAATAACTCCTTTAGAGTAGATGGAATATTATGAACAGTAAGAGTGCTTGGAATGAATATCAAAAGCTTGGATCAACTTGTGCGCGTAGGGTATCTCTAGAGCTTTTTCTTGATCTGCACTCTTGTATTTATAGAGGGGATTAGGGCTAGCCGTTGGAGGGCTAATCCAATCAGATCCTCTATATAAGGAAGCTTCAATCAATCAATTCCCTAATTGATTGATTGGGTTGGTGGGATCCTTGGATTGATTATCTTCAAAACTTTCCAATCCTGATCTTGTTGACTTGATTTGAATTACCAACGGTCAATAGCTTCCTCTGCCTAACTCTGATTCTCTCCAGAGAAGGCAAGACCAGACACCAGGCAACCTCGGTGTCATCTAGTCCTAATCTGGTGAACAACCGGAATACTCAGTGGAAACAGGAGATCAAACTGAGCATTTTTTGTTCCACCAGACTCGTCTGGTCCGGACTCGTCTGGTCTGGGGAAGATCCTCTGGCTCTGGTCTGTTCTCATCTGGTGAAGTCTTCTGGTGGAGTCCTCTGGTGAAGTCCTCTGGTGGGGTCTTCTGGTGACTCTTCTGATGAAGTCTTCTGGTCTGGCAGTTCCCCCTAGACTAAGTCCTAATCTATATCATCATCTGGTTAACAGGTCCAGATGGTCCTATTACATCTTCTGGTTTGTTTTAACTCATCAAAAATAACAGTTTTTATCCTAACGATATTCCCCTTTTTGATGGAGTTAAAATATTACCAGAACTAATCACAAAGAAGACTTAAGCAAGAAAAGCAATAAAAGACAAGACCTTAGAATAGATCTTATCAGGCAAGCAATTAAGACAACAAGAGGTTGTCTTTGAACAGAGAAGATATGAATTGATGGATCGCGCCGGTGAAGGCGGTCCGTCCCCAAGATCGTTGTTGGGATACCAAACGTGTATAAACAATTAAAGACCTAAACATGCATCTAAAGACAAGTTTAGATCCGTTACCCTTGAAGACCGAGGCGTTGATTCCACTACTGATCTTCTAATCTGTCTCCCAACCTCATTCGTACACCGGGTGGACGGCGAACTAGCGAACATGGAGAAAAGTGCCTCCCAATTTCGTCTCTTCAAAAAACCCTTGCTCACGAAATTCAGCTGCTCACGAAATTCTTTTAGTGCTAGGGTTTCAAAGAACGAAATTGAAGCCTTTATATAGGTTTCATGGGCCAGACTAGGGATCTGTTAGAAGGTATAGGTTTGGGCTCCTCATGGACCCAAACATTCTTATGTTCAGCCCAGAACATATATTTGGCCCGTGAACATTAATTCATTCCACTAGAGAATTAATGTTGCACTCCCGTCCTATCCCGAACCGAATCAGGGCTTCTATTAGACTCTATAATTCCCCGTGTTAAAGATATCGCACGTCCATTAATTATTAAAGCTTCTGACCGCTTTAATTAATTAACATCTATTATTCCTTGAGTAGTACCACTCAACCTTGTTGTCGTACGGATTAAATCCACCTGCAGGGTTTAATACGACAATCCTTTATGAGTTTCCTCAAGGGGACGTCATCAACCTGGATCACCAGGACACGGTGCCCTAATGCCAATAAATAGACATCGTGCAAATGATGTCACTACCCAAAATACATAGTGCATTGAATCTAACAAGATTCTCACCCATAGTAAATCAAAGTAGTGAACAAGCGCTCCACATATCTAGATATCACAATTAGGGTTAAGAATTACAAGAGTCACCAAGACCTTTAGTTCTTCATAACAGTCAGAATAGAAGAACATGTCTTAACTGTGATCCATTCAATACGACATAGCGTACTAGTATGAACTAATGGCCAAGACAAGCCACTAACAAGTTCATACTACAACTTATACCAATAGTTATGTCCAGAACTATCTTAGTTGTGAATACTGTTTATATCTTATAAGGAACTGACAATGTGATCTTCTGTGTGACTACAAACCCACCACATTATCTACAATATAAGATAAATAGACATACAAGTAATACAAGCAATTAATAAGATTGCAATAATGTGAAAAACCTTTTATTTCAGATAATAAGGAAATTGAATATATCTATAAAAGCCCAACAAAAGTTTGCTTTACAGTATACACCAACATGAATTTCATTGATAATAAAGATAAGAGTGATTACAAATTACAATGCAATTCTGGTCCTATCTAAGCATATCTTCTGTTTTCTTTGGGCACCAGAAACCAATCCAGAAACCTATCCTGGACGGCCTTCAACTCTGCAGAAGATGTTGGAGTGAAGTTCACCAACACCTTTGTCTTGTACAGTCTCTTCAACTCAGCCCAATCAACCTGGTCTCCTGCCATGGGAGTGTTAAGATAAGTGAACTCAGGGCCAGTCACCTCCAGGTTGAACTCAATGGTTGAGTCCATCAATTGCTTGTACAGCTCTGCATCATAAGCTTGCATCCAGGTGTGAAAGGTTTTCTTGATTAGCTCATCATCCTCTGGTGCTGGCCTCTGAATATAGTGTTGGATGAACCAGAGAGTCTTTTCCTCCTTCTATTTTTCAATCAAGGGCACAGGCACAGTAGAGTCAAAAGACCCTTCTGTCCTGAGAGGCAGAATCTTCATCACTTCAATGGGAGCTTTCCTCCTCTGGCTTGAGCCACTTGCACCAGAAGAAGCACCTGCTTCTCTGCTCTTCTTGTTTTGCCTTCTAACATATCTGAGCCTCTGCTCTTCATCTATGTTCTTCCTGATTCTTGCTTGCTTCTCCTCTGGAGTCTCTTCCTTGTATCTCTTCTGAGCTTCTTCAACAACAGTCTCAAGGAAGCTTTTCTTGACTCTTCTTATCTTTCTCTTTGCAGGTCCAGAGATGGAGATTGGATCATGCTCAGCTTCTGACTCCTCTTCTGCAGCAAGCTGCTTAGCCATGGAAAGAGATTTGAACTCTTCCTTCTTCTTCTTCTGCAACTCAGCCTGGGCCAGAGTGTTCTCCAACAGGTCCAGACGAGCTCCATGGCTGAAGAGAGTTTCATTTGTGGTCTTCGCCAGATCAGTTCTGTCCTTCTCTTCCCCCTTTTTAACTTTATCAAGGAGGGGCTCCACTACCTGCCTTATAAGATCAGACAAGGCAGTGTTGGAGGAAGAGTGAAGATCACGCAGCTGCTTGGCCTCCTCCAGGTAGGCTTTAGACTCTGCAACAAGCCTTTCCTGCTTCTCCAACATTTCCTGGAGGGAGTCTTTCAGCTTGGCAGTCTGGATCATCTGGCTTGCCATTTCAACTTTAAGGACAGAGACTGGCCTCATCTGCTCCAGCACGTGCTCCTGGAGCTGCTTCTGGCTGTGCATCACATCCAGTTTGACAAAGAGGTCATTGGCCTTGAAAGAAGCTTTAACTTCTGCCAGAGAGGACTTGATCTGCTTCAGGAAGATCCTCCTATCTTGCTTAATCTGATGCTCTATCATAGCAGGGGCCATGTGTTGAATGGCTTTTGAAAAGCGCCCTATCTGCATGATCTGTTCATTGAAGAATTCCTTCATCTTCTGGAGGACAGCAGGAGACATCTCAAAGTCCTCCTCGTCAGAATATAGCTCAGGAGGGAATGTGAAATGAGGACCAAAGTTGTAAGAGAAGCCCTCTGGAGTGAGCATAACTCCTCTCTGGATAAGGAGAGTTCTGATGAGAACCATGGCCGCCTCTGGTGTCTCCAACTCTGCTGGGTTTTGAATATTTAACCTCTTCTTTAGCTCAATCTCCTAAGCAGTGAAGGTAGAGGGAGACATCTCCTTCAGCAGAAGCATAAGATCTTCAACATCTTGGAGTCTTGCCATACTCCAAACCTTGGCATCCGTCAGATCTGCCAGGAGGGGTGAGTGCTCCAACAAAATTGGAAATTGCTCTCTTAGCCAGAGCTGAGCACTCACACTCATACTCTGCCTGATTGGACCCATCTCATTAGAAGAGAAAATAAAGGGTTTGGGCCCAGAGGCAGAGGAGGAGGGTGCTAAGTTGGCAGGCTCAAGTGAAGCTTCCTCATCTTCACTATCATCGCTTGTTAAGCAGGTTGGGGAAGGGGGGGGCAGGAAATCCCAGAGCCATAGAAATGGTTGGGTCCTGGTCTGTATGAGTTTGGGGAGGGTTGGGGTTTTGTGAAGTAGAGGTGGAAGGGATGGATTGCTCTGCACCAGAGGATGGCGGAATCTCTGGTACAGAAGGTGAAGGTGGTATTTGGGATGTGGAAGTGTTTGGAGGGGGGAGTTCTGCACCAGAAGAGGTTGATGGCACCTCTGGTACAGAAACTGGGGGAGAGGGGTTTGTGGGAAGATGAGTTTGGGTATTTGGGGGAGAAGGTGTTTGAGTAGGAATGGTTGATGGAGTAAATACTGGGGTATCTGGGAGAGTCTGCTCTGGTGTTTCAATAGGGTTACCAGAGGCAGATGGGGTTTGGGGAATATTATCTGGGGGAGAGGTAGAAGGGGAGACAAGATTAATAGGGGTAGAAGATGGAATGGAGGGATTTACCTCTGCTGAGTCAACATCAGCAGGTACAGCATGCTCTGGAGCAGAGACATCTTCCATCATCTGGGAAGCCTCATCAATGGCCTTCACCAAGGCTTCTCCAAGATCAGAGCCAGAGTCAGGATCTTGAAGAATGGCTCTCTTAGCCTTGGATTTCTTCACAAGAGGCACATCCTCGTCTTCATCTTCCTCTGCTGATGGCTCATCCACCAGAAGGGTTTTCCTGGCCTTCCTGCTAGTCCTTGACTTCTTAGCAGAGCCTCTCCTGGCCTCATCTGGCCGCTTCCTCTTGGCTGCTCCAGCCTTCTTAACAGCTTTATCATCATCACCCTTCTTCTTAAGCACTTCAAGAAGGGGAATCTGGTCCTCCTCTGAGGAACCAGAAAAGGCAATGGTTGAAGAACCAGTTGCTTCAGAAGCTTTCTTATGGGTCTTCTGCTTGTGCTGCTGCTTCTGCCCCTTTGCAGGTGAGGGTACTGCCTGTAGAGGAGGGGCAGGGATGGCTTCTTCTCCATCAGAATCAGGATGGCCATGAAGGGGACCATCCTTTGAGAATAGCACTTTAGACTTGTGAAATCCTTTGCACCAAGTCTCCTTCCATCTCTTCTCTGGAAGCAATGAGTCCAAAATCAAGGTAAGTTTCGTTCCCAACGAAACATTAGCAGTGAAATAAAACTGCATCTCCCCTGGCTTGGAAGGACAAGCCTCCTTGTTAACTTTCACCTTATTCTTCCTCAAGACGTCCCAAAAGAACTCTGCCCAATTGCATTGGACGCCGTCATACAGAGCCCTCATCACACACATTCTTCCATTAAAAATCGCATCCGTGTTGTGATTCTCACACATCAACACCTTTACCACTATGTCAAAAAGTACCTTGTACTTTTGCCTTAAATGTTTATCCAGAAATACCTTCGTGATACTCTGGCAAGAAGAACGAGCAAACAATTTGAAAGAACCCACAATATCATCCTTCTTGTAGGTTAAAGGATCCACCCCTTCCGCCGAAATGTTTCCAAACAGGGCACATAAATCATGTTTGGAAAATACCAAATCTTCCTCGTCAATTTTTGAAGAAATATGGTCTTCGTTGATCTTCATTCGAACCAGAAACTGGGCCGCATATCCGTCAAGAGTACGAAAATCTCTGGGAACGGTGGAGATCAACTTCTCAACTCCGGATCTCCTCAATAGTTCCAGAATAGCAAGTGCAGATGAGTTCTTGGTGGTGTAGAAGTCAACCACCATCTCCATTTTCAGTTTCTTCATCATTAGGGCATGATCAAAATTACATGGGGGAGCCATATCTGTGTGTGTGAGAGAGAGAGAGAGAGAGAGAAAGAAAGCTTTGTAGAGAGAGGTTAGGGTTTGAAAGTATGGAAACGTGAAAGGACGGATTGAAAGTAAATTTGATTTAAATAGGGTAATACGCATGGCTTGAATAATAAATGAAGTGTGAACGCGTGTAATTTCAAATTTAATTGAGGAAACAAAATCAATTTTAGCATTGATTGACATTTTGCACAGTGATTAAATCCGATGGCCATGATGAAAGGCGAGATACAGATTTAATCTGGTGCGTTGGCATAGACATTGGGACTGGGCATAAAGGGGTTTTGTGGCAGTCAAGAGAAAAAGCGACATGATTGCCTAGGCCCTATACCCTAGTTATAAATACACCCCGAAGTTGAAAGGTTTTAAGTATACTTACTAATTTGAAAAGTGTATCCCAATGAACAGAGGCCAGAGAAGTAAAGACATACCTGTCACCTGATATTGTAACCAGATGATACCACAACTAGTCTGGTGAGATATTTCCTCTGATGGAACCCATCTGGTCCTGGTCAGAAAAGACTTTGGACATATCTCTGACTCAGCACCTCATCTGGGATAAGTGTCACCTGGTGGATACCTCATCTGGAGATATAACTTCTCTGAAATGTCTAATCTGCAAGTATGATAGTTTTTTAAAAAAAATATATGAAATAAAGTAATGAAACAAAGGATACTTCTCTGTTGTTCCCCATAAAACAAATCTGTCTCTGGATCCAACAATCCTAACTCAAAAGATAACTCTCTGAATCTGGTCTCAGCCAAAGGCTTAGTCAAAATATCTGCTCTCTGCTTCTCTATTGCAATCTTTTCCATCCTTATATCTCTCTTCTCAACATGATCTCTGATAAAATGATGCCTTATATCAACATGTTTGCACCTGGTATGAAGAACTGGATTCTGGGTGATGGCAATTGCACTATTACTATCACAGAAAATAGGAATATCCTTAGCTCTAATCTGGTAATCCCTAAGCTGTTGACTTATCCAGAGAAGTTGAGAACAACAACTCCCTGCAGCCATGTACTCTGCTTCTGTTGTTGATGTAGCAACTGAAGTCTGCTTCTTAGAAAACCAAGATACCAATTTATTCCCTAAAAATTGGCATGTTCCACTTGTAGATTTCCTATCTATTCTGCATCCACCATAGTCTGAATCTGAATAACCACTCAATTCTAAGTTATCATCTGCAGGATACCATAATCCTAAATTCACAGTTCCCTTAAGATATTTCAATATCTTCCTAGCTGCTTCCAAGTGACTCTTCTTGGAATTAGCTTGAAATCTGGCACAAACTCCTACAGCAAAAGTAATATCTGGTCTGCTTGCAGTCAGGTACAGAAGAGAACCAATAAGTGCTCTGTACTGAGTCTGGTCCACACTCTCTCCAAACTCATCTGGATCCATGTTGAAATTTGTCATCATAGGGATCTTGGCTGCTTTGCTAGATCCTACTCCAAATTTCTCTAACATGTTTCTGATGTACTTTGCCTGATTAATAAAAATTCCCTTCTCTGATTGCTTTACCTGCAAACCTAAAAAGTAATTCATTTCACCCATCATGGACATCTCAAACTGACTCTGCATTTTCTCACCAAACTTCTCACACAGCTTCTTGTTAGGGGATCCAAATATAATGTCATCAACATATATTTGGACCAGAAGCATGTCATTTCCTTCTTCTTTCCTAAACAAGGTCCTATCAATCTTACCCTTTGTAAAACCATTGTCCAGAAGAAATTGAGATAGAGTGTCATACCATGCTCTGGGTGCCTGCTTCAGCCCATAAAGAGCTTTCTTAAGCTTAAACACCTTGTCACCTTGTTCAAAACCAGGGGGTTGTTCCACATACACTTCCTCAATGAGAATCTCATTAAGAAAGGCAGATTTCACATCCATCTGGTATACTTTGAACTTCATGTGAGCAGCATATGCTAAGAACAATCTGATGGCTTCTAGTCTGGCAACAGGAGCAAATGTCTCATCATAGTCTATTCCTTCAGACTGAGAATAACCCTGGGCCACTAGCCTTGCCTTGTTCCTAGTAATGACATCATTCTCATCTTTTTTATTCTTGAAAACCCACTTAGTGCCTATCACCTTTTGATGTCTTGGTCTGTCTACCAGCTCCCAAACATCCTGTCTGGTGAATTGATTCAACTCCTCCTGCATAGCAACAATCCAATTTGAATCTTTCAGTGCCTCTTGATGTTCTTGGGCTCAATCAAGGACACATAGCAACTGAATAAGGCAGCTAAGTTAAGAGTTCTCCTAGTCTGGACACCCTTAGTTGGATCTCCTAAGATCAGGTCATTGGGGTGATCAACCAGGGTCCTCCTTCCCGTGGTCTTGCCTGGGTGATCATCTTCTGCAGTATCTTGATGATTAACACCACCTGCAGAAGAGCTTCCCCCTACAGGAGTTCCAACTTTTTCTGGTTCTGCTCCTTGTGAAGGCTTCTGCTTCAGAGAACCAGGAGATGGGTCATCATCTGAATCTGAATCTGAATCAAGAATAGGTGGATTGACCTTGATGACTCTGGGTGTAGTCTGGTTCTGAAACTCATCAGAAGACTTTAAGTCCACCTTGCACTCAAAAGTAGATTTATCAAAAACAACATGAGGTGTTTCCTCCACACAAAGTGAATTCTTATTAAAAACTCTAAAAGCCTTACTGGTGCTGGAATATCCTAAAAATATTCCATCAGCCACTTTGGCATCAAAGGTTCTTAATTTAGATTTCTCATTGTCATGGATGAAACACTTACATCCAAAAACATGAAAATATGAAACAGATGGGGTTTTACCTTTCCATACCTCATATGGAGTCTTATTATGTCTCTGGGCAATCAGGCACCTGTTCTGAGTGTAGCAAGCTGTATTAATGGCCTCTGCCCAATATCTTTGCGGAGTGTTGTATTCTGCCAGAAGTGTTCTTGCAGCTTCTTTGAGGGTCCTATTCCTCCTTTCTGCTACTCCATTTTGTTGAGGTGTTCTGGCAGCAGATGTCTCATGAAAAATCCCATGGTCCTTGCAGTAATCTGCAATGTGTGAATTCAAAAACTCTGTTCCTTTGTCACTTCTGATCCTGACTATGCTCTGGTTCTGCTCATTCTGAATCTGCTTGAAGAACTCTGGCAGCTTAGTCATAGTTTCATTTTTCTTAAACAAGAACATTACCCAAGTGTATCTTGAAAAGTCATCTACTATCACTAAGGTGTACTTCCTTCCACTGAAACTAAGAGGAGAAACAGGTCCAAACAGGTCCATGTGAAGTAGTTGAAGTACTCTGGTTGTGGTTGTGCTCTGGACATCCTTAAAGGAAGTCTTGGGTTGTTTACCCTTCTGGCATGAACCACAAACTTGATCCTTCTTAAACACTTCATTAGGAAGACCTCGGATGAGACCTTTTCTTGCAATCTTGTTCAATGTTTTGAAGTTAAGATGACACAATCTCTTGTGCCAAATCCAGCTGTTTTCTGCAGATCCTTTTGCGACCAGGCAAGCATTTCTTGGGCAACTGTTAAAATCTGCAAGATAAATGTTACCCTTCCTCAAGCCTATTAGCAAGATATCATTATAATCAGAAGACAAAACAGTGCATGAATCACTAGAAAACTTCACTGAGTATCCCTTGTCACAGAATTGGGATACTGAAAGCAGATTATGCTTGAGTCCTTCTACATAGTAGACTTCATCTACAGATACTCCATTGAAGGTCAACTTTCCAACTCCTCTGGTGACTCCATAGTTGTTGTCACCAAACATCACTCTTGGTCCATTCAATGGCTTGAAATCTTGGAGATTATCCTTCTGGAAGGTCATGTGCTTGGAACATCCACTATCAATGTACCAGACATGGTTGCTTGAAAATCCTTTCTCCAATGGACTCTTATCTACCTGCAGAGAAATCAATTAGGTCCCCTACTAGTGCTGGGTCCTGATTGGTTAGTTGCAGGTTTTGTAGGAATTCAAAGATAAAGATCAACCCTTGATGGATGAGGGGATCTTATCTTTCTTCCAAATCTATCTACCAGCACATGTCCTCTGACAATGACATATTGAGCTACTGGTCTGATAAGGACATCTTTCCTATAAACAGGTCTGGTGTACCTTTTCTCAAATCTGGCCTTTGGAATAGCCTGCCTCAAAGACATGGTCTTAAAGGTCTGGTTGTAAGGGTACATCCTAGAAGAACCATCTCTGGTGTCATAACTTCCCACATCAGTTGGTTTTCTATAGATGGGTCTGGAAGACCTCCTCTGGTTCTGATAATTAGACTTGCTCTGGTGATTATAGTTCCTTTGAGTATACCTATTCTGGAATTGATTCCTCTGAGAAAACTGTCTCTGGGGTACCTGGTGCTGTTGAACATTGTTCCTTCTCTGGTAGTTATTACTCTGATTGGTATTCCCCTTTCTTGAGTGTTTCCTTTGAGGTCCCCTAATCTGTTTAGGTTCCCTTTGAGGATTTCTCTGGGGTCCTCCAATTTGAGTAATTTCTACTCCTTGGGACTCATTGTTCACAGAACCATCAATCTTTAATGGTTCCCCTTTTTGACACTTATTCTCTAGCATCTTCTCTTCCAGAACAGTCAACTCTTCTGGACCATATGTTATGTGATTAACAGAGTGATTCCTTTTCCAGTCAGGATTGTGAACCACCTTGTAACCATTACCAGTTAAGTCTTTATCATCCCAGATTTCTACCAATTTACCATCTCTTACAGACTTGTCTTTATTATAAAAATATTTATGAGTTTTAGAGGTAATTCCAGAATATCCTAAACCACTCTTATCACAAATGCGCTGAGAAGACTCTGATATGATAGATACAACATATGGTATCTTAGGAGCTTCTCTGGGCATAGGTATCTCCTCTATGTTGTGAGCAACTTGTTTTCCCTTGATAAGAGTCTGGTATTTGGCTCTGAGTTCAGTGATCTCATCTTCTTGAGAGTTCTTTTCTTTCATGAGTTGATCTACCAGAGTATCTCTTTCTGTGATCTTATCCTGAAGTTCAGAGACTTCTTTGGAATGATCTTTCATGAGTTCTCTGGTGGATTTATGCTCATGAGAGAGAGATTGAACTTCAGCTCTGAGCCTACCATTCTCTTTCTCAAGTTTTTGACAGAGTTGGACACAATTTTGGAGATCTGATAGCATTTGTTGCATATCAGACTCTCTGGAGTTACCAGATGAATTAGAGGATTCAGTACATTTGGAATTTGATAAAACTAGAGTAGTTTCATTTACCTCAGTGATGTCTGCCATAAGACACACATCATCATCTGATCCAAAGTCAGAAGAAGAAGAACTGGAACTAGTATCCTCCTCCTCTGCTTCTGCCAGCAATGCTCTCTTATCTGCATATCTCATATCTCTCTTGGTCCTTTTCTCTTCTCTTTCCCTAGGAGTGAGTTGAGGACAATCATAACTATAGTGACCAGTCTTGTTGCATGTGTAGCAGGCATTGTCTCCTCTGGGACTAGGACTTGGCTCTCTCCTCCTCTGGTTGTAGTCTGATCTGGCAGGGCTACTCTCTCTCCTCTGGTAGTCAGGTCTGCCAGAGCTACCATCCCTCCTCTGATAATCTGATCTCCCGGAGTTGCCAGGGTTGTCATCTCTCCTCCTTTCTGGAGTTCTGATCTGGTCTCCCTTGAGTCTCCAGATGTCTTCTCCTTCTCTACAGGCTTGAAGGAACTCTTTCTGTCTCTGGAAGATTCCTTCCAATGCCTTTTGTACCTGCCATATTTTGAACTCATTTTATCTAATTTACGAGTTAGAAGTGCTACCTGCTCCTTGAGGCTCAAGTCATCTGCAGTAGACTCATTTGGCTTGACATCAGGCATGATGGTTGAAGAGAATGCAACACCTTTCTGACCAGAAGAGGAAACCTCTTCTGTTTGATCCTCCTCTTGAAGATCATACTCATAGGCTTTGAGATCAGACAACAGGAGATGATGATCCAGAGTATTGAGATCCTTGTTGTCCTTGATCACAGTGACTTTAATTCTCCACCTGCTTGTTAGTGAACGCAAGATTTTACTATTTATTTCTTTTTCAGAGTAGGTCTTACCTAAGGCACTAGCCTTGTTCAGGAGATTTGTGAGACGCATGTCCAGTTGGTCAATGGTCTCGTCTGGTTTCATCCTGAAGGTATCAAACGAGTGTTGAACAGCTTGGAGTTTGTTGTCTTTGATCTTCTCTGTTCCCTCACAGAGTAATGCCAGTTTGTCCCACATCTCCTTGGCAGTGGCACACGTTCTGACCTTTTCAATCACCTCTTTGGTAAGTGTGTTGATGATCTCTATTCTTGCCACCTGGTCCAAGTTGTAGATCTTTCTTTCATCATTATCAAGCTCATCTCTCTTTTTGAGAATTCTCTGCCTGGGGACTCTATCCTCTACAGTTTTCTGGGCAGCTTCACTAGTTTCTTCTCTGGACTCTGACCTGCCACTATCAATAGGAGTCCAGTAAAATTTGATGGGGCTACTTTCAACCACATCTAACATGCGGTGGTGAATAGCTCCAAGATGATTGCTCATCATGAAGCTCCAGTGGCTGTAATCCTCAAAAGAGAATTCTGGGAGCTTACGGCTCTTGTAAGAAGATTTTGCAGACATTTTGATCAAATTAAGGGAAATAACAAGAACTTGAACAAAAGCACTAACGAGCAATGGATCTGCCCGGTGACCACCAAAAGCTTTTCAAAGCAGTGGTCGTTGGACACACTGCTCTGATACCAATTGTAGGATCAAGCGCTTGCCACTAGACTAAAAGCCCGGACTTGTAGTGAGGTGCTACTTTATTTCCTTTAACCATATCTAGCTGCAGCGCCACGGGTCGAATAGCCTCCACCGGACTTGGCGCACCGGGCCTTTATCGCGCCCGACTCGGCTGGGAGATGCTGGACTCCGCACCCAACAATCCCCCCCCCAGCATCTGCCAGCCCTCTTGGCCAACAAATGCCTTCCACTGGGATTCGAACCCGTGACCTGTGCTTTGATACCACTTGTTAGTCCCACTAGTTAGATTAATTGCGGAAGCTTAAGTTAAATGTCTTTCAAATTCTTTTTACAAGAGAATAAAAGGCAATAAGACAGTAAGTAAAATAAAGCAATAAAGAACACAAGATATATAGTGGTTCGGATTTGAATATCCTACGTCCACTCTCCCTTATATCCAAGGGGTCTCACTAACAACCGACTAACTCACTTACTTACTGGAATTTAGGAAGTACCAGTTCCTTCTTACACCTCTTTAGATTTAACTTAAATCTAAAGATCAACAGCCAACAACCTTGTCTGATAGATGAACAGGTTGTGGTTTCAATAACTCCTTTAGAGTAGATGGAATATTATGAACAGTAAGAGTGCTTGGAATGAATATCAAAAGCTTGGATCAACTTGTGCGCGTATGGTATCTTTAGAGCTTTTTCTTGAACTGCACTCTTGTATTTATAGAGGGGATTAGGGCTAGCCGTTGGAGGGCTAATCCAATCAGATCCTCTATATAAGGAAGCTTCAATCAATCAATTCCCTAATTGATTGATTGGGTTGGTGGGATCTTGGATTGATTATCTTCAAAACTTTCCAATCCTGATCTTATTGACTTGATTTGAATCACCAACGGTCAATAGCTTCCTCTGCCTAACTCTGATTCTCTCCAGAGAAGGCAAGACCAGACACCAGGCAACCTCGGTGTCATCTGGTCTTAATCTGGTGAACAGCCGGAATACTCAGTGGAAACATGAGATCAAACTGAGCATCTTTTGTTCCACCAGACTCGTCTGGTCCGGACTCGTCTGGTCCGGACTCGTCTGGTCTGGGGAAGATCCTCTGGCTCTGGTCTGTTCTCATCTGGTGAAGTCTTCTGGTGGAGTCCTCTGGTGAAGTCCTCTGGTGGGGTCTTCTGGTGACTCTTCTGGTGAAGTCTTCTGGTCTGGCAGTTCCCCCTAGACTAAGTCCTAATCTATATCATCATCTGGCTAACAGGTCCAGATGGTCCTATTACATCTTCTGGTTTGTTTTAACTCATCAAAACTAACAGTTTTTATCCTAACAGGTTTATCTAGGGAGGACGTCCGCATCACCTTAGTTAAATTAGGGTCTCTTTAATTAAGCACAATCTATTAACTTGTTTAGTGGATTAGTGAAGTTGATTGATAGGATAAAGTATTAGGATTAATTCTTGAGCTTTTCATCTTACAATCTTATACTTAGGTTATTTCTTGCACATCACGGTTATTTTGATTATGTACCGGCTCCGTTAGTATACGTAGGGATTCCTATCCTGAGCATCACCCTTTTATATTTGAGACAAAACCCTTAGATAATTAACTCATTTCTTTCTTTTGCATTAGTAGAGTAGAATAGTTTAGATTTAATAATTTTCAATCCCCAAACATACACTCATATTAAGTACGACACGTAGATCTTCAGGGATCTATTCGTATACATACCTTCCCTTGGGTTCGATAATACTTGGTCCCTATACTTGTAAATACTAATGTGATCCCATACTCTTGTGGGGTAACTTCTAGTAAAAGCTAGTAAAGTTCGGTTCAAGTCAATGGCACCATTGCCGGGGAAGGCGATGTATGTCATTTGAGTAGGACTTGTAGATAGCATAGTAGTTAGTAGTGAGTACTTTATTTTCTGTTTTATTTTTATTCGTGTGGCAGTTGCGTTGTGATTCTTCTGTTAGTGTTTCAAGCATATGAAAACACACTCGCAAGGAGAAATGAGCGAAGAGAGAATACCGTTGGATCCTGAAACGATAGAAAGAAGAAACCGAGTCTTCTTAAGAAGGATGAACACTACCGAAGACAAAGACAACATGAATCTAAATGGAATTGTGGATTTAGACAAAGCTGCTGCAGAGTACAATGCTATAGTGGAACAGTCGGATGGAGTTGAGGGTAGTAACAAGTAATTGCCCCTAGGGGAAACTCAAAACTAACACCCGAACCAGCAAAACCAGAACAACTCTGCACAAACTCAAACCTAAAACCAAAGCCAAAACATTCACCCGAATAACCCGTTCAACAACCCTGCTTACCCACAGAACAATTTACCTTATCCTTACCCATACCTACCATATCCATATCCACCATACCTGTATCCCCCACCTCCTGTTTATAACCAACAACCAGTACATCAACTACCACCAGTCCAATAAGTACCGGTACAACCCGTTTGTCCTCAGCACGTTCCTCAGAAAACCGATCAGAACATGGCTATTCGAGGAAGGTTTGCTGCACAGCCGCAACAGTACTATGATGGAGTGGCATTGCCTCCAGTAGAGGCAAACAACTTCTCAATTTCCCCTGGAATTCTAAAGCTACTTACCGAGAATCAATTCAAGGGGGAGGTTGGGAAGGAGAATCCTCATACTCATCTGAGGAGTTTTCTGATGATCGCATCCACGTTCAATTATAACGGCATGTCTGAAGATGTTAAGAGGTTGAGGCTATTCCCATTCTCTTTAATGGGAATAGCAAAGGAGTGGTACGATAACACGCTCCCACGGGGAGGTGTAACCACATGGGCCGAGCTCGAGCGTCTGTTCCTCGAGCGATTCTACCCTCCATCTAGAACTATTAGAGCAAGGATAGAGATCTCTTCCTTCCACCAGAAGTAAGGAGAAGACTTACGTCAGGCGTGGGAAAGATACTCTAATATGTTGATTGAGTGCCCGCAGCACGGGTACAATGAGGGAGATATCATGGTTTTCTTCTATAGTGGAGCCAGTAAGGCTGGTCATGCCCATCTTGACGCGTGTGCTAGTGGAGCGTTCCTGAACCAAGGTACAACGAGATGTAGAGAGATCGTTGATAATATTGTCACGAATGCTGGGGCATGGAATGAGGATCCCGAATTTCAGAGAGCTTATCAGATTGAGGAGAGTGAAGGGACGAGGAAGCTGTTGATGGCAATGATGGAGAAAGTGAGTGAGAAAGTGGACCAACCAACAGTTCAGCAAGAGGTAGCCAACTATATGAGAGGCCCTTATTACAATCAGAATGGGTATCCACAAGGTGGTAATCAATTTGGAAGGACCTCCTATGGCCAACCATTTGTACCACCTGTTCCACAGCCTCCTCCTAATCAGTGGAGGAATAACCAAGGCTATCAAGGAGGCCAGCAGCCTCAACAAAATCAATAGAGAAAGAACGAGAATTTTTCATATGCTAATCTGAAGGCCGGAATTACAGTTCCTCTAGGTGTTGATCCAGGTTCGAAACCCCCGGGTGGAGAAGGCTGTTCCTCAACTGAGGAGATGTTGAGAGCTATCCTTCAGAAGGTGGAGGAAGGAAGATTGTCCTATTTGGAGTATGATGTTAAAGAGTTGCATAAGAAAGGTGATCAGCGTGATCAAGAGCTCCAGAAGAGAGACGTAGAGCTGAATCGAATTCAGCAAGAGAACAATTGGCGGTTCACTTCTATGGAGTACCAGATTAGCCAGATCACAAAATCATTGGGTAGAGAGTCGGGTAAATATCCTTCTACGCTGGAGGGGAACCCAAAAGAGCATTGCAAGGCGATCCAGCTTAGAAGTGGGACCAACTATGATGGTCCTCAGATGCCTGCTGATTTTGAGACGCCCCAAGGTGAGATTGAGATGGAGGGACAAGAACATAAGAAAGATGGAGATGAGACAGTTGAGGAAGAAATTGAGATAGAGAGCAAAGAGCCTGAAGAGGAAGGCATTGAGAAGATTGAGAGAGTTCCAAAGTGGAAGAAGGCAAAGGAAGCAAGGGAGAAAGTGAAAGAGACCGAGCGTGGTGTATGGGGGGTACCCAAATCGGTGATACCCGTCCCATATCCACAGCGCTTCATGAAGAAAAAGCTTGATGAGAAATTCGCTAAATTCCTTGATATTTTTAAGAAATTGTATATTAACATTCCTTTTTATGATGCTTTGGAACAGATGCCAAATTATGTCAATTTCTTGAAGGACTTAATTGCGAAGAGACGGAGAGTTGATGAGCCCAAGTTGGTGCAGCTGAACTATGAGGTGAGTGCATTAGTGCACAAAGCGCTTCCACCGAAGTTGAAGGATCCCGGGAGTTTCACGATCTTATGTGATATCGGGAATGGAGTTAAGAAGGGAGCGTTGTGCGACCTTGGGGCGAGCATCAACCTATGCCCTTGTCGTTATTCAAGAAGTTGGAGGGTGGAGAACTTCAACCGACAATGATGACACTTCAACTTGCTGACCGGTCTATTACTCGACCTCAAGGTGTAGTTGAAGATGTCCTCGTGAAGGTTGGGGATCACATATTTCCAGCCGATTTTGTAGTGCTTGACATGGAGGAAGATGAGCACGTTCCATTGATCTTGGGAAGACCGTTCTTAGCAACGGCCGGAATGGTGCTAGATGTGGCAAATGGGAAGATCACGTTGAAAGTTGACGATCAAGAGATAAAGATTTCCCTGTATGAGGCCATGAAGTACCCAAAGGAGGATGAAAACTGTTATTACATGGATGCAATTGATCCTCGTGTTGAAGACATACCTCCTATCCCTAATCTTTCGTTTAGTCATGATTTTGATAATCCTTCACTTGATGATTTAACCTATGAGCAGTATGATCTTGATTATTTTGATAGGGATAAAGGGAAGAAGTTGAAGAATGAAGAAGTGAAAAATGTGGACGTGGTCCAGTTGGAGGGGAAATGAGGAGTTAAGAAGAAAAAGTCCAAGCGCAAGAAATTGCTTAGTAAGACTCCTCCAGATAAAGGTGAGAAGAAGTTGAGACCCCCACCACTTGAGGTGGAGAAGGAAGCAAAAGAACTCATGATGAATGGGAATGGAGGAAATAAAGTCAACCACCACTCTTATGAGAGTAAGGGAGGTAAATTTGAGTATCATGTCCCATAAGCTCATTTGAGTTTGGTCCGGCATGAGGACCTTAAAAATAGCACTGAATGGGAGGCAACCCATTTTTTATTTGCTTTTGAAAGTTTTATGTTATTAGGGTGTTGTTGAGTCATAAGTTCTAACCTCGTACTTGAGGGTTTTATTTTGTAGGCTTGCCTTGAGGGTGAAGGAGTGCCAAAGAAGTGGAGATTGAAGGGACCAACTCCGAGACAAGAGAGTGTGCCAAGTTGTTAGGAGAAACTAAATTATTGGGAATAGGTAACCCACAACCCAAAACTTAGACCTCTTCACAAGGTCAAAGTTTGGGGGGTGGAGTATTTATGTGTTTTATGACATATGCACAGGCGCACATCCTCTCTTTGAGTTGAGTTTGGTTATATAATTTATATTGAGATGCTCCTTGATATGATATTGCTTTGATGTGCTAATACATATATCATGCCTATCAATCATCTTGTGTTTGTTGATTGCTATCTTTGAGTATGATTTCATGAGTAGGGTGAATTGTGAAGTTGAGTTAGAGATTTTCTTGTGTGAGTATAGGATTTAGAGTTGATTTGAGAGGGAACTAGTATACTACTATTGCCTTTTTTGAGTACGTGTGTGATGAGAATGAGAATTCACTAGGACTAGCATGGATGTGAAAGCCGTGAGATTTGAGTCTTTTGAGATTTTGATGCATGAGTTGATCTCTTCGTTTGTGAGTGAGTCGCACCTTAGAGGATGCTAGAACTTGTGTGTGCTCTTGCTTCTTGATTGTGTCTAGTTTGATATGCCGAATGTGATCTTAGGCCATCTTTGTTTTGAATGAGTCACTTAGCCAAAAAATTTCCTTACCATTGATATTTGTTCCTTGTTAGCCAGTTTGAGCCTTAAGCCTATTTCATTTGCTAGAACATTTAAACACTATTCCAAGTTCCTAAGCCTTTTTATCTCAATTTGAGTGGAGAATAGGAAAAGTGTGAAGGTTGAAGGGATTGAGTTGAGTTGAGAAAAGGAATTATGATGGTTGAGTGGTGATAAAAGAAGGGTGTGATGAGATATGAGTTGTGGGAAAGAACAAAAAAATTTGAGAATGAGCAAAAGAAAAAAAAAAAGCTCATATGTATGTCTGAACAAGAAAAAAAAGAGTTGAGTGATTGAAAAAGGTGAAAAGAGTTGAAAAAAAAATTGAGGTGTTGAGAGTAAAGGAATTGATGTGCATTATGTGAAGATGTTAAAGAAGTATGTTCCTTGTACCGAAGTACCAAAGTTTGATTTTCTATTCTCCATTCACTTGAGTCACTTATCCCATATAGTTATCCCACCTGTCCAAAGAGCCTACATTACAACCTTGAGAAAGTCCTATTTGATTCGGCATTGATTTCTAGAGTATCGTCGAAGTTGAGAGTGTATACAAGCCTATGGCTGCTGATATGTGTGATTGATTGATTGATTGAGTGAGTCCCTAATCATTGATATACACTTGTGAGGGAGTGAAACACATCGTTGAGTGCACATCCATGTTTGATCTTAGTGTTTGTTGCAATTGTTGCATGAGTATGATAAAGGGAGTGAAAGTTTGAATACGTGTGAACGATCTTTGAAACTCGAGTCCATTTACTTGCATGATTTGATTCTTTGACTCATTCCTAACAATTTTACTTGACTTATTATTTCATTGCTTGAGGACAAGCAATATGGTAAGTTTGGGGGGGGGGGGGTTGATTAGGCGTGAAATTGTTATGTTTTGGTGCCCAATTTGCCCATGTTTTGAATGTTTTTTATGAGTGTTTGGAGTCAATTGAGTATTATTTTTATAAACTCATTAATTTGTCTCTTTGATTTTTATAGATGGATAGAGAGTAAAAAGAGGAGTTCGTAGGACTTTGAATCGGTCAAAACAGGCTCCCGGTTGAGAAGATATGAAGATTTTACTAACAAGTGTACAACAGCCGAAAACCACTCGAGCAGCTCGAGCGCTAGTGCTCGACCCCTTGCACCATTCGACCTTTTGCTCGAGCACTAATCTATTTTTGCCTCCGGATGCATTTTTTCGGCCCATGAGTTCCCGATTCGCCCCGACGCTTATATATACTCATTCCAAACTCATTTTGGAGGATAACCACATACCAACACATATTTTTACATACTTTGAGCAAGGAGAAAGCTTGGGAAGGAGTTTTGAAGAATTTTATACGTTGTAATCGAGGTTTTAATTTACGAATTCTTAGTTTTAGTATTTCTTTTGAACGTATTAGATTAATTCTTTCTTTCTTTACTCTTTGAGACGATTAAACCTAGTTTTTCAGATTTATATAGATTTCTTTGGAGACTTTAATTTGTTCTTTCGTTTATGTTCTTGATTTTATTAGTTAATTCAATTATGCATATGTTTATTGTTCTTGTGATTGCTTTGATTATTCAAACCACCATGTTAGGCTAGAACCCTTGTATGCTTGGGGTAGGATGAACTCGTAGAAGTAGGACGTTGGTACATAATTAGGATGACATGTGATGTTTAGTTTTAATTCTCTTAATTAATGAACGCTTAAAATAAATTCCGGATTTACCTTCGAATTTCGTACGAAAATTGTTAGAGAGAGGACGATCTTATCATTCTTTAATAACTATTAGACTTAACTAGAGGGTTTAGAAGGGGTTAATTCATCTACCAGTTTATCTAGGGAGGACGACCGCATCACCTTAGTTAAATTAGGGTCTTATTAATTAAGCACAATCTATTAACTTGTTTAGTGGATTAGTGAAGTCGATTGATAGGATAAAGTATTAGGATTAATTCTTGAGCTTTTCATCTTATAATCTTATACTTAGGTTATTTCTTGCACATCACGGTTATTTTGATTATGTATCGGCTCCGTTAGTATACGTAGGGATTCCTATCCTGAGCATCACCGTTTTATATTTGAGACAAAACCCTTAGATAATTAACTCATTTCTTTCTTTTGCATTAGTAGAGTAGAATAGTTTAGATTTAATAATTTTCAATCCCCAAACATACACTTCAGGGATCTATTCGTATACATACCTTCCCTTGGGTTCGATAATACTTGGTCCCTATACTTGCCAATACTAATGTGATCCCATACTCTTGTGGGGTAACTTCTAGTAAAAGCTAGTAAAGTTCGGTTCAAGTCAGTAGTCCTCCCTAGATAAACCGGTAGATGAATAAACCCCTTCTAAACCCTCTCGTTAAACCTACTAGTTATTAAAGAGTGATACGGTCGTCCTCTCTCTAACAATTTTCGTACTCAATTCAAAGATAATTCTAAGGTTTATTTTAAGCATTCAATTAATTAAGAGAATTAAAACTAAACATCACGAGTTATCTTAATTACGTACCAACATCCTACTTCTACGAGTTCATCCTATCCTAAGCATGCAAGGGTTCTAGCCTAACATGGTTTTAACACTAACAAGATTAATTAAATATACAACGAGCGTAAACATGACGATTTGAAGTAAGAAACTAAAAAGCATAAACTAGGGTTTATAAGAAAGAAATTTAATCTAAGAACGAAAATCCAATAAAGAATAAATCAAAGGT
The DNA here is from genome assembly GCA_947034835.1 of Ballota nigra. NCBI lineage: Eukaryota > Viridiplantae > Streptophyta > Magnoliopsida > Lamiales > Lamiaceae > Ballota > Ballota nigra. Next base: position 90,697,080 of record OX344720.1, on the reverse strand, counting down.
TTCAAGTTTTAAGTATCGAAGAAAGAAAGAAAATAAAATCAAACTTTAACTACGAATTCGTAACGTAAAACCTAGATGAAAAGTAAAAACTAAGCTTGCTTGAACTCTTGAAACTCTCCTCTCTCCGAAAACTATCTCAAATTGTGTCGTGGTTGTTAAGTGGTACTGAAAAACGAACTCAGAATGGGTATAAATAGGCAACGGGTCGAATTGGACTTGCATGGGCCGAAATCCTCGTCATGCTCGAGTACAGCTCGAGTAGGGAGTACTCGAGCAAAGCAACTCGAGTAACAAAATCCTCTAGAACGTGAAAAGTACTCGAGATAAGGAGCTCGAGTAGTGACTACTCGACCAGCTCTAGCTCGAGTGCACTACTCGAGTGCTCGAGTAGAGGCTACTTAACCGAGTCCTAATCGAGTGCTCTACTCGAGTACTTGAGTAGTAAGTACTCGAGCCCTTCTTGCTTGAGTATTCAAGTGATACTTTTGCTCGCACGAACTAATACTTTTCGTATTTCTCCTATATCTTCTCATTCGGGCATCCGTTTGAGTCGATTCAAAGTCCTACGAACTCTATTTTCCATCCTCTATCCATCTATGAGCATTAAAGAGGTAAATTCATTAGTTCATAAAAATAATACTCAATTGACTCTAAATACTCATTAAAATCACTAAAAACATGGGCAAATCGAGCTATAAAACAAATTCACGCCTAATCAATCGTACGTACACCCTAAGTGTAATTCCTATTGGATATAAATGAGTATTTGTAAAAAAAAAAACTAAATGAGAATAACAAAGTGGTGATCAAGATTAGTAGCTCAGTGGGTTTTCGTAGATACCTAATATTGATTTTGAACAAGCATATTCTCCTGATATAAATAATATAAAGTTCTGCTACAATATATTCCTAGCAGCAAAAATGCAGTTGATGGACCTTGTGACCGTATATTTATTTGGTTATTGGATGTCAATATTTATATGATCCTGAAAGGATTTAAGATTCTCCTGGCAAGGAATGATGAAAATTACAATATGTATAATATAAAACTACAAATTGCTATTATATGGCCTAAAACAGTCGGGTTGAATTGTGGTACAATCAACTTAGTGAGTTCCTCCTGAAGAAGGAATATGTGAAAAATCTAATTTGAAATAAAAGTCTTGGTGAATACCAATATTAAATTTTCCCTGAAGGAAAAATAAATTTGAGCATTTCCCTGAAGGAAAAATGAATTTGATATCTCCCTAAAGGACAAATGAATTTTATATATCAATTAACATACTTGAAGGTATTGTGAAAGATTTATATGTATATATATTTTCTATATTGATATTTGTTTAATCAATTTGAGTGCATTTGTACTTGGACTAGAAGTTCTTTACGTAGGCACCATTGGTGAAATATGGATGCTAGTTATAAGTATGATCCTCATGCTATTATATTTTTGTTTGCACTAGTGGTATGATATCATGGATGTTTGTTAAATAATCTATTGTTACCACCTTTTCAAACCACTCAGTGATTATCACCCTATATGAGGTTTCACGAGAATGTGTTTGAAAGACTTTGGTACAACACGTTTGTGATTCATCTGGTATTTACTAGAAGTAATGAGAAAACACATACTCCCATAATTCTTTTATTCGCACGAACTCTAGAAGAGTGTTGTAAATATTTTATAATTATGGACATTACTTATAGGATATGAAACTTAATGGGTCAAGATGCCTAATGGGCTTTTACGGTTACATTCCTATCATTAGTATAAATATATCATTGATTATTGTATTGTATACATAATAGAGAACACACATAAATATAGTGAAACCCTCCATACTTGGTACACCCTAGACGTAGTCATTCATGATGAATTGGGTAAACAGATTTGTGTTTCCGTTTTTTTATTTTACAACAATATAGATGTTGTTGAGTTTTACTGGGACGAACACCATGTTCGACGCAACAGAAGTTATAGATTCACCAACAGTGAATCAAATACATGGTTGTATAACATAAAACTTAAAGGATGAATAAACAATATAAATCCTTACAATTCTTCGAAGATGGTATCCACAAAATTTACGTTCACAGATCCGCAAAGATTTTCCAGCGTTGAATCCTGAGACGAATTTACTAGGAAAATTCAACTAGAGATTTTATGGAGAGATTATGAAGTAATTGAAGTCATATATTAATGAATCCCTACAAACTTATATTTATAGGGAAAGCCCAACTTAAATCTTAAGCTATCAAGATTAGGAAATATATTCACTAACCTTGCAGATCAAATTTCATAGATTTGATTTCTCTTTCTATATAAAATCCTACAATAATATTCCATATATTATTCTGGGATTCCTATTAAATTAAATCTAATTTAATTAAATAGTAATAATAATTGATTTGAAATAAATATATTATTAATTCTCCATAAATTAAATATTAAATCCAATTTAATACTTAATCAACCAACTTTAATATGCGAAGTGAATTACTTGTTGTGTGACCCATAGGCCCTCATATATCGAGTGATTAGTCAAACTAACGGTCTTAAGTTAACCCTAGATAATAAATCAGACACTCTCAATATATGAGGTACGTTGCGAGGAAATGTGCAACTACCTGTAACTAAACGTGGGCTATTTTGATAATGTCCTTTCATTCACGAATGCTCGATTAAGTCTTGAACATGATGAAGTGTCTATTCAAATAAGTTAACCATATTTTCTCTAATCATTAATTGATCACTCATGTCACATTGGTCACAAATTCCAAGTTGACGTGCATCGGCCAATGACTTAGATCCAATTATGATGAGAAGACGGGTATTCTTTCTAAATCCACATTTAGAAATGGATCCTATTCTTGTTTAAACTACCACGAACATGCATTTCGTGATGAACTCAATCCAAGCCATATCTACCCATGGAAGGGTGCAAGTGTCGATCATGGTCAAAGTTCATCACTCCATATATGTCGTGCGTATTGACCTCAAGTCAAAGGAATATCACATCGATTCCACTAACCGAGACACCCATAGACACATAATGTGAAATTACATCAAACAATTTCTCTGATGGGTATATCAATACCCTCTAAGGTATCTGTGCATCCATCATGAGACAACTAGTATTTCTTAGTAAGTGAGATATTACTACACCCTCTAACGCACACCAATCTCAATTGCATCATCAATATCTCATTCTCAATAATTTTCGATCGAAACTATTTGAGAATCATGCTTTAGTCATCTGAGTTCTCACAATCTCAATGACAGCAATGACTCATATGAACACAAATAAGAATAAATGCAAACAACCAAACATAATATTCAAACAAGTGTAATGTCTTATATTCAATATTAAATAAACAATAATATTAAAATCAAAACTGAATATTATCTTAGTATTATGTCCTCACAATAGAATTGTCTCTAGGACACTAACACTAACAATCTCCCACTTGGACTAGAGCCAATCACCTACATGTCAAACCCCTAGACCATTAAAATGTCTAGTGTGTACATGAACACTCAAAGCTTTGGTGAAAGGATTAACCAGACTATCTTCTGTGGGAATACGTTCTAACTCTATTTCTCCTCTATCAATTATCGCTCATATTAAGTGATAACGCCTAGGTACATGCTTGTTTCTGTTATTGGATCTCGGTTCCTTTGCCGGTGCAATCACACCATTATTATCACAATATAACTTTATTGGACTACTGGCACTCGAAACTACCCCTAGTTCACTTAAGAACTGTTTTGTCCATATAGCTTCTTTTGTAGCTTCTGCCGCAACAATGTACTCTGATTTGGTTGTCGAATCCACATTCATTTCTTGCTTGGAACTATTCCAATTGACCGCCCACCATTGGGAGAGAAAATATATCCTGACTACAACTTGTAATCATCACAGTCGAACTGGAAACTTGCATCAGCATAGCCAGTCACAACTAACTCTGAATGTCCACCGTAGACAAGAAAATATTTTTTTTAATACGTTTAAGGTACTTCAGAATATTCTTGACAACAATCCAATGAGGTTCACCTGGATTCTGCTGGTATCTACCAGTAATGCTGACAGCGAAGGCCACATCAGACGTAGTACAAGTCATGACGTACATGATGGAACCAATTGTAGATGCATATGAAACATCCTTCATGTGCTGGATATCAACTTCTTTGGAAGGACAATCCTTCTTTGATAGTTTTATCCCATGACATGTCAGTAGAAAACCTCTCTTAGAGTTCTCCATCACAAATTACCTCAGCACCTTATCTATGTAGGTGGATTGTGACAGCCCCAATATTTTTTTGGATCTATCCCTGTAGATCTTGATCCCTAAGATGTAGCATGCTTCACCAAGATCCTTCATCAGGAAGGTCTTTGATAACCAATCTTTCACAGACTGCATAAGCGGTATATCGTTTCCCATAATCAATATATCGTTGATATATACGACTATAAAGACAATATTATTCCCATTGCATTTACGATAAATGTAAGGATCTTCAAAATTTTTGATGAAGTTAAGGATTTAACAGCTTCATCAAACCGAATATAAAACTCCTAGAAGTTTGCTTTCAATCCATAAATGGATCGTTTAAGCTTGCACACGAGATTAGATTTTGGCTTTGATATGAAACCTTTCGGTTGAGTCATAAACACTTTCTTATCAATATTACCACTGAGGAAAGTTATTTGACGTCCATCTGCCAAATCTCATAGTCGTGGTATCCTGTTATCGCAAGTAAAATTAGAATGGATTTGATCTTAGCAACTGGTGAGAAAGTCTCATCATAGTCAATATCTTTACGTCGACTATAAATTTTTGCCAACAATCTAGCTTTGTAGGTTTATATTTTGCCATTTGTGTCGGTCTTACACTTGAAGACCCACTTGCAACCTATGGGTCTAACCTCTTTTGGAAACTCAACTAAGTCCCAGACTTGATTGGTGTACATCGAGTCCATCTCAGATTTCATGGCTTTATGCCACTTCTCTGAGTCAATATCTAATGTTGCCTCAGTGTAAGTTTTAGGATCGTCTTTATCTAGGACCTCCACATCATCATGTTCCTCTACAAGAAAACCATAATATCTAGTGGGTGGATTACGAATCCTAGTAGACTTATGGAGTTGTGGTTGTGCAGGTTGTACATTCTGATCGTGAAAATTTTGTGGTGCAACAACTTCATCATTAACCGGAGAGTTCTCAAGAGCAACACTTTCAGATGTCCCTTGGGCGGAAGTTTGAACTATGTTGTTCTTATTCAGCCCATTTGGAGTTCATTGCGAAGGTAATGCAACTCCAATTACGCTCTCACTGGCTGAAAGAGGACCACTTAGCGATAAACTTCCACCATGAGAGTTGTTGAATGCTCCCACCGATTCTTTGTCATGTTGCTTTAACAAATCATCAGTCTCTATGTTAATTTGTGGTTCTTGAATTTCTTCAAGTTCTACCTATTTACGACCTTGTTCCTTAAAGACACAGTCTTCTTCGAGGAACTTGGCCTACCTAGAAACAATCACTGTTGTTTCTCAGGTAGATAGAAGTAAAATCCTATGGTTTTTTAGGATATCCCACGAAGTAAGCATCCCTTTCACAATCGCGGGGCAACCCCACGATTTGATATGTGTAAAAATTGGCTTCTTGCCACACCATAGCTCATATGGCATTCGCTCAACCAATTTAGATAGAATCCTATTCAGAATGTAAATTGAGTTTGTAACGCGTATCCCCATAAGAATGTTGGAAGAGAGGAAAAGCTCATCATGGACCTCACCATGTCTAACAAGGTTCAGTTTCTTCTCTCGGACACACTGTTCATTTGTGGTGTCTTGGGAGGAGTCCATTGCGATTGGATTCCATGTAACTTTAAGTAATCAGTGAATTCATGGCTAAGATATTCACCTCATCAATCTAATCGAAGAGTCTTGATACTCTTACCAAGTTGTTTTCTACTTCAGCTCTATACTCTTTGAATTTTTCAAAAGATTCGGATTTGTGTTTCATAAGATACATGTAGCCTTATCTCAAGAAATCATCAGTAAAAGTGATAAAGTAGCCGAAGTGATCCATAGCTAGAGTGGGCAATGGTCCACATACATCACAGTGGATCAACTCTAGAACTCTTTGGGTAGGAGCCCCTTTCCCAGAACCCCGATAGAACTGTGGACCGGGCGTAAGCCCAATTTAAGATGCATGAGAATTTGGGGGTGTCCAGCATACGTGCTAGATAAGAAAGGCGGTAAATTGGATCCATGTTTAGAATTAAGGTTGTTTAAAGGATATCACATGGGAACGAAAGGGTGTATGTTCTATAGTCCCAAGAATCAAAAGACCGTATTTTGCACACTCTTTAAATTCTTGGAGGAAGACTATATGAACAAAAAAAAGCCCAGAAGTGAGATTATCTTAGACGAACTAAGTGGGAAAACTCCTATACCAAGTATACAAGATGAAATACCAATCGTCGTACCTTCACAACTGGAACCCCGTCGTAGGGGGAGGTTTATTAGACAACTCGAAAGATTCATGGGAATAGGAGAATCTTCGAATTTGATTCCCGACGATAAATCGGACCCATGGACATACAATGAGGCAATCCAAGACAAAGATGCGGAATCTTGGCAAACGGCAATGGAAGCCGAGATGGGCTCAATGGATCATAATCAAGTGTAGGAGCTGGTCGAACTACCCAGTGGGGTAGAACTCATTGGATGTAAGTGGGTATACAAGAGGAAAAGAGGACCGGACGGAAGGGTTGAGACCTTCAAGGCAAGGCTAGTGGCAAAAGGGTACACTCAGAAAGAAGGGATTGATTATGAGAAAACCTTTTCGTCTGTAGTTATGCTTAAGTCCATTCGTATTCTCTTGTTGATGGTTGTGCATCTAGATTACAAGATCTGGCAAATTGATGTCAAGACGGCTTTCCTTAATGGAAGTCTTGACGGGTTAGATATCTATATGCAACAGCCTAAAGATTTTATTGAAAAAGGCCAAGAACATCTCGTATGCAAGCTCCAGAGATCCATTTATGGACTTAAGCAAGCATCACATACTTGGAACTAGTGTTTTGATCAGGTTATTAAGTCTTATGGGTTTGATCAAAACGAGTCAACAGTTGTGTGTATAAAAAGTGTAACGGAACTGCGGTGGTATTCTTAGTATTATACGTAGACGATATTATGCTCATTGGAAACAATGTAAAGGTATTGTCAGACATAAAGGTATGGTTGTCAAAACAGTTTGATATGGACTTAGAGGAAGCCAGTCATATCCTTGGGATCAAGATCACTCGCGATCGCAAGAAAAGGATGTTGGGCTTATCGCAAGCTTCATACATTAACACTGTTTTGAAGCATTTCAGCATGCAAGATTTCAAAGAAAGGTTTTGTACCTTTTAGGCACGGAATCCATCTATCAAAAGAAATGTGTCATAAGATGCAAGCGGAGATAGATGACATGAAAGGTGATCCGTACGCTTCGGCCGTCGGAAGCCTTATGTATGCAATGCTGTGTACGAGACTGGATATCTGCTTTACCATGGGTATGGTGGCAAGATATCAAAGTAATCCCGGGAAAGACCATTGGACTGCTGTAAAATGCATCCTGAGGTATCTGAAAAGAACTTGTGATAGTCTAATTCCCATGGGATACACGGACTCGAATTTCTAATCAGACCTAGACTCCAGAAAGTCTACCTCGGGTAGTGTATTTTGCATGGGAGGAGGAGCCATTTCATGGAGAAGCGTTAAGCAGAAATACATCGCCGATTCGACCATAGAAGCCGAATATGTAGCTACTTGTGAAGCAACGAAAGAGGCAATATGGTTCAAGAACATCTTAGTGGACTTGGACGTAGTTCTGAATTTACCGGACATGATCACTATCTTTTGTGACAATGCCAGAGCAATTGCAAATTCAAATGAACCGAGAGCCCACAAGGCCAGCAAACACATAGAAAGAAAATACCAACTTATACGAGAAATCGTTAAGAGAGGAGATAAAGAGGTGGCAAAGATAAACGTCGGAGGACAACCTAGTATATCCATTCACAAAGGGTCTGCCTCAGAGTACATTCGAGAGACATGTGGATGGAATGGGTGTCAAGACTATTGTCAATCTACTTTAAGTATAAGTGGGAGGAATTATTAGGTTAGTGTAGGTTGACATGAGATGTCACGTAGAAACTACTCTAGACATGCATGGTGTATACTAAAAAAACAGACTTTAAGTATAAGTGGAAGATTGTTGGAGTTATACGTGAAAGTATGCTTTTACTTTGTATAACACATGTATTAAACACTTATTTATGAGAATATATCTTTTATCGCATTTGCTTTAGATATGAATGAATGTTGAATATTTATTGCAACTGATGGTCCCGTTTCGAAGGGCAAAATGGGAATTCAGGAGCACAAATTTTTTTTTTTTTTAAAACCTTCGCGTCGCACCCTGACTGAGTTCAGTGAAGGATTCTCAAGTCACTGCGTTGCTGAGAGTCAGAGCTATCAAGTCAGTGATGAGACTTGAAAGCTCAGGCTCTCAACAAGGCAGTGACTCGAGAGACTGAACTCTCGAGTGCCTAGCCTGATCTGGTCAGTGAGAGGAATCTCTCTGACCTGATTGCTTAACTAAAGTTTTCTTAACAAAGCTCTCAGTGAGCTGATTTTCACAACACTTTAGTAAATACTTGAGCAATAAACAACGCAAGGTTTAACGTGGTTCAGAGTCTCAATACTCTTACATCCACGGCCTGATTTAACAGGAAATCCACTCACTTGGATTCTTGTTTTTAACGTGCCAAGGTGCACTTACAACTGGACTCACGCCACTCACTGGGCTGCCTCTCCTCACCTCACTACAAACCTAACATTCTCTGAAAGGGTTTAGTTTGGTTTGGTTTTCTCCAACTAGGTGAGGTTTTCCCTTACAATGTGTTAGCCTCAAGCTAAGATTGGGAAAACCTCTCTAAGCTAAGAGTTACAAGCTGAACACTCAGATAATATATGTGAAGACCCTAATGGTCAGTGTTCTAGGGGTAAGATGTGCCTCCTTATATCTCCCTTTGAAACGCACAAAAACTCTCACACCCTCACAGCTCGTAGGTGTAGATTTTCTCCTCTCACACACTAACACACTTTTACAATGAAGCCATGAGCTTGTATTTATAATGGGGATTCAAATGTATCCGTTGGAGGGAAGATACATTTGAATCCAACATTAAATGGTTTCAACCACTTTTCTTGGAATGCGGCCTTTGTCAGTGTCAGAGTTGCTGCCTCGTGCTGATTGGTCCACGTGGCCTGGATCCAACGGATCTTTGACTCAATGAGTTTGACTAAGACCCACTGACTTTAGGTAGCTTCCTCCTTCACTGACATGATGATCTTCAGTGGACTGAACGTCTTCAGTGTGGTTGTCCTTCAGAGACTGTTTGAAGATCATTCCAAGAAGTTTGTCATAAGGCTGAATGACAAACTTCCCTGACCACAGTAGCCTGACTCCTTCAGGGCCTACTTGGTGCAGCACTGATCCTCCTGATCATGCTCTTCACTGAGTGGTCCACCTGACCTAGCTTAGATCAGCCCGGTTTACACTCAGTGGGACATCCTTCAGGCTCCTCTTCAGGTTCAGGTCTTCCTTCATTGGCTCCAGTCAGTTCTCTTGAGATGTCATCTTGACTTCCTCAGGCTGTATCAGTGAGTTCCCCCTCACTGAGTTCCCCCTCAGTTGAGTTCCCCCTCAACTGAGTGCTTCCTCAGCTAAGTTCTTCTCACATTACAACCTGTCTAACTGAATACACAAACTATCCTGGCCTGAATCTAAAGATACTATCCTGACTGCTTTCAAACCTATTACATGTTGTTTTGGAAAATCATCAAAACTAATGTTGGTCCCAAAAAGGTTATCCAGCGGAAACGTTTTGAAATATTTTAATGAAAACCCAATTTCTAATTAAGTACTAAAATTTAAAGTGCAGAAATCTAAATTGCAGAAAAGTAGAGAACACCGGATTTATAGTGGTTCGGACCAACTTTGTCCTACGTCCACTCTCCCTTTCTTCAAAGGGGTCTTTCTCACTCTCCAACTTACGTACTCACTTACTGGAATTTCCGAAGTACCAGCTCCTTCTTACAATCTCTTTAGATCTAACTTCGATCTAAAGGCAAACTTACTCCAACCTTGTCTAACAAGATGAACAGGTTGAGTAATAATCCAACTAAACTCCTAATAGAGTGTATATAAACTAGAAAGGACAAAGGTGAGTGATTGGAAGAGCTCGTGTGTTCTTGGTGTGCTCTCGCGCGACTCTTGTATATTGAACTAATCCAAGCACTCCTATTTATAGTTGTGGAATAAACTAGCCGTTGGGAACTAGCAATTCAAACAACCATAATTTGAGGATTATAATCAATCAAAGATTGATTATATGATTGATTAGTTGACTTTCAATCAATCAATCAAACAATCAGATCCTCCATCAGTTGACTCTCAAGATTGCCTTCTTCTCCATCATGAATTTCCAAAGTCTACTTGTCTCCAGATTACTAAGATGCTTCTGGTAGGTGAACTAATCCGTCTCTCTCATCTAGTCTGGTCTCGTCTGGTCTGGGGTCTTCTGGTCCTCATCTGGGAGGGGTCTTCTGGGGAGTCCTCTGGTGAAGTCCTCTGGTGGGGTCCTCTGGTGACTCTTCTGGTCAGGCTCCTCTGGTCCAAGCTCATCTGGTCAGACTTCTCTGGTCAGACTCCTCTGGTCCAAGACTCCTCTGGTCAGACTCTTCTGGTCACCTCTCATCTGGTCACCTCCTCTGGTACCTTCTCTGGTACCTTCTCTGGTCACCTTCTCTGGTACCTTCTCTGGTCTGCACAGATTTCTTCCCCCTTAACCAAAGACCTATTCTAGACCTAGACTAATCTGTAGCTGACTAACAGGTTCAGCTAGTCCTATTACAAGTTCTTGTTTTAACATCTTCAAAACATCTAATCTATATCCTAACAATTTCCCCCTTTTTGATGATGTTAAAACTGGAAGAACTTTAAATAAAACAAGACAAGAAAATATTGAAATAACAAATAGAGATTCTAGCAGGCTGGGTCAACTGATCTTCCCCCTCAAAGTATGCTCAGCTGATGTTGGGGCAAAATATCAGCTGGTCTTCTTGTATATCTGCAGGCAATCAACTTTTTGGTACCCTACTGGGTCCAGGGGGGTTAGCACGATATTTAGGAAGCCACAAGAATAGATCATCCCTTTTTGGATCAGGTGATCTTATCTTTCTTCCATATATATCAACAAAAACACACTGAACATAAGAAGCTTCGACATGGTTATTTCTTCTAGAGGCTCTTCTTCTCTTATGAGCTTGTCCAGTAGAAGGAATAACTTGTCTTAAAGCAACAGACTTGAAATTCTTTTGATAAGGATAAGTCTTACTAGAACCATCAAAGGTTTCAGCTGGTCTGACAGATGACTTGAAAGTCTTCTGCAGGTGAGTAGGAGTCATCTGGTTCTGCCTCTTTTGAGAAGATCCAGATTGTCTTCTACTCTGCTGGCTTGGCTGAGGTCTTTTATTCTGGGTATAGCCCTTCTTAAAATTCCTCCTCTGCCTTTTGGGTTTTTGAGTTTTAGGACTCATCTGCCCATTAGGCCGAGTTGCCTGGTCAGCTGGCCTTTTACCCTTATCAATAAAATTACTAGTCTGTTCTTCTTTCTGAACAGATGAGGATTCAGGTTTGGTATAACCAAGGCCTGTTTTATCATGCTCTCTTTGAGATGAGGCAGCTATATGTGACACAACATTGTTTGCTATAGTCAGCTGCTCCAGTCTCAGCTTGAGCTTGTCCTCACTATCTTTTACAATTTTGTTTTGATGGAAGAGTTCATCGAACTTAGCTTCCAGCAGAGTATATTCATTATCTTTCTCAATGTTTTCAGCAAGCAACTTTTCTATTAGCTTAGTTTGTTCATCACATCTGGTTTTCAAGTTAGTGGACTCTTCTACCAGAGTTTGAACTTGATCAGCTGGTAGATCAGTTGGGTTGCTAAAACATTGTGAAAGCTTCTGATTTTCTGCTTTCAACTTTGTGTTCTCTTCTTCCAACTTTTGACAAAGTTGTATAGAAGTTTGGAGATCTAATAGCATCTTCTGCATATCAGACTCCTCTGATTGTTCAGAAAAAGAAGAATGAGAAGAAGAAGAGGGAGTTCGATTACATACCTCGTCTGTTACCAGACATATCTCTTCGTCTGGTCCAAAATTTGATGATGAACCAGAAGTGGATACCTCATCTTCCTCATCTGCTATGCTTCTTTTGGAGTACCTCCTGGTGTCTCTTCTACTGTATCTCTTTGAGCCCATTTCTGCAAAATTTGTTAGCACAACAAATATTTGGGTTTTCAAAAAAAATGGATCTGCCCTGGTGACCACCGAGATGATTTCAAAACAGTGGTCTATAGGACACACTGCTCTGATACCACTTGTTGGTCCCAAAAAGGTTATCCAGCGGAAACGTTTTGAAATATTTTAATGAAAACCCAATTTCTAATTAAGTACTAAAATTTAAAGTGCAGAAATCTAAATTGCAGAAAAGTAGAGAACACCGGATTTATAGTGGTTCGGACCAACTTTGTCCTACGTCCACTCTCCCTTTCTTCAAAGGGGTCTTTCTCACTCTCCAACTTACGTACTCACTTACTGGAATTTCCGAAGTACCAGCTCCTTCTTACAATCTCTTTAGATCTAACTTCGATCTAAAGGCAAACTTACTCCAACCTTGTCTAACAAGATGAACAGGTTGAGTAATAATCCAACTAAACTCCTAATAGAGTGTATATAAACTAGAAAGGACAAAGGTGAGTGATTGGAAGAGCTCGTGTGTTCTTGGTGTGCTCTCGCGCGACTCTTGTATATTGAACTAATCCAAGCACTCCTATTTATAGTTGTGGAATAAACTAGCCGTTGGGAACTAGCAATTCAAACAACCATAATTTGAGGATTATAATCAATCAAAGATTGATTATATGATTGATTAGTTGACTTTCAATCAATCAATCAAACAATCAGATCCTCCATCAGTTGACTCTCAAGATTGCCTTCTTCTCCATCATGAATTTCCAAAGTCTACTTGTCTCCAGATTACTAAGATGCTTCTGGTAGGTGAACTAATCCGTCTCTCTCATCTAGTCTGGTCTCGTCTGGTCTGGGGTCTTCTGGTCCTCATCTGGGAGGGGTCTTCTGGGGAGTCCTCTGGTGAAGTCCTCTGGTGGGGTCCTCTGGTGACTCTTCTGGTCAGGCTCCTCTGGTCCAAGCTCATCTGGTCAGACTTCTCTGGTCAGACTCCTCTGGTCCAAGACTCCTCTGGTCAGACTCTTCTGGTCACCTCTCATCTGGTCACCTCCTCTGGTACCTTCTCTGGTACCTTCTCTGGTCACCTTCTCTGGTACCTTCTCTGGTCTGCACAGATTTCTTCCCCCTTAACCAAAGACCTATTCTAGACCTAGACTAATCTGTAGCTGACTAACAGGTTCAGCTAGTCCTATTACAAGTTCTTGTTTTAACATCTTCAAAACATCTAATCTATATCCTAACAACTAAAACATATCCCAACAGCAACTCATTCAATTTATATAGTATGTGTTACATTGTAGCTAATGTGGTGATACCAGATCACGGAAGATCATATTAACAGTTATCCTTGTAACCAAACGTACAAGTTCACGACCCATGTGGAATTGAACAATCCGCCGTGAAAGGTCGATGTTTAATTCTCAGATTGGTCTGTCTTGACCAAGAGATTGCACTAGCACATTTAGTATGTGTTGAAGAGGACCTACAGCGAGGATAAATTCTTCTGTTCTGAAATGTGAAGAATTAGACCTCAGTGGTAATTGATTTCTTAATCTCCATCACTTAAATAGGATTGTTTGTGCTTAATGATTACTGCTTTGATTCATGTTGGGTGAGAATCATCGTGACTTCAAACTTTGTATTTTGGGTAGTAATATTAATCATACGACGGTTACTAAGATTTAATACGGAGAAACGTGTGCGAGTACGGCTCGTGTGATTTGTCCCCTTGGTGGGCTCAGGAGTTTTATCGTATCAAACCTTGCAAGTGAAAAATTAGTTTCTTCGGTACGGATAATAATGTTGAGTTGTCTTTACTCCAAGGTGAAATATATTAATTAATTTGGAGCTATTAAGAAGTTTAATTAATTAATGGACTAGATTATCTTAAACGCGGGAAATAATAACTGGGAGCCCATATTATCATAATATGGATTAAGATGGATAGTGCAATATTAATTTATTAGTGCTACTAATTAATATTAATGAGTTGAATTATATTGGGGCTCAATATTAAAATTCAGAAGCCCATTGGAGGTCCAATCTTAATTCTTCTAAAGGCCCCTCAAGTAGTCCATTAAGTAGTCCAATAATAATAAGGTGATTAAAATAAAATAAAATATATTTGCTGATTTTTTCTTATTATTTGCTAAAATTATAGATTTAGGAGAGCAAAGATTTTGTTGATTTTTTTGGAAAGATATTATGGAAGATATGTATTCTTGGAATACAAGATTATCTCATAAATTCAAGAAGATCCAAATCTTGGATATTCTCCCTAAGATTTTCGAAAATGTCATATTTATAAGGAAGTTGAGATTTTTATGGAATATTTTATTATGGAGAAAATAATATATGAGATATATTCAAGATTTCTTGGAGGCCCAAGAAAAGATTTTCTCACCCATATTACAAGGCAAAAATTCGGTCACCCTTGTTATAAATAGGGGATGATTATTTCATCCCCAAGTATATAATTTCATGTGTTGAAAAAATCAAGAGCAAAAATATTTTTTTTTTCCTTGGTTATTTTAATTGCTTGAGAGCACTTCCCACCGGTGATCAAGCAAGGCAAAAGGGACATACTTGAGAAGGTCTTTTGGTTGGTAGCACGTTCGTGATAGTCCCGTGATTATCAAAGGTCATATCTACAAGTGGTACGTAATCACATAAATTCCTAGTTATTCCGCCATAGATTTTATGTGAATTAATTCTACATGCATGATGATAAAATTGTTGTTGGAATTATTATTTGAATTAATTAGGATTAATTCATGCTTGGTAATAATTGTATTTAAATTTCATCTCGAATAGTTTCCGGGCACCCCTATTTCCCAACATCTTGCTCCATCTCTAACGTGTTAAGCGACTTCACCCGGCCTAACTATCCTGCTATGCTTGAGACCCGTCACATTAGTACAACTGTATGATCCACAATCGGTATCCAACACCCAGCAGTTAGCATCATTTGTGGACATATTTATCTCAATAACAAACATATTTGTTCCAGCAGCTAAGACACCTTGTGCCTTTTAAGCTACTAGAACTTTGCAGTCCTTCTTCCAATGCCCCTTTCGTAACTCGGGAGTCATCCTGAGCGACATAACACACTGAGCCTGGGAAGCATCCTCTTGATGCTTCTTCTAAGCTACAACGTTAAACGCTTCAGCCTCTTCAGAACCAGCCTCAGGGGCAACATAGATTGGCTTATCCAACACGTACTTAATCTTTTCTTGCCTTAGCACCAAACACATGTTTCGGTGTCAGTCCAGAATATTTGGCCCAACCAATTTGTTCGTTTCCAGAACACTTCTCAACGACAAGTTATTCATTTCAACAATCCTAGAGAAATAAAATAAAATGGAAATTGAACACACAATTCCTATGATAAATATTCAGCAATCAAAATAAACATGACCTTTTAATTTATTTTGTCTCCATTATTTTCACATATTCAACAACCTCGTCGAAAGAATACAAATTTATATTTAATTTAAATTATAATGGACTAGGATCCACATTCCTATTATCACAATATTTGCTTGGGCCGATTACTGCAATAATATAATTGGTAGGTTCCAAACCAATTGCACAAAATAACAATTCCTAGCTGATTGAACCTAGTTCAATCAGATGCCCCTTGACTTTCATTTTCCTGCTTGGGCTGGTGAAATAAAGTCAAGTTGATTTGCAACCATTAAGAAGTGACACTTCGTGTCCCTACAAAAGTCCCGTTAGATGTAGATCCAAGCAAAAAACTTGGACCTTAAATACTAATTGGAACGAAATCTCAGATTTACTTTTAACTTTATGGAAGGCATCGTTCAATTTAATGAAAAATTATATTTTAGTAAGGAACATATTAAAGGCGGGACATTAATTACTTAATCTAGATCCAACATGATTAATAGGTCACATTTGAGCAATTATTGAGTGCTGCCTACCCAAACATGACTTGTGTGGACAAACATATATAGGGCGTCGTCTACCCAAGCATTCAATACGGTTCGACAAATATTTGGTGCCGCATATCCATGAAAACTTATACGGACTATAGCTAATAATGTAAATTTTGATTCACATAAGCAATTATACAAGTGGGGAGTAACTAATCAAGTTCTCATGCTTTATTTTAAAATTTAAATTGCATAAATAAAACTTTTAATAATCATTTAGCACATAAATTAAATAATCGTGCATTTCAATTAACTATTCGTAGGTAAAATATTGCTAAAATTAGAAACATCAACAAGCTCTAAGCTTTTGATTAATTTCTAAAGTATTTTTCAAAATATTTGCCGAAAATTTATTAATTTATTAAAAATTCAGAAATTTGGTCAAACCAAACAACCCCTTATTTATTTTCCAAAAATTCAAAATTTCAGATAAAATAAACAGGCCCTTAGCCAGATTTTCAGGTTTTAATAAGTTCAATTCTGCCAAACATGGCCTTAAGACTTTTATGAATTTTTTTTAGGGTTGAATTTTAATTAGAGATTATTAATACTAGGTTAAGTTTTTTTTTATTCCAAATTACTATCAAGTTGGTACACCTTTCAAACTTACATTTAGGTTAACATTATTGTAGTATAATACCTTAAAATACCCTTAATAGATGAATATGGTACAATTTCTTTTCTCTCTCCTTCCTATATTTTTGCAGATTCATTTTCTCTCTCCAAACTCAAATTAAAGCAACCAAACCTCATCCTCTCTCCTATTCTCATCCACGATTGTGTTGGGGCTGTTTTTGAGGATGAAGCATTTTGAGAAATCGGCATGGTTGGAGAGCCAATCGTCGGTGGTGGTGCTGAGCCAATGTAGGGCTTCGATGTCGTTGTCGTAGGCGGCGGGGAGGCGGTGCTCCAGGGTGAGGTGGTACTCGATTGAGCTCCAAGAAGGATGAGGCGACGCTAGTGATGAGGAGGCCTCCGCCATGGAGGAAAACTATTAGGGGGAGTTTGGTGGAGGGCAGCGGCGGGGTATTTCCCCCAATTTTTCTCCACACGATTACCGCTGGTGCTGTTTTTGAGAAATCGGCGTGGATGGAGAGCCAATCATCGGCGGCGGTGTATAGCCAGTGTAGAGCTTCGACGCCATTTTGGATATGTACGCCGAAGAGTTCACACGCGCTGGAGAAATTGGTCTGACGCCGTACGTGGGAAATTCCAAGCCCACTACTAACTCCGCCGCAACAGAATCTGGTAAGCTGCACATGGAAATCCCAAGCCCGATACTACTCTCTAGCAAAAACCCAACAATCCAATCATCCGGAGATATTATTACATCTGTGAGGTGCGTACAAATAACCAATTAGTCTAATATCGCCAATTTCGTTCGTCTGCTTCGAATTTTAATTTTAGGTCTAATATGACTGAAGCATCTATTTCGGTTCCTCATATGGGAATGTGGACCAAGTTGCGGCCTGGGATATGGAATTTTTTTGGAGAATATTACCCATTCTGCTTATTTGAATGAAAGTTACATTTTTACTTATATTATTTTTTGAAGATTCTGCCCATGTGAAATAAGTATTATGCCATTGAGATGGCAAAATTGCTGGATCCTAAAGGGGGATTGTTTTCTGGACGAGTTGTCTCGCGGGGTGATGATGGGGAACCATTTGATGGTGATGACATGGTATGGAGTCAACTATTGTAATTATAGATAATTCTATACGTGTTTGGCCTCATTTCAAGCCAAATCTGATAGTTGTTGAACGGTAAAGATGTATCAGAGATTATTATATTAACGCCATTATTATTTTTGAATGGTATAGATAAACATTGTACTATGGTATTATGATTTGTACTATGGTATTATGATTTGTACTATAGTGACATAATATTATCATTTGTACTATACAATGACGAGAATAATTACTAAATTTTGTTATATTATGTTTGGGAGTGTATAATTTGGATCTTGTGGAAAGCAAAGAATGCAATACTCTTTCGTTCGGAAAGACCGGAGATGCGAGACCTTGTGGAAGAATTAAAGTCGAGAGTATGGAGCTGGTATTCTACGAAATCGACAGTCGGTTTAAAACCTTTTTACAAAGATTGGGAAGGAAATATCAGGTGTGCTTTGGAACCTTAGCATTTTAGTTATGATCTGGGAGTTCGCGACTTTCTGTAATAGGTAGTCTTAGTTGATATTACTTGTCAATTGAGTTCAAGTGACTCTGTTCATGTAAACCAATTTGGGTATTACTTGTACCCATTATATGAATGGAGTTTTTCTGACCAAAAAAAAAAATGATTATAACAAAAAAAACTAAATTTTGTTCTATTTCTTTTGCACTAAGACTCACGCTCTTATACTACATCTAATAAATTTATACTTTATTGATAAATTTTGTGCCATGGTATTATCATGTTTGAATGAATAGTTACCAAATAAAAAATTGCAGTAAAAAAAGGTCTAATTTTGAAAAAAGAAAAATTGGACACAAATCGGACAAAATTTTAAAACTATCTACAAAAGCTAAAAATTAGATGTCAAATCATGAACATTGAAAAGTAAATAGGGATAAAAACAAAATGGAAGGATGGGGTAGTAATGGTATTATACTACTATAAAGTTAACCTACTTGTAAGTTTTAAAAGTGTATCAACTCAACTGTAATAAGGACTTATAAAACTTACCATCTGGTAAGTAGCCCTTTTAATTAATTAATATTTGCTTAGAAAGGCCCGGTGAGAATATAATTCTCAACACCAGGCCCCTCAGCTTTATCACACGAAAACAAATCAGAACAACCGCACCAAAATCCGGCCACCATCGCCACCATTGGCTGCCGTTTGATGGCCGACCGTACCCGAAGGACGCCCAGCGTCGGGGATTAATATACAACAAAAGACATGACCTAAAATTCGCGGTGAGGTCCCGAATTGAAGTTGCCAGTTCTGAGAAACCGAACCTCATCCCGAGATTTGCAACCGCGAACCAGTAGTGACGACCGCATCTTAGATTTTGTCCGCCACTGAAAACAAGAACCTCAGCTGGTTACAGTGATTCACGACTTTGTCTGGTGCTGCCGTAATTATATCGCCAATGAAGTACCACCCTCGAGTTTCTATGGCCGTTCACGGTGGCGTTGATGGAGTCATAGGCCGAGAAATTATCGCTTGCTATCGAGTTTCCTTTCCAGCGTTACTGTTAGTACACCAGCACCATCTCAGTGGTGAGAAGGCAGCGCACTGTGGTACTTGCCCAGCGTCTCGCGACCCGCCAACGATTTTCCCAGAACGATTTTATTGTGTTTGTGGATGGAGCGTCGCCGTCGAGTTTCAATAGCCGGCGATTCCAGTAACGCCACCAACGATCGGCGATTGAAGATGGTATTTCCCAACTACCATCCTCTTTGGCCAAATAACATCGAGATCTGGTGGGAGCAGGGGTTCCCCATCGAATGGCCGAAACTCGACTTCTGCAGCGCGTTTGTGGTAGAATGGGCCGTGGATCAGGCCAGAGATGGAACCATCTAGACGCCGCCATCTTCCTATGACCGAGTCCAAACTGTTGGCCGTGATGGGTGATAAAGAAACGGAACCCAATTCCTTTCTTTACCCTTCTTTTTAAATTACAAATCAATTTCAAATGGTTTTCCCAATAAACCTTTCTCATGTAGTTTAATTATTTTCCCAGAAAATATTAACTTGCACACAGTTTTAATGATTCCGAATCAAATCAGGATAAAAATAAATTGAAAAATTTAAGCATAATTTTACTTACGAGAATTAAAATTATAATATACAACTCAGATTTACACAAATAAATCTGAACTTGGTTTTGGGCAAAATAAAATTGAATTGCACACAATATATTACTTACAAATTTACACAAAATTGTACATACAACCGAGCTTGAAGCTCTAATATTGTTGTTGGATTTTATTGGGATGAACACCATGTTCGACGCAACGGAAGTTATAAACTCACCAACAACGAATCGAATACATGGTTGTATAATATAAAATATAAAAGAAGAATAAAAAATATAAATCCTTACAGTGCTTCGAAGACAGAATCATCAACTATGGTATCCACGTAATTCACGTTCACATATCCGCACAGATTTGCCAATATTGAATCCTGAGACCAATTCGCTAGAAGAATTCATCTAAAGATTTTATGGAGATATTATGAAGTAATTGAAGTCATCAATTAATGAATCCCTACTGTCTTATATTTATAGGGAAAACTCAGCTTAAATCTTAAGCCATCGAGATTAGGAAATATACTCCCTAATCTTGCAAATCAAATCTCATAGATTTGACTTTTCTATCTATATAAAATCCTACAATATATTTATGGTATTCCTATTTAATTAAATCTAATTTAATTAAATAGTAATAATAGTTAATTCCAAATAAATATATTATTAATTCTTCATAAATTAAATATTTAATCTAATTTAATACTTAATCAACCAACTTTAATCTACGAAGTGAATTATTTTTTGTGTGACTCATATGCCCTCATATATAGAGTGATTAGTCAAACTAACAGTTTTAATTGAACCCTAGACAATAAATCAGATATTCTTAATATATGCGTTGCGAGGAAATGTGCAACTACCTGTAACTAAACTTGGGCTATTGAGATAATATCCTTTCATTCGTGAATACTCAATTAAGTCTTGAACATGATGAAGTGTCTATTCAAATAACTTAATCATATTATTTCTAATCACTAATTGATCACTCATGTAACCCTTGGTCACAAAGTCCAAGTTGACGCGCATCAGTCAATGACTTAGATCCAATTATGATGAGAAGACAAGTATTCTCTCTAAATCCACATTGAGGAGTGAATCATATTCTTGGTTCAACTATCACGCACATTCATTTCATGATGAATCCAATCCAAGTCATATCTACCCATGGAAGGGTGCAAGCGTCGGTTATGGTCAAAGTTCATCACTCCACACATGTTGTGTGTTTTGACCTCAAGTCAAATGAATATCACATCGCTCACACTAATGGAGATACCCATAGACACATAATGTGGAATTACATCAAACGGTTTCTCGGATGAGTATACCAATACCCTCTAAGGTATGCATCCATCATGAGATACCTAGTATCTCGTAGTAAGAGAGATCTTGCTACACCCTCTAAGAGTATGATGCAAATCGCACACCAATCTCAATTGCATCATCAATATCCCATTCTTGGTGATCCTTGATCGGGGCTATTTGAGAATCATGCTTCAGCAATCTGTTTTCACACAATCCCAATGACAACAATGACTCATGGGAACACAAATAAGAATAAATGCAAACAACCAAACATAATATTCAAACAAGTGTAATGTCATATATTTAGTATTAAATAAACAATAATATTAAAAGGCCACGGCTAAACAAACCCCCGATTCTCCTATACATACCCCAATTACTATATAAACCCCATTAAAAATATGATTATTTTAAAAGATTACTAAACATACCCCAAGTTTAGACAATTACGCCCTTTTTAAAAATTTAACCTAAATTAAAGCACAAAAAAGAAAGAATAAATAATTATAAACTCACAATTTATTCACTTAAACATATACATGGTCAAAACAAAAGTGAAAGAGTTCCCAGATTTTAAAGGAAGAACAACAAATTTGACCTCTGATTAGGCGTGAAATTGTCATGATTCGTCACTTGAAATACCTTATTTTGGCCGATTTTGTTGAGTATTTGGAGTCACTTGAGCATTATTTCTCTAAATTGATGAATTTTTCTCTTTGATGCTCGTAGGTGAATCGAGAGCGAAGAACGGAGTTCATAGGACTTTGAATCGTCTCAAACGGATGCCCGAATGAGAAGATATCAAAAAAATACGAATGGTGTTAGTGTTGAAGAAGAAAAGTGCTATTTGGAGGAATTTTGGGGAGCATTCGAGTAAAGCACTCGAGCACTAGCGCTCGAGCACGTTGCTCGAGTGCCCAAAACATACAGAAGATTTCTAGCGCTCGAGCAGCTCGAGCGCCACCGCTCGAGCGTGTTGCTCGAGCGCCCCAATTTATGCAGAGAAGTTTCGTCATTCGACCAGCTTGAGCGGGAGCGCTCGAGAACCTGTTTCATTCGATCTATATGCTCGAATGGGACCGCTCGAGCGTGTGTTAGCTCGAGCACTTGCATATTTTTGCCTCCGGATGCGTTTTTTTGGCCCATTAACTCCCGTTTCGGCCCGTTGCCTATATATACCTCTCCAAACTCGTTTTTTTAGAGGAGAGACATCATCCAACACATACCAAATCACTTTTAGACTTAGTTTTTAGGGAGAGAAAGAGGAGAAGAGACGAGCAAGCTTTACTTTACATTTTGTTGAGGTTTTTCATACGAATTCTTAGTTTCTTTTCGTTTCTTAGTTCCTTTCAATTAGCTTGATTACTTTAAACGCTTTAAACTTCGTTTTTATCAATTCAAATTCAGTTCTTAGTATTTATTTCTTTAAACCCTAGTTCATGTTTCATATTTTCTTTCTTCAATTCATCATGTTTATGTTTGTTGTTTCTTTTATTGTTTTCGTTATCATTATAGTCATGTCTAGCTAAACCCTGTATGCTTGGGGTAGGATGAACTCGTAGAAGTAGGTTGTGGGTACGTAATTAGGGTAACTTGTGACGTTAGGTTTTAATTCTCTTGATTAATGAATTCTTAAAATTAATCTTAACTTTACTTTTGAATTTCGTTCGAAAAGTGTTAGAGAGAGGACGACCGCATCACTCTTTAACAACGAGTAGACTTAACTAGAGGGTTTAGAAAGGGTTGATTCATCTACCAGTTTAGCGAAGGAGGACGACCGCATCACCTTAGTTAAATTAGGGTCTCATTAATTAAGCACAATCTATTAACTTGTTAGTGGATTAGTGAAGTCGAGTGTTAGGGTAAAGTATTAGGGTTTAGAATCTTGAGCTTTCACCTTGCATTCTTTTACTTAGGTTATTTCTTGCGCGTCACAGTTATTTTGATTATGTACCTGCTCCGTTAGTATACGTGGGGATTCCTATCCTAAGCATCACCATCTCTTACTTGAAAACAACCCGTAGTTAATTCGTCTTCTTATCTTCTTTAGTTTAATTAGTTTATTTCAGTCTTTTAATTAATCTTTCAAAAACCAAAAAAATATTACACTCATATTAGCTACGACGCGTAGATCTTCAGGGATCTGTTCGCATACACCCCATCTCGTGGGTTCGATATACTTGGTCATTATACTTACTCTTACTATAGTGAACCCGTCCGCTTGCGGGTGAGCGACTAGTAGAAGTTAGTACAATCGCTTCAAGTCAATGGCGTCGTTGCCGGGGATGGCGTTGTATGTTTTTTTAATAGGACTTGTCGATAGCTTAGTAGTTAGTAGTGGGTGATTTATTTTCTGTTTTTATTTTTATTTCCATTCATTCGGCAGTTGCATTTTGATCTTTCTGCTAGTGTGTCAAGTTTATGAAAACACGCTCACAAGGCAATACGAGCGAAGAGAGAATACCGTTGGACCCTGAGACGATAGCTAGAAGGAACCGACCTTTCTTGAGAAGAATGAACGCTGCCGGAGGCAAAGAACCCATGGACATCTCTAATGAGTTGGATGATGCTGCGAATGAGTTCAATCAGGAATTGGGCCGAGTTGAAGGCACTGGAGTTAGTGGTAGCCAGAATCAAATTCCGTTAGGGGATAGCCAGAGCCAAAACCCGGATACACAAAACGTAGGCAATCCAGCTCATAACATTGTCCAGAATCATCATAACAACCCTGCTTACCCACATCCTAACTTACCACAAAACAACTTACCCTATCCACCTTACCCATACCCACCTTATTCTTACCCACCATACCCGTATCCTCCACCTCCAGTCTACAATCAACCACCTGTTTACCAACCACCACCCCAACAAGTACCCGTACCAGCTGTTAATCCTCAATACGTTCCTCAGAACGCAGATCAAAATATAGCGATTAGAGGGAGGTTTGCAGCACAGCCACAGCGGTACTATGATGGAGTGGCATTGCCTCCTGTTGAGGTAAATAACTTCTCTATTTCCCCGGGAATTCTAAAGCTGCTTACAGAGAATCAGTTCAAGGTGGTGATTGGGAAGGAGAATCCTCACACTCACCTGAGGAGTTTCCTCATGATAGCCTCCACTTTCAATTACAATGGCATGTCTGAAGATGCCAAGAGGCTTAGGCTGTTCCCATTCTCATTGACGGGAATAGCAAAAGAGTGGTACGATAATACGCTTCCACGGGGAGGTATTACCACTTGGGCCGAGCTCGAGCGTCTGCTCCTCGAGCGGTTCTACCCTCCATCCAGAACGATCAAAGCAAGGATTGAGATCTCTTCCTTCCGCCAGAAGCAAGGAGAGGACCTACGTCAAGCGTGGGAGAGATACTCAAACATGCTGATAGAGTGCCCGCAGCACAGGTACAATGAGGGAGATGTGATGGCATTCTTCTACAGTGGTGCCAACAAGGCTGGGCAAGACCATCTAGACACCTGTGCCAGTGGATCATTCCTGAATCAAGGAATAGAGAGGTGTTGAGAGATCGTAGACAACATAGTTACGAATGCCGGGGCTTGGAGTGTGGATGCAGACTTCCAGAGAGTGCATCAGGTTGAAGAGGGTGAAGGAACGAGAAGGCTGTTGATGGCCATGATGGAAAAGATTAACAACCTTGAGTTGGGGAAGAATATGGTTGGAGAGCATGCAGCAGAGAATGATAGAGTAGACCAGCCAAGTGGACAGCAAGAGGTAGCCAATTACATGGGAGGTCCGTATTACAATCAGAATGGCTACCAAGGTGGAAATCAGTATGGAAGGCCTTCTTATGGCCAACCATTTGTACCTCCAGGTCCTCAGCCACCTCAAAATCAATGGAGGAACACTCAAGGCTATCAAGGAGGCCAGGAGCCTCCTCAAAACACATGGAGAAAGAATGAGAATTTCTCATATGCTAACCCGAAAGCGGGTGTTACAGTTCCTCCGAGTGTTGACTCAGGTTCAAAGCCTCCGGGTGGAGAAGGCGGTTCCTCAACTGAGGAGATGTTGAGAGCGATTCTACAGAAGGTGAAGGAAGGAAGTAAGAGATTGTCATCCTTGGAGTACGATGTGAAAGAGTTGCATAAAAGGGGTGATCAACGTGATCAAGAGCTCCAGAAGATGAACGTTGAGTGGACTAGAACTCAACAAGAGAACAATCGAAGGTTCACTTCTATAGAGTTCCAGATGAGCCAGATTGCAAAGTCGTTGAATAGAGAGCCGGGTAAGTATCCTTCCATGCCAGAAGGGAACCCGAAAGAGCATTGCAAGGCTATCCAGTTAAGAAGTGGAACCAACTATGAAGGTCCGCAGATGCCTGCTGATTCTGAGACGCCTCAAGTTAGAGATGAGATTGAGGAGGTAGGAGTTGAGAAGGGGATTGAAAGTGAAGGGATTGAGAAGAGGAAAGATGTGGAAGAGTCTCATGAGAGCAAAGAGCCTGAAGAGGAGATTAAGAAGGGTGAGAGAGTTCCTAAGTGGAAGAAGGCAAAGGAAGCAAGGGAGAAAGTGAAATAGACCGAGAAAGATGAATGGGGGGTACCCAAATCTGTGATACCCGTCCCATATCCAAAACGCTTCATGAAAAAGAAGCTTGATGAGAAATTTGCTAAATTCCTTGATGTGTTTAAACAATTGCATATTAATATCCCTTTTTATGATGCTTTGGAACAGATGCCCAATTATACAAAGTTTTTGAAGGACTTGATCGCAAAAAGACGGTGAATGGATGAGCTGAAGTTGGTGTAGCTGAACCATGAGGTGAGTGCATTAGTGCACAAGGCGCTTCCTCCAAAGCTGAAGGATCCCTGGAGCTTCACCATTCTTTGTGATATCGGGAACGGGATCAAGAAGAGAGCGTTGTGCGACCTCGGAGCGAGCATTAATTTGATGCCGTTGTCGCTTTTCAAGAAGTTGGAAGGTGGTGAACTTCAACCCACGATGATGACGCTCCAGCTTGCTGATAGGTCCATCACGAGACCGCAAGGGATGGTTGAAGACGTCCTAGTGAGAGTTGGAGATCACATTTTTCCAGCCGACTTCGTGGTTCTAGAGATGGAGGAAGATGAGCATGTGCCCCTAATCTTGGGAAGACCGTTCTTAGCTACGGCGGGGATGGTGCTAGACGTGGCAAATGGGAAGATTACGTTGAAGGTTGATGATCAAGAAGTGAAGATCTCCCTATATGAAGCCATGAAGCACCCGAGGGAGGATGAGAGCTTGTATTGCATGGATACAATTGATCCTCATGTTGAAGACACACCTCCTATCTCTAATCTTTCTCGTGTTCATGATTTAATTAATTCTTCACTTGATAATTTAACCCATGTGCATTATGATCGTGATTATTTTGATAGGGATAAAGTGAAGAAGTTGAAGGATGAAGAGGTGAGAAGTGTGGACGAGATCCAGTTGGAAGGGAAAGGAGGAGTTAAGAAGAAAAAGTCCAAATTCAAGAACCTGTTTGGTAAGACGCCTCCAGATAAAGGTGAGAAGGAGTTGAGACCCATAACACTTGGGGATGAGAAGAAAGCAAAAGAGCTCATGATGGAGGGGCATCAAGGAAAGACATGCAAGCACCACTCTCATGAGAGTGAGAGAGGTAAATTTGAGTATGATGTCCCATAAGCTCTTTGAGCTCGGTCCGGCATGAGGACCTTAAAAATAGCGCTGAATGGGAGGCAACACATTTTTATTTTCTTTTATTTGTTTTTAGTTTCTTATTATGTTATTAGGGTGTTGTTGAATCGTAAGTTTTAACCTCGTACGTGAGAGTTCATTTTGTAGGCTTGTCTCGAGAGAGTGGAATCATGGAGTACTCGAAAGGGAGGAACTCAAACAAGGGAGTGTGCTACGTTCGAGAGAAACCGAATTGTTTGGTTGAGGTAACCCACAACCCCAAGGGTGGATTTTTTTTTTATGTTTCTTGTTACATTGCACCGGAGCACCCCTTATCTTTGAGTGTGTTTGGTTATTTGGTACCTTGAGATGCTCCTTGGGGTGATTTTGATCTGAGTCGCTATTGCATATTTCATGCCTATCAATCATCTTATGCTTGTTTATTGCTATATTTGAGCATGATTTGATGAGTAGAGTAGATTTGTGGATTTGAGTTAGGGACTCTTTTGTGTGAGTGGTGGAGTTAGAGTGGATTTGAGAGAGAACTTGTATGCTTGTGAATTTTTCTTTTTGAGTGCTTGTGTGATAAGAGTGAGAATTCACTAGGACTAGCATGGATGTGAAAGCCGAGAGACTTGAGCCTTATGAGATTTCGATATATGAATGAATCTCTTCGTTTGTGAGTGAATCATCACCTTAGAGGATGCTAGAACTTGTGTGTGCTCTTGCTTCTTGATTGTGTCTAGTTTGATATGCCGAATAGGATCTTAGGCCATCTTTAATTTTATTGAGTCATTTAGCCAAAATTGTCCTTACCAATGACATGTAATCCCTTGTTAGCCCCTTTGAGCCTAAAGCCTATTTTATTTGCTAGCACATATTAACACTATTCCATTTCCTAAGCCTTTTTGTCCCAATTTGAGTGGAGAATAGGAAGGTGTGAATGTGAAGGGAGTAAATTGAGTTGAAAAAGGAAAAGGTTGTTTGTTGAGTGAATATGAGAAGAAGGTGTGATGAAGTTTTGAGATGTGGGAAAAAGAGAAAAAAATTGAGAATAAGCAAAAGAAAAAAAAATGAGCTCATGTGTTTGTGCGAAAAAGAGAAAAGTGAAGTGATTGAAAAAAAAGTGAAAGAGTGAGAAAGAAAAAAATTGAAGTGTTGAGAGAATTGGAATTGAAAGTGCGTTGATGGAATATGTTTGAAGTAGTCTGTTCTTAATCTCGAAGTACCGAAGTCTGATTTTGTATTCTCCATTCACTTTAGTCACTTTACCATATTGTTATCCCACCTGTCCAAAGAGCCTACATTACAACCTTGAGAAAGTCCTTTTTTATTCGGCATTGATTTCTAGAGTATGGTCGAAGTTAAGAGCACTTACAAGCCTATGGCTGCCAATTTGAGTGATTGATTGTTTGAGTGAGTCCCTTGATCATTGATATACACTTGTGAGGGAGCGAAACACATCGTTGAGTGCACATCCATGCTTGATCTTGTTGTTTCTTGTTATTGTTGCATGAGTACGATGAGGAAAGGTGAGTGAGTATACTTGTGATTGATCTTTGAAGCTCGAGTTCATTTGCTTGCATGATTGATTCTTTGACTCACTCCTAACAATTTCACTTGACTTGTTATTTCGTTGCTTGGGGACAAGCAACGTGGTAAGTTTGGGGGGTTGATTAGGCGTGAAATTGTCATGATTCGTCACTTGAAATACCCTTATTTTGGCCGATTTTGTCGAGTATTTGGAGTCACTTGAGCATTATTTCTCTAAATTGATGAATTTGTCTCTTTGATGCTCATAGGTGAATCGAGGGCGAAGAACGGAGTTCGTAGGACTTTGAATCGTCTCAAACGGATGCCCGGATGAGAAGATATCAAAGAAATACGAATGGTGTTAGTGTTGAAGAAGAAAAGTGCTATTTGGAGGAATTTTGGGGAGCATTCGAGTAAAGCACTCGAGCACTAGCGCTCGAGCACGTTGCTCGAGCGCCCAAAACATACAGAAGATTTCTAGCGCTCAAGCAGCTCGAGCGCCACCGCTCGAGCGCCCCAATTTATGCAGAGAAGTTTCGCCATTCGACCAGCTCGAGCGGGAGCGCTCGAGCACCTGTTTCATTCGACCTATATGCTTGAATTAGACCGCTCGAGCGTGTGTTAGCTCGAGCACTTGCATATTTTTGCCTCCGGATGCGTTTTTTTGGTCCACCAAAATTATTCAAACACAATAAAAAATATAAGTTGGTCTTCTTAATCTCTAAAAAAGATGAGAAAAAAAAAGCTTTTGCAAGAAAAAAAATCTGCGGAAAAAAAAACACAACATAAGCTAACAAAACGTGTTTAAATTTTGTTCCAAGTAAACTAATTTTTTTTTTTGTCTTTACAAAGAAAACTATAAGTTACCGTCTATCAATTTTACTCACTGGTGCTACCGAAAAAAATGCGAGCAAAATCTCACACAAAATAATAATGATACATTACGGATACAAATTAACTTGTCATTCAGCGTAAAAAAAAAATTACATCAATGTGATATTTTGTGTCGTTTGACTCCATTGATTAGACACTATAAATTTTATTTGTCTTGTGTTAATTTGAATGAAAACAATCCAATGATTTGATTTTTAGGGGTTTTAATGAAAATAATCCAGAAACTTGATTTTTAGGAATTTCAAAATGTTAATTTTGTGATGTTGAGAATGAGAAAATGAGTGAAAAACTAAAGGAATTTCAATTAATAATTAAAAGAATATTTATAAATGGGTAATCTTAACTTTTAACTTAAAACTATTTTTGGAAAAAATGAATTGGGGTATGTATAGGAGAATCGGGGTTTATTTAGTCGAGGTCATATTAAAACCAAAGTTGAATATTATTTTAGTATTATGTCCTGACAATAGGATTGTCTCTAGAACACTAATACTAATAAATGTGTATTATCGGAAGAGTGTGTATTGATGATAAGAGAATGAATGTGTCAATTCAAAATAGAATAAAAAAAAAATGCATATCCCAAACCAAACCTAGGCATTTTTAATCATCCCAAAATAATCTATTCAAATCAAAACATGCTCACATATAGTAAATAATCCATCCACAACAGGTTAGGGTCATTTTCATGGCAACTCGAACAATTTTTAAAATTCAAAGCTTTATAAAAATCGAATTCTTTCATTTGAAGCGTTAATTGAGTGAATAATTTAATAAAAATAAAGTTATTTTCACTAAAATTTAAATACAAAAATATGGGCATAAATCTAAAACTTTAGTATCGTGAAAGATGTTGTAAATCCAGTAGATTTAATATACCAAATATGGAAGATTTGATGTGGACATTAGTTATGGGTCTAATAACCTAAATAGTCTTTACGGTTTAGATTAGGATTTCTCTATTATAAATAGATCCATGTATTCAGTATTGTATACACACCGAAATATTAGTAAAAACTCCTGGCTTGGTATGCCCCCAGACGTAGTCGTTATCGACGAACTGGGTAAATAAACCGGTGTTTCTACTCTATGCTTACAATTTACAACACGTTATCAGCACGAGTCTCTGCCCGAAGCTAATCGGTACGAATCTCAATTTATTTTTCAATAGCTTGATAATTAATTACCGTATAAATTTCTAGATCCATATGTGCTATGAATTCACCGTGCACTTAATTTATATATTGCATCTGTATTATTGTGTTTGCAATTATTTATTAATCGGATCGAATAGAAAAAAATATAATAAATAACACGGCGAGGACGGCCGCACCGAGCGCACCGCCGCTTGCCACCAGGCCACCACACGCACCGCCGCGGGCCACCAGGCCACCACACGCACCGCCGCAGGCCTCCAGGTCACCGCACGCCACCGCTGCTCGCGTGAAGCCAGCCTTGACGGCCGTGAGCTGAAGGTCGAGCTTCTACCGCGAGCCACCGGGCCACCGCACCGCACGCTGTTGTGGGCTTTCGAGCGCTACGAACGGCTGTGTATTGCCAGCTTGGCGTGCCCCTCCTCTCCGCTGCTCCGTTGTCACAGAGTCGAGCGGTGGCTATAGACCGTGCACCGCCGGGCGACAATGACCATAGGCCGCGTCGCCACACAACAGCTCAGCGCGAGCCTTGCGCTCCGCCGCCCTGAGCTCTGTGCTCCGCCGCCCTGGCCCCTTGCGCGCCCCGCCCTGCTTTCCCATCTACGAGCCCTGCCCAATGTGTTGGGCCATATAGGCCCAATGAAGTTTGGGCCATCCAATTTTTTTTATTTTTGGGCCTGCAGCCCGTTTTTATAGGCTGAAATCAGAAAAAAAATTATTATTAATAAGTTTTGGGCTATTTTTTTTAATTGGACTTATTGATTGATTTTGGGCCTTATATTAGTTTAATTTTCCTTTTATATTTTAGCCCTCAATTTAACTTATCAAGTTTCGAAAATACTTAAAAATAAAAAAGTAATAATTCTTAGCATAATAATTAAGCTTAAAATTTTTGAATTAATTTTAAAATTAGTTCTCAATAAATTATTATTTTATGTGCTTAATTGCTATATACACATGCTATTTATGATTAATCCTCATGCATGCATTATTACTTTTACCCATAGTCCTTATTTTATAGTCCACATAAATTGTCTGGGTAGGCGGCGCCCAGTACTTTTCAGACCGTAAATTATATTTTGGGTAGACAACACCCAATTCTTGCTTCTATGTGCTTGAACATGATCAAATAAATCCTTATTTCTCCGTTGTCAACAAATTGGTCACAAAACTCACCATGTCACTTTAAAAATTGTAGTGAGAATGTCTGATATTACCAAAAGAGAATTCGTTGAGCTTGCTCTTGATGGTAGTAATTACCTGACATGGGCTCTAGATGTCGAGATCCATCTAGACTCAACTGAGTTGAGCGGAGCATTGTCGAAGGTTTGAAATCATCTAAAGCCCAGAAGGCGAAAGTATTGATTTTCTCATGTATCACCTGAATAAGGATCTGAAAAATGAATACCTGACAGAAAAGGACCCCGGGGCATTGTGGAAGTCCCTGAAGAACCGTTTACAACAACAAAATGATATACTCCTCTCTCAGGCACAATACGATTGGCTGAACCTCCGTTTTCAAGACTTTAAGTCTGTGACGGAGTACAATTCTGCCTTGCACCGTATTGTATCCCAGTTAAAGCTATGCAAGCAAGCTATAACTGAGGCCGAGTTGATACAAAAAACTCTATCAACGTTCCACGCTAGCAACCTTGAACTCCAGCAGCAGTATAGGGCAAGATTTACGCTGTGCACTCTGAGCTAATTTCTGCACTTCTAGTAGCAGAAAACACAACCAACTCTTTATGAAGAATCATAATTCGAGACTGGTTGGCTCACAAGCAGTGCCCGAAGCACATGCTATAGCTCAGGGAAATATAAATGGTCGCAAACGTGGAAGGGGGAGAGGAAGTAAACGAACTTGTTGCAAAGACCGAGGTCGTAGTAAATCTGGTGGTCCAGGAACCTCGAACGACAATCAATCTTAGAATCATGGAAAGGGTGTACCCAACACGAATTCTGCTCCACAAAAATCTAGCTCTCAAGACAAGATTGAGCAGTCCTGCTACAGATGCGGATGCAAAGGCCATTGGTCTCGCATGTGTCGCACTCTCAAGCATTTGATTGAGGCTTATCAAAAGTAGCAGAAGGACGACAAGGGGAAGGCCCCTAAGGTCGAATCTCACCATGTTAGCTTGCCTGAAGCAGAATATGCCCATGACAACGATGATCTCTTGGGCTTGGAGCTCAAAGACTATGGAGACAATGAGTGATTCTGATATTTGATCAATTTTAGTACTTTATTATTTGGTTAAGACCTTTTATTTGGATCCTATCGTTCAGATACTTTATTTCATCTTTGGTATGACATTTATAATTTAGTTTTGATATGTTTACTTTAATATATGTTATCCGTTAAATTTATTTGGATATTGTTACCCTTATACATGGCTTGTAAACATATCAGCTATTAGGTTTGGGCCTTTTCGCTCTGGCATGATGGATACAAATTGTGATTTATGTTTGGTTGATAGCGCCACCATACACATAATCTTAAGAGATAGGAAGTATTTCATAACTTGGTAGAAATAAAGGAGAGTGTAACCACGATAACCAATGATAATATTTTGATAGTGGGCTCCGGAAGAGCCTCTATCGTCCTCCCTATGGGTACTGAACTCATAATTAACAATGCTCTGTTGTTTCCACAATCGAAGTGTACCCTTCTCAGTTTTAAGGACATCATATCTAATGGCTATCACATTGAAACTGAGAATAATAATGAATACCTTTTGATGACTATTACTCGAGGAAGCCGAAAATAAGTTATTGAAAAACTTCCCCCCTTCTCTTCCGGATTGTACTATTCCTACATACGGCCGTCTATTCTCCATATAGCCATGAGTATGAAATTTCACGACCCGAACTCTTTTAAATTATGGCATCAGCGGTTAAGTCATCCAGGACAAACAATAATACACAGGATTCTACCTAATTCCAATGGCCATAATATTTCAAACAATAGAATCCCTCTTGTCGATGAATTTATCTATGATGCATGTTCAAAGGTTAAGTTTATAGTACGTCCGTCGCACACCTAGGTGAGACTTGAGTCTCCGGTTTTTCTTGAACGGATTCAGGGAGATATTTGTGGACCGATTCACCCAACATCAGGACCATTCTGGTATTTCATGGTCTTAATTGATGCCTCCACCAGGTGGACATATGCATGTTTGTTGTCTACCCGCAACCAAGCTTTTGTGAAGCTTATTGTGAAAACTATTGAGCTTTGAGCTCAGTTCCCAGATTATCCAATAAAATCGATTCATATGGATAATGCTGCTGAGTTTACCTCAAAAGCCTTTACTAATTACTGTATGGCACTGGGAATTAAAGTGGAGCATTTGGTCACTTACGTCCACACCCAAAATGGTCTTGCTGAAGCGCTAATAAAATGTATCAAACTTATCGCTAGACCATTACTTATGAACTCTAAATTACCCACTTCATGTTGGGGGCATGCAGTCCTACATGCATCACATCTTATACAAATCCGTCCAACTGCATACAATGATCATTCCCCCCTACAGCTAGTGCGTGGGAAAGAACCAAACATTTTCTATCTGTGTATATTTGGATGTGCGGTATATGTTCCAATAACATTATCGAAGCGTACCTCTATGGGCCCACAAAGAAAGATAGGTATTTACGTTGGATTTGACTCTCTATCCATCCTAAAATACCTAGAACCTTTGTCCGGGGATCAATTAACGGCCCGGTTTGCTGACTGCACGTTCGATGAAGATCACTTCCCGGCATTAGGGGGAGATCAGAATTCAAAATTGAATAAATGCGGGAAACTTACGTGGAACGTAAGTGATCTTAAGTATCTAGATCCACGCACTAGTCAATCTGAATTGGAAGTTCAAAAGATCATTAACTTGCAACATTTAGCAAACAATCTGCCAAACACGTTTATTGACCATAGATGTGTGACTAAATTGCATATACCTGCAATAAATGCACCCCAAAGGGTTGAGGTCCCAAGAAAAATAAGTATACATGCCCCCACACGCCAGAAGCGTAAAGGACCTATAAATAATACGAACACACCTAAAAGAAAGCTAGCAAAACTGGTCAGTCAAACTTGAAATCTCCAGAAGAGATTCATCCAGAAAACTTAAAATCTCCAAAAGAGACTTGCCCAGAAGACGAGCATCCTAGTAATGAAGCACGTGCCCAAAATATTCAACGCACTAGGACTGCGGAACGACCAGACCTAGATACACTGGGAAATGAAGAAGGTCTGGTTGACATAAACGTTGAAGTCTTTACGAATTTCATAGATACAGGAGAAACTTACAATAGAAATATTACTATCGTCGATGACACATTTGCAGCGATAATTGCTCTTTTCGTTATAAATAACGATCTAGATCCAGATCCCAAAATAATAGCTGAGTGCCGGAAGCGCTCCGATTGGGCAAAATGGAAAGAGACAAATGAAGTAGAGTTCGCATTGCTAAATAAAAGAAAAGTATTTGGCTCTATCGTTTGTACACCTGCACGCACTATCCATGTAGGATATAAATGAATTTTTGTACGAAAATAAAATGAGAACAATACTATGGAGAGATACAAAGCGAGGCTAGTAGCTCAACGGTTTCCGCAGAGACCCGATATTGATTTCGATCAAACCTATTCTCCTGTAATGAACGCAATAACATTCAATTACTTAGTATCTCTAGCAGTTAAACTAAATCTCCAGATTAGATTGATGGACGTTGTAATCGCATATTTATACGGATCACTAGATGCCGACATCTATATGAAAATCCCGAATGGATTTAAGATTCCCCAGATGAGGAATGGAGAAAATCGCAGTATGTATAACATAAAACTGCATAAGTCATTGTATGGCCTAAAGCCATCAGGTCTAATGTGGTACAACCGACCTAGTGAATTCCTCCAGAAGAGGGGATACACAAATGATATAGCTTTCCCATGCGTATTTATAAAAAAATCGCAAAGTGGTTTTTTTATCATATCCATATATGTTGACGATCTAAACATAATCAGAACACGCAAAGAGATTAAAGAAGTCAGTTCAATCTTGAAAGTTGAATTTGAAATGAAAGTCTTGGGTAAAACCAAGTATTGCCTCGCCTACAGATCGAGCATCTCACGGAAGGAATACTTATACATCAGTCAACCTATGTGAAAAAGGTATTGGAGAGATTTCATATGGATAAATCTCATCCACTCAGCACACATATGGTTGTCCAATCCCTCGAAGTGGATAAGGACCCATTTAGACCAAGAGAAGATTCAGAAGAAATTCTGGGGCCAGAAGTTCCTTATCTTAGCGTTGTTGGTGCATTACTCTATCCCACAAATTGCACTAGACCGGATATTGCATTTGCAGTTAATTTGCTTGCGAGATATGGCGCTTCTCCTACAAGGAGACATTGGAATGGTGTTAAGCACGTTCTACGGTATCTCCAACGGTCTCAAGATCTTGGATTGTTTTACCCTAGGAACCAAGATAAAACCTTGGTAGGTTACGCGGATGTTGACTACTTGTCTGATCCCCATAATGTCGTATCCCAGACTGGTTGTGTTTTTCTCTGTGGTGGTACCGCAATCTCATGGAGACTGGTTAAACAAACTATGGTTACCTCATCCTCAAACCGCTCAGAGATAATAACTTTGTTTGAAGCTTCACGAGAATTTGTTTGGTTGAGATCATTGGTCAAACACATTGGTGACTCGTGTGGTATCGCTAAAAACGATACATCCCCTACCATTATATTTGAAGACAACGCAGCTTGCATCACACAAATGAGTAATGGGTACGTCAAGGGAAACCTGACGAAACATATTTTACCGAAGTTTTTCTACCCATACGAACTCCAGAAGAGTGGCGTAATTACCATACAAAATGTGCGATCTAGTGACAATCTAGCAGATCTGTTCACTAAGTCCCTACCTATATCTACTTTTGAGAAGTAGATTCATGGTATCGGGATGCGAAAGCTCAAAGGATTGTTGTCTTCAGGGAGAGTGGTAACCTCGAAATAATCCAGAAGATTAGATCCGGAAGATCAATAAATTGCATTCCTCCCTAGCTAAACATTTTATCGCTACCTAACATGTGGAGTTTTCTGACGAGACATATACGTTATATCGTAATGTCCAAGGGGGAGTGTTGTAAATCCAGTAGATTTAATATACCAAATCCGAAAGATTTGATGTAGACATTACATATGGGCCTAATAACCTAAATAGGCTTTACAGTTTAGATTAGGGTTTCTCTATTATAAATAGATCCATGTATTCAGTATTGTATAGACACATAAATATTGGTGAAAACTCCTGGTTTGATACGCCCCCAAGCGTAGTCGTTATCGACGAACTGGGTAAATAAACCGGTGTTTCTACTTTATGCTTATAATTTACAACAAAAGAAAAGAAGTATTTCTCATTTAAAAATTCAAAAACATTCTCTATATTCATCCTTGAAAAAAAAAACGGCCGCCGCCGCACCACCGCATGGCCACAGTGCCGCCATCGACAGCCGCCCAGCAACGTCGCCGTCGATGGCCGCCCGATCGCGGAGGGCGCCCAGGTGCAGCGACGAAGCGCGCGCGGCCCCAGACTTTCGAGCGCCGCCGTTGCGCGCTACCATGGGCTGTCGTCGTGTGTCGCTTGTTGCCGGTGCCATCTCTACGTGTCTCTATGTATCGCGTTGAGGCCATCGCCGCCTCCATGCACGACCTCGCTGACGAAATCAGGGCAGTGCCGCGAAGGGTGTTGATCGCACCTGTAGGATGCAATCGCCAAAAGCAGTCGCGCCTACAGAGCGCGATCACTCATGGCAGTCGCGCCTGTAGGTCGCGACTGGCCGACAGTTTTTGCTTTTTGCGCGCTCCATCCCCTGCTTGCCACGAGCGTTAACACGCACCCCCGCGCGCCCATCGTTGCACCCGTAGTCGCACATGGCCGCGTACCTTGTGAAACCCTAGCCCACTTTTGGGCTCGTTTTTTGGCATCACATAATTAACGACTAATTTAATTTTATTTAAAAGCCCTGAAAATATTTCATTAAATTTCGCTAATATACATGAAAAATTTAGAGTAATAAATATGCATGTTTATTAAGCCCAAAAAAAATTTTTTGGAATTATTTTCACGAGCTAGTTCTCAAGATATTATCTTATATGCTTATTTGGTACATATGCATATCTTTATGATTTAATTATCTTACATGCATTATTACTCCCACACATAGTTTATTATTTATAGTCCGCATATCATGCTCGGATGGGCGGCGCCCGGTACTTGTCGGACCATAATTTATGTTTTGGGTAGACGACGCCTAATTCTTGCTCCTATGTGCTCTAGAATAATCAAATAAATCCTTATTCCTCCATTGTCAATTAATTTGGTCACACTCCTTACCATGTCGTTTTAACAATTGTAGTGAACCATGCCTGATATAATTATGAAGGAATTCAATGAGCTTGCTCTCGATGGTTCCAACTACCTGACATGGACGCTAGATGTTGAGATCCATCTGGCCTCGAATGGGTTGAGTGAGACCATTGTCGAGGGTTCAAAATTCACTAACGCCCAGAAGGGGAAAACGTTGATTTTCCAAAGGAACCACATGAATGAGGACCTAAAAGTTGAATACCTCACTCAAAGGGACCCTGGTATGTTGTGGAAGTCCCTGAAGGACCGTTTCCAACAGTAAAGTGACATACTCCTCCCTCCGGCACAATGCGATTGGTTGAACATCCATTACCAAGACCTTAAGTCTATAACAGAGTACAACTCTGCTTTGCAACGCATTGTGACCAGTCTGATCCAGAATTCTGTATCGACGTTCCACGTTAGCAAACCCGTACTCCAGCAGAAGTATAGGGCCGAACATACAGTTGGTAGCAAACGTGGAAGGGGGAGAGTGAGTAAGAAGTTCTGGGCTAAAGGCCGAGGTTGCCATATATCAGGTGGTCACAGAACCTCGTATTTCACTCCACGAAAACCTAGCTCTCAGTATATGATTGAGCAAACCTGCTACAGATGCGGATGCAGAGGCCATTAGACTCGTACGTGTCGCACTCCTAAACACTTGGTTGAGCCTTACCGTATGAAACAAGAGGATAACAAGGAGAAGGCCCTCATGGTTGGACCTCACGGTGACAATCTGTCTGAAGCAGAGTTTGACCAAAACAACGATGATCTCTTGAGTCCGTAGCTTGAAAACTTATAAGGAAATGAATGATTTACATATTTGATTATTTTAGTACTTTATTTTTGTGATAAGATAATTTTATGTTTTTAGATCCTTTCTTTCGGATACTTTATTTTATTTTATGGATGATATTGATATTATATTTAGCTTTGATGTGTTTACCTTAGATCACTGTCCATTTCATTTATTTGGATAATTGTTGTTCTTATTCATGGCTTGTAAACATATCAACTATTAGGTTTGGGCTATTTCCTTTTGCATAATGGACGCACATAGTGATTTATGTTTGGTAGATAGCGCCACCACACATACAATCTTAAGAGATAGAAAGTATTTTCATAACTTGATAGAACGTAAGGGGAGTATAACTACAATACCAATGATAGGACGTTGATAGTGGGCTCCGGAAGAGCTTCTATTGTCCTCCTCATGGGTACCGAACTCACAATCAATAATATTTTATTGTTTCCACAATCTAAGCGTACCTTCCTCCGTTTTAGAGACATTAGGATAAATGGATATCATATTAAAACTGAAACTGAGAACAATAACGAATACCTTTTGATGACTATTACTCGAGGTAGCCGTAAATAAGTTATAGAAAAACTTTCTTCCTTCTCCTTCGGATTGTACTATTCCTACATCCGGCCGTCTAATCCCCATCTAGCTATGAGTATGAAATTTTATGACCCAAATTCTTTTAAATCATGGCATCAGCGGTTAGGTTATCCAGGACAAACTATGATATGTAGGATTCTATCTAATTCAATTGGTCATAATATTTCGAATAATAGAATCCCTCATGTAGATGAATTCATTTGTGATGCATGTTCTAAGGGTAAGTTAATAGTGTGCCCTTCTCGCACTAAGGTTGGACTAGAGTCTCCGATTTTCCTTGAGTGAATTCAAGGAGACATTTGCGGACCGATTCACCCAGCATCAGGACCATTTCGTTATTTCATGGTCCTTATTGATGCCTCCACTAGGTGGACATATGCCTGTTTGCTGTCTACCCGCAATCAACCTTTTGCGAAGCTCATTGCGAAAACTATTGAGCTTAGAGCTTAATTCCCGGATT
Organism: Ballota nigra; assembly: GCA_947034835.1. Lineage (NCBI taxonomy): Eukaryota > Viridiplantae > Streptophyta > Magnoliopsida > Lamiales > Lamiaceae > Ballota > Ballota nigra. Next base: position 90,657,205 of record OX344720.1, on the reverse strand, counting down.
ATCCAATTAAGTCGATTTGCATGGATAATGCTGCTGAATTAAGTCGATTCAAAGGCCTTTACAAATTATTGTATGCCCCTGGGAATTAAAGTGGAGCATTCGATCCCCTACGTCCATTCCCAAAATGGTCTTGCTGAGGCGCTAATAAAACGTATCAAACTTATTGTGATAGACCATTGCTTATGAACTCTAAACTACCCACTTCATGCTGGGGGCATGCAGTCCTACATGCATCGCACTTAATACAAATCCGTCCAACTGCATATAATGATCATTCCTCCCTATAGTTAGTGCGTGGGAAAGAACCTAGCATTTCTCATCTGTGTATTTTCAGAATGTGCGGTATATGTTCCGATAACATTACCAAAACGGACCTCTATGGGTCCTCAAAGGAAACTCAGTATTTACATTGGATTTGACTCTCCATCCATCATGAAATACCTCGAGCCTTTGTCTGGGGATCAATTAACAGTCCGGTTCGCTGATTGCACATTTGTGAAGATCACTTCCCGGCATTAGGGGGAGATCCAAATTCAAAATTGAATGAATGTCGGGAGCTTACGTGGAACGTAAGTGATCTTCAGTATCTAGATCCACGCACCAGCCAATCTGAATCAGAAGTTCAGAAGATCATTAACTTGTAAAATTTAGCAAATAATCTGCCAGACACGTTCACTGATTATAGAGGTGTAACTAAATCGCACATACTTGCAGTAAATGCTCCCCAAAGGGTTGAGGTCCCAAGGAAAACAAGTGCTCATGCCCCCACACGCCAGAAGCGTAAAGGACCCTCAAGAGATACTAGTACACCTAAAGGAAAAGCTAGCAAAACTGGTCGGCCGAATGTAAAACCTCTAAAAGAGATTTGTCTAGATAACTCAAAGTCTCTAGGAGACAAGCGTCCTAGTGATGAAGCATGTGCACAAAATATTCAATGCACTAGGACCGCGGAACGACCAGACCCAGATACACTGGGAAATGAGGAAGGTCTGGTTGACGTAAACGTCGAAGTCTCTATGAATTTCATAGATACGACAGAAACATATAATAGAAATATTACTGTCGTTGACGATACATTTGCAGCGACAATTGCTCTTTCCATTATAAATAATGATCTAGATCCAGAACCCAAAACCATCGCTGAGTACCGGAAGCACTCCGATTGGGTTAAATGGAAAGAGGCAATTGAAGCAGAGCTCACATCCCTTAACAAAATACAAGTATTTGGCTCTATCGTTCATACAGCTGCGCGCGCTATCCCTGTAGGATATAAATGAGTATTTGTACGAAAATGAAATGAGAACAATACTGTGGAGAGATATAAAGTGAGGCTTGTAGCTCAAGGGTTTTCGCAGAGACCCGGGATTGATTTCGATCAAACCTATTCTCCCATCATGGACTCAATAACGTTCCGCTACTTGATATATTTGGCAGTTAAAATAAATCTCCAAATGAGATTAATGGACGTAGTAACCGCATACTTATACGGATCACTAGATGCCGACATTTATATGAAAATCCCCGATGGATTTGACATTCCTCATATGAGTATGGTGAAAATCGCAGTATGTATAACATAAAACTACAGAAGTCGTTGTATAGCCTAAAGCAATCGGGCCTCATGTGGTACAACCGACTTAGTGAATTTCTTCAGAAGAAGGAATACACATTCGATAAAGCTTTCACATGCGTATTCATGAAGAAATCACAAAATGGTTTTTGCATCATATCCGTCTATGTTGATGACCTAAACATAATCGAAACATGCAAAGAGATTGAAGAAGTCAGTTCAATCTTGAAAGCCGAATTCAAAATGAAAGCCTTGGGTAAAACCAAGTACTACTCGGCCTGCAGATCGAGCATCTCCCAGAAGGAATTCTTATACATCAGTCGACCTACGTGAAGAAGGTATTGGAGAGATTTCACATGGATAAATCTCATCCACTTAGCATCCCTATGGTTGTCTGATCCCTCGAAGTGGATAAGGACTCATTTAGGCCAAGAGAAGATTCAGAAGAAATTCTGGGGCCAGAAGTTCCTTATTTTAGTACTGTTGGAGCATTGCTCTATCTCGCAAATTGCACTTGGCCGGACATTGCATTTGCTGTCAATTTGCTTGCGAGACACAACGCTTCTCCTACAAGGAGACATTGGAATGGTGTTAAACATGTTCTACGGTACCTCCAAGGGTCTCAAGATCTTAGACTGTTTTACCGTAAGAGCCAAGACAAAACCTTAGTAGGTTATGCGGATGCTGGCTATTTGTCTGATCCCCACAATGTCATATCCCAGGCTGGTTACGTTTTTCTCTGTGGTGGTACCGCGATCTCATGGAGATCAGTTAAACAAATTATGGTTACCACGTCTTCAAACCACTCAGAGATAATAGTATTATTTGAAGCCGCACGAGAATGTGTTTGGTTAAGGTCCTTGGTAAAATCCATTGGTGACTCGTGTGGTATCGCTAAAGGCGATACACCTCCCACCATTATATTTAAAGACAACGCAGCTTGCATCGCACAAATGAGTAATGGGTACGTAAAGGGAAACCTGACGAAACATATTTCACCTAAGTTTTTCTACCCATACGAACTCCAGAAGATTAACGTGATTATCATTCAAAAGATGCAATCTAGTGACAATCTAGCAGATTTGTTCACTAAGTCCTTACCTATGTTTACTTTTGAAAAGTACATTCGTGGTATTGGGATGCAAAGGCTCAAAATGTTGTTGTCTTCAGGGGGAGCGGTAACCCCGAAATAAATCTAGAAGATTTGATCTAGAAGATCGAATACATTCCTCCCTAATTTATTATTTGACCGATACCTAGCACGTGGAGTTTTTATGACAAAACATTTATGTTATGTCGTAATGTCCAAGAGGGAGTGTTGTAAATCTAGAAGATTTATTATTCCAAATCTAGAAGATTTGATGTGGACATTACTAATGGACCAATAACCCAATGGGCTTCATATCTTAGACTAGGGTTGTACTCTTATAAATATACCATTGTACTCAGAATTGTATACACTCATACACAAGAACATTAGTGAAACTCCTGGCTTGGTTCGCCCCCAGACGTAGTCGTTCTCGACGAACTGGGTGAACAAATCTCGTCTTTTATTTTACGCACTCAATTACAATAAATTTAAGACTCAAGAAAATTAAGACTATGTTTGACATATTATAATTTATATTCTTATTTTGTTTATATACATTATTATTGTTTCATTAATTCATTTGTCTCTTATTTTTACAATCACATGAAATTAATATATATTTATATTTGTGAAAATATGATTTATAAAATTATTATTAAATAATAAAAAAATTAAAGACCAAACACAGTCTTAAAATGAGTAAGTCCTAAATTAATAATTTTATCTTTCAGGTCTTTAATCGATAGTTTTCAATCTTTCAGGCTCGGAATCGATAGGAAAAAACTTTCAAGCCTTAAATTGATAAATTTACTATCTTTCAGGCCCTGAATTGATAAAACTCCTTTAAACAAAGAGTAGGTCTCCTATAAAATTTGTTCATAATATAAAATTAATATCAATAGATGTATTTACTGATACTATTAGATGCATTCACTGACACTATAATAATTTACATTGTATTTTAGTTTACAAAGCTATTAATATCAGTGTATGCATATAATATATAATTACTTAATACATTAAATGATATTAATTTTATACTATAAATTGTGTTTATGTTAATCAAAATCATCAACCCACCATAGAGGAGGGGTAGGTTTAATATATATATATATATATATATATATATATATAGTAGACCTACTCAAAAAAATAGTCTATAAAAAAAGTTCTGATTTGAAATGAGTATCTGTATCAATGTTTGGCGGATTACGAGTCTAGTTGATATATATAGTCTACTATGAGGTCGTCTTATATACTGTGAAACATTGAGATGGAATATAAATTGAATATAATGCATTAACCTTTTAGCAGTATTATGAGACGGTCTCACATAAAATTTTTACAATTTTTTTAAGAGAGTATTTAGTACTCGCACATGTACATTTATTAAGGCACATGCATGGGAAATCGGTCTCCCTTACATTGGGGCTTAATGGTCCGTCATTTCGGTGTCCCAAATTTCCATATCCCGAAATAACTTTGGTTGTGGAATTCCAATGTTTTTGACTTATTATTTTTTGCCAAAGAGTTATACATTATGATTAAATTCTACTCCCATATTATCTGCACACTTAAATTGATACATATTTTAAAAAAAAATTATAAGTAAAATAATGACATATGAATAAATATGTATATATTATTGTGAATGTACACACAAATCAATGTTTCTATTTTTAAAGTGTGCAAATAATTTTGGAATGAAAAGAAAAAAAAGTGTACAGATAATCATTGGACGGAGGGAGTACTTGTTAGAGGCATCAGTTCCCTTTTTAAATTGTACTCCATCCATCCAATTTTTTAAAATAAACAATTCTTACAAATAAATTCCATAATTTCATCACAATACTTTTATTTTATCTAAATTTTCAATAAAATACTAGTTTTCATAAAATCGAGGATCCCACCGTAAAGGAGAATAAGTGGATAGGACTAAAGGAGAATAAATTTTTTTTATAGTATTATTAGTCAATATTTAAATCCCAACCCAATCACCGATTTTTTGAAAAATCAAATCTCGAAATCTGTAAGACTTTTGATTAGAGAAACAATTTTGATCCCTCCAATGTGGGGGATAGCTCCTTGTGGGCACCAGGCACTGGTCCTCCCACCTAATGGGCCGCTGAGTCACCATGATTTACCTCCTCCACCCAATCCTGTCGGACCAGGGGGTGGGGGTCCTGGGGGCGAGGGCTTTGCCTTTTGCTACAAAGAGAAACAAATTTGATTATTTAACTTATTTCCATATTTTGACCTAGTGTACTATGCAATTCTGTAGCCAACTTTACTATAATAATACTAGTTTCTCTCTTATGGACGAAACTAACACATTATTAGTAAATTACATAAATAATGAAAGTTGAGAAGTGTAGATAGCAAACCCAAATCGTTACATCACAATTTTTTTTTACAGGTGATTACTCAATCTCATTCCTTAAATGATAGATTCTAACCATTTGATCCATCACATCACGTGTGTACTAGGAATTTGATCATCATTTCCTACTGCAGCAAGAAAAGTACTACCTTACCTATGTCTAACATAATAAGTTGATGTTAAGAAATTATTAGCAATTTCAATTGAAAATCTTCATTCATTGTTTTGTAGCTTATATAATAAACGCCAAGCACGCGTAGCATATTTTGATATTAATTACTTATATGTTTAATCATACCCAAACACACGTATATTAATCAAGGTTGTAGAAGTCAGAAATCGCTAGTCGGGCGGATTTAGAACGCCTAGCGCCTAGGCCGTCTAGGCGGGGACTAGTCGTTGGGAGTTTTTTTGTTTTATTCAATTTTTTTACCCTCTATATTTCAATAATATAGTAAAAAATTATTTGATAGTATTTTAATATGGCTAATTTTTTTGTAGTAACAAATTAACAACATAATATCAACTTCCATATGCAAATAGTCCAACTAGACAATCACTCACGTTTATCAAATTAATAGAAATTCTCCAAACGACGTCGGTTCAAAGCGGAAAAAATAAAATAATGAATATCTTGTCTGTCTAGGCGGATTACACTATAAATCGGGCGGCTGATGACCGCCTAGGCGCCGCCTAGGCGGGGGCCTAGAAGGATTTTTGCATCACTGATATTAATTAAAAAATCTCAACATAATCATGATTGGCTATTATTAATCTACTGACCAACAAAAGTCACAATAAAATTACAAAAATTCTCGGCAAACGTCTCACTTCTCTCATTTCATTATAGACTATTGTTGTCATTATCTTGATCATATGTTCGAATGTAGGTTTCTTATAAACTAGTTTTATCATTACAATTCAAATATTATTAATTAGTTCAAATTAATTTTTGTTTAACAAAACAAAATACAGTTCAAAAATACAAACAAATTTTGAGGTGAAACTGACATACCTATACCTATAATAAAGTAAGGATGCATTGTGCTTAACCTAAAAATTCTTGAGACGGCCTTCCTTTGAAATTTTCATATTAATTGAAAAAAAATAAGGTAAAGAAAATTAATGTAGGTAACCAACATAAATATATTTTCCCAAAAAGGAAACGTGGTTTTACAAAATAGAAAATTAATCACAAACTTAGGCCAACTATTCCCAACAACTTGAGCTCCACAGCTTAGAAAGGGTCAAATCAGACATCACAAACATAGGTATAAATCAAAGTAGATTAGATTTAGAAAATCCCTTTTGTAAGAAATGCCACATATAGTAGTATCCACTCTCTGAACAAGTAGCCTCCCTTTCTGCTCACCAAATCAAACCAATGCACAAATTCATTCACGCCAAGAAAACACCACATCGCCCCTTATAACTCTAACATGAATATTCGACCATTCAATTCTCATTTCTCCAACCACTCCCAATTCCAATTCCAATTCCAGTTCATTCATTCAACAATGATTTCCAATTCCTCCGATAATCATGACTCTTGCACCCTTACTTCCAGAACATTCTTTACTTTATTCTCATTCGTCTCGGAATTCCAAACGATGGAGCTCTGCCTGGCGCTCCTGGTCTTCGTAACCATTCACTCGATGCAGCAGAAGTCGAACAAAGGCCTCCCGAGCTGGCCCTTCCTGGGGATGCTCCCCTCCCTCCTCCTCGGCCTCCGAGGCAACATCTACGAGTGGATCTCCGACGTCCTCACTCGTAAAAACGGGACTTTCGTATTCCGGGGCCCATGGTTTACGAACCTCAACTGCGTCGTAACCGCGGACCCCCGGAACCTCGAGTACCTCCTCAAGACCAAATTCTCCAACTTCCCCAAAGGCCCGTATTTCCGGTACGCCGTACGGGATCTCCTCGGCGACGGAATCTTCAGCGCTGACGATGACACGTGGCAGCGTCAGAGAAAAACCGCCAGCCTAGAATTCCACTCGGCCAAATTTCGCCAAATGACTACCGACTCGCTACTCGAGTTGGTCCACGCGCGCCTCCTGCCCGTCCTGGAAGATGAAGAATCGAACGTGGTCGACCTGCAGGATATTCTCCTGCGGCTGACGTTCGACAACGTGTGCATGATCGCCTTCGGGGTCGACCCCGGGTGCCTCAGCCCGGGGCTGCCGGTGATCCCCTTCGCCGCGGCGTTCGAGGCCGCCACCGAGGCCACGATCACGCGCTTCGTGACGCCGACCCTCGTCTGGAAGGCGATGAGGTACCTCGGGGTGGGGAGCGAGGGGGAGCTCAAGAAATCGATCCAGGGAGTCGACGGGTTCGCGGAGGAGGTGATCAGGGTGAGGAAGAAGGAGCTGGCGCTAGGGGGCGGCGGCGAGGGGCGGCGATCGGACTTGTTGACGGTGTTCATGGGGCTGAGGGACGAGGAGGGGGAGGCGTTTTCAGACAAGTTTTTGAGGGACATTTGTGTGAATTTTATTTTGGCGGGGAGGGACACGTCGTCGGTGGCGCTGAGCTGGTTTTTCTGGTTGCTGGACCGGAATCCGGCGGTGGAGGAGAGGATTTTGGAGGAGGTGTGTGGGATAGTGGGGGAGAGAGAGGAGGGAGGTGGTGGTGGGGTGGTGTTCACGGCGGAGGAGGTGAAGAAGATGGAGTATTTACATGCGGCCTTGTCGGAAGCTCTCCGGCTGTACCCTTCTGTTCCGGTTGACCACAAGGAGGTGAGTCCTAATTTTATCTAAAACACCTTTTTTTTTTCAATTCTCAATCTTGTTTCATTTGCTATTCTAATCAACAATATATAGACTGAAATTGATTTATAGTAAATTACTAAAAGATGTTAGTTGTTTTGGTAAATATTAATTATTTTTACTAAAAATAAACTATAATTTTTCAATAAAAATAACTAATATTTTACAGTGAAAACAACTATATTACCCTTCAATAATTTACGTACCTGCGAATTCCATCCTATGCATACATAATCTAATTCATTGCGTTTTAATTAATTAGTGATTCATGTATTTTGTATATATTTATGAAACTAATATAATTATATTTATTTAATATTATTATAACATTCATTCAATAATATATTACACATAAATTCCACTTGGTAGTCCATATATATAAAGAGCATATAATAATAGATAGACAAAGTTAAGTAATGTGGAGGGGTTATCATTTATTAAAAAGGGTCTACTATTATAATAAATTGATTGGTAGAGAGCATTTAAAGTGATGTAAAATATAAAATGGTAAAAATTGACTTGTTAGCCCACAATAAATTGTACCTGAGGGGCACTTCACAATTTTTTTTTGCAAAGATGAACAATAGTTGGGCGGATAAGTTGTACTCATTGTACAATTTAATATGGATGGAGTAGATATCTGAGAAATCGAACCATAACGTTTGGGTGTGAATTTTTGCTCTGATACTATTGAAGAATTTTCGATTTGTTTAAAAATTTAAATTTATAGATAGTCTTAAATTAATACATTTATATTAGTTTCCTAACATTAATTTTGAAGTTGTTAACTAGTCAATCAAGTAAAGAATAGTGAAACATATTTAAACTAATTACATTTTATTAAAATAAATAAATTAATAAAATTTTGATGTCTAATTTCCTAGCCATGGGACGGCCCTCATTCATATTATTCACTAATATTTTTATAGCTAGCTAAATATACCCAAGTATATAGGTGATGAGTTCCCATTTGGACTCGGAAGTCACCAACAAAAGAAAAGGATTAAAAGAGAAATTAAAGATGAATTAATTCTCTCGTGAAATATTAATTACAATATTAATATTTTGTATATATGCATGCAGGTGGTGGAAGATGATAAATTCCCGGATGGAACAACGCTGAAGAAGGGCACAAAAGTGGTGTACGCAATCTACGCAATGGGGAGAATGGAGGGCATTTGGGGAAAAGACTGCCGAGAGTTCAAACCCGAGCGGTGGTTGCGCGACCGTCGCTTCATGAGCGAGTCCGCCTACAAGTTCACGGCGTTCAATGCCGGCCCCCGCCTTTGCTTGGGCAAAGACTTCGCTTACTATCAAATGAAGTTTGTCGCCGCCTCGATTTTGTACCGGTATAGGGTGGTGGTGGCAGATAACCACCCGGTGGTGCCCAAAATGGCCCTAACTATGTATATGAAGTATGGGTTAAAGGTGGTGTTGAAGAAGCGTGAAGCTAATGAACTTGAGAAATATCACAAGAATATTGTATCTTGTAATTAGGTTGCATTTTACTATTTGTATATGTTATTTGGATTAAGGGAAAAACAAAGTGGGCATTCAATTTAGGTATGCAAAGGAGGGCATATAAGGAAAAAAATATTTTGCTATTCATATTTGATTTGTGATGTATCTATATTTACTATATATTTGTTATTTAGGGTTTACATTGAATAAGAATGTGGTTTGAAGTATGGAATTGCATTTGTAATTTTGAGTATGGGTGAGTTGTGGAAGACAAATATTATTGGGAATGAAAACATCTCTAACACTACCAAAAAAATACTGTTTTGCGACGGAATTAGCGACGGATTTTCCGTCGCAAACAGTGTTTTGCGACGGGATCTGCGACGGACACGTATCCGTACCTAAAACAGCCGTAGCAAATTTTTGCGACGGATTCAGCCATCCGTCGCAAATTAACGACGGACAAATCCGTCGCAAAATCGGCGGGTCAGATCCGACCGGGTCAAGAATTTGCGACGGACAGTAGTCGGTCGCAAACTTTTCGGGTCAGACCCGATCGGGTCAACAACATTTGCGACGGCTAAATTCCGTCGCAAATGTTTTTATATATTTTTTATACTTTTTTGTGTTATAATTTGCGACGGGCTGTTTTCCGTCGCAAAATTAAATATTTGCGACGGAATATGGCCGTCGCAAATTACCGAGCCTATACAAAAAAAAAAGTGGCTCGCGTGGTTCGAGCCCGGGCACCCGAGGCGGCCGGGGCGGGCGCGGACCACTGGGCCACTCGGCCCATTGCTTAATATATGCGGCCCACCTTCTATATTAGTCTTATTAGACCTTGAACAATTAATCCATTTTTGCGTCCAAGGGGAATCGAACATGGGACCTCTTGTGCAAGAGGAGGGGGCGCGCGCCACTAGGGCACAAGCTACTTTCGTTTATTTTTATGCAATTAATTGTATATGTATTCAAATTAAGTCATTTTTTTTATAATTCACCAAATTAATTTCTTTTCGTATCTAAGTTGTTTATTAAAATATTTTGCCCAACTCTTTTTTTTATTTTGTAAAATTATTTATTTCGACTCCCGCTTAAATTTATAATTCGTTCATTTGTACGCAATTAATTGTATATGTATCCAATTGACTCATTTTTTTTTCTACAATTCACCAAATTAATTCATTTTCGTTTCTAACTTGTTTTTATAAATATTGGGGTCATTTAATTTTTATTATTTCTGTAAAACTATTTATTTCGACTCCCGCTTAAATTTATAATTCGTTCATTTGCGCAGGCATTTGCGCTCGTGGCATTGAATCAGAGGCGAATATCTGCCACCACGCCTGCATGGCGGCTGTATACTCCTGCACCTCGACCCGATACTGCTCCATCTCGGCTGTATACCGGTCGTGCGCCTCTCGCTGCTGCCTCTCATACTCTTCCTTCTCTCGCTGCTGCCTCTGCATGTTCTTCATCTGCTCCACCACCGTGGCAAGCTGCCTCTCGACCTCACTGGGATGAGAGTCGATGGAAGACTGAGAGGAGGATGAGCCTGAGCCACGAGGTCGGAAAAAGTTATTTCTGAAGCTGCCCAATCCAGCGAACCGCCCCTTTTTAGCCTTGACGTTCTTGAAGTACAATTCATTTTGAACGTCAACAGAAGGCTGTGTGGGGGGGCATCGACCCCGACCCCGACCCCTCTGCCGTTTCCTCAGGCTGAGGCTGAGAGGCAAGATCCTCGAGCATCTTTCTCTGCAAATTAATTATACAAGAAATTAAATAAATTGAACACAAAATATAAAAAATACTTGTAATATTAAAAATTTAAATAATACTATTAATATTGAAATAATACTTACGTGGATCTCGGTGGTACGGCCGTAGGTAGACTTCCCAGTCTCCTCGACGAATGGGTGGGCGAGCTGCAATCTCTCAAAATGAGAGGGCTCGCGTCCTTGCTCCGCCACCTAATTAGAAAAAAAGATAGTAAAAATTAACAACACTCATAAAAATTAGGAAAAAAATAATAAATTCAAAAACTACAAAATTGAAGACGAAACTTACAAATCTCAACCCGTGCTCATAAATGGACCGAGAACCGGCCCGATGTCTTGCCATCCCTTCTCCATCAGGGTCACTACGCCGATTCGCCTTGTTTTTCGCCGACTTCTCTTGGAATTCAGGGGAATCCCAGTAGCGGAGGAATTGGTCCCAAATCGACCGTCTTTCACTGTCAAGCCCCAAGTCGGTGGCCTCTCCCTTCTTGTACCACTTCTCCCTCATTCTGTAAAGGAGGTCTCTGTACCTTTCCTTTCCATATTTATCGAAATTCCTCCACATCTGGTCATCGTGCTCCGGTGCCCAGACACATTCTTTCTGCAATTACAATTTAAATGTAAATATATGTTTATATATTTGATATTAATAAACGGTGAATTAATAAATTAAATTAATACATTAAACTCCTCGAAGTATGTCTTTTTTCTTGCATCGGACACTAACCTCCAACTGTAAGCGGTGGGCTCGAATCCAGCGCGAAGGATGGAGTCGGAAACCTGATTAGCAGCCTCATGACCTGGAATCCAACTGTAAAATTAAAATTTCAAAGTTAGTAAAATAATTAGGTTTTAATTAATAAAAAAATTGAGTATAAAATATTATCTCTTACATATGACCACATGGCTTAACAGGCATCCGTCCTTCAACAACCGGATGCTGGCGGGAGGAGGATGAGCCCTCAGCAGTCTGCTGTGAGTAGACATGCTCAAAAATAACCGGAACCGCCGGTTTTGGAACCGCCGGTTCCACGGTTCCACGGTTCCGGTTCCGGAACCGAACCGAAACCGTAAATTACACGGTTCGGTTCCGGTTCCACTAAAAGTCGGAACCGGAACCGGCGGTTCGAACCGGAACCGGCGGTTCCGGCGGTTCCGAGGCGGTTCCGGCGGTTCCGAGGCGGTTCTACACTTAGAATTTTGAGTTTATTTCTTAATTTTTAGTTTTAAACTTAGAATTTTTAAATTTATTTTTTAACCCCTCCCCCAAATTTATTTTGTAAACTCAAGTCCAATTTCTTTAACCCCTCCCCCAAATTTATTTTGTAAAATTTAAGATTTTAAGTTGTAAACTTGTAATTAGTAATTTGGAATAATTCAATATTCACTTTGTAAATTTGTAATATTTCAATTAGTTTGTAATAATATATATTAGATACTTATTTTAAATTAGAATTACTAATTTGTAATTGTTCAATTACTAATTTGTAATAGTTCAATTACTAATGAATTTTTTTTCATTTAATATGTCATTTACATTTAGATTAAAAAACCAAAAAATACAAGTAGAAACCCTAAAAAACTAAAAAAAAAAACTAAAAGTGACTTAGATTTTTTAGTTTCAAACTTAGAATTTCTAAGTTCATTTTTTTAAATTAAGCTCAAGTCCAATTTTTTTAACTCCTCCCCCCAAAATTTATTTTGTATAAATTAAGATTTTAAGTTGTAAACTTGTAAATTTGTAATATTTCAATTAGTTTGTAATAATAGATATTAAATACTTATTTTAAATTAGAATTGCTAATTTTTAATAGTTCAATCACTAATTTGTAATAGTTCAATCACTAATGAAATTTTTTTCCATTTAAAAAAACCCAAATACACAAGTAAAAACCCTAAAAAACTAAAAAAAAAAAAAAAAAAAAAAATTAATTAAAAACCGCCGGAACCGGCGGTTCGGAACCGGAACCGCCGGTTCGAGAACCGAACCGAAACCGGTTTTCAGCCGGTTCGGTTCCGGTTCCTCCATTACCATTTTTGGAACCGCCGGTTCGGAACCGGAACCGGCGGTTCCGGAACCGTGAGCATCTCTAGCTGTGAGGAGGGGGAGGAGCCCGCACCAGGCTGTGAAGAGGTCTCTGATAGAGACCTCGGCCTGAAAATAAGTGGAACCACGGGTCTTAGTGAGGGCCGTCGTCTCCTCCCTCCTCGTCCTCCTCGACTCGCCTCCTCATCCCTCGGAGGCTGCTGACTGTCGTTGCCACTGCCTTGTCCGCTCATCTATAACAAATTTCACGAATTATTCATTCAACTAAATTAAAATCAATCAACTAATAATATTATTTTATAAATTATATATTAAACTAAAATCAAACAACTAATATTATTTAAAATCAAACAACTAATACTATTTAAAATCAATTAACAACCTACTCAACTAAATTCATTCAACTAAATTAAAATCAATCATCAACTAATATTATTTTGTAAAATTATTAAACTTAAATCAAACAACTAAAATTATTTTGTAATATTATTTAAACATGCTTAACAATTAAAAATTAACAAATTACTAAAACAATTCAACTAAAATCAAACAACTCAGCTAAAATCAATTCTAAACTTAACAAATTCAACTATTTCTAAACATGCTTTAAAATTAAATTAAAATTCGATCAACTAATTAAATTATAATTCAACTAAAATCAATTCATTTCTAATATAATTCAAACAATTCAACTAATTCAATTCTAAACTTAACAAAAATTAAACATACTTTAAATTAAAATTCGATCAACTAATTAAATTATAATTCAACTAATTCAACTAAAATCAATTTATTTTTAATATAATTCAAACAATTCAACTAATTCAATTCTAAACTTAAAAAAAATTAAACATGCTTTAAATTAAAATTCGATCAACTAAAATCAATTCATTACTAATATAATTCAAATAATTCAACTAAAATCAATTCTCTAAACATGCTTTAAAATTAAATTTTAAACGGTAAAAATGAAGAAAACTTACGGTTTATTTGTAGAAGATGACGAAACGAGAACTCGGTGGGGACGGATTGGCTCTACAGCGACGGCACCCGACTTCTCCTTCCTTTTCCTCTCTTTTTCCTCTTCTTCTTCTTCTTTTCTCTCTTTCTCCGTCTGCAACGCGGCGGGCCTGTATAAATAAGTGGAAAAAAATTTGCGACGGACGCCTGTCCGTCGCAAATTTTGCCCGTCAAACGCAAAACGACGCCGTTTCTTACTGATTTGCGACGGAAAAGCCGTCGCAAATCAGTCAACGCACCGTTTCCCAATAAGACGCGTAAAACGGCTCGAATTTGCGACGGACATTCCGTCGCAAATCAGTCAATGGGCCGTTTCCCGAGAGGTCGCGAATATAAATGTAAGCATTGCGACGGCTTTCATCCGTCGCAATTACAAAGTTTAAAATTGCGACGGCTTCTTCCGTCGCAAATCAATCAAACGGGTCGCTTCCCGAACGGTCACCTTTAAACGGGTATGTTTTGCGACGGAATTGACCGTCGCAAACTCAAAATTGAAATTTGCGACGACCTTTCCGTCGCAAATGTAGCCGGTTCAAGACCAAGTCGGTGGGCCCTAGATTTTGCGACGGCTTATCCGTCGCAAATTACTATCATTTGCGACGGACTTCCTAAGTCGTCGCAAATTTTCATTTTTTGCGACGACTTACAAAAATCCGTCGCAAATGATAGTAATTTGCGACGGATATTCTTGCCGTCGCAAAATTCCCGTCGCTAAACTCCATCTTTTTTGTAGTGTAAAGACAATTTTTTGATAAGGCTTTTGTGATGTATTTCCATTTTCCAAGAACAACTTTGCAGGTCAGAACGTGTGATTAGCGAGCAAAATAAATCTAATATACATTTTCAATTTTTCAGATTGCGCACTTAGTTACGGGTAAAAGCTAAGACAGTTTAAACGGTTAAGTTTGGAGTGATAACAATCCTACACGCATTAGGGAAGAGCGAATTCTTATAAAATGTAGACCCTTGTTTATACTATTTTAACTTGATAAAATGTTTGACTGATTGAATTTTGACCAAAAACTAAACCTGGCCAATTATACAGACAATTGAATAATTAAACAAACCAAAAGGGTAAAATAAATCCCCCGAATAACAAGTTCACAATGGTGCATTTACTATATAAACACTCAGGAAAAGAAAGATAAAAGATTATGCGGGAGAGAAGCCACAAACCTTGATCTCACCGTCCCAAGCTAATGAAGCTCCATCACACCAATTAAAAAAGTCTGCATATGATAAACTAAAGTAAGATTGACACAACAAGCATGAGTTCTTCACTTTTAGTTCTAAATCTCATAATTCTTTTAATAAAATTGGACATTTATTGGTAAAACTTGGATTTATGAAAATATATAAGCCAATATAGATATCATTAGTGTGCATTTTCAAAGGGTATGTATGCTTATTAGGTACTAATTAGAGCAAATAATTTTAGCAGATTTATTATTGGAGATTGTATGCAGGTTTAATATGTACTAGTGTCGTAGAGCTAGTGGATGAATCTGATTTGCTTAAGATAAATTTTTTACCTAAAAGAGTCCCACGGCTATTTAACTCAAGGTACTTGGATTACAATTAGGAAAAGCAAAAGGACTTTTGAAAAGAGCATCAATTGTTTTCATATTCCAAAGTATAATAAAATAAGCATTCAACCAAAGATGATAGATGTATTTTTCAATTAAGACTTGAGGTATGTTTATCTAATCATGGAAATTATCAAATATATTCAATATGTGCTAAGAATATAAAGGTTTTATCAACTACCCCCTGGGAATCAAACTCTCTGTAAAGCTTCAGGTTTTGGCAAAGAAATTCAATGTTCATATATTGAGCCATCACAACATTAAAGCATCATAATCAATTTTTGAAATCAGAACTTTTATCAATCTCATTCATCAAAGACTAAACACTTTCAATGAGAGGCCTCCAAATCTTGTCAATCTCAATGACGAACTTCTTATCAACCTCAATCATCAAACACTAAACAGTTTCAATGAGAGGCATCCAAATCTTATTAGTTGATTAACATGTTTAGCTCGGGCTTAGTTTAGTAACATAAGAATTAACAGTAAGGTAAGCATCACCAAAGCAAATCCATAAATTAAATGCTGAGAAAATGAGGGGGAAAAATAGTCTCAAAGCAAAAAAGGGGAAAAATTCACACCATGGGGATTGCGTTGGCAACACATTCAACCGCCACAGCTTTAACTCCTGCACAAACCTCTTCTGCAAGTACAAAACACAAAAACAAGAGAGATTATTATAAATGCTTACAATATCTTGTCACTAAGTGTCATTTGGGGGAAATGGGAAACTTTGAGCAACTCGGATTCATTTTCATCATCCTCATCATCACTTTGTCGTTGAATGGGTCTCAGTTTTAGCAGCAGACAACCATAAACACAAAAGTGATGTAAACAGATATATCCTTGATTTCAAATCTCCGACGAAAATATCAACCTAATGACAACCCATTCTTTTGGGCATTTCATCGAACACCATAATCATATCATCTAATCTCAAATTAATCAACTCAAGCTACTAAACATTCTCCAATTACAATTCTACTACAGTAACAAATCATTCTCAGTCATATCGTATATAAACTCACTACAGAAAACTCAAGTACTCAGGTTTCAACCAAATTCATCAAAATTAAAAACGGGAGAATAGAGGTAAACTCATAATCATTTTAGATGTTTTTATGAAACCGAAAAAGGAAATTATCCAAATCTAAATTAAATCAATCTCGATTCAATAAATTATGTGTCTTACAAGAGTCGGGCGGAGGTGTGCGTCGTGGTGAAGGATTAATGAAACTCAATATCAAAAACAGATTAATGAGCAAGTTCATTTTGTAAAAACCCGATTGAAATTAGGTCCGAGACAACAACCCGTTAGAAATTGTTTCGACTCTAATTAGGTGAAGAACTTAATCTCATACGGGACATTCCAGCTTTACGGGACAACAACAGCAAATTAAAATTTAAACTGCAATCTCATAACAATGCCAGTTTCAATTCAATAGACGCACATATGGTATGAGAAAGTACGAACCAGGAGGTGCTACGTTGGAGTAGGTGATGCGGCGGAGGCAACGGTGCGGTGGAGGCGGCGATGCATCCAGTGACGGACCCAGAATTACAAAACTGGGGGTACAATCGGCAGATAATTTATGAATATTTGAACATAAATATTATTTTAATAAGATATTTTTATAAAGTTTAAATAAAAATTATAACTACAACTTATAAACTCTACAATAAAATAAAGAATTTTCTACAAAATTAGAATCATCTTCAAAAAATTTGCAACAAAAAATTTAAGTAGTGAGATTACCTACAATTTGCCTAAAAAAAAAATTATAATCATGTAAACATCTTCATTCTTCAACCTACAACCAATTTGTCTATGTAATCAATTTGTCTTTGAAGGTAAAAAATTAAATTGTGTATATAACTAAAAAAAATGGCTCTATTAACAATTTTCATAAACAATTCTATATTTTCTTGTAGTGAACGGTGTCAAACGAGTTTATTTTTTGAAAACTGTCTATGACATTATGCCCACCTGTGGACATGTGATCAATTCCGATCATTAGAAATTCGTACAAACAATTCTTTCTCTTGTGTTATTTTGCAACCTATTTTTACATAAATTATTCACGAATAAATTATTTTCTAATTCTTATTCATCAATAAGTAAATGACAAACTTGTAGTTTTAATTAAGTTAAATAAAATAATATTAAAAAAATAGGAAAGCTGTACGCACTAGGATAGATGAGAACTTGGTGAATTTCCACTCCCTTTGTCAACTAAATTAATGTACGATTACAGTGTAACTTTTTTTTTGTATACATAACATATATAGTAAAAAGAAAAATTGAATTGGGGGTACAGCCGTACCCCCATGTCACTCTTCACGGTCCACCACTAGGTGCATCACTGTGAAGGAGTCGATGCGCTTGGTGCGACATCGTGGCAGTTGTGTGGCCGAGTTGGGTGTGGCATCGCCGGAAACGATGATGTGTTCTGTGCGGCATCGCGCGGAAACGATGATACGTTCGATGGTTGGTCGCCACGAAGGTGTCATAATAAAAAAAAATGCTCAATTAATCCATCATAATAAAAAAAATTAAAACATCAATTTGTAATTAAAAAAAATCATAAATTATTCTATCTAACTCATGCAAATTAAAAAATGTGGCTTATATAGTAAAAATAAGTGAATAGCGGATGATTTACAAATATGTATAATGAATATAAATATAGAATATATAAATATTGCCAAAAATGTCATAAAGTTATAGAATTTTAGTATTTTGAATTAGAGGATGGAGAGAGGCCGGGGTTGATTCACAAATAGATATATAAATTTTAAAAACAAAAAGTTTGTTTTGTTTTTTATTCATTAAAAATCAATTATTGAAAGAATAAAATACTTAATTACATTAAAATGAAATTACTTATAGATAAATAACGTTGGTCCCTTAGATTAGTCATGCCAAATATTGAGTCATAAAAACAAAGTGTAAGTATCTACACCCATTGTATTACTAACTTCACCCACATCATTTATGTTTTTTTTTCCACTAAATATAACCACTTAAAATTATTATTTCATTCAATGTACAATACTTACACATTCATAAAAATACTCATCCATTAATCTCATTTAATTTCAAGACAACCACCAAGTATATCCACTTCCTCACTTTTTTAATACATCGATGAAAAAATAATTACCATTATGTACAAGAGTGTTTATTAGATATAGAGACTTAAAATTGAGTTAGAAAGAAACCAACAAATCAAGATCATTTGTGCAAATGTTTTTTTTTGTAAGTTGATGTAAAAACCTTTTTTGTTGTTGTATTATATTATATTATTATTTCTTTCTGTTTAAACATTGGTGAGAAATACTATCGAACCATTTATAGGTAATTTAAGCTATCCCCCTAATGTTTCAACAGAAGTACAATTGATTATTTTAAGAAAATTAGAACTAGTGAATGTTGCTGAAGTCACTAAACTTTCTATACTATTGATAAATGTTAAGGAATCCTTTTTTTTCTCTTCAGATATTGAATATTGGGATATTGGTGATCCTAATCATCTTTGTGAATAATGTGGTGCTATCCTTTGGTTTGACAAAAGCTTGAAATCTGTGAAAAAATATTTAGCTCCTAACTTTTCTTTGTGTTGTATACAAGAAAAACTTAAGTTGTCTTTAATACATCAATCTCCTCTACTTTTTTAAGATTTGATATGGGGCCATACTTATAGAAGCAAATAATTTTTTTTACAGAATATTCGTTCATTTAACAATATGTTTTCTTTTACCTCTTGGGGTGAAACAATTGATAGATATTTAAATATGGGCATTTCTTCTCCAGTATTTCGATTGAATGGCCAGAATTATCATAGATTGGGTAGTTTAATTATACACCGATGCGTATTCTAAATTTTACAAATTAGGTATTAATATATTATATGAAATAATAATGTAACATTCGGTTAAAAAAATTAAATAACTAACACTTCTATCGATTTTTCATACCACTTTAATAGTTATGACTTTAGAATTGAAAAAACATGTGATAAAAAGTTTATAAATTTTATTTTTCTAATATTTTAGACGAAAGAATTATCTTATTAACATAGTATTAAAGATTATAATGGAGCAAGTCTATTATGTTAAAGCACATAGGAACAATGTGTAAATATACAATTTTAGATTTACATAGAGGTTTGATTTTCATTTCAAGGATATTTTGTATTTTTTTTTTTTTTGGATAATCATTATGTTGATACAGTAATACTTTTCATTCACAATTCTATTTAAAATATTAAAAAATAATAATTTTATGCTATATTTATCAATTTATTTTAAATGATTTAAATCGATATACTGGATATATGCCTCTTGGATATTTGATAAGTTATATATTTTGATATTAACGGTGGTACATTTTATCTATACATAAATAATGGTTATTGTATTTTAATTTAAAATTTAATATTAAATAAAAATATTTCACATATTTAGATTATTGAATTAGAGTGTCTGAACTGAACAATGACCATATGTTAAATTAAAGTCAAAGTATAAAGTGAATATGGTTCATAGGCGAACCATTAAATGATATTAGTTGTTTTCACTGCAGAGTAATAGTTATGTTAACTGAAGAGTATAAGTTGTTTAATGAAAACTAATTAATACTCTTATGTGTATGTAACTAATATAATTTACTGTAAACAACTAATACTTTTTAGTGACAACATATAAAACCCTTTAATGATTTATGTATGAACCAATTCTACTCTGTACATATTCTATATTAAATTATATTATTTTGGAATGATATATATATATATATATATATATATATATATATATAATGTTGTATTTTTTGTTATTGATTTTGCATTAGTTACTTATTTGGCATAGTAATTTCATTGAAGAGGAACGCCTAGATTAAAAATGACAACTTTTAAATAAGACATTGTTTTTTTTTTTTTTTTTTGTTAGTAAAGTTTCACTTTTTTTTTTAATTATTGTTGGATATTGTAGTAAATTACAATATGCCTGATAATAAAGAATTAAATCTATATATTATTGTTGGATAGTACATGAATCATACTAATCCCTAGCTTTTTCTTTTTTGTAAAACATTACTAATATATTTTATTTATTTAATTAAGGAAATGCATATTTGTTCTGCATGTGTACATTAATGATAAATTTATTGTAATATATTTCCTAACTATAATTTCAACTACTAATTTTTCTTTAACTTAGTTTTTTCATCTATCAAATAAACTACTGCTTAAGTTGTGCATGAAATCGAGTTGAGTCAATTAATATTAATCTTTAACTTACACAATTTAATTTATTATTATGTAATTAATGATATAGGTGAATTATATAAGTAATAATTGTTTTTATAAGACTTATATTTATTTTTTATTGTCTATTGTTATTTTTATATTATTGTGTATTAATTTTTCATAATTAATTCCATTGATTTTACACAGTACTCTTTCTAAATATATGTTTGTATATTTTGGATCATATTATTTTCTGAGACTGAGACATATACGTGTTTTTCAATATTTTGAAGGTTTTACTACATTAGCTCATATTCTAATGTTTTGATGTCCTTTAGAACTTGAGGTAACACAAATTATTATTCTTTTTATTATTGCTTATATTCAGTGACTAATTGTTATTGTTATAATTTAGATATTTTTACAAATGATACATTTAAATGTTTCAAGGTTATGATATGATTAAACTCGTGTAATTTACAACAGAAAACAACTAAGTATGATTGAATGTACGTGAACCGTACCTAAGAGCTATCCTTGCACCGACACTTGATTATGTCATAAATATTAATGATTATATGGTAAAGTTAAATGAAAATGAATCTCGCAAATATCTCGGGTATGATAGTCTTTGCAGGTCCCGATTCCAATCTTGATTCTCTCGCTAATGTTCATATACTCTTGAGTTTCTTAATACTTTAAAATTTTATGTTGTTCCTAATCATGAACTAAATCTTAAAGTTGGAACGCACGTTATGTTATTGAGAATATTTAACATTCTAGAAGATTGTGCAATGGAACAAGATTATTTTATCATTTTATTACACAATTTTAATATAGTATTTAATATTATTTACCATTTTTTTTAAAATTTAAAATTATGCTCTATTCTTTTGGATGATAATCACTAGGTTGAGTGATAGAGTGATTGAAGCTAAAGTTCTGGCTGGTAGCAATGCTGGAGAACTAGCATTGGTACCGCGACTGTCGCTGACACCTTCTGATCCGAAGTTACCTTTCAATTTTACACGGAGACAATTTTCATTGATTGTTTCGTATGCTATGTCTATAAATAAACGTCAAGGACAGTCTTTTAGCCATAAAAGGATATTTCTTAAGAAGCCTGTGTTTAGTCATGAATAACTTTATGTTGCAGTTTCAAGGGTTACCAATCACTGTATTTTGAATATTATGCTATGTGATAATGATCGTCTTGATTATAACACAACAAAAAATATTGTTTATCTAGAAGTGTTTAGAAATGTTTAGACTGCTTTACTTGAAACAGTAAAAGTTATTTTTTTTTTTTAAGTATGGTTTTAGTAATTTTATTATTTGATTTTTGGAAATGTGTTATAACTAATTCAATGTGTTGGTTAATGTGTTATAACTAATTCAAATAAAATTTATTTCTTAAAAAAAGGGGCTAACAAATAGAATTAGAATGAACAAATTTTTTAATATTATACATAATTATTTGCCCAGAAAATTATGATATACTATGAGAATGTACAATATATATAATTCAAATAATATAGTACAATAATACAATTTTTGTAATGCAAACAAATGAGTAAAATTTCTTTAATATACCGATAAAATTAACTTTCGTGCAACGCACGGGTGGGTACAGTTTGCGTAAAAAGACGACAAACCTAGTGTGTGTGGATAGATGGGGTATTAAATTCGGATAAGAAAGAAACAAAGTTGACCTGGAATTGAACAAGTGCTGCGAGTGCAACCTTTATTTGACCCTTTTGATATTTTGTAATACAGTCCGTATTCCCACGACTTTCAGAATTGGTGCGCTTGTGGTAGTAAAGCTTGCCGCGTTTCCAACTTTATTTTGCATTAATAATTGAAGCCGAAGTTTTTGAAAAGCAGCAAGTTTCAGTCCATAACCACTCTGCCAAAACCGAAGCAAACTCAGATCCGAAGAATGGAGAAGAAGATGGCGATGATAGTAATGAGCATGATGTTGCTCATAATTGCACCAAATTTGGAGACCGTACACTCCGACGCCTTCGACTGTTTCGATTCCTGTATTACCGGCTGCGTTAATCCCGACCGTAAAATTACTACTCTCTCTCGTCTTCTTCGTAATACTTTTGGGTTTCTTTTCTCATTTCACTCTTTGCTTAAATCCGGTTTACCTTTTATTTGATTCCAGCGAGACTTACCACTCGATGCGAACGAAAGTGCCGGATAAAGTGTGATCCAGGTATTGATGCTAAACCTGTGATTGAGCTACTATTACTATAATTCACCCTTTATACATACAAAATCCAACACTTACCCACTTGGATACACAGATCTGCGGTAGCATTTACAAAAACCAATGTCCAATAACTTGATTTGTGTTTCGTGCTTCTAAATTGTTTCTCTTGATGTAGCATTTTTTTAACAATACTTGATGTTTCAATTTCCAGTAACTTGGTTTCTGTTTCGTGCTTCTAAATTGTTTCTTTTGATGTAACTTTTTAACAATTTTTGATGTTTTTAGCTAGAAATATGAGTGAGTAGTTGTTTAGTATCTTTACTAATAAAGGAGTATTGGAGGGTTTTGAGTAAAATTAGTGATGTAAATAGGTAGGATCTTGGTTCACTAGAGCTACCTATTATGTGATTGCTTGGCTATTATAAGGAAGAAATGGTAGAGGGAACATCAAATAAGGGGGCATTTGGTTACTCTTCAATGCTAATGAGAATAAAAATTAGTATAATTATAATGGTTCATGAGATTAACACCATTATCTCCCCCTCCTAAATAAGGTAATCACTACCCCATTTTGATTACTCATTTCTCTTCCTACAACCATTCTCTCAATCACTCCCTTATTCCCCATCCAACAACTATTGATTGTCCGCTTTTATTCCAAAATAGGGGCATAGCACCAATAATGCAATCACCATTGGGACAATCCTTCCCCCAACATATCATTTTTATTATGAAAACATAGATGGAAAATAAATTTTCATTACCATTACCATTAAAAAATTTGTACCAAGCGCTCCCTAAATAGAGATACTGATACTCGGTGTTTGCTGCTAGGAAATTTACTGGACAAAAGATGTTATTTAGTCTGTATATTTGTTATAAACATTTCACCAAGATTTGGTAAGTAATAGTTATATAGCATGACTGAATGGGTGTGTGCCTTCAGAATTTTAAATTGAATAAGAACAAAAAGAAATGCCTAATGTTCTCTGTCTACTGGTGGTTGTTTTTATGCCTTGACCTTTTGATGGTGGAAGTAGAAGAATCCATCACTAGTGAATATAGGATTTGATGCCTAGCAATGTACAAGAGATAAGGGGGAAAACATGGTTTACAATCACCTCTTCAGTTTAAATGCAAGTTACGGTTAGCAACATGGTATAATTAATCTACATGGCATGGTTTGAATTGGTTATAGCTTCAAGAGTAGTTCTCAAGAATCTCATCTTCTTCGAGTGTAGGTTCGTCATGAAATTAGTCTTGTGCAATAAAAACAGTTCAGATTCCTCTCTTGCCTCAAAACCTTCATTTTGATTTCCCTTTATGAGTAACAATTTGTCTCGTTCTGAATCAAACATTCTTGCGCTTATATCATCTTAGTCTGGTACACTGACTGATGGTGAGGTTACATTCTGATATATTTGAGTTCATTTAGGTATTTTTCTTTTCCATGTGAAATGATGAACTACTCTAGGATGAAACAGAATATACAAAATGCTAAAAAAAAAATTAGATTGGTTCCTATATGTGAAGTTAAGTTTGATAGCACCATAGATGAGAAATTCAAGCCAATTCATATAACTAATATTATTTGTTAGATGTGGATTCATGTGGTTTATTTATTTTTTTCATTAACGATTCCACTCAATTCATGTACTTTCTCCTTCTCAGCTGTAGCAGCCCGTGAAGCAAATGGGCACTAGTTAAGGTGAAGGTTACAAGAATCCTGAATTGCCACATATCTTTGCAGGGTAGATGAGATTCCCTTCCTATCAATAAAACAACATCTAATGTAATTTGTGGACGTTATATCCTTATGACTTCTACTAAAATGCTTAATAATAAGCTATTATTATTACTAGTGATCGTAAATCCCGTGCTTCGCACGGCCGGAATTTATTATATTGTTTAAACTATAATAATGAACACATTTGAATTATAAAACTAAAAAAATATGTCTTTTTTATGTAACTAAAAAAATTCTTGGTCTCACATTAACGTTACTTCTCATTATATTTTTATATTTTATTTATAATATCCAACACTTTAAAACAGATTCCTGATAAGTTTATAATTAATTATATTCATATAAAATTTACTCCGGAGATAGTTTATAAATTGAACTCATCACACTAACATTTCAACATAGGCGCATTTAAATTTGTCAATATAATTATTTATATTTTTTTGTTTTATATTTTAGAAATGTCACAATTTCTTCACGCTAAGTTTTAGCTCAAAATTTATTATACAACTTTTTCTAATTATATTAAGTGTAACATGAAAAGAATATTTGATTATATATAAGTGTAACATGAAAAAAAATATTTATTTTATTAAAAAATAGATATTTAATTAGAATAACGAATTATTTTATAATTCTTACCATCGACTCATCTTAATCAAATGATGTGTCTGATATAAGTTGTAAATATAATCTAGACATATAGAATTTTAAATTATTTATATATTATTGGATAACCACTGAAGGCATTAAATTATTTTTTTAATAATCAATAATTAGAACATATCAAAAGATAATTACTATAAAGTGGGTATGTTTGGTGATGGTATTGAAATTAAAAGATATTGGGTAAAAATTTTGTTTATATACGTGGGTGTAGGTATTATTATATTTGTGATAAAAATTTAATTTTATAGTGGGTATATATTTATAAAAAAAAATACAATAAGGTGGGTGAAATTAGTAAAAAAAAAATATAGTGGATATAGATTGTTACTTCTCTGCAATAAATTTATTTATAAATAATTTCAATATTAGATTTTTAATACTAAAAAATGAAAACAGACTTGTTTATTTTAGAAACAGTTACATAATAATAAAGTCAATGTCATTTTCAAAATTTTCAAATATCAGCCTAATATTAATAATGGTAAAAAAAAGAAAATCATTTAAGACAAAAAGAAATAAACACTTTATATCATTATACAAATCAACAAACTCAAATCTTCGTAAGCAGAGAGCGATTTATTTTTAAATCTTAACATCCACATAAAATAATATATCTTTGATACAATAACAAAATATTATGTTAACGTTGAAATTGAACAATACAAATAAAAGAGTTAACAAAGTGACTTAATATAAAAGATTAACATCAAGTATTCAACCTTAGAAAAAAATAATGAAAATCATTCTTACCACAACATCAATACCATTATACTTCATAAAAAAAAGTTATTTCTACGTGCGATCCAACACTTCTAACAAATTTATACCAAATTTTAGTGAAATAAAACATGTGACAATTCGTGTCACAAATAAATTTGGATTTAGAATAAATCAGGAACAATTCTTCAATCCTAACATACGTTAAGATAATAAAACTCAATTCTTCTCCTAAAAGGTTTATACCCGACACTAATATATGTTAAAAAAAAAAAGACAAAAACATATTAAATTCACCGTTTTAGTAAAAAAAAGAAAAAATAGAAGTGCATAAAAAAAATGAATCTTACCAGACGATGTTTAAAAACCAAGGTTATTGCATTTTTCTAAAAGCTCAATGATTACTAAATTCACTAATTCTAATTTTCTTTCAACATGATCTTCTAAATGATCAATCTAACTTTCAGCCGTAACATTTTAAGGATTTAGTAGCATTTTCATCATTGTTCAAACATAAAGTAACAATAATAAAATATATATATAAACAATCACATTAACATTTAAAAAAATGAAAAAATATATTAACAATTCTCTGTCACTTTGCTTAATAGATACGATTGTGGAAAGATGTTAATCATGTTATTTTTTTTTTTAAGTTGGAGTATAAATGTGGGGAGTGAGAATGATTTGAGGCTATAATGAATTTAAATGAGATTGGAGGGTGATAATTATTTGGGAGTAAAAATATTATACTACTCATTATTTCTAAGGATTAGATATAGAGTAGAGGAAAGATTTGGTCAGTAAGAAAGCAAAATTGCATTTGAGGTATAAAACATACCCTTTCAAATTACAAATGTTAACAATAGCGTAAAATTTATGACTCGCAAAATGAAAATCATAAACATTAAAAACAAAGAAAACAAAGCCACCGAATTATTTTAACATCTTGGAACAGTTCTTTGGGTTGAAAAAACAATCTTCAAATATGAAATTTGAACATCTCAACTCTCACTCCACGATCCAGACTCCATAGATGTGTTTTGATTTCAACCAACAACCAAGACTGGCATCAAAGTCAAATCAGTTATATTTCAAAAAAATTGTATTCATTACCTAGAAAAATCTAATATAATTTATTATAATCAACATGTAGAGATTTAGATTTTTAATTTTTTTTTAAAAAATTGTAATTTGATAATTAGTATGTTAGACAAAATTAAATATTTATTATAGATTAATTATTTTAAATTTGATTTTTTGAAAACGTAATATTAAAAAAAATGTGTTGAAACCTAAAGATGAATAATGCCCATGTACGGTGCTCACACACTACACGAATTTTATTATTTATTTTTTATGCAGTCAATATAGTAATTTAAATTTAATATTTTAAAGTTCAATCCTAAATTAATTTTCAGTATTATTTTTGTATTTTTTTATGGATTAGCATAGTATTATTTGTACAACTTTCGTCCCAAAATTTGTCGAAAGCTTGAAACCATGTTGTTTCCAGTCATGCAAATGAAAATATTGACTATGTTAAAAAGAGATAATTTTTAATAATTTTTAAAGAATATTATCATTATTGAAATTCCACGTTATTATTTTAATTAAAATACTTATTACCAACAATATTAAATTTCATAAAGAATATCACTCACATTTTACCTTACCTTTTAATCTAACCCAAATACACAAATGTCAACGACCATAAATTGTAAAGAAAATCAGTATTCCATATCAAAACTTGAAATACTTTAGATGAACCAAGATTACTCCATAATTGTCTCCTATCATTTCGAAAATATTAATTCAAATTATTTCACTCCATAAAAATTTACTTATGTATTGGAGATTTTCTATATGGAATATCTATTCATTATTGATCATAAACATTGCTTCCACTTGAATACTTAAAACATCTAAAATATTCATCTAATTTATAAAACTTACCGTTCATGAGAAAAGAGGACAAATAATCTAGGACCTCAAGTAAGAAGTTGAATCATGCATCTCATTATATCTCAGTTATAAATAAATAATTTCAAGGGTAGATAAGAAATCAACATAATGGGCACGTTCGAGATATTCGTCCATTTGCATCTTAATTATATCAAACTCCTAAAAGGGATCCTTCTTTCCATCCAAATACCAAAATTTTGTAAAATCTTGAAGAAAGCACCATAGTTGAAACTTTTTAATGCAAAATTCACTTAACCAAGTTATCTAAAATTATATACAATTTCGTTTTTTTAGAATTAGGCCTGCCAATGTTCTCTTTTTTATTGAAGAATTTTGGAGAAAAATTTAGCAACTGTATGTTGATATATAGAGTCTGATATAACAGTAGAAAAAAATAAAGGATCAAAATAAAAAACATAACATGCTAGCAAATGAGCGACTTGATTCCCTGTGTTTTATCCACAAAAAAATTTAACCTTCAAAACTTGTAGTCATCTCCAACTATGTCTCGAATAAGTTCTTTGTTCTACTCCAATATTCGTCACATAGAAATAAATACTTATGTTTTATAATCAATATATTAAAAAAATCATAATTAAAATCTTTTTTTCATGATATTATATTTTCATGACTGATAAAAAAAATAGACACAAATACTAAAATACATATTTCACATTATTGGCTTGAATTTTGGTATTGTTCGACTATACTTTATTTAAATTTAAAAGGAAAGATTGTGATTAGGAAGATATTATTTAAAATAAGGTATCAATCTAATAGACGTATATATTAGTAATAGTTAACACTAATTTGTTTAAACACTAATCCCAAGTAGTAAGTGAACCAAAACAATCAAAAGAATATTAATGGTATCACGACACCAGTAAAAATAGGAAATATTTATAATTAATTCTTCTTCTTAAATATAAAAAATTAGATAACTTAGTAATTGAAATAATATTTTAGAGGTAGTCAACTTTGAAAATACAAATCTAATATTTTAAGTATAGAAAGTTTAGAAATTAATATACTCCACAAATGTATTGTCATAACTCATAATGCATTTAATTGTGTGTTATGTATAATTATGATATAATTAATTCTGAAATTAAAGACTAACAATGAATCTTCTATACTTTGATTTGATTAACGAAAAATGATACACGCTCAATCATATGTACATTAAATTCTTTTTTTTAACTCCTAATATTTAGATATTATTTTTATCTAATAATAATAAATTTTCATACCATTTTGTGTCGTTAGATTAGGAAATCTGCAAATAGTGATTAAGATTAGACTTTTTAAGAGTATAAAATAGGCTTATTAAACTCTTTAAGAAAAATAACTCTTACAATTTCACTATAATTATTCTCCAACATAATTATTCCATATTTTGTGTAATCTAACACATTATTGTAATATAGATTGAAATTAGTTGTAACTATAGCCAAATTTACATTTAAAAGTTTAGTCCAATATTTAATTGCACAGTTTATGCAACATATACTATCATAACACAAATTCTATATAATACATGAATCCACTTAATTTTAGTATTAATATTATTAAACATAAATTCATTAATTATATTAAAATAGAAAATATAAAAGAATTCACTAACAAAATTAAAAATACGTTCGCTAATACATTCACCTGGAATAAGTGTACGGATGAAACTCAATATATTATGCTATACACTAAAAAAAATATTGCATGCTTTAGAAATTAATTTCTGGCCATTAAGCAAAATTTTCACACTCTTTCTTTTTCTGTTCGAAATATTTTCACATATTGAAATAAAAATAACACTCAAACATTACTGTGATATAATAAAGAATCACACTGCATGCTAATTAATTAATTATATCAACGATCATTCCCATGTTTTATCAATGCAAGATTTATTTGATTATCCCAACATCTAATTTGATATTTAATTTATATTCTAAGTTGACTAAGAAAATCAAGCAAAGTACAAAAAAATATAAAAAAGAATCATTCCATAAATTATTTTATCCGTATTTAAATTTTATTCATTTGTATGTCATTTCCTTTTTTCTGTAACATATTCCCAGGACACCAATACATTCACAACACACCAATGCTTCATTAATCACCAAGAATAAAGTTACAATATTTACAGTATATTAATACAAATAATCTTTACAAATTTATATACCTGATTTAGAAAAGGAAAACATGTGCTACACAAAATTAAATATGGTACAAATACACCTACACCCTCCGTCGACTCTGTTCGTCGATCTTGGGTGTTGGGCGTCGCTTCCACCGCGTACTCAAGCGACCGTCGCCGTGGGCTGCTCGATCGCCGTCCGTGCGCCGCCGCCGTTCTGGTTCGAATTCGTCTAGATCGGACCACCCGGAGATAGTTTGCGTTCGGTTCTGCTCGTCCGCTGCCGTCGCGGTTCTGTCTCTGACGTCGCACCGCTGGTCCGCCGCCTCGCCGGAGCCAGCCCCACCGTCGCTCCTCCGATCTGTAGCAGATATGTTCGTTGCCTGTCGCGTTCATTTGTTGTTCGTCGGGAGTCGCGCCTCTGCCGCCGTAGCAACACCGCCGCCTTGCTGGAGCCGCCGCACTGTCTCGCCGGAGTCGTGCACATGCCGAAAGAATACGACGACAAAAATCTCATGTAAATGACAAAACCGACCACAACTAACAGCCACAACTAACAATACTAAAGAAATAAAAAAAGAATGCAAGATCAGAGCGATTGAAACAACCCAACAAAGAGTGATATAAATAATACCTCACACCATTAAGACAATAGCTGAAGAATTGGAATCACAATTAAAGAAAAATCAAACATACCATAATGAGATAACAATCAAGAATGAACGGTCGAGATCAAAACAGAGAAAAACGATCAACGTACAACAAAGTTTCCCGCTCAAACCTAAAAAAGGCATTGTTGTTTGTATTATATAGTTATATATTATTATTATAATACTAGTACTAGTATATTACCGTGTGTTGCACGGTTTGTGATTATAAAATGGTTGGGGTGTTAGGCGTTGTAAATGTGTGATTTTTTTAACTTGTTAATTTCTTTTTTTTCTTTTTTTTTTTAATAAGGGAGGAATTGATTTATTTGAATATGTTGAAAGCAATGAAAAACTTCTCAACCTGGTATCTTTGATTCCTCAATTTTATGAGATGTAAATCAAGAAATAAGTAGGGTGGCAGAAACCAAAGTTAACAAAACTTATTAATTTATTGAAAGAATAAGTTGTCAATATGCATGGAGATGAAGTGAATTAGGTAATATGTTTAGAGTTCCACTATCTCTAACCAAAAGGAGTCGCATTTTTTTGGTATAAATAATATGCCGTAGAGATTAATGATCTAAGCAAGACAACGTATAGAGTGAAAATAGTTTATACATGAATTATTAAAGGGTATTAGTAATTTTCACAAAAGAGTATTAGTTGTATTTATTAAAGGGTATTAGTTGTTTTCACGGAAAGGTATTAGTTGTTTATAGAAAATAAACTAAAACTCTTCAGTAGAGATAATTAATATTTTTCAATGAAAACAACTAATACCCTTTAGTAAAAATAATTAATATCCTTTAATAATTTATGTATAAACTATTTTCATTCTATACATACTCTCTAAGTAAAACATGAGCACACATGAAGATTTTGTAGAATGTCAAAGTTTAATAGCTAAATAAAAGAATGAGGATAATCATGAAACTAATTATGTTTCTCTTCCCCGAACTCATTCTGATTTTCTTTTTAAAAATATTACTTTGTCACCATCCTCACAAACAATCATTTATTTATATATAAATTCTATAATATTTTTACTTTATCTATTTTTTTGTTTTTTAAAACTCATGCTCATGTCAGTAAAAATAAAATTTGGGGACATAGGGTATATATTTTATTAAAATGTATTCCCTCCGACCCAATTTTATTTTCTCATTTGATTTTATACGGAGTTTAATGCTAGAGTTGAATTATAATATTTAAATGAATAAAATAATTTTTTTGTGAGATGAAGTTTAAAAATGTGAATGCACTTTATTTCTATTTTGAAAAATGGGAAATTAAAATTGAGATGAACCTTTTTGACAAATGGAGAAAAAAAAATCTGGAACGAAGGGAGTATCATTTTTTTGAAAAATGATAAAATTAATTTTAATTATAATATATATTTGTTAAAAAGTACTACATATTTCTTAAACATAATACATTATCACATTTTTAATTAAATGAATTTTTTAATTATAAAATTATTAATTCTTAAGTGAAAAGCATCCATTCAGAATAGATAATGGGGAATTAGGGTGTATGTATAACTTTCGATTTTTAAAATTGAATTAGGGGGTTTCCCTTATAAATTTTTTAAACAGCGAGACATTTGTGTTGATTTTACAAACTACACCCATGTAGGGGAGAGGAGTACTCGGAAGAAAATTTCAAATCCTAGGAGGGCTAATTTTCTGGTCCTCCCACCTAATGGGCCGCTGAGTCACCATGATTTACCTCCTCCACCCAATCCTGTCGGGCCAGGGGATGGGGGCCCTGGAGGCGAGGGCTTCACTTTGCTATAAGTACTCGGAAGAAAAATGCAATCTTTAATGGAAATTTCTAGTACATCGAGGGTAACTTTAGTAATTTGATGACACTTCATCATAATTTTAGGTATTTTGAACAAATCGGGTGATATTGTCCACAAAATATATATATGATAGTGGATTGGTATTACAATTTAAGTGGTTTAGTGTTACAGTTAACCCTTACAATGAACCGACAATTGAAACCAGAGATCCACTTGTGATTTTGGACCAATTTGATGTCACTTCATCATATTTTTCGGTATCCTGAACAAATTTGATGATATATTATCCAAAAAAAATATGTAAGAAAGTTGATTGGTATTACAATTTAAGTGGTTTTGTGTTACAGTTAACCCTTACGATTAACCGACAATTGAAACCACATATTCATTTGTAAAATTGACTAATTAGATGACACTTCATCATAATTTTAGGCATTCTAAACAAATTCGATGAGATTATCCACAAAATATGTATGAAAGTTGATTGATATTTCAATTTTAGTGATTTAGTACAGTTAGCTCTTATAGTGAACTGACTACTGAAACCGTGAGAATCATTTTTTTTCCTTGTTTAAGAATTAGTAATACTTGACAAATATATGTTACCAAAAAATTGAAATTGTAGCCTAATATTACCAAAAAAAAAAAAAAAGAGAATTGTAGTCAATTTTTTTTTCTTTAACTTAAAATTATTACCTGCAATATATTTTTTACCCGAAATATCTCTTGATACATATTTGTTACCAAATAAATATGAATCTCTTAATTTTCACCTAAGTTTTTGTCTTCCCACCAATTATATTTGAACTTCAGTCAATTAATTCAAAATTTTCGTCTTCCCACCAAATATAACTACTCACCAACGTTTTCTCGAGCGCGGATCCCCTCCCATACAAGTAGTTGCTTTTAATTTTAAAATACTTGTGAAATTAAAATTAATAAAAAGACAATCATTTAGTTTTGTAAATTTTATATGCATGATATAAAATCATATACTTCCTCCGTCCTCCAAAAATATGCATCATTCTCTTCACGTCATTTAATGCAATATGTCGGAGGATATTTAGGGGTCTTGTGGGTTCGTTTATAAATAAAATGATTGTTTATAGTAACGTTTCTATGCATACTTACCATAAACAATCATTTTATTCATAAACGGACCTCATAAGACCCCTAAATACCCTCCGACATATTGCATTAATCCACGTGCAGAAAATGGTGCATACTTTTAAAGGACAGGGGGAGTATATAATACTATCAAAATAATTTAAATATTAAAAATTTAATAATATTATACATTTATTACTCTAGTATTTAGATTTTTATTATACATTTTTATTGATTTATAATTTTCAGATTTTTTTTGCACATTTTATTTATTGACACCGGTATATTTTATTTTCACACACTTAGAGGGGTGTATTCAATTGGGATTCTATCAGATTTTTTTGGACTTTAAAAAGTCCGTGGATTTAAAAAATCTATAGACTCCATGCAGAGTTTGACTGACTTTTTTTATTGATTTATTTGGATTTTCATATACTTTACAGGATTGTGGAATACATTTTTTTTATTGATTTACATGGATTTACATAGATTCGGTGTTGGAACCATTGGTGCAAATATATATGAGCCACACTTGTATATAAAAAAAAAAAATTATCCAAGTTATTTAAAAAAAAATACATTAGTTAAAAAAATACATTATTATTTCATCTTCATTTCCATCACCGTTATACCTCGCCCTCATTAGAAGTCTCAGGTTGTTAGAAGAGATTTTGGAGAGTAAAATTTATTTATATTTTTTGAAGAGTAGACTTGACAACGGGGCGGGTAATCCCCAAAGCAAACAGGGACGGGGAATTTTTTTGCCCCGTAGGCGGGAACCGGGATAGTATTCTCAGCCCGGGGGATCCCCGTCTCGTTCCCCGCGGGGAGCCGCATTATTTTTTACATAATTAATATATTTATATATAATTTTAATATTAAAGTAAATTACAAATAAATATTTCATAGTTTCTTACTCAATTAACTATTTATTAAAAATTACATTTTTTATTTAATGTTATGTTATTAGTTCCAAATTATATTATTTTCATTTTAGTATATGTGTTAATTAAAAATATTAGAATTGGAGGTTCTTCAAATTGTTTAAATTAATTTTTTTAACATCAACTTAAAGTAATTGTTGTGTATATTTAAAGTTTTTAATTTAAATATTTTTTTATATTTTAAAAATAAGATAAAAAAAATAAGTAGGCGGGGAACGGGGAATCGCCGCGAGACGGGGATGGGGGGAAATTTTTTCCCATTTATTTTGCAAGGACGGAGATGGGGAATGACCCCCCATCCCCGTCCCGTTAACATCCCAATGGAAAAGAATCAAAGAAAGTTCATAGACTGTTGAATACTAAAGATTTTTTAAGACTTTTCAAAATCCGTAGAAATCTCTGGTTATTAGAAGAGATTTTGAAGAGTAAAATCTATTCATATTTTGAAAGGGAAATCTAAGAAAATCCGTGGAGTATTAAAATCCATAGATTGTTGAATACC
The DNA here is from genome assembly GCA_947034835.1 of Ballota nigra. NCBI lineage: Eukaryota > Viridiplantae > Streptophyta > Magnoliopsida > Lamiales > Lamiaceae > Ballota > Ballota nigra. The sequence continues at coordinate 90,621,802 of OX344720.1, read as the reverse complement.
TGAAGATTTTTTAAGACTTTTTAAAATCCGTATTGAATACCTCAGGATTTTTAAAGACTTTTGAAAATCTAGATTGAATACCCCCAGACTTTAAAAGTCTAAAAAAATCCTACAGACTCTATAACCAATACACCCCTCTAAAAATATTGATTTTAGCTGCTTAAATTATATAGTACTATAACACACTTCATAATTACATATTAGTAAGTTTTTTTCTTTTCTAATTTTACAATTTACTAAGCTTAATTTTTTCCAAAATATTATTTAGAAAATATCCAATAAAAAAATAATTTATTTAGCAAATTTTATTAAGAATTAACAAAAAAAAAATTTAAATATAATTATTAGTTGTCAAATAAAAAATAATAAAAACATTGTTATACCACGCCACCGCTAAAACCACGATCACTATTATTAATTAAAAAATCTAATTAAAAATCTATTTTGAAATGAAAAATCTAAAAATTTAAACAATGAAAGAAAATCTAATTTAAAATTTTGAAAAATCAAAATAATATATATATATATATCTATAATATATAATACACCCTACATATCTATATATAGATTTGGGCGGGAGTCATTTTCGGCCGTTCATTGTTTTTCCTTTTCATCCTATCCGTTCCTTTTATATATAGTATTGGGAGTATTTTTTGTTCTAATTTGCTCCAGAATTTTGGTGGGTTTTTGTGTTCTAATTTTCTGCACGATTGGAGGGGTATTAATTTGCTTTTCTTATATATATATATGTGAGGTTCGTTTGCTGATTTAATCATCGCCTCCAATTACCGTCGGTGTTAGTTGATTCACTGTGGACTTCGATTTCCGTCGTACTTCTTCGGTTTGACCACGGGCCTTTTGTGTTCTTTCCCTTCCGATGGTTCGCATACCGGATCTTTGGTTCTTTCCCTTCCGATAGTATGGTCACCGTGTCGCTGCTCTTTTCTCGATTTAAATTGGGGTTGTTGTGGAGTGTTTGTCTGTTGTCATCATGTCCATCTTCAGTATTTAGATGAATTCTCGGTCCGACGATTGTCTTTTTTCTGTGGTTTTGTTTGACTGTGTAATCTTCTTTTGATCTGTTTTGGGTCTTTGATCGTTGAATGGTTGGATATATATTGAATTTTTTCGTAGATTAATATTGGTTCAATATGTATAGGTTTGTTTTCCATGGATTGTTTGTTTGTCGGTTCTGCAATCGATCTTCTTAATTATGCAGATTGTTGATGGTCGGTGCTCTTTGTATATAATATTGTTAATGTGTAATATCAATTGTTATCTGGGGTTGATTATTTTGTTTTAGTTGTTAAATTTTCACATATAAAAATATTCAGTATTGTTCGTGCATTAATTGATTTGATTGAAGTTATTAATTTTATTTATGAAATAAATTAAAATTGTTTACAACTCAAAATAATCAGTATGTGCATATATTGATCAGAGTAAAGTGATTAATTTTGAATATGGAATGAGTTATAATTGTTTACAAACTCATAGTCATATATACATCATACGAAAATCAATTAAATTAAAAAGGTTTAGTACAATTAAATAAAAATCATTGAATCATGTTAATTATACCAAATTATTGGTATGATTTATGCTTAAATTAATTAAATTAGTGTAATAAATCTTATTAATGGTTTGAGCAGTTTTCCGTAAATTCCTATAAATTTGGAATCAATTTATCCATCATTGGTACAATTTAGGAGTTGATTACATCTCTCTCCTATTAATACTCCATACGCCTGTTAATGTGGGGGAGGATCTGGTCAAATCCGATTTTTTTCGGATAATTGCAAAAAAAATCACAAACTTTCCGCAAATTGCAATCTAATCTAAACTTTTGAATCTTTGCAAATAAAACTCCAATTTAATGTTTGGTTGCAATTTGAACCAACAACCATTTTTTTTACGAAAATGATGTTTCACTTAACTGACAACGAATAAGTAATCGTATTAATATGTTTTGATTGATTCGGATAATAACACATAGTTAATCATTACGTTTGGGCAGATTGAAATCGATCTTTTAGTTGGAATTGCTAATAAATTAAAAATTGAGGTTTTGTTTGCAACGATTCAAAAGTTTAGATTAAATTGCAATTTGCGAAAAAATCGTGATTTTATTTGCAATTAACCCTTTTTTTTTAAGTTAAACCATATTTTCAATATCATATTAACAATAATAATTTTTTTATATCATTTGTATATAAATTATTTACGTATCATTTATATATATAAATTTATACATTAAAGAATTCTTGATTCTAGGCATTTGCAAATGCTATTAATTAATTTTGATATTATAGACACTTGCACCATGCACTAGGTGCATATGAGAGAGTGTGTCTTGCACAAAATTTATCACAAATTATATGGATAAAATTATCTTTGATTATGTTGATTATAATTTATCTATGCATACAATTAATAATTAATTATATGGAAAATTATCGAAAGGCTAATTCTAATAACTAATACCGGACTATAGGACTTCTTTAAAATAATTTAATGTGCATATGTAATATGTTGACGGCGTCTCTCATGTTAATAAATTGTCTATCAAATTAATATATATTTTAATCTCCAAATAAATAAGATAATTGACACTTTTACACATTAAAACATATTAATTTTCTAATTATGTTTTGTTGATTCATATAATTTATGTGGTTCTTTTTTTATATTTTTCTTTTTTAAAGGGGATTTGTTGCCTAATTTTATGAGAATGATGTGAGTTACATATGCTGTCAAATCTTTAAATGGTTTTTATTTTAATTACCTTTTCAATGCTAAACCAATCATTGCAGCTATCAAATTTTAATCAATTTAAATTGTTAATATATTTATGAATTATATTGATTGACTAAACAAATTAAGATCCTCATATCTCTCAAATCAACCAAGTATTTCTCTCTTAAATAAATTTTGATATTATTGATTAAATACAGATTATGAGATACGTATGAATTTTCAATTATGTGTGATTGATAAGTTATTTCTTAATTAACATCAAGTTAGCTGTGTTTAATTTTTTTTAAATATAATATCCGAACATTATTTGGAATATGAGCAATTATACTCCTCATTCATATTTAAAAAAATATATATATATATATATCCACACCCATTTTTTTCCACTAACAAATAACATATTCTTTAAGGAGAATAAATAAGTGAATATGGAGTCGAATATTTGTTAATAAAGTAATATTATTTTATTGATTTTTTTTTAAAGTGTGAAAATAATTGTGAAACTTCCAAATGACAAGTATGAAAGTAATTGTTGAGATAGAGGTAATATTAGTTAATAATAAAAAATTGCTAGATTCAAATTTTTATTTTTGAAAGAAAAAGACATTCTTAATTGCACAAATTCTAGCATGCACCCAAGTGTATGACATGCACTTGGATTTTAAGCTCAATATTAACTTTTTTTTTTTCAAAAGACACAATAACATGAAGAACTGTGTTTTTTTTTTTTTTTTTTGCAATTGAGGTATTATTGATTACTTCTTGAGGTATTATTGATTACTCTTTGGAGTATTAGTGATTACTCATTGGGGTATTATTGATTTCTGTTTGATTTTTTTTTTCTTTTCAAAATCCAAGTGCATATCATGCACTCAAGTGCACACTAGAACTATTCTTCTGAGTTCGCTTATTGACTATCCTGTGAATTTTATCCTAATAGTCATCAATTTATAATGTTTTTAAGTTTTCTATATATTGAAATTATTATTGTGTAAGTGTGTTTTGCAAATTTCATGATATTTTAAAGTATCAAATATTTGAATAAAAGTATAAAAAAATCTCATCGGGAGTATCAAATGTTCGGAACAACAAACAATAAGTATAATATAATACCGCCGACCTCAATTTTTTATACTCCCGGTGAAATTTTATTCTTAATTAAATATTTGATACTTTAAGATAATTTCATGAGAAGCTTAGCATAAATCGTTTTCATATAAAATTTTGTCGTTTAAAATAATTACTTATATAATATGTGCAACAACTTCTTAAGTTCTTAACATCAATTTTGGCAGTTTCATTTACTTTTGAATTCTTTAATCCATTCTTACGGGGAAAGAGATAAAAATACATAACTACACCTGCTATTAATAAAAAAAAATAAAAATTTTTACAAACACATCTTTCCCCAGTTTAGTTTAAAATTACTTTATTTCCAAATACTTATCAAAATTAATTTTACTATCACTTTTTAAAGGGAATAGAGTTTCAAAACACACTATAACACTAAAGTTTTTTAAACGTTTGTTAAAATAACCTTTTTTTTTATTATTATTATTTGGGTAACAATAATCAAAGTCATGATATTATTTATGGAAAATAATAAATAGTCAAATAAAAAATTGGCAAATATTTTGCTATAATAGTAATGATATTAATATATTTTTTAATTAAAATCTAAAAAGACTAATTAAAAAATGATTAATCCTATCAATTTAACATTAAAATTTAATTATGATTTAATTACATCAGTACTTATATTAATTGTCATTTTTTAGTTGTATGAAACAAAGTGTAATATTAATTGATAGTGAGATGAACACATAAAATCAAAAGTATGTCTTGTGTGAATTTGTCTAATGCCATGATACGGTAGGATGTGGTATAAATTGAACATGTTTATTAACAACTTTATAGGGATGTGTATTGTTTTGTGCTATCTCACGTCAAGAGATGGTCTCACACAAATTTTTATCTAAAATCAAATATTTTTTATGGACATATTTAATTTATGAAATGGTCTCATACATGAGACGAATTTCATTTACTCTATTACTATTTTATATTATGTTACATCAATATAAATTGATCTAAAAATACTTATGAAATTAAATTATCTTTTTTATACTATGCATACTGATAAATAATAACATATTGTATTTATAAATTTATATATATTATTATTTATATAATATAATGGGGTAAGAAGGGGTTGGTCAAATTGTTGATCAGATATAACACATGTTTTGTCTCACTAAAACTTGATATAAATTTGTTTGAATTGTGAATTTTCTAAATATAATAACATTATTTTAAAAAATATATAATGATATTGATGTTGGAGGAAAATTGAAATTCGGTGTTTATGTACCAATATTTAGTATTTGATATTTACCTTTTCAATAATCTTCATTTGTTGGTTTTTAAATAAATAATTTTTTAATTAAAAAATAAATATGGAAATTAATAATTTTATCAAATAAAATATGAGATTGTATATAATTAATTTAATTATACGAAACTATATTGACCCATTTTTTTCCTTTTTGACAGGCATCACCCACTTCTAAATTCACTTAAATTCACTATAAAATTATAAATTTATCCAACATATAATAATTAAACCCACTTTTCTAAAAATATTCATCCACTCCATCTCATTTAAACCACAAAATATGTACACTGTCACACCTCTCTAATCTAGGGATGACAATGAGGTGGATTTAAACCCGGACCCACATTGAATCCACTCTGCTCAGGCGCGGGTAACCCGATCAAGGGGTTCGGGGCTGGCCGTGGTATTTATAGGAACCGTCCCGTGAACCCAACTTATTAAAATATTATTATTATTATTTTAAGTATGCATTTATATAAACTTATATTTTAATTAATGCATTTGTTAATATATTTATTAAATATATATCTTTAAATATTATATGAATATTAAATATGATTTTAAGCATTAATGTTAAAATAATATATTTTACATTTAAAATTAATTTTAAAATAATATAAAATCAAAGGGGTCGAGGTAGGTTGGACCCAACCAATTAAGGGGCTGGTCCGGGTCCATAAAATTCTGGCGGAGCAGATTCTGGCAGTAGTCAAATCCATCTCAGACCTGCTTTGTTGCCATCACTACTCTAATGCATTGGTGAAAATATTATTATTTTCATTGGGCATGAGTACCAACAAAGCAATCTAATCTATTAGCGACATGTATCATTATATACTTCGTCTCACTAAAACATGATATAAATTTGTTAGAAGTTTTGAATTGCGTTAAAGTAATTAAGAAGTACTCCCTCCGTCCCAGTTTTGTTTGCCCATTTGACTATGCACGGAGTTTAATGCGAGAGTTAAATTTTAGTATTTAAATGAATTAAAGTAGTATTAGGAATGGTGAATGGTGAATAAAGTAGTATTTAAATTAATAAAGTAGTATTGCGAATGATGGATGGTGAATAAAGTATTATTTAAATAAATAAAAGTGAATCACTTTGTTTTTATTTTAGGGATGTGAAAACAAAATTAGGACGGACCTTTTTGGCAAATGGTCAAATAAAACTAGGACAGAGGGGGTATAATGCTATAGATGTCGAAGCAAAAATAAATCTTTTTAAGCAAGACTGATATCCTTTTCTTTTTTTTTGATCGGTAAATGTTAGTTGTTAGTAGTTAGATTAGTTCACCAAGTCTCCATACACTTCCAGAAATCTCCAAGCCTACCTTATAACTCCCTCCCAATTAGTTTCCAAAGGGAATCGAACCCAGGTCACTCACTGACTGATATCCTTTTAATTAAGTTTCTTCTTTTTTTCTTTATTTGTATTGCTCAATTTCAACATTGACATAATATTTGTTATTGTATCAATTTTTTTTTTATTATATGTGAATGTTGGTTACATGGAATTGAGTTTGGTGATTTTTAAGTGAGGTATTTTTTTTTTCTTAAATCATTTGCTATTCAATTAATTTTGTTTGTGTTTGTTACTGTTATTAATATAAAGTTGATTTTTTTTTTTTTTAAGATATCATTGACTTTATTTTTATGTAATTGTTTTAATAACAAATAAGATTGTTGTTGTTATTTATTAAAACTTAAATATGTAAATTATTAGCTCTTAATCAAATCAAATACAAACCTATTTATATATAAATTTAGATTATGTTTTATATGAAATGGTTCATGATAAGCTTATCATGAAACTGTTTTAAAGTATCGAATATTTGACCAGGAGTATCGATAATCTCATTAGGAGTATCATTAATCTGAGTTCAATAAAATTTACAACAATTACAATATAATATCACTGACCCAGATTAATGATACTCCTGGTCAAATATTCGATAGTTTAAAACAGTTTCATGATAAGCTTATGATAAATTATTTTCATATAATACTTTGCCCACACCACCTCATTTTACAATTTTTATTGTACATATTGTTGGGGAAATAACCCCAACACATATATCTAATAAAATTATAATTTTATTTAACATACAATACTTACACACTCACATTCCTAGAAATACTCACCACCAGTCTCATTTAGCTTCAATACAACCACCAACCATACTCACTTCTCCACCTCTATTGATATTATTGATGACCCTATTGCTATCATTGTTGATTTTATTTATCATGATTCATATTGCGTTTAAATTACAAATAGCCCCATAAATTTCTAACTAAATACATTTGGTCACATAAATAACTTTTTGTCAAATTTAGTCCCAGTTAATCTGACGGGGTCCAATTTTGGTCCCAAATTTATGGTAAAAAAAGAAACAACGCCACTTTATAGTTTGAATGTAGTGATTTCCGGCAAGGGTGCTGATGGAACGTTTATATCTGATACTTATATTTGATTTTTTTATTTACAATTTTATTACACATCATGTATATTTAAAAATCATAAAAGAAAGGAAAAAATCAAATACAATTAGCACATATGAACGCTACATCAACACCTTTGCCATAAATCTCCAATTTCGGACTTCAAAACGACATTGTATTGATTTTTTCGGCTGATTCGGGACCAAAGTTGGATTTTGTTAGAAAATTGGGACCAAGATGATATATTTTTTTTTTTGCCTAAATATGTTTTGTCATAAAGTTTTGGGACGATTTTTAGTTTAAACTCTCAAATCTTAGATGTATGATCACAAATTTTTAAAAGACAAAGTTAACCTTGCTTCATTACTTGGTTATGTTAGATCTATAAATGATTACATAATTTGGTTAAATGAGGAGTCACTTAAATATTTTAGTTTTGATAGTGTTTGCAAGTCTGAATCGAATTTGATGTTATTGTTGATTTGCATATTTCTGAATTTCTCAACACTTCATAGTTCTCCTACATGCCTAATCGTTTTGGAACACCAGTGATATTGTTGAGAAATATGTAATCATTTAAGGGGATTGTGTAATGAAACCAAGTAAGTTTATAATTTGTGTGTATATATATGTATATATATTTACATATTTACATTTATACATATTTTTGTAGTTTTTAATAGTAATTATTCTTTATTTTTATAAATTAAAATTTAATGCATTGTTATTTTTTCGTATGTACAAGATGGTTATACTATGTTGAGTAATAGTGTTGTTGAGGAAAAAGTTCCTAATGGTAGCAGTATTGGTGAATTTGCGTTGATTCTTAAAAAAACTAACACATTTTGATCTGAAACTATCATTCATATTTACACGTAGACATTTTCCAGTTATGGTTTCTTATGGCATGTCTATAAACAAAAGTCAAGGTTAATCATTTTCTAATGTTGGAGTCTTTCTCAAGAAGCATGCATTTAGTCATGGCCAGCTTTATGCTGTGGTCTCAATGATTACCAATCGAATTAGGTTGAAAATAATTTAGTGTCATAATGATTTTCATGAATGTAAAACTACAAAAAATGTAGAACATCAAGAAGTACTTTAGAAATATTTAGTATTTTGCAAGCAAACATAATATTTTTCCTTTTATTATTTATTTTGAATTTTTTAAAAGAATAAATGTTGGAATTTAAATTTTAGTTATCACTTTTCTTTATTCATTTATCATATAACTCAGTTTTGTACAAGGTTATTAATTAGTTTCTTTATTATGTTAATTTTGTTTTATAATTGTGTATTTTTTTTTTGGGTTCTTTAATGTATGTATATATATATATATATATATCAATGTGTTCTTTATAGATTATAATATATATATATATATATATATATATATATATATACACACACATATATATATTTTCATTTGTATATATAAAGTAATCAAATTAATATATAATTATATGAAATTTTATGGATATGTACGTGATTTTAACATATCATTTAATAGAAAATGGACAAACATTCACACACACATATATAAAGTATAAATGGTATTTTGTTATTAATGTATTATTGTTAGTAATTATTTTATAAAAAAATATAATTTTGTTGTAATATTTTAATTATAGAAGAGACATACATATACTAATATTTTATGTGCTTATCCAATACATTGGTTATCCGTGTTTAAGAATAAAATCTGAGGGATATTACATGTTTTAAATAAAATGTTCCCTCCATCTATAAAAATTATGTCTAATTGTTTAGGCACATCTTAAAAAAAATGAATAAAGTAGATTGAGTAAACAAATAAAGTAAGAGATTATGAGGTCCATATGCATAAAGTAGAGAATAAAGATAAAATGATTGATGACATTTATGGGTCGAAAACTTTTATTGTAAAATTATTGAGTGTAAATATGAAGAAAAAAATTAAACAAATATATTAAAATAATTGTAGAGAGTGTGTAATGTATATATAATTCTTTTGAAGAAAACTTTTTAAAAAAGAAATGTGTTAATGTAATAATTAATGCATTTTTGGGCAATATATTTAACTACAAGGGGATGGAGAGAGTACTATATTGTGTTTAAAAAATTAAAAGATGTGCAAGTTCGTATTATATTTACACTTTATATAAGGCAAATTATTTGAATAAAAATAATTTTGTTGAAAATAAAAAATTAATTTATTATTTATTTATTGATGTATATATTATAATAAAACATATATATTCTCATAATATGAATATGTTTAATAAAAAAAGTTTGTACAACTTTTTTTTTTTTCTAAAGAACAAGTGATAAACATAATACATAATAGACATGAAGGTCGGAATGTAAAACACTAGATGAGCCCTGCGTATTACGCGGAATCTCCGTTGAATTCAACTTTACAATGTAATGCATTCTATACATTGTTTAATTCAGTCAATGGTAACTGAAATCATAAATAATATTTTTTTTAATTTATTTTTTAATTAAATTTTATCAATTATAATGTACAATCACAATAAAAAATTTAAATTGATACAATCACAATAATATTTTTTAATGTACTTTTGTAGATATTCATAATTTAAGAGGGGAGTATAAATTTAGTATTGATTTTATTTAATACATTGCTTGGTACATCATATTATCAAAGACTGTATTAATCTATGAAAATTCTCACATTTACTTGGTAGGGAATAATAAAAATGGTACAATACATAAAAAATGTTTACAAAAAATATAAAAGTACTAATTTGCCCTTATAGAGAAGAAGGGGTAGAGGGGAATGAGAGTGTAAAGTGGGTACAAAAATTTGTTTTCATCCATAATAAAATTGTAAGGGTGGGACGGCCTTACAATTTTTGTGGAAGAAAATAGTGTCAAATCCATATTGTGGGCTCTTATTGTACCGGATCAAAATATTACATCCGGATCCATATTAAATTAGTATTGTCTACCAATCAAATTTGAGGTGGTATAAAATGCGGTAATATGGCCTTATAAAGGCTACCAAGTGGATCCTCAAATTAACTATAATATGTATTAAAAATTTATAAAATTTCATAGTTTGGTTTAATTAGTAAGATATTATAAAAATATCCCATGAGTCGCAAGGCTCAACTCTAAGTAAATGTTTTTTTCTTAAAATTATATCACTTATATAAGGCCACATGAGATTTATAACTTTACAACTTAATATAGATGTCAACTCATATTTTATCAAATGACATGTATTACTCAAATTATTCATAAAAAGAAACATAAATTAAGTTAATGACATAGATTGTCAACTCATATTTTATTAAAATGTCATGTATTACTAATATTTTTTTTTTTAAATGACACATAAACCAAATTAATGTGAGAATGATAGATACATAACTCCCTATTAGTATAAACAGGAATATAAAATATAAATCACTATATTACAAATTTAAGACAAAGTATAGAGTGAGAATGGTTCATATATGAATCATCGAAGAATCTTAGTTGTTTTCACTGAGGGGTATTAGTTGTTTTCACTGAAGGATTGTTTACTAGAAAATAAACTAAGACTCTTCAGTATTAACAACTAATACTATTCAGTGAAAACAACTAATACTTTTTAGTGAAAATAAATAATATTTTTCAATGATTCATATATGAACCAATTTCACTCTATACATATTCAAAATTTAATGATTAACATGACTGCCGTGCGAAGCACGGGTGGGCTTGATACTAGTATAATGCTAACCGGTCTACATTAATTTGGCAACCATTGTATTTTTCCGCCAAAATTATTGCTAAATTGAGTAATATTTATTTTTTAAAAAATCTTGGGTACATATTTTTGAAATAATTTTTTTTAAATTTTTTTTAAATTTTGGAAGTTAATCCTTATAAATATATATAAATTCCATGTAGAGTAATTAAATAAACGGTCATATTCATATATATTATAGATTATAACTTAATAAATTAATATATTGAATTGGATTTGTATTAACAGCTTTTAAACAAAACATCGTTAAAAAGAAGATATTCTTAAATCTTATATTATATATTTATAACAAATAAGATAATTTTAAATCTTTAGGATATATATAAGATAAGTCCATACATATTAATCAAAATAATATATCATACAAATCAGAAAAAAAATGTGATTTTACAAGATTTATGCATATACGAATTTATATATCAAAAATCTTTTATGTGATAATTTATATTATATATTAATATATTAGTATAAGTAATAGGTTGAATTTGATAGGATATGCATTAATAGATTTTAAATCAACTTCGTAAGATATTCTTATATATTATCATCTACCTTGGCAATTTTATAGCTCACGATATATTTTCATTCTTTATCGCATGTATCTCTTATATATTGAGTGGTAAAATATATACTAATCTGTTGGGATATGTTTAGTTTTGATGATTTTCCAAAACCACTTGTAATAGGTTTGAAAACAGTCAGGATTATATCTTTTGTTTCAGGTCAGGCTAGGTTATTTCTCAGTAGAATAGGTTGTCAGTTGAGGGAACACTCAGTTGAGGGGGAACTCAGCGAGGGGGAACTCAGCAACACAGCCTGAAGATATCAAGGTGACACCAAGAAGAAGTGACTGAAGCCATCCCAAAAGACCTGAATCTGAAGAGAAGCTTGGAGGATGTCCCACTGAGTATAAACCTGGCTGATCTAAGCTAATAAGTCAGGTAGACCACTCAATGAAGAGCATGATCAAGAGGATCAGTGCTGCACCAAGTAGGCCCTGAAGGAGTCAGGCTACTGTGGTCAGGAAAGTTTGTCATTCAGCCTTATGACAAACTTTTTGGAGTGATCTTCAAACAGTCTCTGAAGGACAACTACACTGAAGATAGATGTGTCTACTGAAGATCATCAGGCAGTGGTAGATAAGCCATTTGAAGTCAGTATGCCCTGATCAAGCCCACTGAACCAAAGATCTGTTGGATTCAGTCCACGTGGACCAATCAAGTCAAGACAGCTCATCTGACACTGACAAGACCGCATTCCAAGAAAAGTAGGTGAAACATACTGATAGTCTGGATTCAAATGTACTACTCTCCAACGGTTACATTTGAATCCACACTATAAATACAAGTTCATAGCTTCGTTTCAAGTGTGTTGTGTGTGAAGAAAGGAAAATCAACACCTACGAGTTGTGAAGGTGTGAGAGTTTAGTGCAGTTTCAAGGGAGATATAAGGAGACACATTTCACACCTTGTTCACTGACCATTAAGGTCTTCACAAATATATATTGAGTGTTCAGCTTGTAACTCTTAGCTTAAAGAGGTTTTTCCAATCTTAGCTTAAGGCTAACACATTGTAAGGGAAAACCTCACCTAGTTGGAGAAAACCAAACCAAACTAAACCCTTTCAGAAGGATGATATGTTTGTAGTGAGGGGAGGAGAGACAACCCAGGGAGTGGCGTGAGTCCAGTGTAGTCGTGCACCTTGGCACGTTAAAAACAAGAATCCCAGTTAGTGGATTTCCTGTTAAATCAGGACGTGGATGTAAGAGCTTGAGTCTCCGAACCACGTTAAACTGAGCGTTGTTTATTGTTTAAGCACTTGCTAATTATTTGTAGTGTATGCTCACTGAGTGTACTTGGAAAGGTTGAAAAGGAAATTAGCTAAGTATTTTAGTCAGGGAGAATCAATCTCACTGACAGGCTTAAGCAAGCACTCGAGAGTTCAGTCTCTCGAGTCACTGCCTTGTTAAGAGCCTGAGCTCACAAGTCAATTGCACTGACTTGAGTGCTCTGACTTTTAGCAATGCAGTGACTTGAGTATCTTTCACTGAACTCATTCAGGGTGCAATGTAAAAGTTTAAAAAAAAAATTTGCTCCTGAATTCCCATTTTAGCCCTTCGAAAACGGGACCATCATAATCAAATTTATTTTTCACTGCGATAACCCATCATCATCAAAGCATTCTAGGATTGTTTGTTGCAATATTTTATTTTTCTCATTGTGGAATACAAAGGTGTCGCCAACGGAAAGACTGGGTTAGCCTATTTATCATTATTTTCCATGTTTCATTTATTTTGGTTTGTTTTGTGTGTTTTATTTTATTTTATTTTTTGTGCTAAATCCAAAAGACAAAAATGAAAAAATCTTCATACTTTCCCCATCCTGCAACAACGACAATTTGAGGTTTGGTTACATCTTTAGTATGAATTATTGACTTGCATGCGTTGAATGAGATTATATATTTTAATCATATTTCTTCATCAGTGCAATTTTCTGTAAATTATTAATATTTGTGGTAAATTGTTGAATATTCCATATGATTTGATTTTGTTTTCTTATTTATGTATTTTTAAATACTTTGGTTTTCTTATTTATGTATTGTTGCTGATCTTGACTCAATATAAATGATTAGTGGCGGTTTAGGCTAGGAAGATCATCAAACAAAGTAATTGAACTAGGATTAAACATTGAATTTATATAGGTTGAGAATAAAATTGACAAGAGCTTGGGCTTGTTTTTGAATAAGTGAACTTATTTTCTCCTTCTCATGAAGGGGTACTTATAGGGTACAAGCAAGCATGAGGTGTCACCTCCTTATCCATCTTAATTTATACATTGACAAGTGTTTAGACACTTATTTAAGTCCTAAGCTATTACATGTTACACAATGACAAGTGTTAAGACACTTGTTTGTTTCTAATGTAATGCCTAATTAGTGGGATTCTTGATGATCCTCCGGAGTGCCCTGTTGCTCGCCTGCTCGCCCTTTTAGTTCATTTTGGAACCTTCTTATTAGTACTGCTCGTGTATCTCTATTCCCTTATGACCTACTGCTCGTCCGACCAGCTGCTCATCCAACGTGTTCTGACACTCTACCCAGCTGCTCGTCTTATCCAGCTTGATAATTACAAATCCCAGCTACTCGCCCATTTAACATTTTTTTTACTTCTAATGACCTCTTTATTTATTATTTTAACTTTTAATTAGCTTAATCCTATTGTTCGGCTGTTCGCCTATCAACAATGCCCCATAGTTTGATCTATTAGAAAAAAATATCATTCTTAGGTCAAACTATGGTCATTAGGCGATGTATCGGAGTCATGGGTGAGCAACAGGGATTCAAATACTTTGGGTGGGAATATTTTGGGCGAACAGCAGGGATCCGACTCTTGAACTTGTGGTGTTTCGTTTTTTGAGGCACGTCTTACAATGAGGCATGGGCGGTTGGTGATGTTACCGCCGTCCACGCGTGTCTTGGCTAAATTATTCATAGGGGCTCATCTTTTTTGCTAATTCTATTTAGCCCCCCAATTCCCTTCTTATAAATACTCATCTTCTTATTTCTTTTACTTATTTTCTTCTCTTTATGAACGTTTTCGCTATTGTCACTCTTTCAAGCTTCTCAAGTTCTTCAATTCCTACTCAATTCCCGCCGATTCGCTCCATTTAAAGTTAGATTTATCATTTCTTCGATCTTAATCCTTTCTTTTCACACATATTTTCCATTTTTTCTTGATTTTTCTCCCTTAACTTCGATCGCCACCGCCTTCAAAATGCCATCGCCGCCGCCGCGTTGTTATCGGTGTCGTTGTACCTTTTTCTTCCATCTCGTGCTTTACCCTTTTATTTGGATAAAAACCCTTATTTTTACTCCAATGACTTCCCACCATCAAGTAAAACAATTTCTGATGACCGTCCCAATCGGAATCCTAAAAAACGGCCGATGGAATATGAAGAGGTGCCTCCTGCTCCTCGCCGCTCTCTTCGCCAGACTATTGCCCAAAATCCTCATACTTTGCTCGTTGATGAGGACACAGGTTCGGAGGCGAGCTCTGTTGCTCGTCCCCTTGATGTGTGTTATGTCGTGGATAGCTCGGGTGAGCAGGACGTCACTCAACCAGTTGCTAGCCCAGATGAGGAGGGGAATACCTCGTCTGACTTAGGAGAAGACTCTGTGGAGGTCGCCGCGGAGATTGACGAGATGAGCATTCCCGAGACCACTAGGGCAAGCAGCGAGCCAATGAGCAAGAGAAGAGGCGATCAACAGGGTCAATTTTCCAATAAATTGACTTGGGATTTTCTTAGGGAGATCAACTTCCTCATCTCCAAGCCGACTCCCGAATCTCAGATACCGGAGGTGTAAAACTTCTGAGCCCACCAAGGGGACTAATCACACGAGCCGTACTCGCACGCGTTTCTCCGTATTAAATCTTAGCAACCGTCGTATGATTAATATTACTGCCCAAGACACAAAGTTCGAAGTCACAATGATTCTCACCCAACATGAATCAAAGCAGTAACCATTAAGCACACACGGTCCTATTTAAGTGACAGAGATTAAGAAATCAACAACCACTGAGGTCTAATTCTTCACCTTTCAGAACAGAAGAATTTATCCTCGTTGTAGGACCTCTTCAACACATACTAAATGTGCTAGTGCAATCTTTTAGTCAAGACAGACCAATCCGAGCCTTACACATCGACCTTTCACGGCGGATTGTTCAATTCCACCTAGGTCGTGAAAATGTACGTTTAGTTACAAGTAAACTGTTAATGTTGTCTTCCGTGATCGGGTATCACCACATTAACTACAATGTAACATGTACTATATATTGAACGGTTTGCAATAGAAATTCAACATTAAATCATAACTAAAGCAAATGTGATAAAAGAATTATTCTCATAAAATGAGTGTTTGATACACGAGTTATACAAAGTAAAAGCATACTTTCACGTATAACTCCAACAGGAGGGGGTTGTTCGTAGACAGGAGTGGATTGATTACGCTGCTCGCCACCACAATTCTTTCCCACCTCCTGAAAGGATTATCATGGTCGCTCAAGAGACCCAGTATACAGCGAGCAGTATACCCAGCCTGATTACGAAGAATGACTTGGTCCGTATCCGTTCGGCCTATCAGATTCCTTACGACATATATTTGTACGCTCCGAAGAAATGAGAAACGGCTGATCGCCCACCACCCGAATGTACAGTTATCAACCTTGACGTCCTGAATGCCGGGTTTCTACTGCCTTTACATCCCGTAATTGGCCACTTTCTCGAGGATACCAACCTGGCGATCACCCAAATTACTCCGAATGGGTGGAGTAACTTACTTGCTTTTATAACTCTCTTCGGGCTTGAGGGTTATAAAAACAAGATAAGTACCATTGAGATACACTACGCGATGACTATCTCCTCGGCTGCAAATGAAGAAGGGGTGGGGTGGTACTACATTAAGGCCCGCAGTGGCGTAAAATTGATTGAGGGGGTGCCAAACAAGGTGAAGAGCTGGCATAGACAGTTCTTTTTTATCTGTGGCGATTGGCGAGCGTCCTCTGACTTCTCTGGCGGACCTGGCCGTATCAATTCCCCCGAAGGCTTTGGCGAAATAAGGCATAGGTTTCACCTTTATCTTTTGATGGACAGGGTGAAACTAATTTCAATTTTTTCTTTCTTGTTGTTTTGCAAGTCCACGTATCTTGAGGTGGGGGCACCCTGAGCTGAGTGAAGAATTCCTCTACATCCTCACTGTGATCACTCTTCGGAATGCGAGTAATCGTAGTATCAAGCACCTCTCTAAGCCCCACTGTCGAAAACTTGCCCAGTTGACCACGAGTGCTCACCACTTAGAGGCTCAAGCTGCTATCCCATAAGGCACTTTAAAGTTTTTCTTATCTCTGTATTAACATCTTTTTTTATTTCTTGGTCACCTGGTCGCCTTCTCTATTATCTAATCTTTTGTCATTGTTTATTTTCAGAACAAAGGGTGACCGTAGTTGTTCTTAAATTCTGGAGTGCTATCATCTTCTTGCTCGCTGCGTCAAACAAATGGCCCCCGAGGATCCATCTAAAAAGAAGAAGTATGATCCTCCCACTTCACTCATCAAGCTGAGAGCCAAGGAGGATGATGAAGAAGCCCTCCTCCCCCCCCGCGAAGGATCCTACTCCTCGCTCCTCGCCCCGCAAAAGGACAACCGGGGCAAGAAAAGACTCACCAAGGAGACTTCCCTCGTTCGTAAAGAGGATGACCGCTCGAAAAGAGCTAGATGGCAGTCCCAGACGAGCAGAAGAGACACGCTACACTCCTCGTCTGTAGAGGAGGTAAGTGAGCAGCAAGTTGTTGGTGCCGTAGTGGCGAGCAAGAGGAGAGGGTCTTCTCCGGATAACTCATACTTGGGTTATGACCCCATTAAGCTGAAAGAGTAAGTCATTTTTCCTACTACTCGGTTGGTTGCCTTCCTGTTACTTGTGCACTTTATTTAACTTTACCTTTCCTGATGTAGGTATAAGCCTGAAGAGTACCCTGGGCGAGCAGAGGTACTCCATCAATTGAGTTGCGTCAAATCCGCCCATCCTTATCAGGACATCCCTGACTCTCACGTCAGGCGAGCAACTGAGCTTATTCCTCACTCGTGGACCAAGGTGTGCGAGGACATTGTCCAAGGTCAGAGTTTAAGTGACAATACTCGCTTGTTGACCTATAACGCTAGCCACCAGTCTGTGTCTTCTCAGAGGTTCCTCGACCAGGCCATAGAGTTGGAGCGGACCAATCGGGGTTTGGGGCGGAAGATCGAACAGTTCGAAATGGAGAAAACTGCCATTTTGAATAAGAAGAATGAGGAATTGGCTCGGTTGAAGGGTGAGTATGAGAAGGCCAAGCTTAGCTGGGAGAGGAGTTTGAAGACTGCTGAAGACAAGGAGAAGGTTGCCTTGAATGCCTCCGAGAAGCTAAAGTTGGATCTGGGGGTCGCAACTGATCGCCTTCAAACTTTGGAGACTGAGCGTGTTGGTCTGGTGGTCTGGTGCAGAGGGTTGAATCCATAAAGGTCCATGTCACCCAGCTGGAGAAGAAGAAGAAGCGTGTCGTTTCCTACACCAACTACGTGCATGATGTAACCGATAACACAAACTTCGGTTATATCTGTGCGTATGTTGATTAAGTACGGTCTATGAAGTATGCGCTCGATAATGGTCTGGATATTATGACTTCGGTCACAAAGGACTTCACAGACTATGTCATAGAGAACCCTCCTGCCGCCGGCTTTGATATCCCCGTTGCTGATCTAGGGGATATGGGAGTGAACCTGGATGTCTTTAAGGACGATGTCCGGGTGATCGCCCCAAAGTTGAGGACTGAGGAAGTAAACAAGGATGCCTCAGTCTTCGACGCCCTGAGCCCCCTCTTCCCAGCCCCCTTGGATGGAGCTGGTACCTCTACCGTAGCCGGCAAGCAGCAGGTCCCTGGACCAACCACCACCGATGTTGCTCCTCCAACTGAAGCTCCCTCTGCTCCTCCGACTCCTCAAAACTAAAGATCTTTGTTTTTCTTTCTTAGTTTTTGTATTAGGTTCTTATGTTGTAACCTTTCTTCGGTTGTACTGCTCTTTATCTATTAATGAAATGAATATTTTCTTCCACATCTTTTTTGTGTTGATATTTTCTTCGTACTTGCCCCACTGCTCACTCTCTTTACTATGCATCATATTTTTTTGCTTAAGCACTTCTCTTTATATTTTTCAAGAGTAAAGTACTTTTTGTTTGCGAATTTGTATGTATGACTTTATGTTGGTCTTTTTTTGGGTTCTCGAGGAACTTGACCTTCATTAATTGGGCTTTCTATAGTTCTTACTGAACTTAGCCTTTTTATTTTCTCCATCGAGTCCCGCTGCTCGCCTCATGTTGAGCTTGTGTTTTTTAACACTCTGCTTCTGGCGAGCAGCTTTGTATTTGAACGAACATGTGGGCTTTGTGGGCGAACAAGTGGGCCTTGATGTCCTTCTAAGTTACATCACAATACATAATGACAATACAACAAATGATCATTTACATTACTTGAATTTTGACAATCTTCTACTATTTTAAACTAGATTTTTTTTAAATTTTAAGATTTACACCTAAATTTATAACGTACAATAGCAATATGCAAAATTTACATCGACTCTTGACTTTTGATAATACTTCTTCAGTAAGGCCGCTTTCTAGGAGTATTGGGTCGAGTTGCCTTTCATATCCTCGAGATCATATGTGTCGTTGTACCACTTGTGGGTTATCCTGAATGGGCCCTCCCAAGTCGGTCCAAATACTCCTGGTGGTGGTGCTAACACTTTCCGAAGCACCAGATCTCCGACTTCGAATTCTCTGATTTTTACTTGCGAATTGTAATATTTTGCGATTCTTTTCTTGTATATTGTGTTCTTCATTTCTGCTAAAATCCTTTTTTCATCGATCAAATTTATTTCCGTGGCTAAAGTCGCGTTGTTCGACTGCTCGTCGAATCCTGCTGTCCGCTCGGTTGGTACCTTGAGCTCTACTGGTATGACTGCTTCGGTGCCAAATGCCATAGTAAATGGTGTTTTCCCGGTGCTCGTCCTATATGATACCATGTAGGCCCAGAGTACTTCTGGCAATTCTTCTCACCATTTTCCTTTCTTGTCTACCAAGCGAATTTTCAAAATATGTTTGATTATTTTGTTAACTGTCTCGACTTGACCGTTGGATTGAGGATGATAGGGCGTTGAAAAGTATTTTTTGATTCCCCATTTTATACAAAAGTCCCTTATCTTCTTGTCTTCGAACTGTCTCCCATTGTCTGTTAAGATCGCCTGTAGAACTCCGAATCGGCATACAATACTTTTCCAAATAAAATTGATCATTTTTTCTTGTGTAATTGTTACGAGTGCCTCTGCTTCGGCCCATTTTATGTAATAGTCCACGACCACTACCGCAAACCTTACATTCCCCTTTCCAGTCGGGAAAGGTCCTATGATGTCTAAATCCCCCACTTTGCGAATGACCATGGACTATTTACTGATATTAGTTTTCAGTTGGTGGCCTGTGAATGCTGGGGGCGAACAGCTGCCACCTATGACATGTTTTTGCAACTTTTATCGCATCTTGTAGCAGAGTTGGCCAGTGGTATCCTTGTCTCACAGTCTTTTATGCTAATGCTCGCCCTCCTGCATGATTTCCAAACACGCCTTCGTGGGTTTCTTTCAAAACTTCTTGGTCTTGCCCCCTTTCTAAACATTTTAACAAAGGAAGTGAGAACCCTCTCTTGAAAAGTTGTCCATCCATGATAGTGAACCTTGCTGCTTGCCTGGTCATCTTGGCTGCTTCTTGTGGGTCTTCAGATACTTCACCATCCTTGAGATATTTGAGTATTGGTGTTCGCCTCTACCCCGAATTCTTTCTCAATTTGATTGATTTTGTAATCATTAGTTGATGGGTGAAGTATTTTGGTTATTGTAACCTCTGAGAGTTCCGCTGGTCCCGTGCTGGTAGCCAGGCGAGCAAGTGCATCTTCCTGGGCATTGTTATCCCTTGGCACTTGTTCAATGTAGATCTGTTCAAATAAGGAGGCTAGGTGGGCTACAATCTTTTGATATAGAGCCATGTTCTCATCTTTTGCCTCGTATTCTTCTCGAACTTGGTTGACTATTAACTGCAAGTCTCCATATATTTGCAATTTTTGTATCCCCACAGCCAATGCTAAACGAAGTCCGGCTATCAGTGCTTCATACTCAGCTTCGTTGTTTATCTCCATGAACTCAAATATAACAGTTGAAGTGAATACTTGCCTATCAGGACTGATTATCACTATTCCTATTCCTGACGTTGTATTCGTTGATGATCCGTCAACGTACATGTGACATGGATGATTATGACCTCTCGTTGGATCTTGAAGAAAGGTTAGTTCGACTATGAAATCGGCTAATGCTTATCCTTTGATCGCTGTTCGAGGTGCATAAGATATTCCGAATTGGCTTATTTCGAGGGACCACTTGAGGAGGCGACCAGCAGTGTCAGGCCTTTGCAAAATTTGTCTCAACGAGAATGTCGTTAGCACTTCTACCTGATGGTCAAAGAAGTATGGACGTAGCTTTCTTACACTCATTACTAGTGCGTAGGCTAACTTTTCCATCGGTGAATACTTGATTTCTGCTTCGTGTAAGGCCTGACTCACATAGTAAATCGGCAAGTGAAACTTTCCTTCTGCACAAACTAAGACCGAGTTGATCGCCACTTCTGATGTAGCCAGGTACAAGTACAACTTCTCTCATGAGACAGGCTTTGACAGGATCTTGGTGTCGCCAAGGTATCTTTTAGTTGCTCAAATGCTTGTTGACAACTGCTTGTCCATTGAAACTGTCCTCTCTTGATGGCATCAAAGAAAGGTCGACATCTATCACCGGATCTTGAAATGAACCTATTCAAGGCTACTAAATATCCAGTGAGCTGTTGGACTTCCTTGACTGATCTTGGTGGTTGCATATCCATAATTGTCTTCACCTTTGACGGGTTTTCCTCAATGCCTTGCTGATTGACCAGGTGTCTAAGGAACTTTCCTAAATGAACTCCGAAGCTACTCCTTTTCGGATTTAGCTTCATGTTATAAGTCCGTAGTATCTCAAATGCTTGTGATAAGTGCTCTAGATGGTCCTTCTTTTTTGGACTTTTGACGACTATATCATCCACGTATACTTCCATTGTCTTGTCAATGTGTTCATCGAAGATTTTATTGACAAGTCTTTGGTACGTGGCTCCTGCGTTAATAAACCCGAACGACATTCTCTTCCAGCACAACAAATTTTTGTTGGTGTAGAATATTGTGTTCTCTTGGTCATCCGGGTGCATTGGAATTTAGTGGTAGCCTGCAAACGCAACCATGAAGGTGAGGAGCTCGTGCCCGGCTGTGTTGATAGCCTGCAAATGCATCCATCCAGCTGGTCAATGTGTGGAAGTGGAAAATTGTCCTTTGGGCAGACAGCATTCAAGTCGGTGAAGTCAATGCACAACCTCCATGTTCTATTCGGCTTTCAGACTAGCACTGGATTCGCCGCCCATCTGGGGCAGAAGGCTTATTTTATGAGATCGTTGTCCAGTAACTTCTTCACTTCTACATCCAACGCCTCGTACTTATCGGGTCCAAATTTTCTTCTTTTTTGCTTTAACCGGTTTTTTAGTTGGATCAATATTTAGCCTATGGCAGGCATGCTCAGGACTAATGTCCACCATATCGGTGTGCAACCATGCGAATACATCGAGATTGGACTTGAGGAATTCTTTCATTCTGGATCTGTATGACTCAGGGAGCTCAGATCCAATAAAGAGTTCCAAGTCTTCTCGGTTCAGGTCGACTCTTATTGCTTCCAATTCTTCAACCGGCGTTGCCCTTCTTTTTTAGCTTTTCCAACGAGGGTCGATGATGGGTCCTTCTAGGTTAAGTTCATCTTCGATCATCATTGGCTCTGCTTCTAGCCTTGGCTCGATATCTTCAACTTTGTTTGGAACAGGCCCAGCCTCTTCTCCCTGTTGCTCGTTTTGAACCTCCTGCTCGTCTTCACCCTGTTGTTCGTCTACTTCCATCATCTCTGTGTCCATGGACTCCATGATTTCATCTAAGATGGAAGGTTCGTCTTCAGCCCTGCTGCTCTGCTGTTCATCCATGACGGACACTTTGTTGTCTTTTAGTTGTAGTTGCAAGAGGCACTCTCGAGCTTTCTTCTGCTCGCCTTTTACCGTACCTACCCCTTTTGAAGTTTGAAATTTTAGACAATAGTAGTACGTTGAAACGGCTTTTTTGAATTCATTCATAAAAGGATGACCGAGAAACCCATTGTAGGCAGATTGTTGGTCTACAACCAAGAATTCTACCATTCTAGTTAACCTCATATCAGGGTTCTCGGTCGATACAAGTTCAACCGATAACATAACTACACCTAAGGGAATGGTTACAGCTTCTCCAAATCCCACTATCTTATGATTGCAATCTTTGACATATTCAGCATAATCTCCTAATTGATCTAATGTGCTCTTGAATAGGATATCCGTGTAAGAACCGATATCCACTAGTAGGCGATGAACTCGGGTTCCCATAATGTTAGCACAGATGATTAGTGAGTCATTGTGTGGTGTGAGTATCCCATCTAAGTTCTTTTCTGAGAATGTTAGGTCTCCCGTCTTCTTAGTAGCTGGGTTTACTGCAACCTCTTTAACTTGAGCAACAGCCTTGAGTTCCGCTTTCCTCTTTCTCTTGGACATTTGAGGCCTTCCATCTGAACAACCTCATATCGGCCCGGTTGGTTCGAGCATTAAGATCTCCCGCACTGGTTCAGCTGGGGCCGTCATTGTCTTTTTCCCTTTCTTATCCCTCTTGCTCGGCTGCTCGTCACTCTCATCATCTTCCGAGCTGGAGGATGCTGCTGCTCTTGGTCTCTTTCACGGTTGCCTCTTTACGAACTATGGTAACTTTCCCTCTTCGTAAAACCTCCACAACTATTTTAGAAGGTCCCAACACTCACTTGTGAAGTTGCCTATGTTCTG
Organism: Ballota nigra; assembly: GCA_947034835.1. Taxonomy (NCBI): domain Eukaryota; kingdom Viridiplantae; phylum Streptophyta; class Magnoliopsida; order Lamiales; family Lamiaceae; genus Ballota; species Ballota nigra. The sequence continues at coordinate 90,597,900 of OX344720.1, read as the reverse complement.
ATGGTATGCGCAATACTTATTCGGGTTTAGTTTTCCTCGTTCTTGCCGAATCCTCCTAGGCTCTGATAGCATGTCTTTGTCTTATACATTATTGTACACAGCCTCTACTGATGTGGTCAGGACCTGATTCAACTTTTCTTTCAAATCTTCTCCTTCATTAAAGACTTTCATATTTTTAGGGGCTTTGTATTCTCCTCCTGACTTTTTCCCCGACTTCTTCTGGTCAGCTTTGTCTCTCAATTCCTTTTGCAGAGTCTCATTGAGATGTATATGCCAGCTTTATATCTGAATTCTGCATAGGTCTTGGGGAATGCCAGATGCATTTCCTTCCATAGGTCGGTTACTTTCTTGAGTCCCGCCATTACGACCAAGATTTTTGTATCCTCGCTCACTATTTCTCCCTCCAGTAGGACTTTATCGAATCTTTTGAGAAATTTTCTATCGGACTCATTGTCTCCTTGCTTCAGATCCGCTAGCCGGTGTCTTTGTGTCAAATAAGACCCGGGGTAGAGAAATGGGATAGAAACTCCTTGCTCAGTTGTGCAAAGGAGTTAATGGATCCCGGGGTTAATGCTGAGAACCATCGATGAGGTCCGTCTCCAAGTGTGAGCGGGAAGTTACGGCATTGAGTCGCATCTGTAGCCCCCATTGATATCATGAAATCTGAATATTTTGTCAGGTGGACTCTCGGATCTGTCGTCCCTTCATACAGATTGATAGCCGGGAACTGTATCTTCTTTTGTATGGGAGCATTCATGATTACGGAAGATAGTGGTGATGATGGCAACACCGTTGATCCGACACCCTTTTGGGTCTCCAACTGCTTCTGCATTTCTTCCACTACTTTCTTTAAGGCTTGCCATTCATCGAGAGACGTTCTTCCATTGGAAGGTTGTTCATCATGATGAAGTCCCTCTCCAATGGGACGTTTCTCCTGTGTGGCTTGCCTAGCAACGTTGCTAGCTCCATTGGGACCCAAACGGCCAAAGACAGACCTTCTCAGTCTGTCGTGGACTGAGGGGCGAGCAGCAGGGTTTGCTCGCTCCTCGCTCCTCTGGATGGTTTCTCTCCTATCTTTACCACGATTCTCTATTCTTGCTCTTGTTTGAGTATGGCCCGTATCCTTAGTTGTCTCCTTGCTCGACTCCTCTTCTCCCCCAGGGGTGGATTCCCATCGGCTTCCCAATCGTTCGCTTATTGGGGTCTTGCCTCTATTACTTCTGGCTTGGGCACTATCTGCCTCATCCACTCGTATAACCTCGTGCTATTTGGCCACCTGCTCGGTTGCTCGCGTCCTGAGCTCTTGATGGCCCGGCAGCTTCTTGACGTCTTTGCAATGATTGCAGTACGGCAATCATTTTTGCTAATTCTTCTAGATTCCGAGTGAGAGCTTCCACCTCTAGAGGGAGAGTATCGATGGTGATTTGCACGTTTCTTGGGGATATTGTTCGCACCATCCGTGCATGATCACCCGTTGATGATACTCTAGTTCGTGATCTGTGTGACGGGTGTGCACTCGAGGATTGCCGTTCTTGTGATCTCGCCATTTGTTAAATATTGAATGTTTTTTATGAAGGTTTTGTGCTTATGATTATCAATTTAAGAATAACTTGTCTTGTATGTGTGAATTTTGGCTATTTACAAACCCCAATTCACACATGCATGCATTCAAATTCTTAAATGTGAACAAATTCTTCACAAATGCTCAAGTAACACTCTTATACCCAATTTCCGGTGACTCCTTGCCGGATTTTGGCCCTAATTTGCAGATTCCGGTGACTTTTTCACCAAATTCTTCAAATCTTCAACCAACCGGAGGTTCGGACCCTTCTTCTAGCGCCAATTGTTGATGATCTTGACTCAATGTAAATTATTAGTGGCTTTTTAGGCTAGGAAGATCACCAAACAAAGTAATTGAACTAGGATTAAATACTGAATTTATATAAGTAAAGGTTGAGAATAAAATTGACAAGAGCTTGGGCTTGTTTTTTAATAAGTGAACTTATTTTCTCCTTCTCATGAAGGGGTACTTATAGGGTACAAGCAAGCATGAGGTGTCGCCTCCTTATCCATCTTAATTTATACATTGACAAGTGTTTAGACACTTGTTTAAGTCCTAAGCTATTACATGTTACACAATAACAAGTGTTAAGACACTTGTTTGTTTCTAATGTAATGCCTAATTAGTGGGATTCTTGATGATCCTCCGGAGTGCCCTGTTGCTCGTCTGCTCGCCCTTTTGGTTCATTTGGAACCTTCTTGTTAGTACTGCTCGCCTATCTCTATTCCCTTGTGACCTGCTGCTCGTCTGACCAGCTGCTCGTCCAACGTGTTCTGACACTCTACCCAGCTGCTCGTCTTATCCGGCTTGATAATTACAAATCCCAGTTGCTCGCCCATTTGACATTTTTTACTTCTAATGACCTCTTTATTTATTATTTTAACTTTTAATTAGTTTAATCTTATTGCTCGGTTGTTCGCCTATCAACATGTATTTTCTAATTCTAATACTTTTGTGGATTAGAAAAGTATTTCAGGTGAATTATCAAAATGTCTTCAAATTTTTCTCTAATCAAGGATATTGATTCCAAAAAAAAATGGGATGATGCATGAAGTTGCAATGTGTTTGGGCCTATGATGCACCGGCGTATGGTCATAAAAACAAGATAATGAATATTGAATGTGTCTTTCATGACAGTGAGGTATATTTAGTTTAATATTTAATATGACAAAATTATATTTTGTTTTACTTCTATTACTAATGTTATTGACTTTTCTGAATAAAGGGTGAACAAATTCATACAACAATAAGGAACAAAGAGATTGAAGTGGAAAAAAAAAGTGAGGCTTGATTATACATCATTCGTAACTTTGTTGTCATGGGAGATAATAGTACATATATGACTACCTCGAATAAAAAAAAGATTTTATTTATATCCACCACACGTGTGACAGAGTTCTTCGATCCAAATTTCTTGCGCAATATATACAACTTCAAGAACTATGTTGATTTGCTTTGTGCAACATCAATAGATGAGACCCAATATATTGGTAATATTAACGTTGATCTTTCATTTTAATTTTTATTTGTAATTTGTTTTCGGAGGTGATTTTCGATAAATATTGCCTGTCACTCCAAAGGGACGTAGACAGGATATTGTGCATGCCATGATCAACTCTTCCTGCCTGTGGAACGCGTGCACTGTTTAAAGATTGACGAGAAAATATGAGACTCCAGAACTTGGTTCAGTTGACGGACATGGACAATTGAAATCATTCTCGGAATGGATGGTGGCAATAGGAGATGGTACTATTGGAGATGAGAATGATGATGGTGCAGATATAGAAATGTTGGATGACCTTTTGTTGAAAGATAGTGAGGATCCTATTGGTACGATTGTGCACATCATGTACTCGGACTTTAAGAATATTGTGGACGATCTGAATTATTTGAAGGACAAGGACATACTTGCACCCACACTTGAAGTCGTGGATTCCATTAATAATTACATGATCAAAATGAATGAAAACGAGGCAAGAAAGTATTTGAGTTATGATAGTGCGTGCAAGTCTGATGTGAATGTTGATATACTAGTGGATTTATATACATCACAATTCCCATTAATTGTCTCATATGACATGTCAATAAATAAAAGTTAGGGACAATCGCTCGCTAATGTTGGAATATTCTTGAAAAAACCAGTTTTCAGTCAAGGTCAATTGTTCGTGGTTGTTTCGAGAGTCACCAATCCCAGTGGTTTGAAGATTTTGGTATGCGGCGATGACGAACGTTCGTCCAAAACTACAAAAAATGTGGTTTTCAGAGAGGTGTTTCGAAATATGTAGTCCTTTATTTTATTTTTCTTATTTACGTGTGTAATGCGAACTCACATCTATTGCAAGTTCGTGATTGAAAATAAATATTATGTTGTGACATGCAAATAATATTAAAATGGTCTCTTATAAGCAAATCATAATATTTATTACACTTAATTTATTAAAAATACAATTTAATATAGAAAAATTATAAAATTATAATCGTGCATCGCACGGGTTTAGTTACTAGTATTTAATAAAATTTGAAATCTAATTTAATACCACCCCACCAAAATTAAGTCGTTGATAATAATTAAATTGATTTTTATTATTGATTATTTTTTTTTAGTTACAAAATAGACGAATTTAAAATATCAAGTTGATACGATGGAATCATCTACATGATTTATAATTTGACTTATTCTTAAATAATCTTATTAGATAAAACCGATTGACTTTTCTAAAATTAATTATACACATATATTTTTTTAGTTTTCTTTTTATTTACATTAAATAGATTTTATAAAAAAAAAAAAAAACTTGAATAATTTATATGGCAAAAACTTGTATGAGATCATACAATTTAACACCTACCCCTATCAAAGTGTAATACCCTAATTACACTCATTTCCATTGTCACATGCCATGAAACGATCTCATACAAGACCTACTTTTTTTTTACCAATCTTGTTCGATATCATGGCTGCATATTCTTGCAGTAATCTGCAGGTGCTCATCACTGTCATCTTCGCCATTTTCATGAGTGAAATACATCATTTTTACTATGAGTGGGTCTCTTGTGCACCAATTATACGGTGTAACTGGGCACAAGAATGACCCATTTAGATGTGCGGGTCGCGCTTTATTACAGAGCATAAATATATCAATTTTGTTAGTTTAATTTTTGAGTATGTAGTTTGCCCAGTGAAAGATATGATGTATTTTCACTTCATTGACACGAGTTCGAACCCTTCATCTAACATGATTTTTTTCCTTTGACTTTTACCTTTTTTCCCCATATTCTTTTAATTTATTTACTTGTTCTTTATTTTGTAGTTTCTTTATTCTTTTCTTTTTTAAACATTGACAGAAGATTTTCGCTTTATTAAAAATTATACTAACTTTAAACGAAACGTTACATTAGATATAATTGAAAGATTACACTATTTTAAAATTTATTTTATTTTATTATTTTCCCTTCTCTTTTCTAAATTAATCATAACTAAATTATTTGGAGATATTGTACTAATTTAATTGAAAGTGTTACAATAAATATATATATAAAAAATTACAATAGTTTTAAATGAAACGTTACACCATCTTTAACTGAGAAGTTGCACTAAATATAACTGAAACATTACACAAACATTAACTGAAAAGTTAAACTAAATATAACTTTTTAATGTTGAGTTCATTAACTTATCTAAAGTTGTCTCACCCAATTTAAAAAAAATAACCCTGCCTAATTACAAAAGTAATGCACAATTATTTTTGTAATTTTCAGTTTTATCTTTGGTAACTTTTCCTTGTGATGCACTAATACTTTTGTGCATATGAAGACCAACTTTTCAGCTTTACTTGAGAATACTTTTCAGTGTTGAGTAAAGTAACTTTTTACCAAATAATGTATATCCATCTAAGATTGTTTGGTAATTAGAGTCCACACTTTATTTGGGGTAACTTTTTTGTTTTATCTTGGGTAACTTTTCTTTATTACGCATAATAACTTTAGTGTTATATGAAGACCTACTTTTCAACTTTACTTGGGAATACTTTTCAATATTGAGTGAAGTAATTTTTTACTAAACAAACCTATCCATCTAATATATTTGGTTAGTAGAGTCCATACTTTTCTGTTATGGGGAGGTTAACTTTTCTGCTTTACTTTGGGTAACTTTACTGCTTTACTTTGGACAACATTTCAGTTTTATCTTGAGTAACTGTTTTTTGTAATGCACAATTGCTTTTGTAGAGTAACGTGGGGTAACTTTTCTATGTTATGTAGGGTAACATTTTACTTAGCAATATATCCACCATAACTGTTAGTCAAAAAAGACCTACACTTTTTCAGTGAAACATCCTATTTGTACTAATCAACGCCCATTTGTACTAATTAATACCAAAAGAATTCAGTGAAACATCCTATTGATCCTACTGCTTGTAAGGGTAACTTTTCAGTATTTTCTCGAGTAACTTCTCAGTATTTTCTAGTGTAACTTTTCAGTTAAAGTTAGTGTAACTTTTCATTTTTGTCTAATGTAACTTTTTAGTTAAAGTTGGTGTAACTTTTCAGTGTAACATGGATTAACTTTTCAGTGTTTTCTCGAGTAATTTTTCAGTATTTTCCAGAGTAACTTTTCAGTTAAAATTAGTGTAACTTTTCAGTTATGTCTGATGTAACTTTTTAGTTAAAGTTGGTGTAACTTTTCAGTGTAACGTGGATTAACTTTTCCGTACCACTGTTCAAAACAGGGTATTATAGACCTCTTCTCGGGGCTCTACTTTGTGGGTATCTTCCGCACCGGGCGCCACAGCTGCTCTACCGGCCACCGTGGGTTACCATCGTCGGCGCTGGAATAATTGATAGGGATTTCCCCGTGGAGGTTAAGCTCGAGAATGGAAGAGTAATTTCCGGCGTTAGCGTGTATGGAGGACCTGCGTTAGCGCACGATAATCTCAACCCGCTAATTTACGCCAGGAGCGAAGGGAACGGCGATTATTCATCCCCGCTTTGTCTAGAAGGTTCGTTAGATCCAAATGTGGTGAAGGGGGAAATTGTTTTGTGCGAAAGGGGGATAAATTTCAAAGCCGCAAAAGGGGAAGTGGTGAAGAAATCCGGCGGCGTTGGAGTGAGTATAGCCAACGAAGTATTCAACGGCGAGGGACTGATGGCGGATTGCCATGTGCAGCTGGCGACCGCCGTCGGCGCGGAGGCCGGCGATGAAATTAGAAAGTACATTAAATCATCTGGAATTTAAAACGATTTCATATAATTTGATTGCGAAGAATAAGGGAAAATAACGAAGATTTGGAAGAGAAGATGAAGAGAAGGTAAAAAGAAAACGCAGATAAAGAATTAGGGGAAGGAGCACAACGTTCGATGAAGGAACCAGATCAAATGAATTAAAAAAATGAATCAGAGGTTTTTATATGAGATCCAGATTCAATTGGCGGGTCAGGCTGGTGGATCAGGGTGGGGCGAGTGCACAGGTGTAACTGGTGCATATGAGACCTACACTTTTACTATTATCACACACTGCAACATATATAGGAAGTAAAACACCATAAAGCTAACAAATCGAAATGAGATAAATTTTCCAAAAAACAATAATATCGTGACAGAAGGAGCATGATCAGAAGAATTAAAGTAGAGAAAAGGTTGGGAAGGATAACAGAGGTGATTGGATGTTGAAATTAATTCTGAGTAAAACTTTACGGGTTAAATATCAATGAATTTATTATTTATTTTTTGGGATTTAAATGAATTTAATTCCTTAAATAAATAAATAATTGATATATTAAAACTTAATTAATTAAATTGGATCTTAAAATCTAATATTTCAATTGGGCTCTAAAGCATAATTAATTGAATTGGACATCTAAAGTTCAATTTATTGAATTCTCTAAAGTCTAATTAATTCAACTGGACCTCTAAAGTCCAATATATTCAATTGAGTCTCTAAACCTAATTAATTCAATCGGACCTCTAAAGTCCAATATATCCAATTGGGCTTCTAAAGCCTAATTAATTCATTTGGATCTCTAAAGTCCAATTAATTTAATCATATCTCTAAAATTTGATAAATCCAAATTGAGTTTCTAAAGTCCAATAAATTTGATTTAGCCATGCCTCCTAAAGTCGAGCTAGTCAAATCATATCTTTTCCAAATCTTTGAAGTTTATCAAGAAGAAAGTCTGAAAATTCAAAGATATGAAAGTCTGATAAATCTTTCTGGATAAACTCAAATATTGCTCCGCCCTGACTTGTTCGTGAAATACTAGCTTTTAACTAGCAGTTACCCCAGAAGAGTATGAGATCACTGTAGCATAGGCAAGTATTAGAACCAAGTAGTTTCGAACCCGTAGGAGGCTCAGTATGCGTGTAAATCTCTAGAAATTAATGTGTCGCAACTAATATGAATGCGATTTTGGGTAAAACGACAAATACTAAAAATTCAATTCTAGAATATTACTCGCTAGCAAACAAAAAATAGAAATATACTAACTTCAGTTGAAGTGCAAGAAAGAGGAATGATGTTTTGGATAGGAATCCCTAGGTATACTAACGGGAATTGGTTCGACAACTAAAATAATTGTGGTGTTCAAAGAAGAATCCTAAGTGTGCATAAAACTAGGCAATCAGCTTCCTAATTCAGTACTAAGAACTGTAAAAGCAAAAGCTCGGATACTAACCCCAAGGCGAATTCCCTAAGCCCTCTCCAATACTCGACTCATACCAGTCTTATCCTCACTAACCCATTAATCAAATTATATAGGTTGTGCTCAATTACTGAGGCCCTAATTCAAATAGTGTGATTCGGCCGTCCTCCCTAGATAAACCAGTTAATTACAAACCCCTTCACAAACCCTCTCCTTAAGCCTATTCGTTGAAAAGGAGTGATTCGACCGAACTCTCCTTAACAATTGTCGTACTTAATTTAATGATAATTCTGGAGTTTGTTAGAAATATTCAGTAATTAAGAGAGATAAATCTCACCACACCACAGATTATCCTGATCGTCTTCCCAATTCCTAACTTCTACGCGTTCATCCTACCCTAAGCATACACGAATTTAGCCAACCATGTTGATTTCCAATTCACAAACAATAAATATGATAATCAAAGGCATAATCAAATTAAACTGAAAATCTACTAACATACGATCTATCGATATCAATTGAAAGTAAGAAACACGTTCATATAATTGAAATACTAAATTATATAAAGAATCCCAAAACTTGTAACCTATGTATGTAATTAGCAAGGAAAGACAAAGTAAAAAACAATCTCAAAGTACTAATTCAATGAAAAATAGCGATAAACCGTAAAATAATGATTGTAATGCTTTCTTGTGGTGTTTGAATCCTCCGAATCTTCCTTTTCAAGCCTAAAAAAGTACCTTAGTGAATAGTCTAATCATGTCCCCTTAAATTCTCTGTATTCTCCCAAAAAATAGGGTTTTTTCTTCTAATTTATATGGATCCGCGTATCATCTTCCGGATCCGCTCGACCATACTACTTGGTCGAGCGCCAGGCGTTCGACCACTTGATTAGGCGTGAAATTGTTGTGTTTTGTAGCCCGATTTGTCCTTATTTTGAGCTTATTTGATGAGTATTTAGAGCTATTTCAAAATCATTTTCATAAACTTACAAATTTCTCTCTTTTATGCTCATATTAGGAAAGAGGGCGAAAAAGAGAGTTCGTAGGACTTTGAATCGACTCAAACGGACTCCCGGATGAGAAGATATTGAAGAAATACAAAAAATATTAGTTCGTGCGAGCAAAAGTATCATTTAGCCCAAAAGTAGGAAGTGCTCGAGCACTCAAGGTCAAGCGTCATTTGTGCACTGGAAGTCAAGGCTACTCGAGTGAGCCTAGCTCGAGCGCTAGGCGCTCGAGTACTCGAGCGGGTACTCGAGTAGAATCAGGTCGAGGGTCAAGCGCTCGAGTAAAGGAGCTCGATCGGTGGTTTTGTTCTGTAAGTTTGAGGCGCTCGAGTGAAGCATAGCTCGAGCGCTAGGCGCTCGAGCAAAGGAAGAACTCGAGCGGATCCGACCCAAATCCGTCCTATTTCGGCCCAAGCCTATATATACCTCTTCCAAGCATATTTTGAGATACACTTTGATACCATTAGATAGTTTTTGGAAGGAGAGAGCTTGGGGAAGAGTTTAACAAGGTTTTGAACGTGTAATTGAGGTTTTAGCTTACAAATTCATAGATTAATTACCTTTCTTTTGAACCGAGTAGTTTTTGTTCTTGATTTCTTGATACTTGAGACTTCTAAACCTAGTTTTTTTCTGGATTTATTAAGATTTTATTGGAGACTTGAATTTATTCTTTCGTTTATATTTTTTATTTCATTTGTTAATTCAATTATACATATTATTATCGTTCTTGTTATTTCTTTTGTTATGCAAACCACCATGTTAGGCTAGAACCCTTGCATGCTTAGGATAGGATGAACTCGTAGAAGTAGGATGTTTGTACGTAATTAGGATAATTCGTGATGTTTAGTTTTGATTCTCTTAATTATTGAATGCTTCTAATAAACTCTAGAATAATCTTGGAATTGAGTACGAAAATTATTATAAAGAAGACGACCGTATCACTCTTTAATAACGAATAGGCTTAAGGAAAGAGTTTTAGAAGGGGTTTATCATCTACCGGTTTATCTAGGGAGGACGACCACATCACCTTAGTTAAATTAGGGTCTCGATATTTAAGCACAACCATATAATTTGATTATTGAATTTGTGAAGTAGTTTGATAGGATGAAGTATTATGGTTAATTCTTGAGCTTTTAGTCTTTCAATCTTGTGCTAGATTAGGGAAGTTGATTGCCTAGTTTTAGTACGCTTAGGATTTTTACTTGCACAACACAATTATTTTAGTTATTGTACCAACTCCGGTAGTATATGTAAGAATTCCTATCCCGAACATCATCATCTCATATTTGCATTAAAACCAAAAGTTATTTAGGCAATTTCATTGATAGCATATATATAGTATAATATAGTTTAGTATTAGTTTATAAACTGAAACAGTACATTCATATTAGCTACGAGACATAGATTTCCTAGGATTTACTCGCATACACACTTTCCCTTGGGTTTGATACTACTTGGTCCCTGTACTCGCCCATACTACGGTGATCCAATACTCTTGGGGGGTAACTACTAGTAAAGCTAGTATTTTGCGTTTAAGTCAATGGCGTCGTTGCCGGGGAAGGCGATGTATGCTCATTGAGTAGAACTTGGTGATAGTTTAGTAGCTAGTAGTGAGTGCTTTTATTTCCTGTTTATTATTCATTAGGCAGTTGCATTTTGATATTTCTTTTGGTGTCTTAGGTATATGAAAACACGCTCAAAGGGAGAAACGAGCGAAGATAGAATAAAGCTAGACCCTGAGACCATAGCCAGAAGGAACAGAGCATTCCAATGAAGGATGAATACTACCGGTGGTGACGACATGAATTTTGAGTTAGGCGGAGAGTTAGATCGAGATGCAGAAAAGTTCAATCAGATTGTGGAATAGGTTGATGGTGTTGATGGAGTTGATGGTCAAAAGCAAGCACCCAAAGGGGAAAGGCAAAACCAAAACCCGATCCCACAAAATCAAAACAACCCTGCACTAAACCAAAACCCCAATAACCCTTTCAACAACCCTGTCTACCAACACAACAACCTACCTTACCCATACCCACCATATCTTTATCCACCATACTACCCTCCACAACCTATGTATAATCCACCACATATTCCACAAGTACCTCTACCACCAATTTACCAGCCTCAAGTTCCCCAGAACGCTGATCCTCCTGGTGTGGCAATTCGAGGAAGGTTTGAGGCTCAGCCTCAATGATATTATGATGGAGTCGGTATGCCACCAGTGGAGGCGAACAACTTCTCTATATCTCCTGGGATCTTGAAGATGCTTGTTGAGAATCAATTTAAGGGAGAAGTAGGGAAAGATAATCCTCACACTCACTTGAGGAATTTCCTGATGATAGCCTCAACATTCAATTATAATGGGATGTCGGAATATGCAAAGAGGCTCAGATTGTTCCAGTTCTCTCTAACTAGAATAACTAAGGAGTAGTATGATAACACACTCCCACGGGGGTGTGTGAATACATGGGCTGAGCTCGAGCGTTTCTACCCTCTATCTAGAATGGTGAAGGTGAAGAAGGAGATCTCCTCATTCAAGCAGAGAACAAATGAGGGATTGAGTCAAGCTTCGGAGAGATTCTCCAACATGCTTATTGAGTGCCCGCAGCATGGGTACAATGATGGAGATATTATGGCCTATTTCTACTGCGGGGCTTGCGAGAAGGATCAGCTCCATCTCGATGGATGTGCTAATGGAGCATTCCTGAACCATAGTGCAACTGAGTGCAGGCAGATAGTCGAAGACATAGTGAAGAACGTGGGGCAGTGGAAAGAAAATCCAGAGTATCAGAGGGCTTATCAGATAGAAGAAAGTGGGGAACGAGGAAGCTGCTGATGGTTATGATGGAGAAAATCAGCAACTTGGAGGTTGGGCAGAGTTTGAGTGGTCAGAATAATGTGATGAGTGAGAAAGTGGATCAGCCAGGATGCCAGCAAAAGGTGGCTAACTTTATGGGAGGGCCTAATCATAATCAGAATGGCTATGAAGGTGGAAATTATCAGGGGCGACCTGTTTATGGTCAACCATTCGTACCACCGGGTCCACAACCTCCTCAGAATCAATGGAGGAATACTCAGGGAGGCCCGCAGGCTAACCAAAATCAATGGAGGAAGTAATCCGAGAGCTGGGATAATTGTACCTCCAAATGTCGACCCTGGCTCAAAACTTCCAGGGGGAGAAGGCGGTACCTCCACCGATGAAATATTACATGCTATTTTGCAAAAGGTGGAGGAGAGAAGTAAGAGGTTGTCCTCTCTAGAGTTTGATGTGAAAGAGTTGAACAAGAAAAGTGATCAGAGAGATCAAGAACTTCAGAAAAGGGATATGGGGTGGAATAGAACTCAATAAGAGAACAATAGGCAGTTCACTTCTATGGAGTTTCAGATTAGTCAGATTGCAAAATTACTTGGGAGAGAGACGGGAAAATATTCTTCTATGCCTGAAGGAAACCCGAAAGAGCAATGCAAGATGATCCAGTTGAGAAGTGGAACCAAGTACGATGAACTTCCTTTACCTGCTGATGTGAAGGAAGTTCCTAAGGAGGTGGAAAAGGAGAGCGAGAAGGTTGAGGTGGAAGACGCTCCGAAAAGGAAAGAACATGAGGAAGAAGGAAAAGTGGAAGAAGAATGGGTCCCGAAGTGGAAGAAAGCTAAGAGGTGAGGTGAAATGTGAAGGAGACCAAGCGAGATAAATGGGGGGTGCCAAAATTAGTCATTCTGGTACCATATCCGCAGCGGTTCATGAAGAAGAAGCTAGATGACAAGTTCGTTAAGTTTCTGGAGGTTTTCAAAAAGTTGCACATCAACATCCTATTTTATGATGCTTTGGAGCAGTTACCTAATTATGATAAGTTCTTGAAGGAATTGATAGCTAAGAGGAGGAGAGTTGATGGGCCCGAGCTTGTGCAGTTGAATCACGAGGTGAGTGCAATGGTGCACAAAGCGCTTCCCCCGAAGTTGAAGGATCCCGGTAGCTTCACGATCTTATGTGATATCGGGAATGGAATCAATAAGGGAGTGTTGTGCGATCTTGGAACGAGCATCAATCTAATGTCATTGTCACTGTTTAAGAAGTTGGATGGTGGAGATCTTCAATCGACGAGGATGACTCTCCAACTCGCTGATAGGTCTATCATAAGACCTCAAGGTGTTGTTGAAGATGTCCTCGTGAAGGTGGGTGATCACGTGTTTCCAGCTGACTTTCTAGTCCTAGACATGGAGGAAGATGAGTGCGTGCCTTTAAATCTGGGAAGACCATTCTTAGCTACGGCCGGGATAATATTAGATATGGCGAATGGGAAGATCACGGTCAAGATGGACGATCAAGAGGTGAAGATTTCCTTATATGAGGCCATGAAACACCCGAGGGAAGATGAGAGTTGTCATTCCATTGATGTTATTGACACTTGTGTTGAGGACACACCTCTTAACCCTTGTTCATCTTACATTCATGATTATGATAACCCTTCACTTTATGATTTAACCTATGAGTGTTATAATCTTGATTGTTTTGATAGGGATAAAGGCAAGGAAGAGAGTGAAGAACTTAAAAGTTCGGACGCGGTCAAATTTGAGGAAAAAAAAGGAGTTGAGGTGAAGAAGACATCATTCAGGAAGTTGCTTGATAAGACACCGCCGTGGAAAGCGAAAAGGAAAGTGACACGACCACCCGAGGTGAAGAACGTGTTTATGGTGAACGAGCATTGAGTGAAGAAATTCTACAACTTCTCTTATGAGAATAAGGGAGATAACATTGAGTATCATGACCCGTGAGCTCCTTTGAGCTCAGTCCGGCATTAGGACCTTAAAAATAGCGCTGAATGGGAGGCAACCCACTTTTATTTGCTTTTGAGTGTTTTTAGTTATTAGTGTCTTGTTTTGAGTCATTTGTTTTAACCTCGTTCTTGAGAGTTTTTATTGTAGGTGTGTTTTGAGGATGCATGAATCTCCAATGAGTGATGAGGAAAGCAACTCAAGAAAAGGGAGTATGCTATATTTCTCTATGTCAACCGGTATTATGCGTATGAGGTAACCCCGAACCCCAAACTTAGACCGCTTCACAAGGTTGAAGTTTGGGGGTGGATTTTTTATATGTTTTATGCACCGGCGCACTTGAGAGGTTTGATTGACATTGCACATGCGCACACCCTCCCGTTGAGTTGAGATAGGTTATATATTGTACATTGATAGGCACTTGAGTTGTTACTGTCTCGAACGTATATCAGTGCTCTTGACTATTTTCATGTTTATTAACTCTCTTATGCTTATTGATTGTTATCTTTGAGTGTGAGTTATGAGTTAGTGATTTGTGGAGTTGAGTTAGGGGCTAGATTGTGTGAGTGTAGTAATTAGAGTGGATTTAAGAGGAAACTCGTACACTTACGAATTTTCCTTTTGAATACTTGTGAGGTAAAAAGTGAGAATTCAATAGGTCTAGCATAGATGTGAAAGCCGTGAGATTTGAGCCTTTTAAGAGATTAAAATTCACTAAATTGATCTCATCGTTTGTGAGTGGATCTTCACCTTAGAGATGCTAGAACTTGTGGGTACTCTCGCTTCTTGATTATGTCTAGTTTGAAATGCCGAAAATAATCTCAGACCATCTTTGAATTGATAAGTCACTTAGCCAAATATTCCCTACCAATGACATTTATCCCTTGTTAGCCCGTTTGAGCCTTAGCCTATTTATTTGCTAGCACATTTGAACTTATCCACATTCTAAAACTTTTGTTGTCCTAATTTGAGTGGAGAATAGGAAAAGTTATGAGTGAAAAGGGTCGAGTTGAGTTGAGAAGGTGAATTATTAATGGTTGAGTGAATATGAGGAAATGTGTAATGAAATCTTGAGAAGTGGGGAAGAACAAAAAGTTAAGAATGAGCAAAAAAAAAAAAAAAAACGAGCTCATATATAGTTGAAAAGAAAAGAAAAAAAGAAGTGCGTGAATGAGGAAAAAAAAGTGAAAGAGTTAGAAGAAAAAAAATTGAGGTGTTGTGAGTAGATGGAATTGGGAGTGCTTTGCATGAAGAAGTCGATTTCGTGTATTGAAAATACCAAAGTTTGATTTCATATTCTCCATTCACTTGAGTCAGTTATCCTATACAGTTACCCCACCTGTCCAAAGAGTCTTACATTACAACCTTGAGAAAGTCCTTTTTGATTCGGCATGGATTTTAGTTAATGGTCGAAGTTGAGAGTACTTACAAACCTATGGCTACTGATTTGTGTGATTAATTGATTGAGAGAGTTCCTTATTATTGCTAAACACTTGTGAGGGAGTGAAACACATCGCCGAGAGCACATCTCATATTTGCATTAAAACCAAAAGTTATTTAGTTAATTTCATTGATAGCATATAGATAGTATAATATAGTTTAGTATTAGTTTATAAACCGAAACATTAAATTCATATTAGCTACGAGATGTAGATTTCCAGGGATTTACTCGCGTACACACTTTCCCTTGGGTTCGATACTACTTGGTCCCTATACTCGCCCATACTATGGCGATCCCATACTCTTGTGGGGTAACTACTAGTAAAGCTAGTATTTTGCGTTTAAGTCACCACTCATCCTGGTCGTGCGCCTGCTTCAAGTCGCATAACAACTTCCCCTTTGTGCTATGTCGCACTCAACCAATGCCCTGGTCGAGCGGATTCTACTCGAGTAACACATCGAACGGCCCTTTTTCCCCCGAGCTCCAATGGCGCTCGACCACTTTTGGTCGAGCAGATAGTGCTCGATCACTATCCTTGGTCGAGCAGTTTCTGCTTGCACTCGCCCTCTAGCACTTTACTTTGCCCGAACTAATAGTGTTCGAAAAAACCTTCATATCTCCTTAACCGGTAGTCCATTTCAGTCGCTTCAAAGTCCTACGAGTTCCATTTTTCGCTTTTTTTCCTATTATGCATACAAAGATGCAAATTGATGAGTTTATGAAAATATTACGCAAATACCTCTAAAATCACACCAAAAGCACTCAGAATGTGGTCTAACTCAGCATCAAAATACCACAATTTCACGTCTAATCACGGCCCATCAAATATGGTCCGTAAAATCTTGAATTATGCACCTAAAAATAGGGTCTCATTCTAGTCATTCCACACATTCAATAAGATATCAACAGTCAGAAAATTCAAGAGCTCGGAATTCTTGAAGATTCAATGGCGCTCTTTATGGCTTCAACGACATTCTTCGCAGCTTCGATGACATTCTTCGTCAACAATGCGTCTGATTCGAGATGACGGTGCTAAGCCCATCCGATCAACGTTTTTTTTACGGAAACCTCTCAAGTTCTTCGCGGAAGTTCATCTGCATTTTTTCCTCCGAAGTTCTTCAAGTTTTCCACAGAAACCTCTCATGTTCTTCGCGGAAAGTCATCCAAGAACAATCTTCGATCCGAGATTACAGTGCTAAGCCCCTCCGATCGACGTTCTTCAACCTTAAGCTCTGCGTGGATCCAACAGCCTAGCATTTACCTTCACGAAACTCTCATCATCAATAATTAATTTGAAATACGGCTAGACGCCCCCAAATTAATATCGTCATTATCATCAGACAAGATTCGGCTACGGACCAGTCTTCGAAAAATTCGATCAAGTCAAAGTCAACTCTCAAGAGAAGAATAAGAGGATTTGTTAGAGATTATACTCAAACATGCTTGATTTATAATTATTCTTTGTAATTCTTTTTTGCATTTAATAATATTTTAAATACGAATATTTGTTAGTTAAACATATAAACCATGAGAATAAGAAAAGGGGATCTAGAAATTAATCAGTTGTGGTGATACTCGACTTTGCCTCCCATCCATCTACCTTCACAAACTGGAAATAAGAAATGTGATCGAGAAAATCAATTCGATTGTTCTTCGAATTCTTTCAATTCATTGAAGATTCCTATTTTTCTTATTTATATTTTGAATTATTCAATAATTTATCTTGTTCATATTTTATTTCCCCTTCCAAAACAGAGTAAAAATTCTCTCAACTCAACTGTGCTAGCTCCGCCACGCAAAGGGCGGTGATGGTGGTGGTGCAAAATTTCAGCGCAACGAAGAAGATGATGTTTAATTCATTTTCTTTTTAATTATTGTAATTTTAGGGGGCGCTTGGTTAACAACTCTTCAATGGTAATGGGAATGAGATTGAAAATTAGTGTAATTAGCATGGTTCATGAGAACAAAATCACTACCTCTCCTCCTAAATGAGGTAATCACTACTCCATTTTGATTACTCTATTATCTTTCTATATTCATCCTCCTCAATCATTACCCCATTCCTTCACCAACAATCATTTGTTGTCAACTTCTATTCCAAAATTGGGGCATGACACTAGCAATGGTGATATCATTGGAACACTTCTTCCCCTAACATATCATTTTTCTTATGAGGGCGTATATGGAAATAAATTTTCATTCACATTACCATTGAAGAATTGCTAACCAAACGCCCCCTTATTTGTTATTATAAGTATTTGATAATATGTATTATGGAGTATTAAATTATGATGAGTCAAATGTTAAATATTGAGGGTGAAATTTAAATTTGAATTTTTTTATCAAATCATCACCTGTGGTCTGTGGATAGTGGTGGCAAACGGGCCTTCCGGGCTGCCTTCGTTTTATGGTCCGGGCCCGACCCAGTATCAATCGGGCCTCTTTTTTAAAGACCCAGGTTGACCCTAGGCGGGCCACCGGACCAAAATGGCCCGTTTAAAGAAAATTAAATTTGTAAAATAAATCATTTATATTTAATAAAATAATCTTATTTAAAAAAAATTGTAGTCCTATTTTCTTGGTTAAAATATGAAATATAATGACCATTAATACTAGTTTATGATATGATTTGATTATCTGCTTCCAATAAATAACTTATATTGATTTCTTAAAAAAGCTATTGTAACAAGTGAATAGTAATATTAACTCCAAAACATCACATGAAATTCTTCTCATGTTAATAGCTACAGTTGACATATTAAACCAAACTACACTTGAAATATAAAATTTGTAAAAAAAAAAACGAGCCAACCAAAAGTTCCGGGTTGGGCTGGGCCCGACAGACTCGACGGGCCTATCGGGAAGGGCCAAATCGTCCCGGTTTTTTTAGACCAGTATTTTTCTAGCACAGTCTATTCTAAAGTTAGACTATCGATGAGATCCGGCCCATCAGATCGGATTCATTTTGCCACCCCTACTTGCGGATGAATTTAGTTAACTATCCATGAGAGAAATACATTTGAAATTCAAATTAAATTTTTTTTTGATCAAAATCATTCTGAAAAAGTTACTTTCCATTTAAATGAGTTTATATACTAAAATTTCTTTTACCATGTGGTGAATCACTGGCACTACCCTATTTATATTATACCAGGGGCAACTGAAAAGTCACAGTTGGTATTTTGGTTGATATTTAAAGGGTTAGTGACATAAAAGCCCAATTGGGAGGGTCTAATTGCATTAAAGTCCACTACTTTTCCTTCATTTCAAGACACCCCAATTTGTGGGGCCACACCACAAAACCCATTTCTGTCTTGTGGGCCATTTCTGCTTTGCAGGTTTTTTTTTAATCTTTTTGTATTTTTTAAAATTCTCTTTGAATTTTTAAAATTTCTATGCATATAGGCCCTCAACAATTTATTTGACCGATTTATTTTCTATTTTTTTTTCCTTTTTTCTTTGTAGACACATTTTAAATTATATTTTCTGAATTTAAGGTTTTTATAGCCTTTTCAACATTTTTTTCTTCATAACAGAAACCATTTTTTTAATGTGAATTAACACAAATAAAAATAAATAATAAATGCACAAACCACAATTTTGTTACCCACAATTTGAAAATTACATATTTAAAATTACATCTAAAAATTCTAAAATTACATTAAATATTTGCAAAAATGAAAAAAAAAAAAACAGTTGCATATATGGTTGCAGAAATGCAAAATATAGTTGCATATATGGTTGCAGATATGCAAAATTTAGTTGCATATATGCCCTCAACTTGCATATTCTTCTCTTTTCCAGTATGCATATAGGCCCTCAATAATTTCTTCCAGTATGCCTCTTCTCTTCTCTTTGCTCCACCATTTTTGAGATCCCCAACATGCAAAAAAATATCAGTTCAACATTGGATAGAATTATACAATAAAATTCAGAGAAAACATAGATTCCTTTGGTGCAGTGCACATGTGAAAACTAAAACACAATAAATTGTTTCCACAATTCAAATCAAATTCGAAAACAAACACCCGCAGAAGAATGTATATGAAGAAAATCCTTTCCGCATTTAATCAACCCTAACTGAATTTAAAAGTACCCCCAAATTTCCAGATCAGTTCTTTCGTATTTAATTTTTCTAATTTTTCTTAGTTTTACGATTATTGGGAAGAAAATAATTTACACACAAATCCTCAAATAATTTACACAGAATTAGTAACAAATAACCTCACAAAAAAAATCCAGAAAACACCAAACTTTTAATTTGCAAAATCCATATCTTTTAATCCATAAATTGAAAATCCATATCTTTTAAATCAAACACCAAAAAAAGAACTTCTAAGCAAATAACTACTAATCAAACAAAAAAATCCACGAGTATAACCCCACCCCTCAGTTCCCCTGATATCAAAAATCCAATAAACATAAAAAAACGTAAAAACATACGAAAAATAGAAAAGCACTCACGCTAACTCGGCACGCCCAGCTGATTTCGGCGACGATTTCTTCACTGTGTACTCCAAATTACCAGCTGAATCAGTAAAACTAAAAAACTCTCGGGTTGGGGCGATGGTGGTCGTTGTCGGCAACGTCCAGCCGCTGCCACGCGTGCACAGATCGGAACGGTGGTGGTGTAGATCGGGTGGTAGTGGTCCAGATCTGAGCGATGGTGGCACACATCGAGTCGGCAAGCTAGGCACGACTATGCACAAGAGAGTGTGAGAGGCGGTGAGGGGTGGGGGCCGGTGGTGGCCGTAGGTATGAGCGGTGGTGGAGGACGTAGGTATGAAACGGTGGTGTTGGTGGTGGGGGGATAGAGAGAGAGAAAATAGAGAGAGGAGAGTGGAGAGAGAGAGAGGCTGAGAAAATACGGGGGAAGGGGAAGGGGAATGGGGGATTAAATTTAATTGAGGGGTGGGGGTGAGGCCAATTATGTTGAATTGGGGGTGGGGGCGGATACTAACCGAGGGAGAAAATAAAAAAGAGAGAGAAAGAAAGGGAGAGAGAAGAAAAAGGAGGGGAGAGAAAAAATGGTGGGACCATGGAGTTTTATGGAATGTAGGGAAATTGAGGAGGTTTGGTGCAATTATGCTCCAAAAAGTGTGCCTTAAGACAATTATTCCATATTTAAATTTGAAATTGAGTCTAGCACGAATTTTTTTAGAAGCCTACAAATCATGGTGCTTGGGCATGACTTATTGGTTTTTAAATACCACTAATCAACTTGATAAATGAAGAAAAGCAATATATTATTTTAATTGAGTGTTTTTTTAATCTGGCAGTTGGAGCATGTATAGATAGTGGAAATATAAAAAGAATCAATTATATAGATTAACTAGCCCAGATCCCCGCGTATTACGCGGGTTAATAATATATATATATAAAATATTTAAATTAAATATTTTAAATATTAATTCAATCAAAATATATTGTTTTTTTAATTTAATTAAAATATCAATTTGTAATTAAAAAATATAATAAATTATTCTAACTAACTCATGCAAATTAAAAAATGTGGGTTATATAGTAAAAATAAGTGAAGAGGGGTATGAATATAAATATAGGATATATAATATTACCAAAAATATTATAAAGTTATAAAATTGTAGAATTTTGAAATAAATGATTGAAAGAGGTGGAGAGATTCACAAATATATATATATATATATATATATATATATATATATATATATATATATATGCGTGCATTATAGATAAATGTGGAATTTTTTGGAGATATAAAAAAATAGGAGTGGGTGACAGTGGATTAATTCAAAGGTGGTAGTTATTAATTTAATTTAAGTAATTTAGAATTTTTAAAATAGAAGTTAATAGAATTAATAAAATAGAAAGTTAATATAGGAAGTTAAATGGAACAGGAAGTTAAGAAGAGAAGTCATGTGATCGCAGAATTTTGAAATAATTTATAATGGGACATGCCACATAGGAGAGAGGAGATTCACAAATAGAAGAGGTAATGATTAATGGAGTAATTAATAAATGAAGCCGAAGTTTTTGAAAAGCAGCAAGTTTCAGTAGTTAATTTACGCCATAACCACTCTGCAAAAACCGAAGCAAACTCAGTCAGATCCCAACAATGGAGAAGAAGATGGCGATGATAGTAATGAGCATGATGCTGCTCATAATTGCACCAAATTTGGCGACCGTCAACTCCGACGCCTCCGACTGTTTCGATGCCTGTATTACCGGCTGCGTTTTACCCGACCGTAAAATTACTAATCTCTCCCTCTCTCTCTTCTTTGTAACGCTTTTAGGTTTCTTTTCTCCTTTCATTCTTTGATTACCTTCTATTTGTTTCCAGCTAAACTTACGATTCGATGCGAACGAAAGTGCCGGGTAAAGTGCGGTCCAGGTCCAGGTCCAGGTATTGATGCTATTGACCTACTATTACTATAATATAATTCACCCTTTTTACATACAAAATCACGCACTTACCCACTTGGATATGCACATCTACAATAGCAATTTCCGGTAACTTGATTTCTGTTTCTTGCTGCTAAATTGTTTCTTTTGATGTAACAATTTTTGATGTTTTAACTAGAAATATGAGTGAATAGTTGTATAGTAGCTTTCTAATTAAGGAGTATTGGAGAGTTTTGAGTAAAACTAGTGATGTAAAAAGGTAGGATCTTGGTTCATTAGAACTACCTATTATGGGATTGATTGGCTATTATAAGGAAGAAATGGTAGTGGGAACATCAAATAAATAGTGATATTGATACTTGGTGTGTGTGGCTTACTGGACAAAAGATATTATCTATTTGTTAAAACATATCACAAAGATAATAGTTAAATAGCATGATTGGGTGGGTGTGGAGTTAAACATGCCTTTACATTTCTAAATTGAATTAGAACAAAAAGAAATGCTTAATAAGACAGCTGTCCTCTGTCTACTGGTGGTGGTTGTGTTGTGATGCCTTGACCTTTTGATGGTGGAAGTAGAAGAATCCATCACTAGTGAATATAGGATTTGATGCCTAGCAACAATTTATTCTATTTGGGACATCTATCTACAAGAGATAGGGGGAAATCATGGTTTACCATCACCTCTTCGGTTTGAATGCAAGTTACAGTTAGCAACATGGTGTATTCAATTAATCTACATGGTATGATTTGAATCGGTAATGGCTTCAAGAGTTGTCCTCAAGAATCTCATCCACTTTGTTAAGTATGAGAAAACACAAACTTATTCTTGCATCTTCTTCGAGTGTAGGTTCATCATGAAATTAGTCTTGTGCAATGAAAACAGTTTAGATTCCTCTCTTGCCTCACAACCTTCATTTTGATTTCCCTTTATGAGTAACAATATGTCTCGTTCTGAATCAAACATTCTTGCGCTTATATAACTGACTGATGGTGAGGTTACATTCTGATATATTTGAGTTCATTCAGGTATTTTTCAATTCCATGTGAAATGATGAACTACTCTAGGATGAAACAAAACATACAAAATCCAAAAAAAAAAAAAAAAATAGATTGGTTCCGATCCGTGGAGTTAAATTTGATACCACCATAGATGAGAAATTCAAGCCAATTTTTATACTCTCTCCGTCCACCAAATATATACCTTATTACTGTTGGACAACGGATTTAATGAAAATTAGTATTTTATTGAAAAAGTAGATAAAATAAGGTTGTAATGGGTATTGTGAGATCCATTTATTTGTTTGTGAGTGGTGTTTATTTCCAAAAAAAGAAGGGGTAAAATTTTGGTGGACTAACCAAAAAAAGAAAAGAAAGGTGGTATAAATTTGATGGACGGAGTGTGGATTCACGTGGTTTATTTGTTTTTTCATTAAAGGTTCCACTCAAACCATGTACTGAAAACTCGATCCTTTTCAGATATGGCAGCCGTGAAGCAAATGAGCACTAGTTAAGGTGAAGGTTACAAGAATCTTGAATTTCCATATATCTTTGCAGGGTAGACGAAATTCCCTTCCTATCGATAAAACAACATCTAATGTAATTTGTGGATGTTTCCTTATTTTTTTTTTTATTTTTTTGACAGGAGTGGACGTTTCCTTATGACTTCTACTAAAATGTTTAATAATAAGCTAGTATTATTATACTAGTACATTACTTGTACGGTGCAAGGTTTGTGATTTTAAATTTGTTGGGGTGTTGGGTGTTGTAAAAGTGAGATTTTTTTTTTTTTTTTTTAACTTATAATTTTTTTTTTTTTAATAAGAGAGGAGTTGATTTATTTGGACATGCTGAAAGCAACGAAAAACTTCCCAACCTGGTACCTTTGATTACTCAATCGAATTGAGATGTAAATCAAGAAATAAGTAGAGTAGCAGAAACCAAAGTTAACAAAACTATTAATTTATTGAAAGAATGAGCCGTCAATGTGCATGGACGTGAAGTGAAATAGGTTATATGTTTAGAGTTCCACTATCTCTCACTAAGAGGAGTTACATTTTTTTGCTATAAAAAGAAAATGTCAGAGATTAATGATCTAAGCTATACATGAGAGCACATGAAGATTTTGTGCAATGTCAAAATTTAATAGCTAAATAAAAGAACGAGGATAATCATGAAACTAATTTTGCTTTAACAATCCTTTTATGCATTTGGTGTATGATATGTTCACTCAATAGTTGATATTGTTTACACTAAAAAGTATGATTTGATTATATTGAAAAGTATGGTTAGATTATACTGAAAAGTTTACATTGATAATCGATTTTCAGTTTAAACTTTTCAGAGTAATCTAACCATACTTTTCAGTGTAACCAGCCTACAATTTTCAATATAAACAACATCAACTGTCGAGTGAATGCACCGTGCACCAGGTGCATATGAGAGTGTGTCATTCTGCTTTTGTTTCCAAACTCATTCTCACTTTCTTTTTAAAAACAGGGTTAATTGTATATAAAATCATAACTTTTTTCGCAAATTGCAATGTAATTTTAATTTTTTAATTTTTGCAAACAAAACTTGAACTTAATATTTGGTTGCAAATCTAACCAACGAACAAATTTTTTATTGCCCAAATTAATGTTTCACTTACATGATAATGAATAATTGATTATATTAATATGTTTAGATTGATTCAGATGAAAAAGCATAATTAATCATCATTTTTGGGTAGATTGAAATTTGTCTTTTAGTTTTAATTGCTAACAAATTTTAAGTTGAAGTTTTATTAGCAACGATTCAAAAGTTTAAATTAAATTGCAATTTGCGAAAATGTTGTAATTGTATTCGCATTTAACCCTTAAAAATATTACTTTATCACCACTCTCTCAAAAAATCATTTTATTTATAAATGTATTCCATAATATCTTTGTCTTAGTTTTATTTTTTTGTTAAACCTCGTGCTCATTAATAAAATTTGGGGACATAGGGTATATGTTTTATCAAAATGTATAGTTTTTTTTTAAAATTGATAAAATTTTAATTATAAAGTGATAATTTATTTTTCTTAAAAGTATATATTTCTTAAACCTAATATATTATCGAGTGTGTTTACAGTGAAATGGATTTATGTATACACATGGATCCAAATAGCAAATAAAGATACAAATACAACCAGTCCATTAACTAAACAGCTAATTACTACCAGTCCATTAACTAAACAGCTAATTACTACCAGTCCTATCGGCCCATTAACTAAACAACCCATTACCTATTTCAAATTTGCATATTACGTAATCAATGATAATATTCATTACCTATTCCGCGCTCTTCCAAATTTCAGAAGTAATCAATGATAATATTCAATATTCAAAAAACAATAAAAAGATTTAGATAGTGAAACGCAATATCTAAAGAACAAGAAGAATTTTTTTACGCAATTTTCAATTTTTTTTTATTTCAGACGAAAATTAAGAGAAATTTCAAAGTTATGGATAAATCTTGCGAAATTGTACATCAGCTAGCGTTGGTGGCTTCAAATTCCGCATCGCAACTGTCTGTAACAGGTATTTCTCATACAAAATTACATAATTGTTCAAAATTTTTGTATGGTTAAATGTATATGTATCTATGCGTAATAATATTAATATGAAGAATTTGAGTCAGTTTGATTAAACATTGTTTCGATGTTATAATTTAATAGAAAGAAGAACACTAATATAATTTTCAGGGAACTAATACTTGATGGTCCCGTTTTTAATGACTTTTTCAGGACAAATGGGATTTCAGGAGCAAATTTTTTTTAAACCCTTTCCTCAGGGAGTTCAGCAAGAGTGAATAATACTCAAGTCACTGCATTGCTAAGAGTCAGAGCACTCAAGTCAGTGCAACTGACTTGCGAGCTCAGTCTCTTAACAAGGCAGTGACTCGAGAGGTTTCACTTCAAGTCACTGCACTGCTTAGTGGCTGAGTTACCAAGTCAGTGTGAAGACTTGGAGACTCATGCTCTAAGCAACACAGTGACTCGAGATGTTGAATTCTCTAGTGCGTTGCCTGAACTGTTCAGTGAGAAGGATTCTCCCTGACCTAAATACTTAACCAAAGTTTTCTTTAACAATGCTCTTAGTGAGCAGATTTTCACAACACTTAAGTAAATACTTAAAACAATAAAACGCTCAGTTTAACGTGGTTCAGAGACTCAAGCTCTTACATCCACGGCCTGATTTAACAGGAAATCCACTAACTGGGATTCTTGTTTTTAACGTGCCAAGGTGCACCCAGATCTACAACTCCAAATCTTGCTTACTTCCTTACTCACCAAAACAACTTACTTCCAACAACCTGACAATGGTTTTGGTTTCAGTTGGGATTTCTCCAACTAGGTGAGGTTTTCCTTTACAATGTGTTAGCCTTAAGCTAAGATTAGGAAAACCTCTCTAAGCTATGAGTTACAAGCTGAACACTCATTTTATATCTGTGAAGACCCTAATGGTCAGTGTTCTAGGTGTAAGAAGTTCCTCCTTATAACTCCCTTTGAAATGCACTAAACACTCACACCTTCACAGCTCGTAGGTGTTGATTTTTCTTACTTCACACACACTTCAAACCGCAGCTATGAGCTTGTATTTATAGTGTGGATTCAAATGTAACCGTTGGAGGGAATCACATTTGAATCCAGACATTTAATGGTTTCAACCACTTTTCTTGGAATGCGGCCTTGTCAGTGTCAGATATGCTGTCTTGACTTGATTGGTCCACGTGGACTGAATCCAACGGATCTTTGGTTCAGTGAGCTTGATCAGGGCGCACTGACTTCAGATGACATATCCTCCACTGATTTGATGATCTTCAGTAGATATGACTGTCTTCAGTGTAGTTGTCCTTCAGGGACTCTTTGAAGATCTCTCCAAGAAGTTTGTCATAAGGCTGAATGACAAACTTCCCTGACCACAGTAGCCTGACTCCTTCAGGGCCTACTTGGTACAGCACTGATCCTTCTGATCATGCTCTTCACTGAGTGATCCACCTGACTTAGCTTAGATCAGTCAGGTTTGTACTCAGTGGGACATCCTTCAGGCTTCTCTTCTGGTTTAGGTTACAAGCAAGGCTTCAGTTAGTTCTTCTTGGTGTCATCTTGATAACCTCAGGCTGTGTTGTTAAGTTCCCCCTCACCTGAGTGCTTCTCAACTGACAGCCTATTCTACTGAGAACTAACCTATGTTGCACGGATTCTTCAAATTTTGGGGGTATGCAGTATCGAATACGCGGGGGATATGGGTGCGGGTGCGATTCGCGTCGGATTCGCACCCGATACGCCACGTGGCGTATCCGATTTTTTTTAAAAAAAAATTTAAGTCGGATATGCGTATCCCCCTCCTAGGATACGTGGGGGATATGCGAATCGGATAAAATATTGGAAAACTTATTAATTTTTGTAAAATTTAATATTAAAATATAAATAATTAAATATATTAGTCAACAAACAAGTCAAAAAATACATCATCCAACCAAGTATTTCAATTTCTTAATTCTTATATAATTAAATAATTTGGAGAAATTTTTAAAATATATATGCTTTCTAATTTTCTAATAATTATTCAATTTTCTAGAGATAATGATTATGACAAGTGATAATGATAATGATGTTAGTGTGTGTTGACCATTGTATAAATATGTAGATTGAAAATTTTATTATGATTTGTGTAAGTTAATGATATTTAATATTTAATTGTTGCATATTTAGATAAAATTTATATATATTTTTTAATCTATTACATGTATTATATATATATATAAATAAACTTAAATAGATGTATTCTTGCCGAATCGTATTCTAATTTTTTTTAGAAACTCCGTATCCCTGCACCCGTGTCGTATCGCTCACGCACCCCGCACTCGCACCCGTGCAACATAGGAACTAATCTATCCTAACTTGAAACAAAAGATACAATCCTGACTTCTTTCAAACCTATTACATGTTGTTTTGGAAAATCATCAAAACTAAAAACATATCACAACAATACTCTTCAGTGGATGCGACTAATACTCTTCAGTGAAGGGGACTAATATTTTTTTAGTGAAGATGACTAATACTCTTTAGTAAAGATAACTAATACTCACAGTTAAGTACCACCTATTACTATTTAATAAAGAAAACTAATATCCTTCAGCGAAGGGGACTAATACACTTCAGTGAAGGAGAATGATACTCTATAGTGAAGATAACTATTATTCATACAAGAACCAACTATTAACCTTCAGTGAAGACGACTGATACTCTTTAGTGGACGAGACTAATACACTTCAGTGAAGGGGACTAATACTCTTCAGTGAAGGGAACCAATACTCTCAATACTCTTCAATGAAGGGAAATAATAATCTGTCAAATTTTATAAAAACTACTACTCTTTAGTAAAGGGAAAAAATACCCTTTACTTAAGGCAACTAGTACGCTTCAGTTATCACGACTAATACACTATGAAAATATTCAAACATATAAACAGTCATATATGCAACAAAATATGCAATATAAGAAAAAAAACTAAAAACCATTAGCCAACATTCAAAAGATGCATTCCATGTGCAGACATTCATCCAACTACATAAACACAATAAAAAGAGGTCGTCATAAACCAACATTCACCACAACAAAAAAAAGAACATCTTCATTCAGTTACTTCAGCATCTTTCGACTTTCCTTTTCCCCAAACGAACATCATTGAGTTTAATCAACAACTCAACAACATCCTTTTTTTCCTTCTCAACTACCTTTTAAGCATTTTCTTTCCTCTTTCTCAACAAGTTGTTCCATCAAAGCTAAAGAATATGACTTTAGGCTTCTTCAATAGAAATATAACTTCAGGCTTCTATAATACCTCTCCACAATAATTTTCCATCCTCAATAGAAATATGACTTTAGACTTCTTCAATCATTTAATTTGTAATTATCAATATAAAAATCACCTCTAAATCAAAATAAAATAATCTGAAAATCAATATTCATCACACTTATATACATAATAGGGTTTAATTGAAAACTAGAGTTTAAAAGACTCATAAAAATAAGAACACGGGGAAGGCGCCACAAAAGCCCCGTGAAACCGCCGCAAATCGCCACAAAATTATTGTGAAACTGCAAAATCGTCGTGAAATCAACATGAAAACCGCCACGAAAACTGTCACAATACCACCGAAACCAAAGAGTAATAACATAAAAAGAAGAAGAAAATAGAGTACACACATCGTAGAAGAGTGAAATCGAAGAAGAAATAAAGAAATCGAAGATGAGAGAACTTACCAATAGTAGGAAGGAGAGGCATGATAGAAGACGATAGCATGAAGGAGAGGCATGATGTAAGACGATAGCTGGAAGGAGAAGCATGATGGAAGACGGAAGGTGGGGTTTCACGCCAGAGGAGAAGACGAAAGGTGGGTTTCCACGCTAGAGGAGAAAACGTAGAAAATGAATGAGAAATGAACAAAATGGCCAAGGAAAGTGGATCCAGATAAGACCTGTTTAAAGATGTGGATCCAGTTTTAGGTGTAAAAAACCCATTTCAATGTATACTTTGTCTATATCATCACATTTTAAATTAAACTTTTATTCCATTTTGAAAAATGAATTTTTTAATTATAAAATTATTAATTCTTAAGTGAAAAGCATCCATTTGGAATAGATAATGGGGAATTAGGGTGTATGTATAACTTTGGATTTTTAAAGGGGTTAATTGCAAATAAAATCACAATTTTTTAGCAAATTGCAATTTAATTTAAACTTTTGAATCTTTGCAAACAAAACTTCAACTTAACATTTGGTTGCAATTCGAAACAACAAATAAATTCTCAATTGTGCAGAAATGATATTTCACTTACTCGAAAATTAATAATTAATTGTATTGATATGTTTATATTGGTTCGGATGACAAGACATAATTAATCATTATTTTCGGGCAGATTGAAATCTGTCATTTGGTTAGAATTGCTAACAAAATTAAAGTTTAAGTTTTATTTGCAACAATTCAAAAGTTTAGATTAACCTTTGGTTGAGTATTTCTTTACCATGGATGTATATATCGATTTCAAGTGGTTATATGTTTGTATTTTGAAAACAGTGAAGCATTTAAGACATGGATAGATTTTCTGTTATATTTGTGCAGGAATTTATTTTTTGGGGCTGAGACAATGTGTTGCACGTTTTCACAGGGCAAGGAATGGTATAAAGCTATTGAAGGAGAATCAGTCTGGTCTGGTCCGAAATTATGGTTTGAGGATAAAGAACTCCTTAAACTACACACCTCAAATGGTTAGATTAAATAAAGCCGGGTATTTTCATCTATTTTTGTCTTAAAGTCCTGTAACTTTCCTTTCCTTTCCATTTATAATCAAATCCTATTTCTGTTCTCTTTTTTGAAGTTAATTATATACATGTTTGTCCTATCAGTTAATTCCAATGTGGACATACATGCCCTTGCATGAGATTCCTATTCATGTATAACTGCTATTAAAAAATGAATTGTAAATAGATTATTAATTTAGATTAGTGAGGCTGTGATTAGAATAAAAATGAGAATTTTAGTAGTATTTCATCTTGAATTGTATATAACTTAGTCAAGAATGGTTCTTCATAATTCATGTATATCTCTATCCAATTTGCAGTTTTTAGGATAAATTTTGAAATACTAACATATAAAGTTCCTTTTTCTTGCTGCGATGCCTTTAGAATAAATATCCCAAATGAATATTTGTTGCCAAACCTGGTTATATAGGAATAAATTTATCATTTCATGTTTGATAGCTAAACTTTTGCATCATACTTTCATTTTTTATGAAGATCAGGGGTCCATCTTAAATTTTGCATCTCTGAAAATTTTGGACCAACCAAATATTATATAATAATTTCTATGATCATGACATTTAATTGTTTATCTAATAAATTTTTTTTTTTTTATAAATCTAACTATCTCCAATTCCTTGATGCCTCACTGAGAAAATCAACATTCATCCAATTGTCTGTTGGAAATTGGTTATATATTAACTAATTTTTTTAGGAATAAAAATGTTAATTTTTGAGAAAACAAAATTAACGAGGTTGTTCTACTCTTGGAGTAGATGAACGTAGTATATTTAATATCTCAAAACCGATTTCCGGTGAGTGAGAAATTAATTTGGGAAGTTGGATAATTATTCATGCGTGTTGAATAGCTCATGGGAATGGAAATATTGAGTTTCATCCCACATTGGAAACTTGCAAGAAGTGTTCCTTGGATATAAGAAGAAAAATGTTCATGTTCTTCAACTTGGTACATGAGGACCCTAACCATGAACCACACGCGCGCGCGCCCCCCGCCCTAGCCCGAGCCCGCGCCCGGGCCATGGTCGCGGTTCTTGGTTCTTGGCAATTGGGCTTTGGGGCCTACCTATATTTTTAGAGTACCAAAAATATGAAAAAGGCCCAATACCTTTT
The DNA here is from genome assembly GCA_947034835.1 of Ballota nigra. NCBI lineage: Eukaryota > Viridiplantae > Streptophyta > Magnoliopsida > Lamiales > Lamiaceae > Ballota > Ballota nigra. The sequence goes on along the minus strand of OX344720.1, from coordinate 90,566,640 downwards.
TGGGCCGAACCAGTTTGGGAGGCCCATCAAATTTGGGTCGGCCCACGAACATGATTAATACACTCACAGAATGATTAATACACTCCAGATTTCGAATTTGATTTAAAATTGGAATATTCGGAGGAATATTCTGTTCTTGCTTCCCAAGAAAGAGATTACGTCTCTATCCACTGATTTCGTGGCTATCCCACAATTTTCTCAATCGATCGTCCTCATCTGCAGTGCAGATCTCCGCCTATATATACCCCTTCATATTCAGACTTTCGTACTCACCTTTCAGCCTACGAATCTTAGAATTTAGAAAGCCTTTCACATATACTTATTTCGTTCAGTTCGAAATTCCGATTTCGTTCGCCGAGAGTTTATACACGGTGGTGCTGCCGGTATAAACTGTTAAACCGTTTTACCTTTGGAGACTCATACGCACGATACCGTAAGCACTATACGGGGCGTATTTAGTCTTGCGGGAAAAAGATTTTCCCTGACTCGGTTTATTCATACGAATTTGTTTCGTATTTACTTTGTTCGTGCAGTGTTCGAGACACACCCCCTATCTCTAAAACAACAATCGCAAGACTGAATATTTTCTGTTTCAAATCACTGCCATGTTGAACCACAATTCTGACAACGAGATGAATATGAGTTCACCGCAAGTTACTCCTACCAAAGATGCAGGTAATACATCTAACTCTCATGTTGTACCTACGGGTAAGTCTGATCCCTCTTCTACTTTTCAATTTGGAGACTTTAGAAATATTCTTAATGAGTGGTTCAAAGCCAATCCCTTCGTGGGAAATTCCAATCCCTTCGTGGGAAACTCTGGCACTAATCCCCTTGTGGGAAACTCTGGCACTAATCCCCTTGTGGGAAACTCAAGTGCTAATCCTTTCAGGGGAAACTTCGGCGGCAATCCTTCCGTAGGAAATGTCGGGGCCAATCCCTTATTGGCAACCAACCAGGCCTCCCTCCCGGGGCCTGTTAGGCCGATTGTGGTGAAAGGAGAGAAACCCAAAAAGTTTTCGGGTAATGACTTCAAGAGGTGGCAAAAGAAGATGCACTTCTACTTGACCACCATCTCCTTGGTGAAATATGTCAAGGAGGATTGCCCGAGCGTACCCGCAGAAGATGCTGATCGGGAAACAAGGATCACCTACGATAATTGGATCCATGATGATTATCTGTGTAGGAATTACATCTTAAATGGGTTGTCTGATGCCCTCAATGATGTATATGATGAATACCCGACTTCCAAGGCCTTGTGGGAGTCTTTGGAGAAGAAGTACAAAACCGAAGACGCGAGAACTAACAAGTTCGTCGTATCCACTTTGTACGAGTTCAAAATGGAGGACAACAAATCTGTTGTCGAACAAGTTCAAAAGCTGCAAGTGATCTTCCACAACATTGCAGTACAAGGGATGGAGCTGCCTGAAGCCTTTCAGGTTGCCACTGTGATTGACAAACTGCCTTCATCTTGGAAGAAGTTTAAGTCCTACCTCAAGCACAAGTGAAAGTAAGTGACCATGGAGGATCTTGTTACCCGACTCCGGATCGAGGAAGATAACAAGAAAAGAGAGAAGAAGGGCTCGATTGCTTCTATCGAGGCAAAGGCAAACCTGATGGAGAAAAATAAACCATCGAAGAAGAGGAAGCGTCAAGATGACAAAGGCAAAGGCAAGGCTGTTGCTGCTGCTCCTGCCCCGAAGAAATTCAGTGGGAAATGCTACAACTGTGGCAAACCCAATCATCGGGCCGCTGATTGTCGTCAGCCCAAGAAGGAAGACAAGGGAAAGAAGAACTCCGTGAACGTTGCAGAACGAGAGCTCACGGAGATGGATATGTCTGCTGTAGTAACCGAGATCAACATGGTGGACAACAAGAAAGAATGGTTTGTGGACACAGGTGCCACTTGCCACGTTTGCTCGGAGAAATCTGCCTTCTCCACTTATTCTCCTGCTGCGGGGAGAAAGCTTTACATGGGGAACCAAGCCTCATCTGAAGTGGCTGGTGTAGGAATGGTGGTAATCAAACTGACTTCGGGAAATGAGCTCAAGCTGAAGGACGTGATGCATGTCCCGGACATCCAGAAGAATCTGATTTCGGGGTCTCTTTTAGTTAGTAGTCAGTTTAAGCTAGTGTTTGAGTCAAATGGTGTTGTACTTAGCAAGTTTGGCATCTTCCTAGGAAAAGGTTACCTCGAGAAGGGCCTTTTTAAGATGTCTGTCATGACTGTAAGCCGTGATGGCAAAAACACTATTATCAATGAGAATGCTTCTACTTCTGCTTATATCGTTGAGTGTTCCTCTTTATGGCATTTTAGATTAGGACATGTTAATCTAAAATCTATAAAACGTTTAGTAAATTTAGATTTACTTAAAATTGAGAATGTTGATACATCCAAAAGATGTGAAATTTGTGTAGAAGCAAAGATGACTAAATTACCATTTAAGTCAGTTGAAAGGAACACTACTCCTCTAGAATTAATTCACACTGATGTATGTGATTTAAAGTTTGTGCAAACTAGAGGTGGAAAAAAGTATTTTATTACTTTTATTGATGATAGCGCAAGATTCTGTTACGTTTACTTGCTACGCAGTAAAGATGAAGCTATTGAAGCTTTTAAAAATTATAAAAGTGAAGTAGAGAATCAAATGAACACTACAATTAAAGCAATTCGTAGTGATAGAGGTGGAGAGTATGTGGCTCCGTTTGAACAATTATGTGCTGAATCCAGTATCATACATCAAACGACAACTCCTTACTCACCTCAATCGAATGTTATTGCGGAGAGGAAAAACCGAACCTTGAAAGAGATGATGAACGCAATGTTAATCAGCTCGGGTTTACCTCAGAACATGTGGGGGGAAGCTATTCTGTCAGCTAACCATATTTTAAATAAAATTCCACTTAAGACTCAAGATAAGACATCTTATGAGTTGTGGAAAAATCGCAAACCATCTTACAAATACCTCAAAGTGTGGGGGTGTTTGGCTAAGGTTGAAGTGCCGCTTCCTAAACAAGTGAAAATCGGACCTAAGACGGTCGATGGGATCTTTATAGGATACGCCTTCAATAGTAGTGCCTATCGATTTTTTATTCACAAAATACCCGATATGACAATAGGTACTACAATAGAATCAAGGAATGTTGTTTTCATTGAAAATGTGTTCCTGTGTAGGGACAAAGAAGAAGTGAGTTCAAATAAGCGAACTCATGAGGAATCAAGTGAAGTTGCAGGTCCTTCTACTCAGCGGAGTGAAGAACCCCGACGCAGTAAACGAGCTAGAATTGATAAGACCTATGGTCCAGACTTCATCACGTATGTGTTAGAAGAAGAACCTAGGACTATCAAAGAAGCTCTTTCCAGACCAGATGCACCTCTCTGGAAAGAAGCAATAAACAGTGAATATGATTCGATTTTGCAAAATCATACATGGGAGTTGGTTGACCTCCCTAAAGGTTGTAAGACCTTAGGATGCAAATGGATCCTTAAAAGAAAGTACAAAGCAGATGGATCAATTAACAAGTATAAAGCCCGTTTAGTTGCAAAGGGTTTTAAACAAAGAGAAGGGTATGATTTCTTTGACACCTATTCTCCGGTCACAAGGATTACATCCATTCGTGTACTTATCGCAATTGCTGCTTTGCATAATCTCGAAATACACTAGATGGATGTAAAGACTGCTTTCCTTAACGGAGAAATAGATGCTGAAATATACATGGATCAACCAGAGGGTTATGTTGTACCCGGGAATGAGAAAACAGTTTGTAAACTTGTTCGGTCGTTGTATGGACTTAAGCAAGCTCCTATACAATGGCACTTGAAGTTTGGTAATATTATGTTGTCAAATGGATTTCGAATTAACGAATGTGACAAGTGTGTATATGTGAAAGATACACAAAATGAATTTGTTTTCGTATGTTTATATGTTGATGATATGTTAATCATGGGTGACAATTCAAAAGTGATCGTTAATACGAAAAACATGTTAAAGAAAAATTTTGACATGAAAGATATGGGTTTAGCAGACGTGATTTTAGGAATCAAAATAGAAAGAACTTCAAATGGAATTTCTTTAACATAATCTCATTATGTTGAGAAAGTCTTGAAGAAATTTAATGCATTTGATGATCCACCTGCTAAAACTCCACTAGAACAGAATGTTCATCTGAAGAAGAATAGAGATGAACCTGTGAATCAGTTGGCATATACAAGGATCATTGGAAGCGTGATGTACATTACTAATTGCACACGTCCTGATCTTGCATGCTATGTGAACAAACTGAGCAGGTACACAAGCAATCCAAGTCACGAACATTGGAAAGCTCTGAAAAGGGTCTTGAGATACTTGAAGTATACTCTTGATTTTGGGCTACACTACACGCGACATTGATTAGGCGTGAAATTGTCATGATTCGTAGCTAGAAACGCCCTAGTTTTGGTCGAGTTTATAGAGTATTTAGAGTCAATTGAGCATTATTTCTATACATTGATAAATTTGTCTCTTTGATGCTCATAGGTGAATAGAGGACGAAAAACGGAGTTCGTAGGACTTTGAATCGATTCAAACGGATGCCCGGATGAGAAGATATTGAAGAAATACGATTGGTATTAGTGCGGACGAGGAAAAGTATCATTTGGGAGGATTAGAGGTCACTCGAGCGCATTGCTCGAGCGCCACCGCTCGAGCGCCTTACTCGAGCGCGCAAACATACAGAACCATTCTTGCGCTCGAGCAGCTCGAGCGCCACCGCTCGAGCGAATCACTCGAGCGCCCAAAAGTAACAGTGTCATTTCAGCGCTCGAGCAGCTCGAGCGCGACCGCTCGAGCGAATGCACCATTCGAGCTACACTGCTCGAGCGGGACCGCTCGAGCGTTTTGCTCGAGCGCCCGTATACTTTTGCCTCCGGATGCGTATTTTCGGCCCGTTAACTCCCGTTTCGACCCGTGCCTATATATATCTCGTCCAAACACGTTTTGAAGGATCCCCGACTTTAGAAATAATTTTAGACTTAGTTTTTGGAGAGGAAGAAGAAGAACAAGCTTTATTTTACGTTTTGTTGAGGTTTTTCATACGAATTCTAGTTTCTTTTCAATTCTTAGTTTCTTTTCATTAGTTCGTTACTTTGAACACGTTTAAATTTCGTTTTTATCAATTCAATTTCAGTTCTTCGTATTTATTTTCTTTTAAAACCCTAGTTCATGTTTCTTATTTTCTTCGTTCAATTCAATATGTTTATGTTCGTTGTTTCTTTAATTGCTTTTAGTTTTGTTAAAACCATGTCCGGCTAAAACCCTTGCATGCTTAGGTTAGGATGAACTCGTAGAAGTAGGATGTGGGTACGTAATTAAGGTAATTCGTGACGTTAGTTTTAATTCTCTTAATTAATGAATTCTTATAATTAATCTGAACTTTACCTTTAAATTTAGTACGAAAGTGTTAGAGAGAGGACGACCGTATCACTCGATAACAATTAGTAGTCTTAACGAGAGGATTTAGAAAAGGTTAATTAATTTACCGGTTTAGCGAAGGAGGACGACCGCATCACCTTAGTTAAATTAGGGTCTCATTAATTGAGCACAATCCATTAACTTGTTAGTGGATTAGTGAAGTCGAGTGTTAGGGTAAAGTATTAGGGTTTAGAATCTTGAGCTTTCACCTTGCATTCTTTTACTTAGGTTAATTCTTGTTTGTCACGGTTATTTTGATTATGTACCTGCTCCGTTAGTATACGTAGGGATTCCTAACCTGAGCATCATCATCTCATATCTGAAAAACACCTTAGATACGTAATTTAATTTTCCTTTCGCATTCGTAGAGTAATTAAGTTTAGATTATTTTCTCTTTTCAAAAAAACCAAAAACATCACACTCATATTAACTACGACGCGTAGATCTTCAGGGATCTATTTGCATATACACTATCCCTTGGGTTCGATAATACTTGGTCCCTATACTTGCCCATACTACAGTGAACCCGTTCTCTTGCGGGGTAGCTACTAGTAGAAGCTAGTGTAGTCGCTTCAAGTCAATGGCGCCGTTGCCGGGGATGGCGTTGTATGTTTGAATAGGACTTGTCGATAGCTTAGTAGTTAGTAGTGGGTGATTTAATTTCTGTTTTTATTTTTATTTTTCTATCCATTCGGCAGTTGCGTTTTGATCCTTCTGCTAGTGTGTCAGGTTTATGAGAACACGCTCACAAGGCAATACGAGCGAAGAGAGAATACCTGCAGATCCTGAGACAATAGCCAGAAGGAACCGAGCTTACTTGAGAAGAATGAACGCAGCCGACTTAGGGAAGGAACCGATGGATCTCAGTAATGAGTTGGACGATGCTGCCAACGATTTCAATCAGGCAGTAAACCGGGTTGATGGCTCTGGAGGGAGTGGTGGTCAGAATCAAGACCAGTTCGTGGATAGTCAAAGCCAGAACCCGGGTGCACAAAATGTAAACAATCCAGCTCAGAACCTAGTCCCAAATCCTCTGAACAATCCTGCTTACCCACAAAACCCACATAACCCTTTCCACAACCCAGCATACCAACATTACCCATACCCACCTTATCCTTACCCACCATATCCATATCATCCACCACCAGTCTATAACCAACCGCCTGTTTACCAACCACCACCCCAACAAGCACCCGCACCAGCTGCTAATCCTCAACACGTTCCTCCGAACGTAGATCATAATATGGCGATTCGAGGGAGGTTTGCAGCGCAGCCACAGAGGTACTATGACGGAGTAGCTCTACCTCCTGTTGAGGCGAACAACTTCTCGATATCACCGGGGATTTTAAAGCTGCTGACTGAGAATCAGTTCAAAGGAGTGATCGGGAAGGAGAATCCTCACACACATCTGAGGAGCTTTCTCATGATAGCCTCCACATTTCATTATAATGGCATGTCTGAAGATGCCAAGAGGCTTAGGCTGTTCCCATTCTCATTGACGGGAATAGCCAAGGAGTGGTACGATAATACGCTCCCGCGGGGAGGTATTACCACTTGGGCCGAGCTCGAGCGTCTGTTCCTCGAGCGATTCTACCCTCCATCTAGGACGATCAAGGCTAGAATTGAGATCTCGTCCTTTCGCCAGAAGTCTGGAGAGGATTTACGCCAAGCGTGGGAGAGATACTCGAACATGCTGATAGAGTTCCCGCAGCATGGGTACAATGAGGGGGATGTTATGGCATTCTTCTACAGCGGTGCCAGCAAGGATGGTCAAGCCCATTTAGATGCATGTGCGGGCGGAGCATTCCTCAATCAAGGCATAGAGAGGTGTAGGGAGATCGTGGACAACATTGTCACGAATGCCGGTGCTTGGGGAGTGGATGCAGATTTGCAAAGAGTGCATCAGGTGGAAGAGGGAGAAGGAACGAGAAGGCTGCTGATGGCCATGATGGAAAAGATCAACAACCTCGAGTTGGGGAAGAGTTTGGGTGGAGAGCATGCAGTGGAGAATGAGAGAGTAGACCAGCCCAGTGGACAGCAAGAGGTAGCCAATTACATGGGAGGTCCATATTACAATCAGAATGGCTACCAAGGTGGTAATCAGTATGGAAGGCCTTCTTATGGCCAACCATTTGTGCCTCCAGGCCCTCAGCCACTTCAAAATCAATGCGTATTTTCGGCCCGTTAACTCCCGCTTCGACCCGTGCCTATATATATCTCGTCCAAACACGTTTTGAAGGATCCCCGACTTTAGAAATAATTTTAGACTTAGTTTTTGGAGAGGAAGAAGAAGAACAAGCTTTATTTTACGTTTTGTTGAGGTTTTTCATACGAATTCTAGTTTCTTTTCAATTCTTAGTTTCTTTTCATTAGTTCGTTACTTTGAACACGTTTAAATTTCGTTTTTATCAATTCAATTTCAGTTCTTCGTATTTATTTTCTTTTAAAACCCTAGTTCATGTTTCTTATTTTCTTCGTTCAATTCAATATGTTTATGTTCGTTGTTTCTTTAATTGCTTTTAGTTTTGTTAAAACCATGTCCGGCTAAAACCCTTGCATGCTTAGGTTAGGATGAACTCGTAGAAGTAGGATGTGGGTACGTAATTAAGGTAATTCGTGACGTTAGTTTTAATTCTCTTAATTAATGAATTCTTATAATTAATCTGAACTTTACCTTTAAATTTAGTACGAAAGTGTTAGAGAGAGGACGACCGTATCACTCGATAACAATTAGTAGTCTTAACGAGAGGGTTTAGAAAAGGTTAATTCATTTACCGGTTTAGCGAAGGAGGACGACCGCATCACCTTAGTTAAATTAGGGTCTCATTAATTGAGCACAATCCATTAACTTGTTAGTGGATTAGTGAAGTCGAGTGTTAGGGTAAAGTATTAGGGTTTAGAATCTTGAGCTTTCACCTTGCATTCTTTTACTTAGGTTAATTCTTGTTTGTCACGGTTATTTTGATTATGTACCTGCTCCGTTAGTATACGTAGGGATTCCTAACCTGAGCATCATCATCTCATATCTGAAAAACACCTTAGATACGTAATTTAATTTTCCTTTCGCATTCGTAGAGTAATTAAGTTTAGATTATTTTCTCTTTTCAAAAAAACCAAAAACATCACACTCATATTAACTACGACGCGTAGATCTTCAGGGATCTATTTGCATATACACTATCCCTTGGGTTCGATAATACTTGGTCCCTATACTTGCCCATACTACAGTGAACCCGTTCTCTTGCGGGGTAGCTACTAGTAGAAGCTAGTGTAGTCGCCTCTTGCCCTTACTTTTGCCTCCGGATGCGTATTTTCGGCCCGTTAACTCCCGTTTCGACCCGTGCCTATATATATCTCGTCCAAACACGTTTTGAAGGATCCCCGACTTTAGAAATAATTTTAGACTTAGTTTTTGGAGAGGAAGAAGAAGAACAAGCTTTATTTTACGTTTTGTTGAGGTTTTTCATACGAATTCTAGTTTCTTTTCAATTCTTAGTTTCTTTTCATTAGTTCGTTACTTTGAACACGTTTAAATTTCGTTTTTATCAATTCAATTTCAGTTCTTCGTATTTATTTTCTTTTAAAACCCTAGTTCATGTTTCTTATTTTCTTCGTTCAATTCAATATGTTTATGTTCGTTGTTTCTTTAATTGCTTTTAGTTTTGTTAAAACCATGTCCGGCTAAAACCCTTGCATGCTTAGGTTAGGATGAACTCGTAGAAGTAGGATGTGGGTACGTAATTAAGGTAATTCGTGACGTTAGTTTTAATTCTCTTAATTAATGAATTCTTATAATTAATCTGAACTTTACCTTTAAATTTAGTACGAAAGTGTTAGAGAGAGGACGACCGTATCACTCGATAACAATTAGTAGTCTTAACGAGAGGGTTTAGAAAAGGTTAATTCATTTACCGGTTTAGCGAAGGAGGACGACCGCATCACCTTAGTTAAATTAGGGTCTCATTAATTGAGCACAATCCATTAACTTGTTCGTGGATTAGTGAAGTCGAGTGTTAGGGTAAAGTATTAGGGTTTAGAATCTTGAGCTTTCACCTTGCATTCTTTTACTTAGGTTAATTCTTGTTTGTCACGGTTATTTTGATTATGTACCTGCTCCGTTAGTATACGTAGGGATTCCTAACCTGAGCATCATCATCTCATATCTGAAAAACACCTTAGATACGTAATTTAATTTTCCTTTCGCATTCGTAGAGTAATTAAGTTTAGATTATTTTCTCTTTTCAAAAAAACCAAAAACATCACACTCATATTAACTACGACGCGTAGATCTTCAGGGATCTATTTGCATATACACTATCCCTTGGGTTCGATAATACTTGGTCCCTATACTTGCCCATACTACAGTGAACCCGTTCTCTTGCGGGGTAGCTACTAGTAGAAGCTAGTGTAGTCGCTTCAAGTCAATGGCGCCATTTGTGCCTCCAGGCCCTCAGCCACTTCAAAATCAATGGAGGAACACACAAGGAGTTCAAGGAGGCCAGCAGCTTCCTCAAAACACATGGAGGAAGAATGATAATTTTTCTTATGCTAACCCAAAAGCTGGTGTTACTGTTCCTGCAGGTGTTGATCCGGGGTCTAAACCTCCTGGTGGAGAAGGCGGTGCATCAACCGAGGAGATGTTGAGAGCGATCCTTCAGAAGGTGGAGGAAGGGAGCAAGCGGTTGTCATCCTTGGAGTACGATGTGAAGGAGTTGCATAAGAAGGGTGATCATCGTGATCAAGAGCTCCAGAAGATGAACGTTGAGTGGACTAGAACTCAACAAGAGAACAATCGAAGGTTCACCTCTTTAGAGCTCCAGATGAGTCAAATTGCAAAGTCCGTGAATAGAATGCCGGAGGGGAACTCAAAAGAGCAGTGCAAGGCGATCCAGCTGAGAAGTGGAACCAACTACGAAGGTCCTCAGATGCCTGCTGATTCTGAGACGCCCCAAGAAGAGATTGAGCCTAAAGGAGATGAAGTTGAGAAGGGGATTGAAAGTGAAGGAATTGAGAAGAGTGAGAGAGTTCCTAAGTGGAAAAAGGCAAAGGAAGCAAGGGAGAAAGTGAAAGAAACAGAAAGAGATGAATGGGGGGTACCCAAATTTGTGATACCCGTCCCATATCCACAGCGCTTCATGAAAAAGAAGCTTGATGAGAAATTCGCTAAGTTCCTTGATGTTTTTAAACAATTGCATATTAATATTCCTTTTTATGATGCTTTGGAACAGATGCCGCATTATGCAAAGTTTCTGAAGGACTTGATCGCGAAAAGACGGCGAGTGGATGAGCCGAAGTTGGTGCAGCTGAACCACGAGGTGAGTGCATTAGTGCACAAGGCGCTTCCACCAAAGCTGAAGGATCCCGGGAGCTTCACGATCCTATGTGATATTGGGAACGGGATCAAGAAGGGAGCGTTGTGCGACCTCGGGGCAAGCATCAATCTCATGCCGCTGTCGCTTTTCAAGAAGTTGGAAGGTGGTGAACTTCAACCCACAATGATGACGCTTCAACTAGCCGATCGGTCTATTACTCGACCTCAAGGTGTTGTTGAAGACGTCCTAGTGAGAGTTGGAGAACACATCTTTCCAGCCGACTTTGTAGTGCTAGAGATGGAGGAAGATGAGCACGTGCCTTTGATCTTGGGAAGACCGTTCTTAGCTACGGCGGGGATGGTGCTAGACGTGGCAAATGGGAAGATTACATTGAAGGTTGATGATCAAGAAGTGAAGATCTCCCTATATTAAGCCATGAAACACCCGAGGGAGGATGAGAGCTTGTATTGCATGGATGCAATTGATCCTCGTGTTGAAGACACGCATTTTCTCCCTAATCCTTCTCATAGTCATGATTTTGCTAGTCCTTCAAATGATAATTTAACCCATGAGCGTTATGATCTTGATTATGTTGATAGGGATAAAGTGAAGAAGTTGAAGGATGGAGAGGTGAAGAAAGTGGACGTGGTCCAGTTAGAAGGGAAAGGAGGAGTTAAGAAGAAAAAATCCAAATTCAAGAAATTGTTTAGTAAGACTCCTCCAGATAGAGGCAAGAAGGAGTTGAGACCCATAACACTTGGGGATGAGAAGAGAGCAAAGGAACTCATGATGGTGGGGCATCAAGGAAAGAAGTTCAAACACCACTCTTATGAGAGTAAGGGAGGTAAATTTGAGTATGATGTCCCATAAGCTCCTTTGAGCTTGGTCCGGCATGAGGACCTTAAAAATAGCGCTGAATGGGAGGCAACCCATTTTTATTTGCTTTTGAGTGTTTTTTTTTTTTAGTTATTTTCCTTTTATGTTACTAGGATGTTGTTGAGTCGTATGTTTAACCTCGTACTTGAGAGTTTTATTTTGTAGGCTTGTCTCTAAAGGAGTAAAGGTATCATGGAGTTACTCAGATTGAAGGAACCAACTTGAGACAAAGGAGTGTGCAAAGCTATTGAGAGAAACTGAATTGTTCGGTTGAGGTAACCCACAACCCCAAACTTAGACCTCTAGCAAGGTCGAAGTTTGGGGGGGTGGAGTTTTATATGTTTTCTTGTTACATAGCACCGGAGCACCCCTTATCTTTGAGTTGAGTTAGTTATTTGGTGCCTTGAGATGCTCCTTGGGCTATTATTAATTTGTTTTGTCACTCAATATTTTATGCCTATCAATCACCTTATGCTTGTTGATTGCTATCTTTGAGTATGATTTGATGAGTAGGGTGAATTGTGAGGATGAGTTAGGAGTTTTCTTGTGTGAGTGTTTGAATTTGAGCTGATTTGAGAAAGAACTTGTATGCTTATGAATTTTTTTTTTTTGAGTGCTTGTGTTATGAGAGTGAGAATGCACTAGGACTAGCATGGATGTGAAAGCTGTGAGATTTGAGCCTTACGAGATTTAAATGCATGATTTAATCTCTTCGTTTGTGAGTGGATCGTCACCTTAGAGGATGCTAGAACTTGCATGTGCTCTTGCTTCTAGATTGTGTCTAGTTTGATATGCCGAATGTGATCTTAGGCCATCATTGATTTTATTGAGTCACTTAGCCAAAATTTTCCTTACCAATGACATTGATCCCTTGTTAGCCCCGTTGAGCCTAAAGCCTATTCTATTTGCTAGCACATATGAACACTATTCCAATTCCTAAGCCTTTTTGTCCAAATTTGAGTGGAGAATAGGAAAGTGTGAATATGAAGGGAGTGAATTGAGTTGAAAAAAGGAAAAGGTTGTTTGTTGAGTGAATATGAGAAGAAGGTGTGATGAAGTTTTGAGATGTGAAAAAAAGAACAAAAAATTTGAGAATGAGCAAAGGAAAAAATGAGCTCATGTGTTTGTGCGAAAAAGAAAAAAATGATGAAGTGTTTAAAAAAGTGAAAAAGCGAAAAAGAAAAAAATTGAAGTGTTGAGAGAATTGAAAGCGAAAGTGTAGTGATTGAATATGTTTGAAGTAGATTGTTTTTAATCTCGAAGTACCGAAGTTTTGAATTTCTATTCTCCATTCACTTGAGTCACTTTACCATATTGTTATCCCACCTGTCCAAAGAGCCTACATTACAACCTTTTGAAAGTCCTTTTTGATTCGGCATTGATTTCTAGAGTATGGTCGAAGTTGAGAGCATTTACAAGCCTATGGCTGCCAATTTGTGTGATTGATTGATTGAGTGAGTCCCTTTATCATTGTTATACACTTGTGAGGGAGTTAAACACATCGTTGAGTGCACATCCATGCTTGATCTTGGTGCTTCTTATTATTGTTGCATGAGTACGATAAAAGGAATTGAGTGAGTATACGGGTGATTGACTTTTGAAGCTTGAATTCATTAGCTTGCATGATTGATTTTTCCTACTCATTCCTAACAATTTCACTTGACTTATTATTTCATTGCTTGGGGACAAGCAATATGGTAAGTTTGGGGGGGTTGATTAGGCGTGAAATTGTCATGATTCGTAGCTAGAAACGCCCTAGTTTTGGTCGAGTTTATAGAGTATTTAGAGTCAATTGAGCATTATTTCTATACATTGATAAATTTGTCTCTTTGATGCTCATAGGTGAATAGAGGACGAAAAACGGAGTTCGTAGGACTTTGAATCGACTCAAACGGATGCCCGGATGAGAAGATATTGAAGAAATACGATTGGTATTAGTGCGGACGAGGAAAAGTATCATTTGGGAGGATTAGAGGTCACTCGAGCGCATTGCTCGAGCGCCACCGCTCGAGCGCCTTACTCGAGCGCGCAAACATACAGAACCATTCTTGCGCTCGAGCAGCTCGAGCGCCACCGCTCGAGCGAATCACTCGAGCGCCCAAAAGTAATAGTGTCATTTCAGCGCTCGAGCAGCTCGAGCGCGACCGCTCGAGCGAATGCACCATTCGAGCTACACTGCTCGAGCGGGACCGCTCGAGCGTTTTGCTCGAGCGCCCGTATACTTTTGCCTCCGGATGCGTATTTTCGGCCCGTTAACTCCCGTTTCGACCCGTGCCTATATATATCTCGTCCAAACACGTTTTGAAGGATCCCCGACTTTAGAAATAATTTTAGACTTAGTTTTTGGAGAGGAAGAAGAAGAACAAGCTTTATTTTACGTTTTGTTGAGGTTTTTCATACGAATTCTAGTTTCTTTTCAATTCTTAGTTTCTTTTCATTAGTTCGTTACTTTGAACACGTTTAAATTTCGTTTTTATCAATTCAATTTCAGTTCTTCGTATTTATTTTCTTTTAAAACCCTAGTTCATGTTTCTTATTTTCTTCGTTCAATTCAATATGTTTATGTTCGTTGTTTCTTTAATTGCTTTTAGTTTTGTTAAAACCATGTCCGGCTAAAACCCTTGCATGCTTAGGTTAGGATGAACTCGTAGAAGTAGGATGTGGGTACGTAATTAAGGTAATTCGTGACGTTAGTTTTAATTCTCTTAATTAATGAATTCTTATAATTAATCTGAACTTTACCTTTAAATTTAGTACGAAAGTGTTAGAGAGAGGACGACCGTATCACTCGATAACAATTAGTAGTCTTAACGAGAGGGTTTAGAAAAGGTTAATTCATTTACCGGTTTAGCGAAGGAGGACGACCGCATCACCTTAGTTAAATTAGGGTCTCATTAATTGAGCACAATCCATTAACTTGTTAGTGGATTAGTGAAGTCGAGTGTTAGGGTAAAGTATTAGGGTTTAGAATCTTGAGCTTTCACCTTGCATTCTTTTACTTAGGTTAATTCTTGTTTGTCACGGTTATTTTGATTATGTACCTGCTCCGTTAGTATACGTAGGGATTCCTAACCTGAGCATCATCATCTCATATCTGAAAAACACCTTAGATACGTAATTTAATTTTCCTTTCGCATTCGTAGAGTAATTAAGTTTAGATTATTTTCTCTTTTCAAAAAAACCAAAAACATCACACTCATATTAACTACGACGCGTAGATCTTCAGGGATCTATTTGCATATACACTATCCCTTGGGTTCGATAATACTTGGTCCCTATACTTGCCCATACTACAGTGAACCCGTTCTCTTGCGGGGTAGCTACTAGTAGAAGCTAGTGTAGTCGCTTCAAGTCAGACATCCAGCTGTACTTGAAAGGTACAATGACGCTAACTAGATATCCAATAGCAAAGACTTGTTCTCAACTAGTGGATATGTATTCACAATTGGAGGAGCAAATGTATCGTGGAAATCCACAAAACAGACGTGTATTGCCCGTTCCACTATGGAATCTGAGTTCATCGCTTTGGATCAAGCTGGTGAAGAAGTTGAATGACTTCATAACTTTTTAGAAGACATTCCTTGTTGGAACAAACCGGTACCATCTGTAATGGTACATTGTGACTGTCAAGCTGCTATTGGTAGAGCTTTGAGCAGTATGTACAACGGAAAGTCGAGACATATCCGTTGTCGATATAACTCTGTTAGACATTTGATCTCAACTGGTATTATAACAATTGATTACGTAAGATCAATTGATAACATAGCGGATCCGCTCACGAAGAGTTTGAACCGAGATCAAATGAATAAGCTGATAGAGGGAATGTGTCTAAAATCCACAAATAAATCTGAAGCAGTGGTAACCCAACCATGATGACTGGAGATCCCAAGAACTTGGTTCAAAAGGGAAAACTAAGCTGTGAATGTTAGTTGTACAACACTTAAAAATCATGACCATTCCTGACAGCACTGTGTCAAGTGTTAATAGATCTATGAGTTGTGGTAAAGGATAAGTCGTTGACTTTTAATGATTCCTACAAGTCCAAGTGGGACTGAGTATGACGAGATACTCGAAAAGAGATCACCTATATAAATGAGAAGTGAGGGCCGCTTCGACCAAATATTTATGAATACAAAGGGCGTCCAGGGCCAAAATGGACAAAAATGTGAGAATAAATCAGAATCGAGACTGACTTGTGTCTGCATTGTCTGTAAGGTATACACTAAGGAGGATTAGTTCAAGGCATCGTGTCCACTAAGCCACCGGTACACCCGATGGTACCGGGCTACGGAAAGTTCAAAGCCATTGGCTACTTATCCGGAAGCAATGAGGTCTCAATCGAGCTGAACGAACAAGCCTGGCTCTGTATATGTGCAATTCTCACTCATGTGGGGGATTGTTTGATAGCTAAACTTTTGCATCATACTTTCATTTTTTATGAAGATCAGGGTTCCATCTTAAATTTTGCATCTCTGAAAATTTTGGACCAACCAAATATTATATAATAATTTCTATGATCATGACATTTAATTGTTTATCTAATAAATAATTTTTTTTTTATAAATCTAACTATCTCCAACTCGTTGACGCCTCACTGAGAAAATTAACATTCATCCAATTGTCTGTTGGAAATTGGTTATATTTTTTTAGGAATGAAAATGTTAATTTTTGAGAAAACAAAATTAACAAGGTTGTTCTACTCTCGGAGTAGATGAACGTGGTATATTTAATATCTCAAAATCGATTTCCGGTGAGTGAGAAATTAATTTGGGAAGTTGGATAATTATTCATGTGTGTTGAATAACTCATGGGAATGGAAAGATTGAGTTTCATCCCACATTGGAAACTTGCAAGAAGTGTTCCTTGGATATAAGAAGGAAAATGTTCATGTTCTTCGACTTAGTACATGGGGACCCTAACCATGAACCACACACGCACACGCGCCCCGCCCGGGCCCGGGTCCGGGTCCGGGTCGCGGTTCTTGGTTCTTGACAATTGGGCTTTGAGTGGGCTTTGGGGCCTACCTATATTTTTAGAGTACCAAAAATATGAAAAGACCCAATACCTTTTTGGGCCGAACCAGTTTGGGAGGCCCATCGGATTTGGGTCGGCCCACGAACATGATTAATACACTCACAGAATGATTAGTACACTCCAGATTTCGAATTTGATTTAAAATTGAAATATTCGGAGGAATATTCTGTTCTTGCTTCCCAAGATAGAGATTACGTCTCTATCACTGATTTCGTGGTTATCCCACGATTTTCTCAATCGATCGTCCTCATCTGCAGTGCAGATTTCCGTCTATATATACCCCTTCATATTCAGACTTTCGTACTCACCTTTCAGCCTACGAATCTTAGAGTTTAGAAAGCCTTTCGCATATACTTATTTCGTTCAGTTCGAAATTCCGATTTCGTTCGCCAAGAGTTTATACACGGTGATGCTGCCGGTATAAACTGTTAAACCGTTTTACCTTTGGAGACTCATACGCACGATACCGTAAGCACTATACGGGACGTATTCAGTCTTGCGGGAAAAGGATTTTCCTTGACTCGATTTATTCATACGAATTCGTTTCGTATTTACTTTGTTCGTGCGGTGTTCGAGACACACCCCCTATCTCTAAAACAACATTGTCAACTCTCTTATATGTAGATCATGTTAAGCAGATGTTGTTTGCTGTACAAACTCTTTCATCTCGTGACCATCTTCGTTGTTTTCCCAGAGCTTGGTGCCTTGTGGCCTAAGTGATGTGCCACTCTGCAGAACTTGAGTAATCAAATAATTAAGTGCAGTTTGATAAAAAGAAAAAAAAAAAGTCCTGAACATGGTTTATGTTATCTTTACTCACCTTCCAGGTATTATAATTTGGTTGACATATATCTTTAAAAGTTAGAAATGGGTTCTTTTCACTTGGAAGAATATGAAAGTAGCTCAAGTAAGGTGTCATTAGCATGGAGATGCAGCCTATTTGCTTTCGTGTAAACTTGGTTTTTATGTATATGGACCGAAATATATAGGACAATATATTGAGTAGTGGGGTGTAATTGTAATTTTAATTAGGTGTATTGGTTTTATATGATATTTATATTCAGTTTTGGGCAGTGATAAAAGTGGATGGTTTAGTATGAAAATGAAATTTGTTCATTTATTTATTTACGTGTAATTTGAATGTTGAGGAATTGATTAAGAAAACTTAAAGTATTTTAAGGAATGATTATATTAAGTTTGGAATGGGGGAAGTGAATGGTCGATTATAGCATAGTTTGAAGTTTGAAGAATTCAATGAATTTACTGGTTTTTATTTATTTATTTATTTTTTATTTTGTTTAAGTTTGGATGGTGGAGAAGGGGAATGGTTTTTTGTTATAGTTATTTCTATGGGAAAAAGTGTGTATTTTTTATTTTCAAATTTTTTGTATATTTACCGCATTAAGTTTTCAAAGTGTGAATACTTTTTGCTTTTCATATAAAGGCACATAAAATATTTTTGTGCTTGAAATGTAGAAAACATCTACATTGTAGTGTAAGACAAGTTTGAAAGATAGCAACATGAGTGTGTGTAAAATTAATTAATTTAAAATTCCTATAGATACCTCAATTTAAAATTAATTTAAACTAGATTTTAAATTAATTATAAATGGTTTGATAAAATTTTGTTTCTAAATATTCTAAGAATCGTAATTAATAGAGTTGTTAAATTTAATTTTGCAATATATATGAAGAGGTTTTCTCGCGTGAGACCATCTCACGTGAAGGATCATACTTAATCAAAAGATATGTAAAATTAGTGGAAAAATGGGTAAGTGAGAAAAATACCCATAAATTTAATTACTCTCACTATGTTTGATTCCCACGAGTACTTGTCATACTTAATTGCTTCAAAACACTATAAATATATATTTTTTTAATTATCAAAAAATATATTTAGGTAATACCAACCTTTTGAACTAATTAGTTGACTAATCATATGAATTATTATAAATTTTCATTTAATAATATACAATATATACTATATATACTTATTTTTAAAATTATGAATCAAAATAATTATGAATTGTTTAACAAAGCTAAAATTAAATATAATTATCAACTTGTCTTCTATTGTTACTGATTTTATCGAGTCTAGATGACGAATTGGGCGGTTCATGAAGATGAACACCCTATCCCATAGTGTATAATATTTATGTGGAGAATTTTGGTGGGGAGAAGAAAGCTAATGAACTCCCTTTTTACAATGGGTTGTAGCCTCTATTTATAGAGCCCCAAACTTCTAACTCATGAAGCAATCCTGACCCTTTATTTTAGGGTATTTATTACAAACATTGATCTAAAATCTATTTTTACATTAAATGCATTTATTTCGACTCATGAAAGTGATCGTTCTTGTCTGGTGAAATTATTTTTGGACGATATTGAGCTGGTGCTAGGCGAAACCGGTGCTCGGCGATGACCGATGATAGGGCCGACCCCGTAGTGATAGGGCCGACCTCGTAGAGCTAGGCCGACCTCATAGTGATAGAGCCGACCTCGTAGAGCTAGACCGGCCTCATAGTGATAGAGTCGGCCTCGTAGAGCTAGGCCGACCTCATAGTGATAGGGCCGACCTCGTGGTGGTAGGAAAACCACTTAGCCTGGCTTCAAGGGACCCCCTTATTTGGTGATAATTTGTGTCACAACATCTTCTTATCCATTTTTTTTTCAATCGATTTTTTTCTGTTGCAAAATTTGTTCTTAAGTGCAAGCTTTTTTTTTAGTGAGCACAACATATCAAATTAATTAATATTTATTTGTAATTTTTTTCATCCAAAATTTAAATTGCATAATTTTTTTCGTTTTAAGATTGTTTTCAACGTCATATATCAAATTAAATTATTTTTCATCTCTAATTTTTATCCATATTGTATATATAAAAAATATTTTCAAATCTAAAACATGAATTTATTGGGATTTCAAATATTTTTTTAAATAATCAATTTAGTTGTGCCCGGACATACGCAAGGTCAAGTGGGTCAATCGGAATGTCAAAATTATTGGCACATACTCTAGCTAGGGTGTCTCATCTGTTTGAGAGTCCTCGTTGTTGGGTCGAACATTCAAATTTTGTGGAAAACCTTCTAGATATTTATCATTTTTGTTCCAAATTTTCTTTTGATTTTCAAAAACCTCCAATCTTTTCTATTCTCACCTTCAATTGTGCCTTACATTGTTTCCGTATCACCACATCCAAATTATGAATATCTTGCCTAATATTATACATTCTTATTTATACGTCATAATTATTTTTCAACTTAGAGAGATACTTATATGAGAAAATCTTATATATGAGATGTTGCTTCAATAAAGTATTTGAATCACTCTTCTTTAAAATAAAGTTAAGTTAGAGCTCATAAGCTCACGATTAGATATGTATGAAATTGTCTCCTACAAATTTTTATTTTTAAATTATAGCTTTGTCAAATACGTTTTTTATATGCATTCATTTTTCCAACTATATTATGTGAAGAAAACTTAGTGTAAGCTTTAAATCGAAGATAGCAATTGTTTTTAGGTGTTTTATCAATTCAGATCGAAAAGATAGTTAAACAATCAATTTAGGGCTTAAAAGTTTTTTCATATTGTTTCAGCCTTGAAAGATAGAAAACTATCGATTCATAACCTCAAATATAGAAACTATTAATTTAAAATTCACATATTTTTAGACTATGTTTAACAGCTTATAATTGTTAGGATATAATTTGTTAGTTTTGAAGATGTTAAAACGAATCAAATTATGTAATAGGACCAGCTGAGCCTGTTAGTCAGCTGATGAATATAGACTAGGACTTAGTCTAGGGGGAATCTGCCAGACCAGACGAGTTAGACCAGAAGACCTCTTCCAGATGAGGTTCAGTGCTGAAGACCTTCAAGGTTCCCCAGATCCAGACGAGTCTGGTGATTTAAGAAAAACATTAGAATCATCTCCTGAATCTAGGCAAATCTTTAAATCACTACTCTGGTCTGGACCAGACGACTTCCAAGTCATCTGGTACCTGGTCTTATCTTTTCAACAGACCAGAAGAGTTTAAGGAAGTCTGTTACCGTTGGTGAATTTAAAGCTGATTGAAGATCAAGATTAGAAAGTCAAATAAAAGATTCAGTCCAAGGATCTCACCAACCCAATCAATCAATTAGGGAAATTGATTTATTAAACATCCATTTATAGGGATCTGGTTGGATTAGCTCTCCAACGGCTAACCCTTGATCACCCCTATAAATAAGAAGTACTGGAAGAAGATACACATGCGCAAGAAAACATTCAAGCATTCATAATCAAAGCATCCCAGTACTCTTATCTGTTTTCATGCATAATCTACTCATTTAAGATTTTTGTTGGAAAAATAATACTCAACGTGTTCATATATTAGATAAGGTTGTTGTGTTGAGGATTAGATCGATCTTAGATCTAAAAGTGTAAGCAAGGAACTGGTACTTGTCAATTCCAGTAGTGACTGAGTAAGATAGTGAGAAAGACCCCTTGTCAAAGGGAGGGTGGACGTAGGATTTAATATTCGAACCACTATATATCTTTTTGAAAAGTTACCCTTCTATTACTATAATGTTGCCCCTGTTATTACTGAAAAGTGTATTTAATAAGGAGTAACTTTTCAGTAATAATAAATATAACTTTTAAAAAATACACTTGAATTGCACGATGCACAGGAGACTTACTCTAAATATTATTTTAACATTTGTCTTAGTTCATGTGTTAAGATTATAGAGCATGAGTGGCTGCTTCACGTCCTTGATCACGAAAATTCAACGACCAGGTGGATTGGCCAAGGGGTTGCAGGGGGTTGGGCCGATCCTAGAAATTATAGAGTCTGGGTTAAGCATAAAATTGGAGCCACTTAGTCTTTTCAATTTATACTAATTAAAGACAAAATAAACCTTAAGTGCTATGAAACTAATATTGTACAATATTAAAAAAAAAAGACACATTTATGTTTAAATTAAAAATCGAAGATTTCTTCTCCGATTTACTCGTGAATTGTCCATGTTGTAAGGCTTTAAAAAATTAAAATCATACTAAATACTTGGGATATATATATATATATTTTAATTTAGGTGAGTGGGGAAGCCACGACTGTATATTGAAATCCTAGGATGTGAAATCTAAATGAATAATATAAGTATGTGTTTGTATTGAGCTTTTGATACAGTGGAATTTTTTATTTTATATCAAATCAATGGTTAATTAGTGATAGTCTGATAGATGATGTATTATTATATTGTATTATAAAAGTTGGGAAGTATGGATGATAAAAAAAAATGCGACTATATTGAATTTTGTGAAAAGTAATAGTAATAAGTTTGAATAGTGTTAATTTAGAGCATGAAAGATTGTAAAACTATCAATTTAAGACCTAAAAGATTTTTTCTATCGATTTAGGCCTGAAATGTATTAAATTACCAATCTAGGACTTGAATGTTAGATTCTATCAATTTAGGACTAAAAAGAGATTTATAAGTATTTTTAGGTATTGATTAAATTTGAGATTTGAAAAACTTAATTTCAAATACCAAACTCGTATGAAGCATGAATCACAAAATTATAAGTCTATCCGAATGCGTCTCAAAACAAACATGCCCTTAATGCTTGTGTGATGGCAGTGATGGGATTAATTAATAACGGACAATTTAATTAATAAAGATATAAAAAAAATTTAAAAAAAAAGCATTAAGCCTCAATCAGGTATGTGAAAAAATTAAATAATTGATACTTATCAGGTATCGAAACCATGACCCAAAGGAAATAATAATAGGCTTCCATTCGCTAGAATACTCGATACCTAAATTAAAAAAAGAAAAAGTCAATTATATATATATATATATATATATATATATATATATACACATGTGTGTGTGTAAAAAATAATTCAGGGCCCAAAAAAAATCATGAAATTTGTAGGCCTGAGTCAATCGACTCGTTGGCCTCCAAAAAGTCATGGCCTGAGCCGATTTTTTTTGTTGTTGTTGTTTTTTTGGCCTTTAAAGCAAAAATCGATTTGATGGGCGACTTAATTTCGAGTATATATATCCCTCTAATTTATTGTAATTGATTTGTCACCAAAATTAGTAAATATCTTAGTTTGGTAGTGTTCTCAAACGTTGTCAAGTCTTGACAAATTTGGTCTAACATATAATGTGTTCTTTTTTTTTTCGTTCTCATTATTTTTCCGTAACCGCAAAATAATTCCTAACATCTCGGATCCAAAATCTATGAGAAATTTATAATTTTCCATCTTTAGATCTGAATATATAAGAACAAGTGTGTATCCCCGCGAATTTCACGGATTGGAAAAAAAAAACTATTATTATTATTTCAAATTATAGACATTAACTTTTTTTAAATATCTTAAAATTTTGATATAATATTAAAATTGTACTTATAATTCAATGAACAATAAAAAAAATATATTAAACATGAATAAATAGAAAATTTAAAAAATATTAACTAATTCACATTCAAACTCACATTAAATATTACTTAAAATTACAGTTGGTGTATACTTGCATACCCAGTTTTTCCCCATGGTATGAAGATACAATAACAATCAAACACAAAAGTTTAAATCTGCAGATAGAATCACACATTTCTAATCTAAAGGTAACATTTGACAAAAATGATGTCATAGTTAAATTATATATTGTGTAGATGTTTGTGTGGGAACAATTGATTAATGTGTTGGTATTTATAACACAATTCAACAATAAAAATGACGTTTAGGTATTAATCTTAGTCTTTTTTTTTAATTCAATTTACATATAGATATTTTGAAAATAAAAAAAGTTAAAAAAAAAATCAATTGTTAAAAAAAAATTGAAATCCTACTCTACAAAATAATATCTATATTTTACAGTTTCAAATTCTATTTTGCAGGTAGAATTTTATCCAAAATAAAAAATTGTGTTACAATCTATTATTGAAGGTAGGATATTCATTTGGTGGCTATATTATTTGAGAATTATATGCTATCTCGGTGACAATATCTTTTCTGAAAAATTTCAATTCCCTTCTGCAACTTTTACATCTATCTATATTTTGCAAAAATAAATTCTAAAAATATCTAAGAAAAAAAATCGTTCGAAAAAAATATTTTAATATTTGTATGTTAAAACAATATAAAAGAAAAATTGAAATCCTAGACTATAAAAGAGTATATGTACTTTACAGTTTAATAGTCTATTTTGGCGGCACAATTATATCCAAAAATAAATTTTTGTATTATAATTTATTATTGAAGGCAATATATTATATTTGGTGTCAAGATTTTTTTAGTATCATACACTATTTCGGTAACAATATCTGTTATGAAATATTTCAATCCCCTCCTACAAATTTCACATCTATCAATATTTTGTAAAAATAACTTCCAAAAATATTTTAGAAGAGAAATCAACCTGAAAAAAATCAACTTGCACTAATATAATATTTCAAATAATATTTCATATTTTAGGTAAATGTTATGTTTTCATTGATTAAAATATACTCAGATTTATTTTATTTTAGAGTAAGATACTTTAAAAGTTATAGTACTGAAATTGTTAGTAAATAAATTTAATGTCTTTTTTTTCCCAACACTATAATTTTCAATCCATAAAAAATTTATTCCACATATTTTAAGAAAAAATATATAAATTAATTATATAAGAAATAACAGCTTTTTTACTTATTTATAAATTACAATATTTTTTTAATATTTTTATGTTAAAAGATATTAAAGAAAAATCGATATCCTAGTATAGAGAAAATATCTATATCTTTTAGTTTAATAGTCTATTTTGGCCACATAATTTTATCCAAAAATAAACTTTTTTATTACAATCTATTATTGAAGTCAATATATTATATTTGATGGCAGAATATTTTTGGTATTATACTACATCATTTTGGTAACAATATCTTTTCCAAAATATTTTATTTTTCTCCTACAAATATTTCACACCTATCAATATTTTACAAAAATAACTTCCAAAAATATCTAAGAAGAGATATCGTTCGACCATGAAAAAATGTCTCTACATCACTTTTAGGTTACCTGCAATACAAAATGAAAAAATATAAAACAATAACGCACACCTTATTCGGGAAAGAATAATAGTTGGATCAAAATCGTAGACGTGTGATGAGAGAATTTTCTTATTGAAAGAGAAAAAATTATTGATGGTGGATTCTAAAAAAACACAAATGTAAAGATATGGATATAAATATACTTTAGAAACTTACAAATAATTTCTGAATACGTTCGAATTATCTTCAAGATGCACATATAATTTTCTTATAATGTGTGCCTAATCATCTCCATGTGCATAATAAATTTGTTTATCTGCAAAAAAAGAGCGATGGTGATCTACACAAAAAATTGCAGAAATAATCCAAACAACCGAACAAAAAATAAAATCATATTTCTTCACATAGTACACAACAAATGAGAAAATGAAGAGTAGAGATGAGGATTAGGGTTGTGAATTAGAATGAAACTAAAGAGAGATTTGACATTTATAGAAAATACAAAATGAAATGTATGGTTAAGATTAAAAATGTAAAATATATGGTGTAGATTAAGTCTTAGTAAAAATTAAACCATGCCTAAAATAACTTTTAATGAAAATTCTGTATTTTGAAATAGAGAGATTTTGGACATGCCACATCACCCTAAGAATAAGGTGGTGGTGACACATCATTTTGGAGAGGTTTGGAAATATAGTATAATAAGATTGGTTTATATAAAATAGATTAATTTTACTATTTTTATTATTTTCTTTTATGGGAAAAATATTTATTAAATTAAGGTATGTTTCCCTAGTTCAATCCAACCAAACACCGACTTGGGCGACGTATAAATAGTGTGTGCACATTCGCCTTAAACATCAAAAGACGAAGTGCGAAGCAATTAAACAAAAATCCATGGAAGATAGCTTCAGGGTTCGCGTGGATAAGGCTTTCGGGAATCTGAGCAGCAATACGGAGTCGTCCTTGGGCGATAACCCTTCCCTGTGGTGCCTCACGGACGAAGAGATCGAGAAGCGAGAGTGGAATCGGAACAAGCAAGTAGCTGAAGAAGGAGAGGAGGAAGAGATCATCGAATCTGGCCCTTCCGTCGTTCATCTGGATTCGGATCTTAATGAGTTGAGCGATGAGGAGGAAGAGGAAGAAGAGGGCGAGGAAATTGATCGAGAGGATAAGAAACGACGTCGGAACAGTAGTGGCGGCGCCGATAACGCCTTTGATGAGTATTTGGATGTTCAATCCAATATTGGCCGCGATTGCACCCTTGATTTTGAGGTATTTGATTTTAATTGTTGCCAGTTTATTCCCCCTTCGTTATTGTGTATATTGTCATTCAGTATCCTACTGTTGTTAATTTCTTAAATGCTTAACAAGTCTTCGCAATTCTTGTGGGTGATGATTAATCATCAAGCAGAGCTCCCTTTGCTAAGCTATGAATTGATACTGAGTGAAAGATTTTGAACGGCGTATTCGTAGTACAAGTGAAAATTTCATGTTGATTTCGTGCAATGGTTGTATATAAGTATAACTCCTTGGTAGTCAATGCTTATTCTGCAAGAGGCCAGTATACATCCATTTTGCATCTCTCAGCTCTGCACACTTTCATCGTTTCTCTATTCTGCAATTGCTAGCTTTTGTTCTCCATATGAATATTGTGCCTTCGTTACATTTCTATGTGATCCTACCCTCAAATTGTGCCATGTAACTTGATGTGGATTGTAAATGCCACTATTGGCCAATTGTTTCACGCCACTTGCCTGTGTTTTTATTTTAACAACTTATACTCCTAGTTGACATCTTAATTCCTATCTTAGAACTTGATTGCCAAACATAAATTTATATATACCATAAGCAGAATGCTAGGACCTTGATTTCTTTTTTACTCGAATTTAGTGTAACAAATCATACAAAGCACTACCTAATGGATGGCAGTCTTAACTCTTGTCTCTCACAAATGACAGAGTAGCAAGCAGGAGTAGGGAGTTAAAGGTTATTGTTTGATTACTTCTTGGATATTTCAGGAGTATGCTTTTGTAGAGGTAACACATCTAATAATCGAATGTGTATATAGTCATAAAATACAAATGCTTTATTTCTATGTTTATGTGATGACATGAAATTGATTGTTTTTCTTCTTTTTTGGCATTTAGCAAGAGATTAGAGTAACATAAATCAGTATAAAAAACTAAAGCTAGTGGATGGGCCGATGGGGCATGTGTCAGTTCAATGCAACATATAATAGGTCTAGATTTGCCTATGAACATGACCAGTTGGCATTAATATGCAATATATATTTTAGTAATCATTTCGTGCCTGGCGTGTGTGGTTGGTCATGTTGTCCAGGGCTCCAGGCATACTTGTTTGATACTTGTTGTTTCTATATATTCTGAAAATTAAGAAACCCTTCTTCAGCCTTGAGCAGGTTCTGCACCCTCCGACATAAATTTCATGTTCGTGTTCTATAAGACAACAATATCTTGAATCTGCACATAAAAATCTCATTTTCTATTTTGATTCATGAGATGGCTAAATCTTTGCTCATGATGTCCAATGCAAATGCTATCATCCCAAAATGTGGAGATCTTGCTGGTTTATCTCTTGGTTAGACTTGAAATTGTAGTTTTCTCTAAATCCTTTTCCGTCCTGCTTGGGATTTTCCTATTTAGTTATTCTTTTCTCCTGTATATATGCAGGAAGAGGAAGATGAATATGATAAAGTGGCAGTTGGCATGGAACAGACCGGAGATCGCATATATTTGAAAAATGTGAAATGTGCTGAATACGCAATTAACGAAGGTGATGGATTTGGTGAGCTTCCCAACACATTTCACGACGTCGTGAAAGACCCTCGTGCAAATCACTTGGCTGCAAAAATTAGACTGAGAGAAGATGCAGAGGCTGCTGGAGATTTTGGCACTCTGCAGCTTTCTGATAACTCCAAAGATCATAAAAAGGGGGAATCAGATGTTGATAATCCTAAGCCAATCTTGAAAAAGAGAGAGAACCCAGAGCCCAGAACACAGAAAAGGGTCAGATTCGTATTTGACCCTAATAGCAGCAGCACTCATGAGAATCAGAAGTCATCAGAGCCTGAAGTGAGGGATGATAGTGCAGTAGCAGAACAGGCTACTGTTATTTCTGAACAATCAGCTGTTGTTCCGGATTATCTTAGGAACCCTTCAAAATACAGGCGTTATACGTTCGATTCTTCTGACCAGTTGGACGAAGAATCAAATAGCAAAGCATACATGGAGTTTTTCGATCATTTGAGAAAAGGTAACAGGGATGCATCGATGGAGGATGCGTCTATGGAGATGCCAAAATCAATAGTTTTCACTCCGAAGAAGAAAAAACCCGAACAAATGAGTGAGGGGGATCATAACAGGAGAGAGAATGTTGATAAGAAGAGCTGGTCTGTTGGTATTACAGCAGAGGAAAATGAAGTTTCTGCAATGGAAGAAGACGAACCAGGTGATGATGTGGATGAAGGAGTACGGAGTTCCCGGAAATCGGGGCGACAATACAGAACAAGGACCAGTGTCGATATTGTTGACAACTTAGATTGACTGTAACATATTGGATATTTTGACAAGAAAAGCTGCTGTTTCGAGGTGTTAATGGAGCAATGGTGTGAGGTGTTCCATTTTTCCTTTTCACTTCAACAATTCTACATTATTTTAAGATTTGCTTTCTTGCCGTTACTACCCTAGTGTGAGAGTGAGACTTGTGTAAGGATTCATTTTTCCTGTGATGAATGCATGCATTCCTTCTCTGCTGCCTCCAGTTTTTTCTGTAAATGATTATCCTTTCTTTCCTTGCTTATTCCACGGGAGGTAGGTAGGGAGAAAATTCAAAAATATCCAGCAAAGTGGGCATGAAAAAGGTATTTTTGAAAGAAAAGGGGTTTGATGAGAGATTTTCCAGAAATGTTAAAAGATATCAAGGTTGCATTTATTTTGAGATTCTCCCGAATGGATTAGGACTGTATGTCTGTCGTCATCTTATACGGTTAGAGATTTTAAATATTCATGTTCAATCCACATTTAAAATATCTATAAATCTATAATTATTTTTCACAAATTTATTATTATTTTTTCCAATAGAATTCACTTTACTCTTACACAATACATATTTTTCTTTCCTATTTTATTCTTACACAATAAATTAAAATAATACAAATATCAATCATTACTAAATTTTAATTTGATATTAAAAAATATCTAACCCTACCAAAATCTCAAAACAAACATATATTTTTACTATTCAACAAGAATTTCACATCCAGTGATCTTAAAATCACGACTTCACACGAACACCTAAGTCCCGAAACAATTGACAAAGTCTCCTACATCCATAATTCTTTTTTTCTTAATATTTATTGAATTATGCATTTAAAGATCTTTATACTCTAGATTCTTTTAAATATTGATGATCATTATATTAAAATTTACTTAATCATATCACCATAAATAAATATATAATGATGATCATTATATTAAAATTTACTTAATCATATCACCATAAATAAATATATAATACACTTTTTACTTTGCCTAAAATAATTTTGGCGGGAAGCATTTTAGATCGTCGATCAGATTTTCATTTTTCATCATCACCGTTCAATTTGTTATATAGTCATTAAAGTTAATTGATTCATTATTGGCTTAAAGTTAGGAGCCGTTACACTTCATTGTCTATTTATACTCTAACATCTTAAACATCTTAATCACAATCTGCATAGTTGCAATTTTTCTTTATAGAAGTTTATATTTATCGTTCTTATGTAAGCAAATCATTTTGATACATTGTATAAAAAATCTATGAATCTATAATCGATCTTATGTAGAATTTCAATTCCTTTTTATAGATTTATGTAGATTAAAATGTGTATATTTTATTGAATCTCTATAATTTATAGATTCAAATATTTGATCAAGATTTATGTTTTCCTTGAAGATTTTATACGTGAAGATCATTGAAGATTTAATAAGTGAAGATATTCGTCGAAGACTTGAAGACACTTATAAGAAATTTGAAAATTATTCAAGATACGAATCTGAGATCCAACTAACATTCTGCATGTATTCTATTTTTCATTTTTTCTTTTTTTATTTTCTGAAATTTTCTCATAATTCTTTGAGTAAATAGTAAAAAAAAAAAGTTGTATTTTACTTTTGTATGTACATTCTTCCAAATATTGAAGATCTCAATGTATTATAAATAACTTAGTTGATGATTTTGTGATTTACCGTATCCTTATCTTCCAAATTATTTGTCTAAAAGTCTAGGGATGTTCAATCTTTATTGATGATTTAAATATACTTTTTTAGTTATTCATTCAAAAATTGAAATTAATATGTGAATTATTGTATTCAAAATTTTATGAACTTTTCATGAATGAATGCTCATACATGTGTGTATGATTCACCTAATGAATATATCATATTTATCTTAAGTTTTTTCTTTGTGCTGAATAAATTTATGTACTAATTTATAAAATAAAAGTAATTGCACAATCTATGCATATATTTTGGATCTCTCAAGTTCAAAATTCATTATTGTTCATGTACAGAATGAACCAGTAACAATTTGAATAGTTTATTGAATTTGTATTTCATGTTCTTACACATAATCCTCACAATATTCAAAATTTATGTGAAGATTTCAAGACATTCATTGATGATTTGAATATTATTCAAGTTATTCATTCTAAACTTGACGTCTAAATATGTGAATTATTGTCTTCAAAATTTTACGATATTTCATAATTTAATATTTTATTCATTTATAAATGTATAATTCACCTAGTGATTTTAGTTGTCACAAAGATCTCCAGAATACACTTTTTATCTTACTCATCTAAAAAAAAATTCTTCGTGTAAATTTTTATTTAATTTGGATGTTAAATAAAATAAAAGATAATAATTTATAATATCAAAATCTATAAATATAATTACGCGAATATTATTATGATGCTAATACCGAAATTGAAGCACTTTTAAATAATTTAATGTGTACTTATTGGCTGCATCTCTTATGGGTATAAATTGTCTATCAAATTAAAAAAAAATTATAAGGAAAGAAATTTTATTCAAAGGGTATCAGGAATACCCATAAGATATCAGTACATACTACATATTAGAAAAGCTCTTAACATTACAAGCATAAACAAAAACATCATAACAACAGCCAGCCCAGATTTCCTCTCTAACACCTCAGACCCCTCTCGAATTTTTACTCCAATCTTTAAACGAATATTACCAAACTCCCGTTTCCTTCGCCTTAAACCAACTCTATAGTCTCGACTTCAACTCATCTACCTCTGTATCCATAACAACCGGCTCATTTTGAACACCAAGACATTCCTCGTTTTCCATAGAAGCTATATCACACATTCCTAAATTCCAACAGCGTACTTTCCCCCATTTTTTCCACTCAACAACTTGTTAAAATAGAGAAAGTTCATTGAGGGAGAAGAAGGGAGAGACGTAACAATACCCAACCACTTGAGGCATTTCATCAACAATTGATAGGAAAACTTACACTCGAACAAACTATGACGTATCGTTTCCTGCTGCTCATTGTAAAACACACAATGGATTCATGCATTTTGATCAACAATCCTCTTACTCTGAAGCTTTGATAGTGTTGGAATTATTTCCTATAGTCTATCAAATTAATTTATTTGTTAATCTTCCAAAATTTTCAAATTTTATATAATTTTTTAACCTTCTTCTTTTCTTAATGAAAAATTATTTTTATACCCCATCTAACCATCTCATTTCATGAGACGGTAAGTATTTTCTATCTCAAAAAAAAAAAAAATCTCTAATAGCAGTAACGTATAATTATTGTATGATGTATAAATGTATATTTAAATGTTAATTTTTTATTAAAAACAATATAATAATGATAGACAATGTCTTAGAAATAATTATCAAGTAATAATGGTTATTTAATGTCATGTTAAAAATCATGGGACCTAAATTATAGGATGATGATGCAACTCATATTGCAAGTTTTATTAATTGAATTTTATTGGCAAACTAATATTTTCATTAATTATATTAAATGTATAGAGATCATTGCAGGTAATTAATAGTCTCATTAGATATTACAACATTAAATATTTTTATATTGAAGTTTCTTATCTATCAAGCCACGGTCAAAAAAATTGTTTAAGTAACATTGATGAATTTTTGGTAATCAAATTTATTTAGGTAATAAATATTTATCATTTATATAAATTCATAATATAGTTAATTGCAAAAAAGAAAAAAAAGCTCAAACTTTGTGACTTTTATAAATTACAACATGAACTTCTTTTTCTTTTTTTAATTTATGCACCAACTTTATAAGTTTTGCAATTTAAAATATCTGATAATTTTTCATCAACAATTAAATGGCATGGTTGTCGGATATGCCAAATAAAGCTCATTTAGATGCCAACAAATAAAATTATGGGTTTCTATAAGGCTTAATTACAAATTAAATCACAATATTTTGCCAAAAATTGCACTTTAAGCTAAACTTTTGAGTCTTGTTAAAAAAAATCAATTTAATCTTTTTTTCTTGCAATTAAGACTTACAAACAGATTTGTCTATATCCGTTGCTGATGTGGCGTCTACGTAATTTTAAAAATTGATAAAAATATTATGATAAACTTCATTTTTGAGAAACTTCTATTATAATGAACAAGAAAAATTGTTGAAAAATATTGATGAGAATTGGTGAAAAGTCTTTATAAACTTCAAGCCTTATGAAAAAATTGATTAAAACTAGTTAATAAGCTTCAAGTTGAGAAACTTCAAATATTGTCAATAAAATATTAATGAAAATATCTAATAAAATGTCACCTACTTATTCACGATAAATCAATTTTTCATGGCCACCAGTAAAGGAAGATAGTACACCATCTTCAACAAAATAATATGTTCTGAAATAAATTTGAGTAATGGATTTTATCGTGGGATTAGATTAATACTAATTTCAACGATCATACTAAGAAAATTCCATCTTCAAGTAGAGTTCAAGTTTGAGTAGAAAGTCAAAAAAATTCAACTTACCAGCATAACCTAAAAGGTATTCAATTCGTAAAACACGTATACCAGAGTAAAAAAACAAACAATTGTCTTTCTATATTATCGTCGTCTTGTTGCAAATAGGGATTATAGTTCTCGAGAACTTCCATCTTCATGTGGACTGGTCCATTCGTGCAGTTCACGCAGTTAATGTGTGTGTTCAATAAAGTATATGTAAGAAATCTAAATTACTATGATTAATGAAGAATATGTGTTATGCATTTGTCATTACTTGAAAGAAAAAATTGCATTAAACATAACATACCTATTTGTAAGTAAACATAATTGAGTAATAATTAATAGCTACATATGGATAACGATATAATCTATATATGATTTATTTAATTATATTTTTTTTGGAAGATTCAAACTATCATATGATGATGATGATGATGATGATGATGGTCTAAAATAATAACAATTTTATATAATAATTTGAAGATAGTAACATGCCACACTGTTATATGGGACAGGAATACGTACTTAGATTCAATGAAATAAAATATTCTTATAGTACGACATCTGACAAAAATTGGCAGCATACTTTGAGGTGCCTTCTGGAGGAAACATGGATTCCAGTTTGCTAGTGTGAGGGTTCACCTGAGGGTTCTGAAAACAGGGATCTTCAACCCTAATTTGTTGAGGTTGAAATTATTCGGGCTTTGTCTTCTCGTTAATGGACAATTATATTGTAACGCCCCGAATCCAGAATATATTAATTATATCGGATTCGAAGTATTATTGTGATCAAAAGTCCGAACTATAAAATTTTTGAAGGAAATATAATGGAAATGAGAGATGATGAGTTTTATGCAGCGGAAGAAAATGAATAGAATAATTTTAGTAAGTATCTCACACACATATATGTGTACATAAAACATAGTATTATCAGTAATGTTTTATTTAAGTAGGGAACTCCGTGTCGTCTCTATTACTGTCCTTGCTCCACGAAATCATAATCTGCAAGGGTTGTAAAAAGGGGGCGCGAGATTTGAATTATCACGTATGGGTGATTTGCAACGTCATGGGATTGGTAAATCCGAAGTATATTAAATTATACTCATTAATAAAGTATTTAATTCATTTAAGCAATTGACATAATGATACGAACATCATATATCATATAAATAACAAGTTCACATAATAATCAGTTGGGCACAACAAGTTTCACATCATATAATTGAAATATCACAAGTTGGTTCACATTAAGGAGCAAAGCCCACAATCATTTTCAAGTAACGGCTCAAATCTGCCAAAACCATTTTCCACATATTGTAATTCTCTTCCAACATATCATAAATAATATCAGCGACCATGAATCTGATCTACTATCACTCATGGCCGTACGTGTCATTCCACAAAAATAGTTACCAGTGACCATGAATCTGACTTATTGTCACTCATGGTCATACGCGTCATTCCGCAAGAATAATACCGGCTTTCCTTTTCCTCACAAAACTATCATTTCAAAACATGGGGATAAATACACATAATTCATACTCAAAAGATTCATGCTCACAAAGTGTCCTTATTACTGATTATGCGTGAAATTGTCATGATTCGTAGCTAGAAACGCCCTAGTTTTGGTCGAATTTATTGAGTTTTTAGAGCCAAATGAGTACTATTTCTATACATTGATGAATTTTCTCTTTGATATTCATAGGTGAATCGAGGATGAAAAACGGAGTTCGTAGGACTTTGAATCGACTCAAACGGATGCCCGGATGAGAAGATATCGAAGAAATACGATTGGTATTAGTACGTGTGAAGAAAAGTGTTAGTTGCAAAGGAAGGAAGGCCCATTCGAGCATCATCACTCGAGCGCCCCGCTCGAGTGACGTAGATCGAGCAGCATAAAACTTACAGAACGTTTGGGCCGCTCGAGGGGTATAGCTCGAGCGTCCCGCTCGAGCACCAGAACTGCTCGACCAAGATAGCTCGAGCGCCCCGCTCGAGCTCCTGATCCGTTCGACCACAATAGCTCGAGCGACCCGCTCGAGCGGGTCTGCTCGAGCGCTTCCAAGGCATTTTCTCCAATTTTCGTTTTTCGGCCCATGAGATCCCGTTTCGACCCGTTGCCTATATATACCTCTTCCAAACACGTTTTAAAGGAGCCCCGAACTCACCACATCATTTTTATACAGAATTTTTAGAAAGAGAAGGAAGAGAAGAGACGAGCAAGTTTTAGTTTTACGTTTTTGAGGTTTTTCTTACGAATTCACTTTACGATTTCACGTTTTAGTTTCGTTTCTTAATATCTTTTGTTCTTGAATACGTTGAGACCTCGTTTTGCTAATTAATTTCAGTTTATTCTTTTATATCTTAAAACCCTAGTTTATGTACGATCTTTTCTTTGATTTAATTACCATGTTCATGTTCGTTACTTGTCTAATTGTTATTGTTTACGTTAAATCTATGTCTAGCTAAAACCCTTGCATGCTTAGGGTAGGATGAACTCGTAGAAGTCGGTTGTGGGTATGTAATTAGGGTAACCTGTGACGTTAGGTTTTAATTCTCTTGGTTAATGAATTCTTAAAATTAATCTAGACTTCGCTCTTGAATTTCGTTCGAAAGATGTTAGAGAGAGGACGACCACATCACTCTTTAACAATGAGTAGACTTAACGAGAGGGTTTAGGAAGGGTTAATTCATCTACCAGTTTAGCGAAGGAGGACGACCGCATCACCTTAGTTAAATTAGGGTCTCATTAATTAAGCACAATCTATTAACTTGTTAGTAGATTAGTGAAGTCGAGTGTTAGGGTAAAGTATTAGGGTTTAGAATCTTGAGCTTTCACCTTGCATTCTTAGACTTAGGTTATTTCTTGTGTGTCACAGTTATTCTGATTATGTATCTGCTCCGTTAGTATACGTAGGGATTCCAATCCTAAGCATCACCATCTCTCATTAGAACACAACCCTTAGTTAATTTGATTTCTTTAGTATTTTAGTTTACTTAGTTTAATTTAGTCTTTTAATTAATCTTTCAAAAACCCAAAAACATTACACTCATATTAACTACGACGCGTAGATCTTCAGGGATCTGTTCTCATACACACTTTCCCTTGGGTTCGATAATACTTGGTCCCTATACTTGCCCATACTACTGTGAACCCGTTCTCTTGCGGGGTAACTACTAGTAGAAAGCTAGTGTAGTTCGCTTCAAGTCAATGGCGCTGTTGCCGGGGATGGCATTGTATGCTCTTTGAATAGGACTTGTAGATAGCTTAGTAGTTAGTAGTGAGTGCTTTAATTTCTGTTTATTTTTATTTTTATTCAATCGGCAGTTGCGTTTTGATCTTTCTGCTAGTGTGTCAGGTTTATGAAAACACGCTCACAAGGAAATACGAGCGAAGAGAGGTTACCTGCAGATCCTGAGACAATAGCTAGAAGGAACCGAGCTTTCTTGAGAAGGATGAACGCTGCCGACTTAGGGAAAGAACCAATGGACATCACTAATGAGTTGGAAGATGCTGAGAATGAGTTTAACCAGGGGTTGAACCGGGTTGACGGCACTGAGGGCAACACCAGTAAGAACCAAGATCTGTTAGGGGAGAGTCAGAGCCAAAACCCGAGTGCACAAAACGTTATTAATCCAGCTCAGAATTTTGTCCATAATCCTCTGAACAACCCTGCTTACCCACAAAACCCAAATAACCCTTTCAACAAACCAGTATACCAACATTACCCATACCCACCATATCCTTATCCACCATACCCATATCATCCACCTCCTGCCTATAGCCAACCACCTGTTTACCAACCACCACCGCCCCAACAAGTACCAGTACCTGCTGCTAATCCTCAACACGTTCCTCAGAACGTAGATCAACATATGGCAATTCGAGGGAGGTTTGCAGCGCAGCCACAGCGGTACTATGATGGAGTGGCGTTGCCTCCGGTTGAGGCAAATAACTTCTCTATTTCCCCAGGAATTTTAAAGCTGCTGACCGAGAATCAGTTCAAGGGGGTGATCGGGAAGGAGAATCCTCATACACATCTGAGGAGTTTTCTCATGATAGCATCCACATTTAATTACAATGGCATGTCTGAAGATGCCAAGAGGCTTAGGCTGTTCCCATTCTCATTGACGGGAATAGCCAAAGAGTGGTACGATAATACGCTCCCGCGGGGAGGTATTACCACTTGGGCCGAGCTCGAGCGTCTGTTCCTCGAGCGATTCTACCCTCCATCTAGGACGATCAAGGCTAGAATTGAGATCTCGTCCTTTCACCAGAAGTCTGGAGAGGATTTACGCCAAGCGTGGGAGAGATACTCAAACATGCTGATAGAGTGCCCGCAGCACGGGTACAATGGGGGGGATATTATGACATTCTTCTACAGTGGTGCCAACAAGGCGGGGCAAGACCATTTAGACGCCTGTGCGGGCGGAGCATTCCTGAATCAAGGCATAGAGAGGTGTAGAGAGATCGTGGACAACATTGTCACGAATGCCGGGGCTTGGAATGGAGATGCAGATTTCCAAAGAGTTAATCAGGTTGAAGAGGGTGAAGGAACGAAAAGGCTATGGAAAAAATCAACAACCTCGAGTTGGGGAAGAATTTGGTTGGAGAGCATGCAGTAGAGAATGAGAGAGTAGACCAACCAAGTGGGCAGCAAGAGGTAGCCAATTACATGGGAGGTCCGTATTACAATCAGAATGGCTACCAAGGTGGAAATCAGTTTGGAAGACCTTCTTATGGTCAGCCATTTGTACCTCCAGGCCCTCAGCCACCTCAAAATCAATGGAGGAACACACAAGGAGTTCAAGGAGGCCAGCAGCCTCCTCAAAACACATGGAGGAAGAATGAGAACTTTTCTTATGCTAACCCAAAAGCTGGTATTACTGTTCCTGCAGGTGTTGATCCGGGGTCAAAGCCTCCTGGTGGAGAAGGCGGTGCATCAACCGAGGAGATGTTGAGAGCGATCCTTCAGAAGGTGGAGGAAGGGAGCAAGCGGTTGTCATCCTTGGAGTACGATGTGAAAGAGTTGCATAAAAAGGGTGATCAACGTGATCAAGAGCTCCAGAAGATGAACGTTGAGTGGACTAAAACTCAACAAGAGAACAATAGGCGGTTCACTTCTATAGAGTTCCAGATGAGCCAGATTGCAAAGATGGTGAATAGAGAGCCGGGAAAATATCCTTCCATGCCGGAGGGGAACCCGAAAGAGCATTGCAAGGCGATCCAGCTTAGAAGTGGAACCAACTATGAAGGTCCTCAGATGCCTGCTGATTTTGAGACGCCTGAAGCTGAGATGGGGGAAAGAGAACACAAGAAAGATGGAGGTGTTACTGTTGAGAAGGGGATTGAAAGTGAAGGGATTGAGAAGCATAAGGATATGGATGAGTCCCAGAAGGGCAAGGAAAGTGAGGAGATTGAGAGAGTTCCTAAGTGGAAAAAGGCAAAGGAAGCAAAGGATAAAGTGAAAGAAACAGAAAGAGATGAATGAGGGGTACCCAAATCTGTGATACCCGTCCCGTATCCACAGCGCTTCATGAAAAAGAAGCTTGATGAAAAATTTACAAAATTTCTTGATGTTTTTAAACAACTTCACATTAACATTCCTTTTTACGATGCTTTGGAATAGATGCCGCATTATGCAAAGTTTTTGAAGGACTTGATTGCGAAAAGGCGGCTAGTGGATGAGCCGAAGTTGGTGCAGCTGAACCACGAGGTGAGTGCATTAGTGCACAAGGCGCTTCCACCGAAGCTGAAGGATCCTGGGAGCTTAACGATCCTATGTGATATCGGGAACGGGATCAAGAAGGGAGCATTGTGTGATTTAGGGGCGAGCATTAATCTCATGCCCTTGTCGCTTTTCAAGAAGTTGGAAGGTGGTGAACTTCAACCCACGATGATGACGCTTCAACTTGCCGATCGGTCTATTACTCGACCTCAAGGAGTGGTTGAAGACGTCCTAGTGAGAGTTGGAGATCACATTTTTCCAGTCGACTTTGTAGTGCTAGAGATGGAGGAAGATGAGCACGTGCCCCTGATCTTGGGAAGACCATTCTTAGCTACGGCGGGGATGGTGCTAGACGTGACAAAGGGGAAGATTACATTGAAGGTTGATGATCAAGAAGTGAAGATTTCCCTATATGAAGCCATGAAGCACTCGAGGGAGGATGAGAGCTTGTATTGCATGGATACAATTGATCCTCGTGTTGAAGACACACCTCCTATCCCTAATCCTTCTGATATTCATGATTTTGTTAGTCCTTCACTAGATTATTCAACCCATGAGCATTATGATCTTGATTATTTTGATAGGGATAAAGTGAAGAAGTTGAAGGATGAAGAGGTGAAGAAAGTGGACGTAGTCCAGTTAGAGGGAAAATGAGGAGTTAAGAAGAAGAAGTCAAAATTCAAGAAGTTGTTTAGTAAGACTCCTCCAGATAAAGGTGAGAAGGAGTTTAGACCTATACCACTTGAGGTGGAGAAGGAAGCAAAAGAACTCATGATGGAGGGGCATCAAGGAAAAGAATGCAACCACCACTCTTATGAGAGTAAGGGAGGTATTTTTGAGTATGATGTCCCATAAGCTCCTTTGAGCTCGGTCCGGCATGAGGACCTTAAAAATAGCATTGAATGGGAGGCAACCCATTATTTTTTTTATTTGCTTTGAGTTTTTTTAGTTATTAGGGAGTTATTTTGAGTCGTATGTTTAACCTCGTATTTGAGAGCTTTATTTTGTAGGCTTGTCTCTAAAGGAGTAAAGGTATCATAGAGTTATTCAGATTGAAGGAACCAACTTGAGACAAAGGAGTGTGCAAAGCTATTGAGAGAAATTGAATTGTTTGGTTGAGGTAACCCACAACCTCAAACTTAGACCTCTAGCAAGGTCGAAGTTTGGGGGGGTGGAGTTTTTTTTTTATTTGTTTTATGATTACATCGCACATGCATGCACGCCCTTATCTTTGAGTTGAGTTTGATTGATTATTGGTTTGATGAGATACTCCTGGGGGTGATTTTGATTTGACTCGCTATTGCATATTTCATGCCTATCAACTATCTCATGCTTGTTGATTGCTATCTTTGAGTAGGATTTGATGAGTAGAGTTGAGTTGTGAGGTTGAGTAGGAGTTTTATTGTGTGAGTGTTTGAGTTAGAGCTGATTTGAGAAAGAACTTGTATGCTTGTGAATTTTTCTTTTGAGTACTTGTGTGATGAGAGTGAGAATTCACTAGGACTAACATGGATGTGAAAGCCGTGAGATTTGAGCCTTATGAGATTTTTATGCATTACTTGATCTCTTCATTTGTGAGAGGATCGTCACCTTAGAGGATGCTAGAACTTGTGTGTGCTCTTGCTTCTTGATTGTGTCTAGTTTGATATGCCGAATAGGATCTTAGGCCATCTTTGATTTTATTGAGTCACTTAGCCAAAATTTTCCATACCAATGACATTGAATCCCTTGTTAGCCCCTTTGAGCCTAAAGCCTATTTTATTTGCTAGCACATATGAACACTATTCCAATTCCTAAGCCTTTTTGTCCCAATTTGAGTGGAGAATAGGAAAGTGTAAATATGAAGGGATTGAATTGAGTTGAAAAAGGAAATGGTTGTTTGTTGAGTGAATATGAGAAGAAGGTGTAATGAAGTTATGAGATGTGGGAGAAAGAGAAAAAAATGAGAATGAGCAAAAAAAAAAATGAGCTCATGTGTTGTGCGAAAAAGAAAAAAGAAAAAAAATGAGTGATTGAAAAGTAAAAAAAAAAGTGAAAAAAGTGAGAAAGAAAAAAAATTGAAGTGTTGAGAAAAGTGGAATTGAAAGAGTGTCGATTGAAAATGTTGGAGGTAGTCTATTCCTAATCTCGAAGTGCCAAAGTTTGACTTTCTATTCTCCATTCACTTAAGTCACTTACCCATATTGTTATCCCACCTGTCCAAAGAGCCTACATTACAACCTTGAGAAAAGTCCTTTTTGATTCGGCATTGATTTCTAGAGTATGGTCGGAGTTCAGAGCGCTTCCAAGCCTATGGCTGCCAATTTGAGTGATTGATTGTTTGAGTGAATCCCTT
The DNA here is from genome assembly GCA_947034835.1 of Ballota nigra. Lineage (NCBI taxonomy): Eukaryota > Viridiplantae > Streptophyta > Magnoliopsida > Lamiales > Lamiaceae > Ballota > Ballota nigra. The sequence continues at coordinate 90,525,841 of OX344720.1, read as the reverse complement.
TATCATTGATATACACTTGTGAGGGAGCGAAACACATCGTTGAGTGCACATCCATGCTTGATCTTGGTGTTTCTTGTTATTGTTGCATGAGTATGATAAAGGAAAGTGAGTGAGTATACTTGTGATTGATCTTTGAAGCTCAAGTTCATTAGCTTGCATGATTGAATCTTTGACTCATCCCTAACAATTTCACTTGACTTATTATTTCATTGCTTGAGGACAAGAAATATGGTAAGTTTGGGGGGGGGGGTTGATTAGGCGTGAAATTGTCATGATTCGTAGCTAGAAACGCCCTAGTTTTGGTCGAATTTATTGAGTTTTTAGAGCCAAATGAGTACTATTTCTATACATTGATGAATTTGTCTCTTTGATACTCATAGGTGAATCGAGGACGAAAAACGGAGTTCGTAGGACTTTGAATCGACTCAAACGGATGCCCGGATGAGAAGATATCGAAGAAATACGATTGGTATTAGTACGTGTGAAGAAAAATGTTAGTTGCAAAGGAAGGAAGGCCCATTCGAGCTTCATCACTCGAGCGCCCCGCTCGAGTGACGTAGATCGAGCAACATAAAACTTACATAACGTTTGGGCCGCTCGAGGGGTATAGCTCGAGCGTCCCGCTCGAGCACCAGAACTGCTCGACCAAGATAGCTCGAGCGCCCCGCTCGAGCTCCTGACCCGTTTGACCACAATAGCTCGAGCGACCCGCTCGAGCGGGTCTGCTCGAGCGCTTCCAAAGCATTTTCTCCAATTTTCGTTTTTCAGCCCATGAGATCTCGTTTCGACCCGTTGCCTATATATACCTCTTCCAAACACGTTTTAAAGGAGCCCCGAACTCACCACATCACTTTTATACATAATTTTTAGAAAGAGAAGGAAGAGAAGAGACGAGCAAGATTTAGTTTTACGTTTTTTAGGTTTTTCTTACGAATTCACTTTACGATTTCACGTTTTAGTTTCGTTTCTTAATATCTTTTGTTCTTGAATACATTGAGACCTCGTTTTGCTAATTAATTTCAGTTTATTCTTTTATATCTTAAAACCCTAGTTTATGTACGATCTTTTCTTTGATTTAATTACCATGTTCATGTTCGTTACTTGTCTAATTGTTATTATTTACGTTAAATCTACGTCTAGCTAAAACCCTTGCATGCTTAGGGTAGGATGAACTCGTAGAAGTCAGTTGTGGGTATGTAATTAGGGTAACCTGTGACGTTAGGTTTTAATTATCTTGGTTAATGAATTCTTAAATTAATCTAGACTTCGCTCTTGAATTTCGTTCGAAAGATGTTAGAGAGAGGACGACCACATCACCCTTTAACAATGAGTAGACTTAACGAGAGGGTTTAGGAAGGGTTAATTCATCTACCAGTTTAGCGAAGGAGGACGGCCGCATCACCTTAGTTAAATTAGGGTCTCATTAATTAAGCACAATCTATTAACTTGTTAGTAGATTAGTGAAGTCGAGTGTTAGGGTAAAGTATTAGGGTTTAGAATCTTGAGCTTTCACCTTGCATTCTTAGACTTAGGTTATTTCTTGTGTGTCACAGTTATTCTGATTATGTATCTGCTCCATTAGTATACGTAGGGATTCCAATCCTAAGCATCACCATCTCTCATTAGAACACAACCCTTAGTTAATTTGATTTCTTTAGTATTTTAGTTTACTTAGTTTAATTCAGTCTTTTAATTAATCTTTAAAAAACCCAAAAACATTACACTCATATTAACTACGACGCGTAGATCTTCAGGGATCTGTTCGCATACACACTTTCCCTTGGGTTCGATAATACTTGGTCCCTATACTTGCCCATACTACTGTGAACCCGTTCTCTTGCGGGGTAACTACTAGTAGAAAGCTAGTGTAGTTCGCTTCAAGTATATTACCATGCAGTCATAAACGATTTATATAATTAGATAAACACAACAATCCATATAAGGTATATATATAATAATATCATATCGTTCACACACTTATATAATAGGGTGTACATTTATGTTGGATTAGTTGTTTTAGATTGATTTAGTCGAGTTCAGAGTATACCAGCATAACGTATTATAAGCAGACTAATCAACAGATCATCACCCACATGTTTGCTCCGGGTCCCGTGAATGATGTACAAATAGATGGTCGGAAACCTCGTGCGCGTTCCAACTAGTATTGAATCGAGTCCCAAATCAGGCAGCCTAACGGCGTAGTTCGGGAATTCGTCGAATAAAATTGACGGCCTAACGACGTCGTTTGGTCCTTCCAAAATTACGGGCAACCGCATTTTCTAGGAGGCATCATGGGAAGGGGAGAGAAGAGTAGGCGGCGTACGGGCTGGTGGCATCCAGCGAAGAGGACAGTGGCGCTGGTGCTTGGTCGCGACGGAGGCATCGCGGTGCTGCGCCGTTCTAAGAGGCGGCGATGCTGAAAGAGGAGAGCGGCGCTGGCACGGCGGCGTTCGTGACGGGAAGAGCGACGACGCTTGGTGGTTTCGAAGGAGAAAGACGGCACGGCTTTGCGACTGGAGTCACTCGGCGGCGCTGGCGATCGGCGTCAAGGGGCGCGAGGAGGCGCTGCGCTTCGGTTGCTGAAGGCGGCGGCGGTTTGTCGTCGAGTCACCGGAGGAAGGAGGCGGTTGCTGGTGATTTTCGATGGAGAGGGAGGAGGAGAGGCAACGGGGCGATGGTGGCGTGAGGCGGAGCGACGGATGGAGGAGACGTGACGGCGGCGGTCGATTCGCCGGAGAAGGAAGAGAGGGAGCCGAGAGAGAGATGAGTGAAATTGGGGATTTTTGTTGAGGAGTGTACACGTTTTGGTTTTGAGAGGAAAGAGAAGGAGATATTTGATTTTAATTTCTTAATTAATTATTTTAAAAGGAGGAATAAACATATGGGTGAGATTTAATGCTCTAATTAAAATTAATTTAAAAAGGAAAGTAATTTACGTGGTTAAGAATTAATCCCCTTTAATCCTGATATTTTCGATCCCACTAGATACGGTTTAGGGATCGTTTGGCTCACGAGTTAAATCCCGATTTGACAATTAATACAGTTTTAAAACTTAATTAATATTTAATTATAAATGAATTATAAAAGTATATTTTTATCAATAAATTATACGAATCGAAATCCTTAATTTAAACTTGAATATTTAATTTCTCGTAGTCCTTTATTCGTTTGAAAGATTCGATTCCTTTCTTCGAATTTAGGAATTTATAAAAGGGTATAAATTTAAATTACACAATAACACACAAAATAATAAAATAAAAAGAAACAAAGATAATTATATAAAATAAGGGTTCTAGGAATATAAAAGGTATAAAACGGGACGGGGTGTTACATCCTCACCCCCTTAACAGAATTTCGCCCCCGAAATTCAGCTTCTAGGCATTGCTTAGGTATTGCTCGGTTAAAATTCATATGCTCATCTCCAAGCTGGATTCTTCCTCTACAAACCAAACTTATTAAACTAACACCAAAGTATTTCTCGAATATAAATCTCAACCGTACTATAGTGATAAACAATTCTTCATAAGTTAAAAACACAACTTACTTCTAAGTCTCTATTGCAGGTTACAAGAACTGAAATACTCAAGTATTTTGTGGTAGAAGAAAGGTGATAGACATTTTCTGCATGATATGTCTCGATTGTAAAACTAAGCGGTGGACAACATAATCTAATCTTATCCAATATATCCAGCATTCCTATGCAGCAAGACTTTAACTTGCCCCTCTTTCCAAAAGTAAATTCCTTCATCAGTGTAACCTTAAGAAACGCTTCCTTAATAGTCTCAACATGAAAATTAATCTCTAATGACTTTGTGTTGCTTTAATCCTTCACATGGCTTGTGAAATAATTCTCTATGTACTTCTATCCACACAGTTTTATAAGCAACATCAAAAGTACCGCCACTTGGTAATTATTTTCACAAAAGAAATTCTCACTAGTTGTAAGGTGAGTATCTAAATCTTAGATTGGGTAATTATGTTCATGTTTCATATTCCTTCTTATGCATAAAACTAGTTCGTTTTCAATAACGCCTAACTACTCGACTTAAGAACGTGCAGTTCAGTTTCTATTTGATGTTCATCCAGGTCTATCTCCAATCAATTCACTCGGCTTTAGGTTCTCATTGTATTCCTCAAAAGTTCACTTTCACTTAAGGTCTATTCTTCTATACTCTATATCCCCAAATTTTCTTAAATTCTTAGACACAAGAGAGTGAGATGCTCTAGTACTAATCGATACATAAGCAGTTGATCCAAAATTCACACTTGCTGAATTTGGAATACAACTTCTCTCGTCTCATTGTCTTTAAGACTGCCTTGAGATGTTCTTCGTGTTGCTCTTTGCTCTTAGAGTACACGAGACGATGACAAATTGGTCCAGGTACGGGTGAAACACTCTATTTATCATATCCATGAAAATTGTCGGAGCGTTTGTTACTCTGAAAGGCATCACGGTGAACTCGAAATGTCCATATCAAGTTCGAAATGCTATCTTCGGGATATTCTCGCTCTTAACCTTTAGCTGATGGTAACCAGACCTCAGATCGATCTTTGAGAATATGGTAGCATTCTTTAACTGATCGAACAAGTCTTCTATCCTCGGAAGAGGATATTTGTTCTTAATGGTCAGTTGATTGAGACTTCGATAGTCTATGTACATACGGAAAGTTCCATCTTTCTTTTTCACGAACAACACGGGTGCTCCCCATGGTGATGCACTAGGCTGATGAACTTCTTTTCAAGCAAGCCTTGCAATTGTCCCTTCAGTTCTTCTAATTCCTTTGGTGCCATTCGACAAGGTGCTTTAGATACTTGTGCTGCCCCAGGTATCAAATTGATGGAGAACTCTATCTGACGATCCGAAGGCAACCCGATTAATTCCTCGAGGAAAACGTCAAGATATCCATCTACAATTGGCACCTTGATGCGCAACTTATCGTCTTTCTCTCCTGCTGAGATGTGGACGAGGTAAGCTTGGCATTCCTCTTTTCGTAATATCGCTGCAGCTTAGATAGCCGATATTACTCGGGTTTCCTTCTTGGTCTTGATTTCATGAAATGTGAAGCGTTGACCATTACAGATTTCGAGGTCGATCTCACGTTCTGCGCATTTTATTATCGCTTCATCCTTTATTAACTAGTCAAAGCCTAAGATTATGTCAAAGGTTTCCATCTTAAGGACGTGAAGGTCGAACTCTACTAAGTGATCGTTTAGCGTTGGGGGTAAACCTCTAATTTGACCCTCAATTTCCATAATAGTTCCAGACATTTCCTGGCGCGGCATGCTAAGGTGGCTCAGGTTCAGCCTGAGGAGGTAGGTTCTGTCCTATAGGATTCATTGGTACAGGAATGGGGTTAACGCGGGGTCGTCCACGTCTACATCCTAGTGTCATTCTAAAGGTGGTTTCGAAGAGAAAAGAATAATATTGTTACGATATGTATAGGTGTGAGAAAGTTATAAAAACATAACTGGATTAACCAAATTAACACACAACGTTAACACTGAAAACACGTGTGGTACGTAATTCACCGCTTCGCATTGGGGCCCCAATGGTACAGTGCCTCACATTCGCACAGTATAATAGGAACCAGTAATGTGTCATTAAGTGATAATCAAGTAAAATATGACAGTCAATATATAAAGCAAGTAGAACATATTGACAAGCAGGGAGCACGTAATAAGTATATATATATCTAAAAAGTTTTGGTTTTATGGAGTCAGTCTCTTTACATTACGTCATAGAATACAAAAGGCTTCTACGTATAATTCTAATGCATCGTATCCTTGCATTAGTACGGACCACGAGCGACAAAAGGAGCAGGTTGGAGCTACGCTGCTATGGTCTAAGTAAAACGGTCATACGTCTGACTACTACTATATGTCAGGAAAGGGTGGCACATTTATGCTGTACGTAATTGTGACTATATCAAAAGGATAACTTTTTAAAAGGATTTGATCACTCTGACTGATCACTACTATCATATGGAAATATCCATCGTCGACTTCTTCTAGGTATGTCTCCAAGTGAATGTGGGGTCTTTGAACTGGGTCTTCTATTCTTATCCATTCGAGTAGTCTTACAGTGATAGGATGCAGAACAACTCAGTAACCCTTCAGGAAAAACGAATCACGGCTGTCAAATACGTCTCCTCGTGGGATATTGGAGTGGCTCTTGCCTCCGCACGCAATCTCGTGAACTGGGTTATAAACACACTGACAGATTCTAAGGTTAGCTAAGTGTCTTCTAATTATCGGGATATATCTATCTTAGGTGGATTCTTATATGGAAAGGAAATTCTTAGTCAAGATTTTAGTTATGCAGAAATATCATTTAAACAATTAAAGCACATAGTTCAAATAATCATATAACATCATTTATGAAGTTTATAAATTTACACAAATATATTTATTTCTATCATTCACTAATTATCTGTATTTCGATAGTATTATAAACGATATTTCGTGGTTCTTTCTACACCTCGTAGGTGTTGTTTTGAGTTCTCGATCTTTTGATTGGAGTTTTGTTATGAAAGTCAAGTTGTCGCAATATCATTAACTTTTAGGCAATAAAATAAGAACATACCTTCGAGGAGCTTCTGACGGTAATAGGAGACACATTTTCCCTCAAGTGATTTAATTAGTGATCTATACTTACATGATAAGAAAATTTAATAAAGAAAGAGAATTCTGGTTTGATGAAAACAATGATTTGGGTTTTGGTCCAAAAGTTTTGAACCTAGGCACTGATACCACCTGTAACGCCCCGAATCCAGAATATATTAATTATATCGGATTCGAAGTATTATTGTGATCAAAAGTCCGAACTATAAAATTTTTGAAGGAAATATAACGGAAATGAGAGATGATGAGTTTTATGCAGCGGAAGAAAATGAATAGAATAATTTTAGTAAGTATCTCACACACATATATGTGTACATAAAACATAGTATTATCAGTAATGTTTTATTTAAGTGGGGAACTCCGTGTCGTCTCTATTACTGTCCTTGCTCCACGAAATCATAATCTGCAAGGGTTGTAAAAAGGGGGCGTGAGATTTGAATTCTCACGTATGGGTGATTTGCAACGTCATGGGATTGGTAAATCCGAAGTATATTAAATTATACTCATTAATAAAGTATTTAATTCATTTAAGCAATTGACATAATGATACGAACATCATATATCATATAAATAACAAGTTCACATAATAATCAGTTGGGCACAACAAGTTTCACATCATATAATTGAAATATCACAAGTTGGTTCACATTAAGGAGCAAAGCCCACAATCATTTTCAAGTAACGGCTCAAATCTGCTAAAACCATTTTCCACATATTGTAATTCTCTTCCAACATATCATAAATAATATCAGCGACCATGAATCTGATCTACTATCACTCATGGCCGTACGTGTCATTCCACAAAAATAGTTACCAGTGACCATGAATCTGACTTATTGTCACTCATGGTCATACGCGTCATTCCGCAAGAATAATACCAGCTTTCCTTTTCCTCACAAAACTATCATTTCAAAATATGGGGAGAAATACACATAATTCATACTCAAAAGATTCATGCTCACAAAGTGTCCTTATTACCATGCAGTCATAAACGATTTATATAATTAGATAAACACAACAGTCCATATAAGGTATATATATAATAATATCATATAGTTCACACACTTATATAATAGGGTGTACATTTATGTTGGATTAGTTGTCTTAGATTGATTTAGTCGAGTTCAGAGTATACCAGCATAACGTATTATAAGCAGATCAATCAACAGATCATCACCCACCTGTTTGCTCTGGGTCCCGTGAATGATGTACAAACAGATGGTCGGAAACCTCGTGCGCGTTCCAATTACTATTGAATCGAGTCCTAAATCAGGCAGCCTAACGGCGTAGTTCGGGAATTCGTCGAATAAAATTGACGGCCTAACGACGTCGTTTGGTCCTTCCAAAATTACGGGCAGCAGCATTTTCTAGGAGGCATCATGGGAAGGGGAGAGAAGAGTAGGCGGCGTACGGGCTGGTGGCGTCCAGAGAAGAGGACAGTGGCGCTGGTGCTTGGTCGCGACGGAGGCATCGCGGTGCTGCACCGTTCTAAGAGGCGGCGACGCTGAAAGAAGAGAGCGGCGCTGGCACGGCGGCGTTCGTGACGGGAAGAGCGACGGCGCTTGGTGGTTTCGAAGGAGAAAGACGGCACGGCTTCGCGACTGGAGTCACTCGGCGGCGCTGGCGATCGGCGTCGAATGGCGTCAAGGGGCGCGAGGAGGCACTGCGCTTCGGTGGCTGAAGGCGGCGGCGGTTTATCGTCGAGTCACCGGAGGAATGAGGCGATTGCTGGTGATTTTCGATGGAGAGGGAGGAGGAGAGGCAGCGGGGCGATGGTGGCGTGAGGCGGAGCGACGGATGGAGGAGACGTGACAGCAGCGGTCGATTCGCCGGAGAAGGAAGAGAGGGAGCCGAGAGAGAGATGAGTGAAATTGGGGATTTTTGTTGAGGAGTGTACACGTTTTGGTTTTGAGAGGAAAGAGAAGGAGATATTTGATTTTAATTTCTTAATTAATTATTTTAAAAGGAGGAATAAACATGTGGGTGAGATTTAATGCTCTAATTAAAATTAATTTAAAAAGGAAAGTAATTTACGTGGTTAAGAATTAATCCCCTTTAATCCTGATATTTTCGATCCCACTAGATACGGTTTAGGGATCGTTTGGCCCACGAGTTAAATCCCGATTTGACAATTAATACAGTTTTAAAACTTAATTAATATTTAATTATAAATGAATTATAAAAGTATATTTTTATCAATAAATTATACGAATCGAAATCCATAATTTAAACTTGAATATTTAATTTCTCGTAGTCCTTTATTCGTTTGAAAGATTCGATTCCTTTCTTCGAATTTAGGAATTTATAACAGGGTATAAATTTAAATTACACAATAGCACACAAAATAATAAAATAAAAAGAAACAAAGATAATTATATAAAATAAGGGTTCTAGGAATATAAAAGGTATAAAACGGGACGGGGTGTTGCATATATCTCTGTCTCGGCTTTTGGTTCAACATTGTTTGTTTGAGTAGCTTGTTGCTTCCTCTTTGATTGAGCACGCCTATTCTGAAACCAACCATAAACGTTTATTTTAGAAATATGTCCATTCTGAGACAACTAGTTATTTCCTTGATTTTTTATTTGCTCGAAGATCCAATACTCTAATTGAATATACGTTCCAGAATATGGAGCTGATTCGGGGCCAGGGTCTACCGCTGTCTCTCCGCGATTTCGTTGGCCCCGGATGTTATCAATGATTCACTTTATAAATTTTCAAACCTCACACCTGATTCAACAACAGAAAAAGATTAAATTTTGTTACATCAAGAAAACAAGAGACATTTTATAAGCATGATGTAATGTAAGTGGCAGTGCTAATAGGACTTATACTTAAGCATGACTACTCCTCAATCCCGTAGTCCGTAGAGATTATGATACACATAATTATAACTTTCATAATGCTCAATTTGAACAATGCACTACAAAAATGAAAAAAAATCCGCACACCTTTGATCTTATTCATCACATGGGAATGAATATGTGCAAGCATGTACAAATTGAGCCTGGTGACGGTAAAATATCGTGAAATATTAATGAATTTAAAAAAAAATCAATAAATAGTAAATGAAATAACATTATATATTCATATTTTATTAAATTTTTCATTAATGTAAACTCTTTTGTTAAATTAATGTATTAAAATTTCATTATTAATATTCTTAATTTTTTTAAAATTTATCGATACTGATATTCAATATTCATATATCCATTGATATTTTCACATATTAAGGTATTGATGTTTCTACCCATACCAACATTTTGGAAAATATGTGATAATGCCACTTTGTGGTTTCCATTTTCAAAATTGTCACCCACTATTTTTTTTCTAAATTTGTCAATCAACATATATTTTGGACCTAAATGCCCTCATAATAGATAAAACACAATTCACATATGCATCCCTTCTCTCTCTTTCTCAGATATACGCCGGCAGTCTCTCTCTCAGAAATATGCCGCTTGTGCCATCTCCACTATCTCCATCCTTTCCATCATCGACATCGAAGGGATGAGGCTGCTGAATATCTCCTTTCATTTGAAAAAAAATGCAACTTCTGTAGAGAAATAGGAGAAAAATATGTTGGTCTTGTCCTCTCTCTCAGAAAACACCGGCGACCCTTCTCACGCAGTTCCCACCGTCACGCTTCCACTTTGGCACCTCTTCACATCGTCAACTACCAAATGAGTTCAAGTACGTCTTGAATTTAAGGCTATGGAATTAATTTCAATTATCAGTAAGAGTTATGTTTCTATGCCTATGGAATGGAAACTGGACACGTGAATCCAATCAATGGAAATATGAAGGAGATGAGACAAAGTCAATCATTGTGTGGACAAATATGTATATTTCTTACGAAATGTTGTTGGATAAAGTCTACGATATCACTAAAATTAACACAGAAAGTGATAATATCTCTTCGCAACATTCCTCCGTCAGAATTAGCATCCCAGTTTTACTCTACAAATACACTTATCTTATCATATGCAGAATCTATTATCCTAGTTGGCAATGAAGAATAGTGGGAGATTCTTGATGAGATAACAAAATATGGTTATACTTCGACCAATTATGCGTGTCTGAACAGGTCGACGAACGACTAAGCAAATATTGTCACGGGGTGAAGAAATAGTTAGGAAAAAATGTTCACGCTGTCATCGACTTGGGCATAACAAGGAAAACGTGCAAGAACTCAATTTCATTGTAGACTTCGTCCTTCAAGTTGTCAAAATGTAGTTTTAATTTGTATTTTTATTCAATATGGACAAAATATGTTGTATTATTTGACTTATAATGCATATTTCATGGTTTATGTTTATGTTATTCAATGTGGACTTGTAATGCATATTGCAAATGCAACAGGAAAATAGTTCGGTACATATGATTGTGCGACCTAGCGCGACCTCGTGCGGTCACATGCGCAACCTCCTCACGACCACATTGGCGGCACAACGTGACCCGTACATGAACACTACACAACCCAGAAACTACGACTCCAAACAATAACTTCAGCAAGACCAAGATCAAGTAATAGACATCCTAACTTCAGCAAGACCAAGATCAAGTAAAATAACATTTCAAGTGCCAAAGTACTAGTGAAATAGTACCAAAATAACAATCCTTCTACAACCTTATCTTCATAATACACAATAACTATAATTCGAGTGCTAAAATAACAATTCAAAGTACTAGTGAAATCAAATAACTACAAAACTTATGGATGATTTAGAAAATAATTCTGTGCAATATATATTTCTTTGATTTCTAGGACACCGTCATCGCCGCCCCTTTGATATCAAACACCACTTTTCTTCCGATTATGATGCATCTTGTCGTAACAATGAATGCAAATACAATTGTGCTTGAAATTGAATCTTTTCCACACCAATAAATTGTTTGAAGCACGATTTCTCAAGTAATTCTATGGCACGACCATTTAATCTATTCTTGATCGTCTTTAAGACATCCCATGACCCCCGACAACCTACTTTAGCCTTAAACTGATTCATTTCCTGTAAGAATAAAAAATTAAATTTGTAAACATCAAGAGGGTCGCACAAGGGTCACAAAAAATTAACCAAATTTAAAGCAATTATACATTAGATTTTTAAACATCAAGAGGGTCGCACAAATAATTATTGGGTTTTAGAGGCACGAACACCATGTTCGGCACATCGGAAGAATACGATTCACCAACAACAAATTTGAAACATGGTTGTATAACATAAAACATATAGGATAAATAACGATATATAAATCCTTACAACGATTTGTACGCGGGATCCTCAACTATGGTATCCATGTAATGGCTTTCTACCAACCCACATTGATATGCCAGCATTGAATCTCGAGACGAATTTGCTAGAAAAATTCCGACTGAAGATTTTATGGAGAAATTATATTTCTTGTGTGTTTTCGGAATTCCCATATGACACATATTTATAGGGATTAACTTGGCTTAATTCTTAAGCAAGATATCGGGCCTAGCCCGTAATATAATCTCTATGGATTATATTTCCCTAGATATGTTCCTACGAATAATATATTTACCATATTTATTATTCTTGTATAATAATATTCCAAATATTATTATTGGAATTTCATATTTAATTAAATCTAATTTAATTAAATAATAATAATTAATTCCAAATATAATTATTATTATATTCTCCATAAAGTAAATATTATATTCAATACAATATTTAATCAACCAACTATAATTAATAAATTGTCATTACTTGTTTGTGACCCATAGGCCCCCTCGTATATCGAGTGATTAGTCAAACTAACGGTCTTAATTGAACCCTAGACAATAAATTTGACATTCTCAATATACGAGGTACATTGCAAGGAAATCTGCAACTACCTGTAATACTGTAGGCTATTGTGATATCTTCCTTCCATTCGCGAATACTCGATTAAGTCTTGAACATGATGAAGTGTCTATTCAAATAACTTAATCATATTATCTCCAATCACTAGATCAAGTATATCACACTTAGCCACAAAGTCTAAGTTGATGTGCATCGGCCGACGACTTAGATCCAATTATGATGAGAAGACGAGTATTCTCTCTAAATCCACATTGAGGAATGAATCCTATTCTTGACTCAACTACCACGTACATGCATTTCGTGATGAACCTAATCCATGCCATATTAACCCGTGGAAGGGTGCAAGCATCGGTCATGGTCAAAGTTCATCACTCCACAAATGTCGTACGTATCGACCTCAAGTTAGAGGAGTATCACATCGCTCCCACTAATAGAGACACCTGTAGACACGTTATGTGGAATTACATCAAACGGTTTCTCAGATGGGTATACCAATACCCTCTAAGGTATCTGTGCATCCATCATGAGATACCCGATATCTCGTAGTAAGTGAGATCTTACTACACTCTCTAAGAGTATGATGTAGATTGCACACCAATCTCAATTGCATCATTAATATCTCATTCTTGATGATCCTTGATCTGGGCAATTTGAGAATCATACTTAAGTCATCTGAGTTCTCACTCACTCAATGACAGTAGTGATTCATGGGAACACAAATAAGAATATATGAAAACAATCAAACATCATATTCAGATAAGTGTAACACCATACATTTAATATTAAACCAATAATAATATTAAACCAAATCTGAATATTATCTTAGTATTATATCCTTTCGATAGATTGTCTCTAGGACACTAACATTAACAATCTTCCACTTGGACTAGAGTCAATCACCTACATGTCTAACCCCTAGACCATCGAATGTCTAGTGTGTACATGAACAGTGAAAATGATTTGCAAGATTATCCTTTATGGGAAATGTTTTAATTTCATTTCTCCTATCGATATGATCTCTCGGATCAAATGATAATGCCTCTGTACATGCTTATTCTGTTATCAGATCTCGGTTCCTTTGCTCATTTAATTGCACCAATGTTGTTACAATACAACTCTTTTTGACAACAGGCATTTGGAACTTCCCCTAGTTCTCTCAAGAACCTTAAAATCCAGAAAGCCTCAAAAGCTTCTGATACAGCAATGTACTTTGCTTCAGTTGTTGAATCTGCGGTCAGATCTTGCTTGGAACTATTCCAACTTACTGCCTCATCATTGAGATTGAAAATATAATTTGACTGTAATTTGTAATCTTCACAGTCTGACTGGAAACTCGCATTAGCATAGCCCGTAACGACTAGCTCTGACTGTCTACCCTAGACAAGAACATGTTCTTTAGTACGCCTGAGGTACTTCATAACATTCTTGAGAGCAATCCGGTGAGACTCACCTGGATTCTGCTGGTATGTACCAGTGATGTTGACAGTGTAGGCCACATTTGGCCTCGTACAAGTCATGGCGTACATGATGGAACCCAACTGCAGATGCATATGGAACGTCCTTCATGTGCTCGACATCAGCTTCGTTAGAAGGACAATCCTTCTTCGACAGCTTTATCCCATGATTTACCGATAGAGATCCTCTCTTAGAGTTCTCTATCATAAAATGCGTCAACACCTTATCTACGTAGGTGGATTGTGACAGCCCTAATATCTTCTTGGATCTATCCCTATGGATCTTGATCCCTAAGATGTAGCATGCCTCACCAAGATCCTTCATCATGAAGATCTTTGATAACCAATCTTTTACGGACTGCATTAGCGGGATGTTATTTCATATAATCAATATGTCATCGACATATATGACAATAAAGACAATACTCTTCCCGATGCGTTTACAATAAATGCAAGGATCTTCCGAATTTCAGATGAAGTTAAAGAATTTGTCAGTTTCATCAAATCGGATATTCCAACTCCTAGAAGCTTGCTTCAATCCATAAATGGATCGTTTAAGCTTGCGCACAATTAGATTTGAGATTAGATATAAAAACCCTCCGGTTGAGTCACAAATACTTCCTTATCAATGTTACCATTGAGGAGAGTTGTTTTGATATCCATCTACCAAAACTCATAATTGCGGTGTTCTGCTATCGCAAGTAAAATTCGAATGGACATGATCTTAGCAACTGGCGAGAAAGTTTCATCATAGTCAATACCTTCCGTTGACTATAACCTTTCGCCACCAACCTATCTTTATAGGTTTTTACTTTGTCATTTGCATCAGTCTTACGCCTGAAGACTCACTTGCAACCTATGGGTCTAACCCCATTTGGCAATTCAATTAAGTCCTAGATTTAATTGTGTACATCGAGTCCATCTCGAATTTCATGGCTTCATGCCACTTCTCTGAGTCAACATCTAATGTTGCTTCAGTGTAAGTTCTAGGTTCGTCTTTATCCGGGACCTCCACGTCATCATATTCCTCCATGAAGAACCCACAATACCTAGTGGATGGATTACGAATCCTAGTTGACTTACGGAGTTGTGGTTGTACAGGTTGTACATTCTGATCGTGAAAATTTGTGGTACAACGACTTCATCGTTGACCGGAGAGTCCTCAAGAGCGACACTTTCATATGCCTCTTGGGCGGGAGTTTGAACTATGTTATTCTCATTCAGCCCACTTGGAGGTTATTGTGAAGGCAATGCAACTCCAATTACGCTCCCACTGGCTGTAAGAGGATCACCTAGTGATAAACTTCCACCATGAGAGTCGTTGAATGCTCCCACTGATTCTTTGTCATGTTGCTTTGACAAATCATCAGTCTCTATGTTAATTTGTGTTTCTTGAATCTCTTCAAGTTCTATCTTATTACGACTTTGTTCCTTAAAGACGTACTCGTCTTCTAGGAACTTAGCTTGCCTAGAAACAATTACTGTTTATTTCTCCGGTAGATAGAAGTGATATCCTCTTGTCTCCTTAGGATATCCCACAAAATAACCATTTTCACCTTTGGATCACAACTTAGCAGTTAGCATTTTCTTCACAACTGCGGGGCAACACCACGTTCTAATGTGTAGAAAGGATGGCTTCTTGCCATGCCATAGCTCGTATGGAGTCTGCTCAACTGATTTGGACGGAGTCCTATTCAGAATATAGATTGAGGTTTGTAATACATATCCCCATAAGAATGTTGGAAGAGAGGAAAAACTCATCATGGACCTTACCATGTCAAACATGGTTCGATTTCTCCTTTCGGACACACCGTTCATCTGAGGTGTTCCAGAAGGAGTCCATTATGACTGGATCCCATGAAGCTTCAAGTAATCAATGAATTCATAGCTAAAGTACTCACCTCCTCGATCCGATTGAAGAGTCTTTATACTCTTACCAAGTTGTTTCTATACTTCTGTCTTGAACCCCTTGAACTTCTCATACGATTTGGATTTGTGTTTCATGAGATACACGTATTCGTACCTTGAGTAATCGTCGGTAAAGGTGATGAAGTAGCCAAATTGACCCCTAGCTAGAGTGGGCAATGGTCCACAAACATCGATGCGAATCAACTCTAGAACTTCTTTGGCACGTACCCCTTTCCCGGAAAAGGGTTTGTTGATCATTTTGCCCATGAGACAAGATTCGTAATCACCATAAGACTCTAAGTCTAATGGGGTTAAGTAGTCCAATTTTTTTAACCTTGCGATTCTTTTCTCGTTTGCATGACCAAATCTACAATGCCACAAGTAAGTCGGGTTTTCATGATTACTAAGCTTGAGTCATCCTACATTGTACATTAAGAACATCATGTCCATAACTCAACAAATGTCCAGCAGTTTGAACTATTACTGAACATGTTTATCTTAATAACAACCATACTTGTTCTAGCAGCTAAAACACCTTGTGTTTTCTTCTCGGTTGCTAGAACCTTACAGTCTTTCTTCCAATGCCCCTTTCTATTGCAGTGGGGCACACATTGTTGGTCCCGGTACAAGACTGAAGAATACGTGTATGGGGGGGGATACACGTATATCAATTTTTAAACTTAAAACTGACTGAGTCCCCTTTACTCAGAGTGGTAAAGAACTAGGGACTGATAACACACCTACTAACTACACTTGGTGCGGGTCAGTTGGCTAACTATCAGGTCAAGTTCAGTGCGGAAATGTTTGAGCCCTGAAGGTTTAAAGTCTTGTTTAGTTTGCTTTCGGAAAAACTTGTTTCACTCAATTCTGAATAGTGTTTAGTAGGGCAGTGTTCATTTGAAGATCAGCCTGATTGATTCAGGTCTGACAAACTGAATGCAATGAATGATCAAGTAATATGGCAAGTATGCACAATATCAAAGCAGTAAGAACACAAGAAGTTTAACGTGGTTCAGAGTCTCAAGTTCCTACGTCCACGGCCTGACTTAACAGGAAATCCACTCAAGGGATTCTTGTTTTTAACGTGCCAAGGTGCACCAAGATCAGCTAACCTCACTGATCTATACAACTCCACTTACTAACACACTAACTGACTTACTCCCAACAAGCCTATCTTACGGTTTTGGTTTCAGTTTGGATTCCAACTAAGTTGAGATTATCCTTACAAGGCAAAGCTATGCTAAGGATTGGATAATCTCTCTAAGCTTAAGATAATGCTATTTAGCTCTTGGAATACAGAATAACTCTCAGTTGCTAAGAAACACTTGGGAAATTTGAATGTTTTCGAGTGCTTCTCTTAAGGGTTGAGTGCTTTGAATGCTTGAGAGTTTTGAGTAATTTCTGGCTTGGAAATTTCCCGTTACCTTGAATGGGTTCAAGGTCTTCTGTATTTATAGATGATTTGAATAACTATCCGTTGGAGAGATAGCCTTCTAGTCATCTATGTAGAGTGGCTTCGAACGGACATATCTTCATGCAGCAGCCGCCCTTGCATGGATTTGGTATTTGCATTAAATGCACATTAAATGCTTGCCCGTTGAATATGTAGTCTGAATTCAGTCTTCATGTCAGGTTCCGTACGTGCGTGTCCTTCTCGGATTGGGCCACGTCATCAGGTTGGTGAGAATGTCAGAACTTATTCCTGAGCTTCAGGCTTGTCTTATTAAGTTCATTTTGTCTTGGGCTCACCGGTCTTGTCCTGACGCTGAAATTCATTTTGCATTGCTTGGCTCTACTCCAAGTCTTCCCATGAACTCAGTGACATCCTGTTCCCTTCAGGACTGAGTTAGTAATGACCTCAGGGTCATACTCTTCATCACTGACACTTACTCAGCCAGCTTAGAGGACTGCCATAAGTTCAGGATGGTGCTCTTCGTCTTCAGGCTCTGAGTCTTGATTGTCTCCAGTGAGTTCTCCTCTCACTGAGTACCTGTGAAGTGTAAAATGACTAAGTACTAATCCTAACCAAGACTAGCCTGACAAAGACATATTTAAGGCAAACATCTTTTCAGGGGCTTTGGGATCTTAATCAAAACTGACCATGTCCCAACAATTTCCCCCTTTTTGATGATGCCAAAACACTGAAAAGATCCTCAAAACACTTAGAGGAAATATGATAAACCTATCTATAAGATAAGACAGTGTTAGAGCAATTCTTGATAAGTACAGAATTTAAACATCAGCCAAAAAGACAATGAGTTTTTATCTGTGGGCAAAAGTAATAGATTTCATTGATAGATGTGGAAATGATTACAATGAATCTAATCTATTACAAAGAAGCCTATGAACACCTAGACTAATCTCATTTCAGGCTTGAGTCCATATCCTGCATAAACTCTTGCCTTCAGCTCGTCAAGTCTTCTAGGTTGGTTCACGTATCCTTCAGCTTTAGCTATCTTCAAGACTTCCATCATTATGGCCTTTGTGTCATGCTTTTGAGTTCCAGGAACCAAGGGAGGAGTTCGAATGGTGAACTCAGGAGCCTTCACTTGAACTTTGGCTGCATCAGCCTCCTCCAAGATCTTCTGGAATAGCTCAGGATGATTGTCCATCATGTAGTCAGTGAAGTGGGCATTGATATCGTCAGTGTCGCCCCACTTCTTCACAACATACCACAGTCTAACGAATTCATCCCTTGCATCAGTCCAGAACTCCTTCAATGTTTCTGAGACGAACTCATCGACAAAGGCTTCCGTTGCTCCTGATTCTGGCCTACTGATTTGAAGAATTGTTGATTTCCTAACTGTTGGCTTCTTCCTGTACTTCCTTGGCTCAGGCTTCGCCTTCTTCCTTCTTAGTAAGCTGATCACTGCATCATCTAGTTCTCGTTGTTGAAGCTCAGTGATATCAGTCAGCTTCTCAACCTTCTTCTCCAAGATGCGCATCTTCTCCTTCTGAGCGATTTCAGCTCTGTGCATAGCCTCAAATTTTTTAGAGTGATCTCCCCATGCTTCAGCACATAAGTCCGCCACCAACTCCCCTGAGTAAGTGATGGGATTCTTCCTTGAGCTCATGGGAGACGATCTCTGAACTGGCTCAGGTTGTTGCTTGGAAGGTTCATTAGCCTTTGCCTTTGTTGCCTCCTCCCTCAGCTTGGCAACAATTTCCTCTCCTTCCTTCCCCACCGCCGCTAACCTAGCTGACTTCCTCACCCTTAGAATATTCTCTTCAGGATTGGCTTCAGGGTCAGCTAGAACGGTCTCACCTTGGTTGACTGCCTCCGATGCCTCAGGGCAGGATCTTTTCTTCTTCTTTTCCCCCTTTTTGGCATCATCATTGGCCTCGGATGGAATGCGTCAGATCCGCTGTTGATTATGAAGGAGGCTAGGGAATGGACATCATTAATTCCCTCCTTCAATAATTCAACTCCCATCGAAATTCCAGTCCCTGCAAAAGAAACCGAACTGATAGCAGCATTGACTTTCTGTTCAAAGACCTCCATAGAGAGTTGGAGTCTTTGTTCAGCCTTGGTGATCCTTTCCTCCACCTTCAAGGACTCACCGCTGACTTTGCTGACCTCAGTCAGTATCTTTGCTGACTCCTCAGTGGCCTTTGCCAAAACGTCCGCCACTGACTGAGAAGTGCGATCCAGCTTCCCTGACTCCAGCTCCAGTTTGGACGCTGAGTCCTTCATGGCCTGAGTGACGATAGCTCCAGTCTGAACTGCAAGCCTGTCAACTGCCTGATTCAGCTTCTAATCCCTGATCGCATCCCTCTCATCAAGTTTCTTGAGAGTGTTCCTGAGCATTTTCTTGGTGCGTTTCCTCTCATTCCTCACTGACTTGGCCGTGTCAGTCATCGTTCTCTTTAACAGAATCAGCTCCCTGTTAGCAAGGGTATTGTAAGCTGACTTTGTCCACCTGATGTGTTTTGCCAGGGCCTTGGAGTCTTCTTCCTTCTCAGCTCGTAGCTTCATTACTTCCTCCTGAAGTTCAGCTATATTTTCTGTGGTTTTCTCCTGCTTGACCTCCACTATGCTTGTGAATTCAGCACGGCCGACCCCGGTTATGATCACATCTTCATCATCAACGGCCGCATCAGTGATTGGCTGCTTTCCCTTGTCAGCCCCTGCAGCATTAGTCCCTTCGTCAAGGTGCACTGACGGCAGTTGTGAAGTAGTCATAGCCGCCTCCTCAGGCTCAGCTAAGCTAACTTGAACCTTAGGAGCAAGTCCCTCGGAACTGAGAGTCTCCTTGGATGCCTCAACATCTTCCTCTCTTGTCTCAGGGCAGGGAATCCCTTCATCGACAGATGTCTCATTGGCAGCTGAGATGTTCACAACATCCTCAGCCACCGGTCCACTCTTGGCACCAGTGTTCTTATCACCTTCCCCCTGAGCCTGAGGCTCAGAGTTCATCTCATCAACCTCCTGTGCAGTTTCCTCCACTGCCTTCTCCAGGTCTCCTCCCTGAGCTCCTTCATCATCCTCATCCTCCTTCTCGTCACCTGACAGGATATCAGCCTTGCTCTTGGACATCAATTCAGCCACTAACTGCTTCAGGTTATCGAAGTTCAAAAGTTGAAGCCAGCTAGTAAGTCCAAAGAACGAGCAAATCTTGGCCTCCTCCGCCTCCCAGTGCTCCCAGCCACGAGCATCCACTAGCATATGCTGCTCCTGCATGTTTGATTGTTTGAAGTCCAACCAAACCTTGAGCTCAATCACGTATGCCAGCAGCTCAGTGTACTTGTTCAACCCAGGCCAGCACTTCCCTGCCCATTCTGTGGCGTTTCCCCTGAGGGTGTTCTCCAGAATTCCTCCTGCCATGTGTTCATCCAGTTCCTCCTCCTCCAATTCAAGGAATTCATCCTCTTCAGTTGAAATGGATTTTGGGCAGTCCTTGGGATTGGGGTATGAGGGAAAGTCAGAGGGGTTTGGAATATTTGGCTCGGCTGACTGGTCAGGCTCATTTGTAGGTGAAGTTGATGGCGCTGACTCAGTAGGATAATTTGGCTCTGAGGTTTGGGGTGGTTGGGGGGTTTGAGGTGTGGGGTCAGGGATGGAAGGTGTTTGGGTTTCAGAGTGTGGGGGTGTTTGAGTGGGTACTGTCTCAGGCTGCAACGACTCAGCCGTCTCGACAGTTTTTCTCACTTCCTCCAAGTCAGAGGCTCCAGGAGAGCTTGACTTCTCCCTCTCACTCACTTCAGGCAGCTTCTTAGCAAGGGATTTTATGGTTCCCTTCCTAAGCCTTTTTAGGGGCCTCTCACCCTGAGCACCCTCCTTCCTGACGTCATCGTCAGTTCCCTCAGCCTCTGACCCGGCCTTCTTGCAATTAGACTCAGTCCCTGACTTCGTGCTCTTCCCTGACAGTACGACCCTTACCTTCTTCCTCTTCTCAGCGTCAGGCTGCTCCACCTCTTCAGCTGCAACCTCCTCACCATCCTTACTCCTCTCAAGGAGGTCATCTACTCGTTCAATGAGACTGGTTGCCACTCTCTTGGCCTTACCAGCTGGCTTTTTGGCCTGACCCTTTGCTTTCGCATTGGGATCAGTCAGCCCTAACACTGAATAAGTATCACTCATTGAGGAAAACATTACCTTCTTTGAGGAGAGACTATCCTCGAAGTCGAAGGTATACTCATGGCAAGCATGAGCTATCAGGATGGACATCCTCGTTCCGAATGGCAAGATGGCACTGACGAAAATGTGCTTCTTCTTCTCATCTCGCGAAAGCTTGTCCAACCCGGCCTGATGGAGTTGATCAAGGAAGAACTGCTCCCAGTTTGCCTCCACTCCATCAGCAATTGCTCCCATGAGCCTCAGCTTGGGCAGACTCAACTGCTCGTGAGAGCCAGTTGCACCCATCACTATCTTAGACACCAAGTCCACCAGCGCTCTGTATTCAGGCTTCAGAGTATTCTTGTTCTGACGAGCCCTGAATTCTGATGACCCTGACTTGGTCCATTTCCCAAGAAGCTCTCCCTCTGAGTTCTCCTTGTAGGTTCTTGGGTTGATGCCTGAGAATGGCAGCTTGAAGACTTCCCTCACCGCCTGCCTGAAGTTGATAGTGACCACCTCTGTGTTGTAAAGAGGTTCGCCGTCGCCGTCCTTCTCTCCCGTCGGCTTCAGCGCAGTTACCTTTGTGAAAACTTCCCCTTTCCGTAAGAACATATTCAAGTATGCTTCCACAACTGTTCTTGGGAGCACGGAAATGGGGCGGGTGGTGAAGTATGTTTCCAACCCAGCATCGGAAATCCACTTAAAGACGGGTTTGATTTCCTCAACTGTAAGACAGGTACCTTCCATGGAGATGACTTGCTCCATGTGTACCAGCTTGTTCTCGACAACGTCTACGATCTTGTCGGTTGTCCAGTTGGAATCAAGGAATGCCATCATTTTGAAAAAGAAGAGATTTTTCGAAGTTATCTGTGTTTGAGCAAGAGAAAACTCAGTGTGCAGATTGTGCGTTGTGTTTGCGTAAAAACCTCAAATGGCACTCTTGATTGATAAGACTAAGTCAGTTACTCAAACGTGGGGTTGAGATTGATCCCTGAATTCGAAAGGTTTTAAATTGAAGGGCCAGGATTAATCTCAGCTTCATTTAAGCCCCATGTCAGTCATATTCCGTATAAAACGGACACGTATATGAAAAAGTAACTAGCATTAAATGCTCCGTGCGCGTGGGTTTTAAATATGAAAAGACGCGCTTTTAATGAAAACAGAATGCATTTAATAAAGATTTTCAGGACGAAGGACTCAGGAAGACGCTTGAAATTCACTGGAGTCAGGTTAGAACTCATACCTGTCAGGGAGACATTGTAGCACCCTGATACCTCGCTGAGTCGAGTCTGGCCTGAGTTCCCCCTAGAACCCTACACTGACTGTTCTCCCGGATCTAAGAGTCCTAACTCTATTGACAGTTCCATAAACCTTGCTTCAGCCAAAGGCTTAGTCAAGATGTCAGCTCTTTGCCTGTCAGTGTGAATCTTCTCCATCCTAATGTCTTTCTTCTCCACATGATCTCGAATGAAGTGATGCCTAATATCCACATGCTTGCACCTTGTGTGAAGCACTGGGTTCTGAGTAATTGCTATAGCACTATTGTTGTCACAATAGATTGGAACCTGATTAGCAAATACTTGGTAGTCCCTCAGCTGTTGCCTCAACCATAAAATCTGAGCGCAACAACTACCTGCAGCCATATACTCAGCCTCAGTTGTGGATGTCGCCACTGAATTCTGCTTCTTACTAAACCACGAGATCAACTTCCTCCCCAAAAACTGACATGTCCCTGAGGTTGATTTCCTATCAATCCTACAACCTCCATAATCTGCATCTAAATAACCTGTCAGTTCTAAGTTGTCATCTGAAGGATACCATAGTCCCATATTGACTGTCCTTTTCAAATACTTAAGTATCCTCTTAGCAGCCTCCAAATGACTTCTCTTGGGATCAGACTGATACCTAGCACACACACCAACTGCAAACGTAATGTCAGGCCAACTTGCAGTCAGGTACAACAAAGAACCTATCAGTCCACGATACTCAGTCTGATTTACTGAAGTCCCTTCAGTGTCAGGATCCATCTTCCAATTTGTGTTCATTGGGATCCTGGCTGGATTGCTGTTCTGAACACCAAACTTTTGAATCAAGCCTCTTGTATACTTGGCCTGATTTATGAAGATACCTTGATCAGTCTGCTTGACTTGCAATCCTAAGAAGAAGTTCATCTCTCCCATCATTGACATCTCAAATTTACCAGTCATCAGCTTAGAGAATTTCTCACATAGCTGATGATTTGGTGATCCAAATATTATGTCATCCACATAGATTTGGACCAAGAGAATGTCATCACCTTCAGTGATCCTGAATAATGTCCTATCCACAGTTCCCTTCTTGAACCCATGATCAGTCAGGAATTGAGAGAGGGTGTCATACCAAGCTCTTGGTGCTTGCTTAAGTCCATAGAGTGCTTTATTCAAATGGTATACTCTATCTCCAACCTCAAACCCGGGAGGTTGTTCAACATATACCTCTTCATTGAGTACACCATTCAGGAAGGCACTCTTGACATCCATTTGATACACCTTGAACTTCTTATATGTTGCATATGCAAGGAACAACCTGATAGCTTCCAACCTAGCCACTGGAGCAAAAGACTCATCATAGTCTATTCCTTCAGATTGACAATACCCTTTTGCAACCAGTCTAGCCTTGTTCCTTACCACAACACCATTCTCATCCTTCTTGTTCTTGAAGACCCACTTGGTACCAATCACACCTTGATGCCTAGGTCTATCTACCAGTTCCCAAACCTGATTCCTTGTGAACTGATTCAACTCCTCTTGCATGGCAATGATCCAGTTCGAGTCAGTGAGAGCTTCTTCAATGTTCTGAGGCTCTTGCTCAGAGAGAAAGCAACAGAACAATGCACTCTCACCATGGAACCGTCTGGTCCTGACTCCCTCAGTTGGATCACCAATTATTTGATCAATGGGATGATCCTCTAACCATGTTCTTTTGCCAGGATTTGTTCCTAAAGTACCTGCAATGTTAGTGTCTACAGGCTCATAAAATCCAGGAAATTGAACAGAAGGGGATGATCCTGAGTCTATACCAAAGGGATTAACAAGCTCAATGTTAGGGACATTGATTCCCCCTTGATTAGGTGACTCAGGAACTGTCTCAGCTGCAACAGCATCTTCATAGACGGTGCTTACCTCAGGTTGAGCATGTTCCTCAGTCTGAGGCTCAACAATCCCTGATGTACTGGGCTTAGGAGTGACACCTGATTCATCATCCTGATCGTCATCATCATCCCATCTCGGAATTGGCACAGTCTTGATCTTGGGATCAGGTTGATTCTTCAAGCTCAGCCTTGTCACACTCCTTGTGACCTCCTCAGTGTCAGGATTCAACACCTTTGCCCTAGACTCATTAGCAGATTCATCAAAGACAACATGAGGTGATTCTTCCACAACAAGAGTCCTACAATTATAAACTCTGAAGGCTTTATTAATTTCAGAATATCCTAAGAATATTCCTTCATCAGATTTGCTATCAAAGGCTTTCAATTGGGTCTTCCCATTGTTGAGGATGAAGCACTTACAACCAAATACATGAAAATAGGAAATACGAGGTTTCCTTTTGTTCCATGTCTCATATGGGGTCTGAGCATGTTGTTTGTTCAGCATGGATCTGTTCTGAGTGTAGCATGCAGTGTTGATTGCCTCAGCCCAGAATTTCTTGGGCAATCCTGACTCAGCCAGCATGGTCCTTGCAGCTTCCTTCAGTGTCATGTTCCTCCTTTCAGCGACACCATTCTGTTGTGGGGTTCTAGCTGCAGAAGTCTCATGAGCTATACCAAGTTCATTACAAAAGTCAGAAATATATGAATTTATAAATTCAGTGCCTTTATCAGATCTAATCTTAGTAATGGACTGATTCTTCTCATTGCTGAGTCTTCTGAGCAACTCTGGAAGCTTCACCTGTGTTTCCTTCTTATTCAACAAGAAAATAACCCAAGTATATCTAGAATAATCATCAATAACCACAAGGGTATACTTTCTACCATTCATACTCACAGGTGTTATGGGGCCAAACAAATCCATGTGCAAGAGCTGAAGTATCCTGTCAGTGGAATAAGAAGCTTTCTCTTTGAATGATGCTCTGACCTGCTTCCCTTCCTGACAAGCTTTGCACACGTGATCTTTGCTAAAAACTTCATTAGGTAGACCATCAACAAGTGATTGTCTAGAAATTTTGTTAAGAATCTTGAAGTTCAGGTGGCTTAATCTTTTATGCCATAACCAACTGAGCTCTAAAGAGCTTTTAGCAACAAGACAAGTATTAGGAATAGTGATGCTCCAATCAGCGAGATAAACGTTACCTTTCCTTATACCTGATAGAAGCACTTGTGTTGATTTGTCCTTGACTGAACATGTATTCGATGAGAACTCAACACTGAACCCTTTGTCACAGAATTGACTTACTGACAATAGGTTGTGCTTCAGTCCTTCCACAAAGGACACATTTTCCACTCTGACTGTACCTATAATTAGAACACCAAAACCTTTAGTAACACCTTTTGAGTTATCACCAAAGGTTACCTGTGGACCATCTTTAGCTTGATATTCTTGGAGAAGACTCTTCATTCCAGTCATGTGCCTTGAGCAACCACTGTCTAGGTACCAAACAGCTTTGATTGAGTCTCCTCTCCTCTTGTTGTGATCCACAGCCGCCTGCAAGCAATTCAGGCTTTAGGTACCCAATGGGTGTTGGGTCCTATGGTGTCAGCTGTACCCTTCGGGATCCAGACTTGCTTAACAACCCTGATTGCCTCAGAGTGGTAAATCTGTCTCCCTGAAATATCGACATACACAACTTTCTTCTTCTTTGCCTGAGAGGAAGATGGTGTATGAGTGTTAGACTTAGGCTTCACAGGAGCCTGAGTGGGTGCCTTTTGGGCTGGCTTCCTGTTCTTCCTAGGTCTGGGTGCAGCAGGTCTTGGGCCTTGTTCTTGATAAGAGCCCTGATTTCTATTCCCCCTAGGCAAGTGAGGGAATTGAAAGCAGTTAAAGGCCTCAGGATGCCAAAACCACGGGGGTGTCATCATATTTGGCCTTCCCTGATGGTATTGCCAAGCATGATGGTACCCTGGTTGACCAGTCTGAGGGCTCTTGGCTTGAGTCTTCCTCTGCTTTCGCTGAGGTTTTCCCTGGCCTGAGCTCTCAGGGGCTTCCTTAGATTGCTTTGCCTTTCCCTTGGGTTTTGGCTTAGCTGTCTTAGGAGCAACCCTGACTGTGTCAACGGTTTCCTTGCCCTTATCAGTTTGACGGGCCTGGAGCACAACCTTAGGTGCACTCTGGCCTGTCTGAACAAATACCTTCTCAGTGTTGCTCCCTGAAGCAACATGAGACTGACCTTGTGAGGATTTCTTAGGAGCATATCCAAGCCCCCTTTTCTCATTCCCAAGTATCTGGCTGCTATTTATTTCCTCTATAGCCACTGAGGATTTATTCATTGCTGCAACCTTCTTCTTGAGAGAGTCCTCACTCTTTTTCAGGATTTCATGTCTGGTAAAGAGGTCATCAAACTTACTCTTAAGTACCTTCAGTTCTTCCTTCCTGACCAACTCTTCCTCAGCCAAATCCTTCAGAATCTTCTCTCTTGGGAGACGCTCAGCATTGATTAAATCAATCTCCTGAGTTAGTCTTACAATTTGAGCTGATTCTTTAAGATCAGACTGAGTGAGTTGTTCATTCAGATGCTGAACCTCGGTACTCAATTTCTTGTTCTCCTCTACCAAGAAGACATTAGTATCCTGCAGTCTGGAGAAATCAACCATCAATTGATCAAGGCAGATCTGAAGGTTCATTTCTCTAACTGACTCTGAGCTGAGCTCAGGATTTTGAACAGTGTAAGAAGCACAAACAGAATTTGATGTTACCTCAGGCTCATCCCTAGCCATCAGGCAGACATCATCGTACTCGTCATCTGAGAAGAGTTCAGGTGACCTTTCAGTGGGACCGTCAGAGTCTGTTGCATCCTCAGCAACCATTGCTCTCCGATCAGCAGATCTTAGATCCCTCGTGGCTCTCCTTTCCTCCCTCTCCCTAGCACTCAGCTCCGGGCAGTCGTATTGATAGTGACCAATCTTGTTACAATTGTAACATGCTACCTGCTCACTTACTCTTTCTTTTCTCGGTTCAGGGTTCCTTCTTGAGTCAGGTTCCCTGGTTCTTGGTGAGCTTTCAGCCTTGGTTGGATATCTATCATCGCGAGTACGTCTCTGTTCGTCTCTTCTTTCAGGCTTTGGTTCAGAATATCTCCTTTCATCACCACATTCTCTCCTCTGGTCAGTATTCCTTCGCTCCTCATATCTCCTTGAGCTTTGGTGGGTTCCTTCAGGTTTCCTGTCACGTGAGTCCTGATAAAAATTTTTATAACGACCAAACCTGGAATTGAGCTTGTCAAATCGTCTGGCCATCAGGCTGTACTCCTCAGCGAGTTCTTCCCTGCTCATCTCCATCAGTGACTTTGATGAAGAATTTGATGAGGGCTCAACAGGTTCAGACCTGGCCTTGAACGCCATACTTTTCTCAGGAGTTTTCTCCTTCACTTCCTCTTCTGACTGAACTTTCTTCTTTCTTTTGTTAAGATCGAATTCAAGTGCTTTGAGCTCTGAAAAAAGTAAAGCAGAAGTTATGTTACTCATATCCTGAGTGTTCTTAAGCATAATTACACTGTTGTCCCATCTCTCAGGAAGGGCATTCAGGATCTTTGAAGCAACATCTCTCCTTGGGATATCCTTG
Organism: Ballota nigra; assembly: GCA_947034835.1. Lineage (NCBI taxonomy): Eukaryota > Viridiplantae > Streptophyta > Magnoliopsida > Lamiales > Lamiaceae > Ballota > Ballota nigra. The sequence continues at coordinate 90,497,712 of OX344720.1, read as the reverse complement.
TCCAGCATCACCAACTCATTCATCAACTTGATGAATCTAGACTCCATTTGATCTATGCTCTCGTCAGGCAGCATCTCGAACGCCTCGAATTTCTGAATGGCAATGTTTCTCTTGTTCTCCTTGATCTTTTCAGATCCCTCACACATCCTTGTCAGCTCATCCCAAACCTCCTTTGCCGTCTTTAAGTTCATCAGCCTAGCTGACTCCTCGAAGGGCACCGTATGCAAGATGATGTTTCTGGCGACGTTGTCAAGTCCCACCATCTTAATTTCATCGTTGGTCATGTCTTTCCTTTCTTTAGGAACCTGCACGCCAATCGCAAGATCCTCATATCCCAGTCCTCTGACGTTAGGAATAGTGATCTTGATCGGTCCCTCCCTGAGTACACGCGGCATCTGGTCATGGATGGCATCTAGATATGCTTCTAATCTGAACTTCCAATAGACAAAGTTAGACACAGAGAATTCAGGTAACGAAGCTTCAAGTCTCCTCGAAGTCATGATGATGCAAGTTTTATGAAAAGCAAACTCAGATCTGTTCAGTGACCACCAACAGTTTCTCCTCTGAAACTATTAGTATTCAAAGTCAGTGGTCTTTTGAACCACGGCTCTGATACCACTTGTTGGTCCCGGTACAAGACTGAAGAATACGTGTATGGGGGGGGGGAATACACGTATATCAATTTTTAAACTTAAAACTGACTGAGTCCCCTTTACTCAGAGTGGTAAAGAACTAGGGACTGATAACACACCTACTGACTACACTTGGTGCGGGTCAGTTGGCTAATTATCAGGTCAAGTTCAGTGCGGAAATGTTTGAGCCCTGAAGGTTTAAAGTCTTGTTTAGTTTGCTTTCGGAAAAACTTGTTTCACTCAATTCTGAATAGTGTTTAGTAGGGCAGTGTTCATTTGAAGATCAGCCTGATTGATTCAGGTCTGACAAACTGAATGCAATGAATGATCAAGTAATATGGCAAGTATGCACAATATCAAAGCAGTAAGAACACAAGGAGTTTAACGTGGTTCAGAGTCTCAAGCTCCTACGTCCACGGCCTGACTTAACAGGAAATCCACTCAAGGGATTCTTGTTTTTAACGTGCCAAGGTGCACCAAGATCAACTAACCTCACTGATCTATACAACTCCACTTACTAACACACTAACTGACTTACTCCCAACAAGCCTATCTTACGGTTTTGGTTTTAGTTTGGATTCCAACTAAGTTGAGATTATCCTTACAAGGCAAAGCTATGCTAAGGATTGAATAATCTCTCTAAGCTTAAGATAATGCTATTTAGCTCTTGGAATACAGAATAACTCTCAGTTGCTAAGAAACACTTGGGAAATTTGAATGTTTTCGAGTGCTTCTCTTAAGGGTTGAGTGCTTTGAATGCTTGAGAGTTTTGAGTAATTTCTGGCTTGGAAATTTCCCGTTACCTTGAATGGGTTCAAGGTCTTCTGTATTTATAGATGATTTGAATAACTATCCGTTGGAGAGATAGCCTTCTAGTCATCTATGTAGAGTGGCTTCGAACGGACATATCTTCATGCAGCAGCCGCCCTTTCATGGATTTGGTATTTGCATTAAATGCACATTAAATGCTTGCCCGTTGAATATGCAGTCTGAATTCAATCTTCATGTCAGGTTCCGTACGTGCGTGTCCTTCTCGGATTGGGCCATGTCATCAGGTTGGTGAGAATGTCAGAACTTATTCCTGAGCTTTAGGCTTGTCTTATTAAGTTCATTTTGTCTTGGGCTCACCGGTCTTGTCCTGACGCTGAAATTCCTTTTGCATTGCTTGGCTCTACTCCAAGTCTTCCCATGAACTCAGTGACATCCTGTTCCCTTCAGGACTGAGTTAGTAATGACCTCAGGGTCATACTCTTCATCACTGACACTTACTCAGCCAGCTTAGAGGACTGCCATAAGTTCAGGATGGTGCTCTTCGTCTTCAGGCTCTGAGTCTTGATTGTCTCCAGTGAGTTCTCCTCTCACTGAGTACCTGTGAAGTGTAAAATGACTAAGTACTAATCCTAACCAAGACTAGCCTGACAAAGACATATTTAAGGCAAACATCTTTTCAGGGGCTTTGAGATCTTAATCAAAACTGACCATGTCCCAACACACATCCTTATCAACCCGCTCTTACTTTTGAACTCCACCTTTAGCCTTCAGGAAGTTGGGCTTGGAGCCCTCTTAGCCTTACTCCTTCGTTTCTTCTCGTCTTTCGGGTTAGAAGAAGTAGAAGTACTCACCATGAGCACTGGCTTTTCCTTAGTAGTGGAAAACTCAAAAGTCTTAAGCATGTTATGAGGCTCTGACATCGTCGCTTCCGTCTTCTTTATATTAAATTTACTACGGAACTAGAATATGAATCGGGTAGCGACTTGAGGATATCACATGAGGTGAAATCTTTCCTCCTTTAACTAATCGACATCTGAACAAAAATCTTTCATCACTTCATAAATCTCAAACGAGATTTAGAATCAAAGAGATCCTTCAGACGCTTTAGCATCTCGAAGGGAACCATTTTCTCATGTTGCCTTTGCAATTCGGGAGTCATGCTGAGCAATCATAACATAGAGTCTGGGAAACATCATCTTGATGCTTCTTTTGAGTTACAACGTCATACGCATCAACCTCAAATGAACCAGTCTCGGGGTAAAGGGATTGTCGTGTCCAACACGTACTCAATCTCTTCTTGCCTTAGCACCAAATGCACGTTTCAGTGCCAGTCCAGAAAATTTGGCCCAGCCAATTAGTTCGTTTCCAGAATATTTCTCAATGACAGGTTATTCATTTCAACAATTATAGAGAAATAAATTAAAACGGGAATTAAACACATAATTCCTATGATCAATATTCAGCAATCAAAATAAACATGGCCTTTTAATTTATTTTGTCTCCATTGTTTTTACATACTCAACGACCACATCGGAAGAGTACGAATTTATATATAATATAAATTGTAATGGACTAGGATCCACATTCCTACTATTACAATGACTGCTAGGGCTTAACATTGCAACAGCAAAACTGGTAGGTCTCTAAACCAATTGCCTCACGCAATTCCTAGTTGATTGAACCTAGTTCAATCGGATGTCACCTAATTCTCGTTTCCCTGCTAAGGCTGGTGAAACAGAATTAAGTTGGTTTACAACCATTAAGCGGCGACAAACGCGTCCCTATAAAAGTCCCATTAGATGTAGATCCGAGCAAAAGACTAGGGCCTTAAATACTCATTGGAACGAAATCTCCAGTTTACTTTTAATTTTAATGGAAGACATCTTTCAATCCAATGAAAAGTCATATTTTAGTGAGGAATATTTTAAAGGCGGGGTATTAGTTGCTTAATCGAGATCCAATCATGATGACTACGTCACATTTGAGCAATTATTGGGCGCCGCCTATCCAAACATGACATGTGCGGATAAACATATATAGGGCGCCGTCTACCCAAACATTTAATACGGTCCGACAAATATTGAGTGTCGCATACCCAAATAATTTAATGCGGGCTATATAACTAACAATGTAAATATCAATTCACATAAGCAGTTATACAAGTGGGGAGCAACTAATCAAGTTTTCATGTTTGATTTCAAAAAATAAATTTGCATAAATAAAGCTTATATTAAATATTTAGCACATAAAACAAATAAACATGCAAAATATTTAATAACACGTAAATCAAATAGATGTACTTAACAATTAATTATCCTTAGGTAAAATATTGCTAAAATTAGAAATACCAACAAGCTCCAAGCTTTCGGTCAATTTCTAAAGGCATTTTCAAAATTATTTTGCCCAAAATTATTAATTAAAAATATACAAATTTGGTCCAACCAAATAGTCCCTAGTATTAATTTTCAAAAATTTATAATTTTGGTCCAACCAAACATACCCTTAGATTCGCTTTAGAATTTCCAAAATTCATCCAAACAAACAGGGCTTTATTTTAGCTTCTAGAATTTTCAAAATTTTATTCGAAATAAATATTACCTAGGCTAATTAGGCCAAGCCAAACATAGCCTTAATTTATCAAATTTTAAAGAAATTATTCTAGGGACTTATTTGAAATTAATTACGTTGTTGCACATAAGGGCCTGGGGAGAATCAAATTCTCAACCCAAGCCCCTCCACCATTGTCGAGTGACTGGGGCAGACTAGAGCAGAGATATGTTTGCTTCTACCCCTGTCAACGCCCCCACCACCCGACGAACGAAGTTAGCATGCCCCAAGCCCCGAGTGTTGGAGTTATACGTGAAATTATGTTTTTACTTTGTATAACTCGTGCATCAAACACTCGTTTTATGAGAATAATTCTTTTATCACATTTGCTTTAGTTATGATTGAATGTTGAATTTCTATTGCAAATCGTTCAATATATAGTACATGTTACATTGTAGTTAATGTGGTGATACCCGATCACGGAAGACAACATTAACAGTTTACTTGTAACTAAACGTACATTTTCACGACCTAGGTGGAATTGAACAATCCGCCGTGAAAGGTCGATGTGTAAGGCTCAGATTGGTTTGTCTTGACTAAGAGATTGCACTAGCACATTTAGTATGTGTTGAAGAGGTCCTACAGCGAGGATAAATTCTTCTGTTCTGAAAGGTGAAGAATTAGACCTCAGTGGTTGTTGATTTCTTAATCTCCGTCACTTAAATAGGACCGTGTGTGCTTAATGGTTACTGCTTTGATTTATATTGGGTGAGAATCATTGCGACTTCGAACTTTGTGTCTTGGGCAGTAATATTAATCATACGACGGTTGCTAAGATTTAATACGGAGAAACGCGTGCGAGTACGACTCGTGTGATTATTCCCCTTGGTGGGCTCAGAAGTTTTATTGTACCAAATCTTGCAAGTGAAGAATTAGTTTCTTCGGTACGAATAATAATGTTGAGCTGTCTTTACTCCAAGGTGAAATATATTAATTAATTTAGAGCTATTCAGAAGCTTGATTAATTAATGAACTTGATAATCTTAAACGCGGAAAATAATAACCGGGAGCCCATATTATCGTAATATGGATTAAGATGGATAGTGCAATATTAATTTATTAGTGGTAATAATTAATATTAATGGGCTGAATTATATTGGGGCTCAATATTGAAATTCAGAAGTCCATTAGGAGGTCCAATCTTAATTCTCCTTAAAGGCCCCTCAAGTAGCCCATTAAGTAGTCCAATAATGATAAGGTGATTAAAATAAAAAGAAAATAATATTGCTGATTTTTTCCTTTAAATTTTCGAAAATTGGTTTGTTGGAGTAAGAAAAGATTTTGTTGATTTTCTTGAAAAGATATTATGGAAGATAAGTATCCTTGGAATACAAGATTATCTCATATATTCAAGAAGATTCAAATCTTTGATTTTATTTCATTATTTTCGAAAATTGCTTATTTATAAAGTAAGTGAGATTTTTGTGGAATATTTTATTGTGGAGAAAAGAATATATGAGATATATTCAAGATTTCTTAGAGTCTAAGAAAAGATTTTTTCCAAGGCCCAATATTCCTTAAAAAAATCGGTCACTATGCTTATAAATAGGGGATGATTATTTCATCCCCAAGTACGTAATTCCATGTGTTGGAAAAATCAAGAAGCATAAATATTTTTCTTTTTCCTTAGTTTATTAAATTACTTGAAAGCATCTCCCACCGGTGATCAAGTGAGGTGAAAAGGGAAATACTTGAGAAGGCTTTGGGTTGATAGAGCGAGATCGTAATTGTCCCGTATATCCAAAGGCTAATTCTACAAGAGGTACGTTTATCGCATATTTACTTGTTTATTCCGCCATAGTTGATATGTGAATTAATTCAACATGCATGATGAAAGTTAGTTGTTGGAATTATTATTTGAATTAATTAGGATTAATTCATGCTAGTAATAATTGTATTTAAATTCGTATTTAAATTTCATCCCAAATAGATTCCGGGCACCCCTATTTTCCCAACACCGAGTGACACCCCGACGGAGTGTCCCTGCTTCGCGGCGGCTCAAAATCACCAGTCCAGAGGGTCGACGACGCCGCCCATCACCGCCGCAGCTGTGGACCGCCACCTCTTAGGGGAATTTACAACAGACCGCGAGCAAGCCTTCGCCGTTAAAACCGTGCCAACGGAGGATCTATGTAACCGGAGAATCGTGCTCACCGATCGACCCTTCGATTCCAGTAGCGGCGCTGCTAGGGATCCCTCCATCGTCGGAACACGATTGGTCAGGCTCGCCCATACCTTGGATTTGAGTTCGCGATCCGAATCTATTTCAGGATTTCAGCAAGGTCTACCGTGGGAGGCTTCGTGCAAGTCTCACTTGCCCAGCAAGTTTCTTAACTTCGCATCCATGGTGGAAAGAGTAGTGGTCACGAATTTCCAGATTTAGTGATTTTAATTCAAAACAGAATCACTAAACTTTCCTTTTCCTTCTTCTTTTAAAAATAATTTCAACCATCTTTATTTATAAAATCTAATTTTATTAATCAAACTTTTGTATACCACTACCAGTGATATTTTGGTTTCCAAAACCAAATTAAAGAAAACAAATTGTTTTGAAGAACATGGAAATCGCAAGCAAATAAAATTTAAAAATATGCACATATATTACCCACGGATAATACACAAGTATATACAACCGATAAAAGAGTCTGATGCTCTGATACCACAGTTGGGTTTTAGAGGCACGAACACCATGTTCGGCGCAGCGGAAGAACACGATTCACCAACATAAAATATATAGGATAAATAACAATATATAAATCCTTACAGCGATTTGTACACGGGATCCTCAACTATGGTATCCACGTAATGACTTTCTACCAACCCGCATCGATATGCCAGCGTTGAATCTCGAGACGAATTTGCTAGAAAAATTCTGACTGGAAATTTTATAGAAAAATTATATTTCTTGTGTGTTTTCGAAATTCCCATATGACACATATTTATAGGGATTAACTTGGCTTAATTCTTAAGCAAGATATCGGACCTAGCCCGTAATATAATCTCTACGGATTATATTTCCCTAGATATGTTCCTACGAATAATATATTTACCATATTTATTATTCTTGTATAATAATATTACAGATATTATTATTGGGATTTTATATTTAATTAAATATAATTTAATTAAATAATAATAATTAATTCCAAATATAATTATTATTATATTCTCCATAAATTAAATATTATATCCAATACAATATTTAATCAACCAACTATAATTGGTAAATTTCCATTACTTGTTGTGTGACCCATAGACCCTCGTATATCGAGCGATTAGTCAAACTAACGGTCTTAATTGAACACTAGACAATAAATCAGACATTCTCAATATACGAGGTACGTTGTGAGGAAATCTGCAACTACCTGTAATATTGTAGGCTATTGTGATATCTTTCTTCCATTCGCGAATACTCGATTAAGTCTTGAACATGATGAAGTGTCTATTCAAATAACTTAATCATATTATCTTCAATCACTAATTGATCAAATATATCACACTTAGCCACAAAGTCTAAGTTGATGTATGTCGGTCGACGACTTAGATCCAATTATGATGAGAAGACGAGTATTCTCTCTAAATCCACATTGAGGAATGAATCATATTCTTGGCTCAACTACCACGCACATGCATTTCGTGATGAACCCAATCCATCTTATATCTACCCGTGGAAGGGTGCAAGTGTCGGTCATGGTCAAAGTTCATCACTCCACACATGTCGTGCGTATTGACCTCAAGTCAGAGGAGTATCACATCGCTCCCACTAACCGAGACACCCGTAGACACATTATGTGGAATTACATCAAACGGTTTCTCGGATGGGTATACCAATACCCTCTAAGGTATATGTGCATCCATCATGAGATACCCGGTATCTCGTAGTAAGTGAGATCTTACTACATTCTCTAAGAGTATGATGCAGATCACACTTCAATCTCAATTGCATCATCAATATCTCATTCTTGATGATCCTTTATCGGGGCTATTTGAGAATCATACTTAAGTCATCTGAGTTTTCACTCACTCAATGACAGTAGTGATTCATGGGAACACAAATAAGAATATATGCAAAAAAGCAAACATCATATTCAGATAAGTGTAATGCCATACATTTAATATTAAACCAAATCTGAATATTATCTTAGTATTATGTCCTTTCGATGGATTGTCTCTAGGACACTAACACTAACAATAATTAATATCAAGAGGGTCGCAATAATTAACCAAATTTAAGAGGGTCGCACAAGGCTCGCATATGGGTCGCACAAGAGTCACAATAATGAACCAAAATTAAAGCATCAAAGAGGGTCGCACAAGGGTCGCAACAATTAACTATTCCAAGACGTTTTGAACATTAACAAAAAAGATAATCAGATTCTTACTTTGAAAATCCCTGGCGTGGAGGGTTGCGCACGGCCATGAAATGTGGAGGTTTGTGCACGTCCTCGCCCAGTCGTCGTCCACACACAACGTGGAGGGTTGCGCACGGCTGCGAAATGTGGAAAGTTGTGCACGGCTGTGTCCAGTCGTCGTGGGAAGGGAGGACGCCAGTAACAGAGAAAGAGGAAAGAGTGTATTTCTGAGAGGGAGCAATGTAGCGTATGAGAGGGAGAGAGAGACGATATATTTCTGGTTTTCTGAGAGAGGGGGGTACGTGAGTTGTGTTTTCAATTATAAGGGCATTTAGGTCCAAAATATATGTTGAGGGGCATACTTAGAAAAAAAAAATAGTGGGTGACAATTTTTAAAATGGAAACCACAAAGTGGCATTATCACATATTTCCCCAACATTTTCAACCCAGCTTACAACCTCTTGTTCAACCTTACACGTTATCACTAGCTTTTTAGACATTTATATGCACGTGTTTAACTTTATAAGTCTGCTCCATATTGTCACTTAATGTGCTCAGTTCAAAAATGAATGTTGGTATTTTTCCAGTTCTATAACCGAGATTGTGTTGTTTGACGGGTGATATTGCTATATTTTAAATTTACATCGGCTTGAATAATTCACCTACGGTAATGAGACGCATTTAAGTACAATTTTAACTCAGTCACAATAGAAGTAAAGACAATGACCAAGTTAAATATTGAACCTAAGGGAGGATTAGTGCGCGAGCAAGGCCCTAAAACTATATGTCGGCATGTCAATAGAATTGTAGTTTCGGTTTTAGTATTTTTTAAACTGATTAACAAAACAAGCAATGTAAGCAACAAAAATTAACTAAAACAAGTAATAAAAGCAATTAAACTAACTTCGGTTGGTGAAGTGCAAGGGTTGAGGTTATGCTTCGGGTATGCGATTGCCAAAGTCAATTCAATTTATGACCATCTTACGTTTAGTTGGATTCTTAGACTAGATTGATCTTAAGACCTCACAGGATAGACAAACTCTTGTTATAAATACTCAATGACTGACGTGGAGTGTTCGATTACAACCTAGCCTCTCACGGTGGTCTTAACGTCTAGCAATAACACTTGATCTCTTACATCCCTCGATTAAACACCCGACTAGATCCACTCAACCCCCGTTTCTTGCTAATCTAGCAAAAATATACAACTGCTAGATGTAATCACTCAAAGCTCAGATGTAATCACTCAAAGCTCAATAAATCCACAATCAAGGAGTCTAATAATCCAATTCAATATAATCAAGCATAAATCAAACTAAAAATTCAATTCTCTCATAACCTTAAACACCCAAAGCATAAGAAAATTAATTCATGATGCTACAGGCAAAACTCATGTCTAAAATGATCACACAAACCACAAACATCATGAAAAGGTAAAGAAAATGCAATAGAAATGGAAAGAAGTCACCTCTATAGAGGAATTTAATTACAACTCTTGAAATACATCCTTGCTTGAAAAGAAGAGAATTATTTAAGCTATAGTTAATCTAATGTATGGTGGAAACTAAAGGAAATGACAATGATTATTTTTTAGGAAAATGATGAACAATGAAGGAAAGATTATCTAAGGGCTTATGGTTATTAAAAGTTGCTTTAAAACTGAGAAGTAGGGGTATTATATGGGGGCATAAGTTTAAGATCTCGAATTTGCACTTAAGTCCTTCAAAACTTCAGAAATTTCTACATTTTTGCGCCGAGAAGGGTCAACTCTGGTTAACTCCCTTTAACTCAGCCGAGTTGAACCTATTTTACTCGTGTACATTCTGTTGTGGCCTCCAACTCGGTTTGGGCAAATCAACTTGACCGAGTTGAAGGCCTTCAAACAGTTTCAGTCAGGGTGCAGGTTAAATTCGGTTTGGGTTTATCCAACTCGACCAAGTTGGACCCTTACAAATTGGATTGAGCATGTCAAAGTCATCTCGTTTTTGCAATGTTTCCACCTCCTTGACACAATTTATGACCTTTTTACCCGATTCCTCCACTTTTGAACTCTTGGCTTGATTTTTCAACTTTTCCACTCTTTTTTTTATCCTTAAGGCATGTGAGCTCGATCCCAACTTAATTGGACTTATATTTCTCTCGAAATAATCTATTTTCTCCTCTCGGAATTGATGATGGATAGTTTCAAAGTTCTCCTTGCTCAATTCTTCTTTGGTTTTGCCATTTTCACCTCTTTTTTTCCCCACAAATTGAACATTTCTAACACAAAGAGGTTAGAAAGACAGTTGAATGACAACTAGCATCGAAAACGCATAAAAAAAACACCTACAAATATGTAGAAAGAAGCACAAATTTATTCAAGTATGACACTAACAAATGGTATGCTTCGCGACTTCACTGTATATCACTACCTATATAATGTGCTCTATATGTATACATTGATTTGTTTATCGTGTAAATTTAATATAATTTTTTAAATAAAATAAACATATTTAAATAATATTTGTGTAAAAACTAACAATGTAATAATTCTAATATGTATATTTTAAAGTTTTATTTTTCAAATACATTAAATTTATAAAGTATTTGTAGTTAATTTACTGTACATCTAAAAAATATATATAATATAGTATATATATATATATATATATATATATATATATATATATATTTAAATTATGCTATAATAAAAATTTGAATTAATCACAATATTCAATATTATAATTTTAAAAATCACATATTTCAAATATATAAATCTTATATCTACTATTTGGGAATCAACCCCACCTCTCCCAATTTTTTTTTTTTTAAATACTAGCTCAAATGTTATGCAAGAGATTTATTTATGGTTTTAATTTTAATTGTCCTTTAAATCCAAAGTGTCAATTATTCAATTTTTTATTATTAATATATGAAATTAGTTTAAAAATTAAGAATTAAGTTAACCATTTGCCATAGATATAAACAATTAATGTTTATATCGTGATATTAAAAATAATTAATGTTAAAGGGTTAACAAATGAACCATTTTTATTTAATGATCAATTTATAAATATTTATATTTGATATTTTTGTATATAAAATATGTAATAAAATTAAATTATGACTAAAATTTAATATAATTAATTAAATTAAATTTTAAAATGCTTAATTTTAAATATGTTTTCAACCTGGGTAATATGAGGGGTTTTGCTATAGTATAATATAAATCTAATCACATTATGTTTAAGATTATATATAATTTACGTAAGTTATTTAAAAGTATATAATATCAAATTTTTACATGGAGAAATCTTTTGAGATAATATATTGAATTGAAGGGATTTATTAGGTCGGTCAATCTTTCCATATTGATTCTTTTCTTCATCAATTTTCTTTTTAATTTAAAAACTCTTTAATTTATTGACACATCATTATAACACTTAATTAATTATTGTTATCATCAATTACTGTTAACACTCATTAATTTTTTATTTATTTAAAAACTCATTAATTTATTGATACATCGTCAAAATGGATGAAAACATGACATCAAAGCTAATCAAATTCTCTATTAGTATATTAGAGAATATCAGATGTATATGCACTTTCTATTTTCTACTTGTAATACACCATATTAGAACATTAAATGTGCTTATGTACATCGATATGATATGAGTCACTTGAACACATGTTTCTTGTATATTTACTAGTTCCATAAGAAAGGGGAACTTGTATTAGTGCTGAATCTACCGATCCCAACGTTGGTTATTGCCTATATAATATAAATTTTGCTGAAAAAGTGAACTCAGAGATCTAGTTCTTGTATTCTTCATGTGTGCATAGAAAGAAGTAATTATTCGTAACTAATCTATATATGCCAAAAGGATGGAGTGAAAATGGTTCATACATAAACCATTGAAGAGTATTAGTTATTTTCACTAAAGAGTATTAATTGTTTTCCGTGAAGGGTATTAGTTGTTTACATTGAAGTGTATTAGTTATTTACTGAAAACAAACTAAGACTCTTAAGTGAAAGTAATTAATATTGTTCAGTATAAATAACTAATATTCTTTAGTGAGTGATTTATATATGAATCAATTTCACTCTATACATAATATTGTCATCAAGAACACCTTATTATGCTTAGAAATTGTTTGTCAACAAGAACACCTTATTGTTGCTCCTCGCCTACCCCTTTGTCTTTGTGTACGAAGGAGTTGGCAAAGAACACCTTTGTGATCATGTTTATGTTGTTTGTGATTCCGCTGTCCCTAATATCCGATCCTGTAGTAAAATGAAACACAAGATGATAAGAAAGTAATACACATTTTGAATAACATAAGTTATTTCTTGATCATGCAAATGATTTATGTCGGGAAATGATCCGGGCCACGAGTTAATTTTCCATGGCGTCGCTAATCAGCATCGCTTTATTGATAATTTTGGTGAAAAGTTAACATATGACAGTGTATTAATAATTCATTTGGTTAAATTTATTTTAAACAGCTCAATCTAAAAAAATAGAATCCATACCTGGAGTGGAGTCCAAAGTTGGTAGCATTGCAACGATGAATTCCTTCTTCAATCGATCTGATTCTAATGACCGGAACTCCCATGCGATTCTCATGCCCAACTGAGTTTGCCCTCCCTCTTCTATTCTTGACAAAATGTTGCTCCCTTTTGCTTAGCATCAAGGACTAGTAATTTAACTATACACTCAATATTCAATAAATCGGCTTTGAAATAAGTAAGTGCAAGTAAATGATATTGAATTTGGCTCTTTAACAAATTCAATATACATCACTAATTTATGCTCTCTTCTTCCCATTAAACTTCCTTACCATTTCCGTTTATCCTAAATTATAGGTCAGTTTCTCTATTATAAACATTTAATTATTTTTCGATGGATCAAAGTGAGATATTAAACAAATGCATAATATCAATTACTCCCATGTCCCACTTTTACTATCATATATATAGAACTTGCACATTTTTTAAGAGAATATGGAGTATGTGTGTGTGGAATTGAATAAAATAATGATAACTATATTCTTTAATAACTTCGGTAAAAGACAATTATTTTCTTTTTTTGAGTGTGAAAGTAATTGTGAAACATCCACGTAAACAAGTGTGAAAGTAATCACGGGACAAAAAAAAAAGTAACATTTCATTTTTTTGGTTATCTTGTAAAGGGATAAATTAGAAAGAATGTAAAAGAGTTGCAATTCCAATCCCATTTAACGTCTTCTTAGTATGTGCGACGGAGTAAGCATAAACTATACTCGTGGCTTTGCTTTATTTACAAGGGAATAATTTTAAATATAAATACATGAAAATCAATCAATAATGAGTATTTCAGAATCTTAGAATTGGAAGTAAGGATGTTACAAGAACTTACATGGGCTAGTAAAGAACAACTCATTCCTATAACTTCAAAAAACTAGTGTAATGTGGTTTACTCTTCCTTAAGTTACAGTACACTACACCTTTTTGATTGCTGAGAAGGAAAATTTTGGAGAGCTCTTCTTAGCAGTACCAATCACCCTTTATAGTGCATTTTCCAGTGGTTCTCAACAAACAATCCAAGCACGTAGGGTAGGGGAGTCGATAATTTAGTAGTCGTGTAGCCCTAATTTGTTGAGCTTAAAAGAGCAATTGCTGGTGCATTTTCATCAAGCAATCTTCCATATGTTTCCTGTAATTATGACAAAATTTATTCAATTTTTTGATAGATATGAGTTTCTGCAGCAATAAGACGCAAAAAACACATACGGAATTAGATAAAGAAGCATTGCACATTTTGTCCATTATCTGGATTCTGGAGTGTAGACAGATTTTTCACCTTTTCATCGAATGCATCAGACTATGGCATAAATAAATGGAAAACCTACATCTATCTCCCTTGAACTGTGACCTTTTATAGTGTTCCTAATGGCACCAGGAAGGATTAACATCGTTCCTCCCTGATTTTATGTTTACCAGTTTCGGGCAATGGTGGTATATTCCCTTTTATTCCTAAATGACTCCTCAATTAATTTAATGATGCAAGACATTGTTGGGTATTTGAATTTTTGGTCTCAATAAATCTAATATAAGGACATGGAATTCTATTCTTGCTTTAGAAAGGCTAATTTCTTATAAACTTAATTTCTCTGCTTTTCTTTATGTAATGGAGGAGGTAATATAGATTCCAAATATTTCACATGCTTCATAAGTATACCTCTTCAGAACTAGCACTTGAAAGGAAAAATGGTTCCTTTTCTTTAATCCCACCATTTTCTGCAACAATTCTTTCCAAATCCTGCCAAAACAAAAGAAAAAATTAGACCAATACTTTTTTCAGCAATTAGAATAATAAGGTTGAATTTCACTGTTGCAATGTACATACTTTTCCTGTCAAAATTTCATATTCGAGTAGTTCCTCCACAATTTTCTCCAGGACTATGTAATTTTTCTGAAGCAGTGTTTTCGCCTTATCGTATGCCAAGTTGTAAAGCTGCAGATATTCAATTAAGTGGGTTCAAGATAGTAGCTAGACTTATGGATGCAGTTAGCAGTTTTACAGCAGGTCCATCGAAAATAAGACAAACTGACTAAAATAGGATAGGACACTACAGTGAGTATTCTTTTCTGTCGAGAAACTTTTTGCTTTTCTTTAATTAGAGAAAAGGATAGTATGAAGAGATGAGAAATCCTCAATGTTTAAGTACAAAGAAACTACATAAAAAGAAAACAAACCAGTCGCTTAAAACCATGAGAAATTAAGACACTTATTTTGGTGGAAGAAGGTTTAAACTGCACAAAAATAAAAGAATTTGGGAGGATATAATAGATTATGCTCTTATAAAATAATGCAAGCAGCATACCTGTTCAACTTTAGCAGCCATCTCATGTTCAAAGTTGTCACCCATACTCATAGCTGTCACCTGTGCCAATAATGAGAGTTAATATGATTACCGAGAGAGTTGTTTCTTATAAAAAAATACGATTACTGAGAGAGCAAGAGAGATGCTTCCACATGAAATTAATCATATGCATAAGGAATTGATTTTGATAAGTTTAAAGCACCCTAAAAGTTAATAATCTAGTGATTGGATATTTATACCATTTGCGTGTGAGTTTCTACCTAGACCACATATCCCAAATCATTTATAGGGAATACCCATATTCTAAAGCATGCAGTTGCAACCAAAGACTGACTATACTTTTTGCGTGTAATGGTTTCTGCAATAGAAAAGAAAGCTGGAAAGCTAGCAACCAAAATAAGGTTTTTTATTTTATTTTACTGAATTACTGCTTTCCTAACAATCGTAAGTATCAAAGCAACAAAGGAATATCTCTTTTCTTTCTATGAATTCATAGCCTCGTAAGTCGTAAGTATCAGATAATATAACATAAAGCAAAGCAAGTATCAGGGTAGGCAATATCAATATATTTATAAATTAATACCGCATTTCCGTGGTGATAAATTGTTGGGCTGTCATCAGGACCCCATCCATACTGAATAACCATCCTAGTAGCTATCTGCACAAAGGTCGATTGAAGTCAAACGGTGATGCAATTATTGCATAGGATAACAGAGAAAATGCAGATACAACCTCCTGTGCGTCCTTCAGTTCTGAAGAAGAAAGAATATTTTCTTCCCCAAATGGAAGTAGCAGCTGTGAGGCAACATAAGGCCCAAAACAGAATACAAGCTTCTTTTCAAGATATGCCCTCGTCTCAACATTCCCATTCCTGGAATCTTCATTCGTAGCTTTGGTTATCTTGGTGCATCCAATTCCCTGCAACAGAAGAGCCAAAATTTCCATAATAATTGTTGCGTAGCATTTTGGATGATACCATTACCACCACCCCCGCCCAACCGCCCAAATGATGGACATTGTATGAGTAAATTGCAAAATTTGTCCCTATTTATTGGGTGTTGACAGATATTAACTAACCCAACTTCAAAACACACCACCCTTCTAAAAAAAGTTGAAACACTGTTTTTCAACTACAGTTACTCGGAGTGCATACAGAGGTGATATTACATCTTGGTTTATATCTCATAATGGTAAGAAAATTACATAGGATAGACGACCAGAAGTGTATCAGTTAGAAGATGAAAAGAGAAAGCATACCTCCCAAGAAGAAGATTCAAGCCATAGATTATCAACAACATCAAAGTTTGGTAACACAAGAGCCATGAGACCACGACCAGCAGCCCATACTGCATGGGGGAATTTTGTTTCCCTAGTCCACTACAAGAAATCAAACTAAAAGTTAATTCCATAGTCTATGCCATACCAAAAACTTAAAAAGTAAATGAAAAAAAGCTAGTATTACCATGCAAGAATCATTTTAAACGAAAAAAAGAAGCCTTGTCTTTTATGTTTTAAATTTAAGGGTTAATTTCATATAAATTCACCACCTTTATGCTTAGTATCAATTTAATCACAAACTTTTAGATTTTTGTATAAAAACCCAACCTTTGACACTGTTGCAATTTAATACACGTTTTTTTCTTCCGGCCGGCAACCGATGACGTGGCTTGCCGGAGCGTGTGTCATCTTGCTATGTAAGATTACTCATGTTTACTTTATTTATTTTTTTATATCCACATCACAAGTAACACTTACAATTTAAATAACACCTTTCTACTTAAAATTAAAATAGCAACCAAATAAATTAAACAACAACCAATATAATTTATATGTAATAAATCTTTTTACGTTCTTAGTTTTTTAGATTTATTTGGTTGCTATTTAAATTTTAAGTAGAAAGATGTTATTTAAATGATAAGTGTTACTTATGATGTGGATTTATTATATAAATAAATAAACATGTGTAATCCTACATGGTAAGATGACACGCGCTCCGGCGAGCCACGTCATCGGTTGCCGGCCGGAAGAAAAAAATGTGTATTAAATTGCAACATTGTCAAAGGTTGGATCTTTTTACAAAAATATAAAAGTTCGTGTTAAATTGATACTAAGCATAAAGGTCGTGAATTTATATGAAATTAACCATAAATTTAATAAAGGCAAGAGTGGTAATTTTGTTAAACTCCAAGAAAGTCAATTCTTGCATGGAAAACATATATCCTTTACACACTTGAAAAAGAACCTTTGGCATGCTTACAATTCTAAACATAACCAGCCCCAAAAATTCTCCGTCACTTGTCCTTGACACCCGTTTTCCTCACTAAAATTTCAATGAATTTGCAGAAGGAAGTGATTCTAGCACCTATAAATCTCCTTAATGGCCTTGACCCTACCTCTTTCCACAATCATAATCCATGGTTGAATTGTTAGAAATTTTAAGGTGATAATTGTTGCTCATCCTTACCTCTTATAAAATTAATAAATGGAAACAAAATGGACTTCCAACAACCCAAAACCTAAACATTCACATAACTTACTCCTAGAAAGAACTCAAACCTAGGTAGACACTTTGCTCATCCCCGATTCGCAAATGCATGACAAAAATATAACATTCTCCATAATGCAAATGATTGATTTTTGGGGGGACAAAGCCCTGTGGTAAATGATTTATAATATGTACTACGTGATTAATGCTTCCAACTAGCACAACCTTTTCAACAGCCAATGGGATAACTCAAGGACTGCTAGCTAAAAGCAGCATGTCTTCTGACTGACAAATCTCAATTGATTCACTCTATTTTAGATAATTTAGAGTTCAGAATCTTCAGATTTCTTGTTTTTCAGTTTTCTACTAGGAACATGACAATATGCTTGATATATTGAGCAATGAACCCAAAGAAGTCAATTGTAACTTATCTATACGTATTTCAAAATAAAATGTTCTATCTGTAATCTCCAGCTTCACACGGACCACCAGCATTTAATTGTGCCACATGACCCCAATTTAAATGCTTCCACCTATGTTGTGTAGTGGGAAAGATAATGTAGAGTAATTGCTTTATATTGAACTACTAAATTTGTGGACATTTTGCACTTGCCGGATCAGACAAATGGAAATACTTTTGAAAACAGACAATGAGATATTATATGGTGTGATTAGATTCATATATCAAACTATCTTCTTGCAAATGTATGAGCCCTTCAGCCAAAAATTTAAGTCAGGTAACTTACATCAATAGGTGGACTCAGCATTTCAATTCCGTTGCTTATCTGACCATAGGGTTCCATCAGGTCAACAACATCCTGTAAATCCTCTTTTGTCAATGTCAGACCAAGATGATTCACCAGCATTTTGCTTATTCTCTTCGAAGTTTTGGTTTTCCTCAGCCATTTAGGGAAAAGGGGACTGAAAGTCTGCATTATGGGAACACAGATTCAATAAATGCATAGGATCTGATCTGCCTTTTATGCCTACGTTAAGAGATAGTGGAGGTCCCATCCCAAAAATCACGATTATTATTGAAAACGCCCATGCAACTGCCCAAAAGAAACTTTTATTCTAAAAAAAAGGCAATAAAGATTTTTCCATCATGTCAAGCAACCGCAACGATGAAAAATGTGATTGGAAAAATACTGTTCGTTTAAAAACAGTATATCAAAGAATAGAGAGAATTAACCTTCAAAACTTTGGCAGTTATGCTACTGATTATGGGTGTTTTATTAAGCAAACAGAATGGATTACTAAATTGACTTTACTACAATACCTTGATTGGTCATATAAACATGTGAAATATATGGTGGTGGGACATAATTGGCCTTATTAGCCATTGATGCAGCAAGAATCATGATGAGGTAGTGGAACATTGTTTTTACACTACCATTGTAAAGTCAACAGACCGATGTAAACACTATCATAAAATATCTATCTATTATTTTTCAAACGAGCAATCATAAAAAAAGAGCAGCAGCTATCATTATACCAACAACAACAATAAGGAGTAGAAGAGTGTGAACTTTGAGAATCCTATAGGGTGAAAGAGCCAGAAATTATGACCATATACATATTTTAATATAATATCATGGGCCCAGTTATGATGTATTTGCAAACTCATGGACACTAGCCACCAAATTTTAGAATTATAACATCAGTATGAAGGCAGTATTTCTTACAGCAAACCAACTGCAGTAGCTCATAAGTTCATCTGTATCAACAAACTTTCTTCTGAAGGCACTTCCTTCCAAAGACATGGGGACAAGTTTTAATTCTACAGGACGAAGAAGAGCCGTCTTTTCAGCAACCTGTAGTTTTAGATCAAACAAGGTGATCGCATCAACTTAGCCAAACAATTAGGTGTTAAAACTGTTAACATTAGTGACAATATGTTAACCAAACTTGAATACTTCCCCGTACAGTCCAAAAACACTGTTTTTTTTTTTTTTTTTTGTTGTGTGTGGGGGGGGGGAACGAATGTATGCAGGATAGGAAAACAAGCAAAAGTACACTGGAAAGGACCAAGTTTATTTCTTACTCAGCTAATAAAGGAACAACAACTATCCCAAATCAAACATGTGGATGTTTTTAAGTTTTTCGAGTATGAACACTTGTTCATTAATACCAATCACCCACTAATGCATGAAACAAGTAGCAAGCCAAAAAAAACTGCCAAAAACAATAGTGGACCAGCACAGCCCACACAAATCAATGAGTTATATCACCAATGGTTGAGCATGAGAGCAAATCCTAGCTTGTATGGTTTCCAAATCCAAATTTTTGATTTCAAATTCAAATCCATGTTTGGAAAAACCTGATTTTGGTAGATGAATGCAAATCCTATAATACCAGTCTACCCTATAATAATTAATACCTATAATATACTCCCTCTGTCCACTAAAAGTATGCACAATTGCTTTTGACAGATTTTAAGAAAACATAGATAAAGTAAGAGTATTTTTTGGGGTATTGTGTGGTCCATTTATGAATTAAATGATTGTTTGTGAGTGTAAAGTCAACGACAATGTGAAATAATTAAGTGACGGTTTGATGATGAAGAAAAAGAGATTGTTGTAAAAAACAGACGGTGCATACTTTTAGTGGACGATGGAGTACATATTTGGTATGTAGATTGTGATTTATTCTTTCTTTGTTCTAGATTGTAGCCCTGGGTCTTTCTCTATACTACCTCAATAATTCGAACTCCTCTACAACTACAATCTCTTTTACATTACTTTTTTCAAGCCCAAATTCCAATACATTATCAATCATCTAGCACCGACTTTTATTTCTTTTCTTGATAGGAAACAGAATTTTATTATTACTTTCACAACCCAACACCCTCTCCTCCTTTTTCAACCACTCAATCATTATTACACTAATTTTTACAATATAATAATATCACTATCAAGGATATGTAGCAATATGACAAAAACAACAGTGAATAGTGGATAAATTTCGAAGCATATAAATGAAAACCAAAAGGGCCATTTGTTGCAAGTAATTCTAAGTACCTTTCTCCAATCAACAAAGTCAATGAGATCCTCATCCATTGTTTCTCTTGCTGCATTATGTAGGATCTTCTCTCTTTCTACTTGAGTTGGCCGTTGAAGATTAAATATTCTATCCATTCTACCAGGACGCTGCAATGCCTCGTCAACTTGTTTAAGATTTCGAGTAGTGGCCATTAAAACAACTCCATCTTGTTTCTCAAATCTGTAGAGGATAGCAAATGTATAACAGCTAAAACATATTAATGTGGATAACCCAAATCTCCAATATGATTTACGTGTCCTGAATACCCCCATGCCTCACATCAAACAGTGCAGGAATCAGTTACACAGTACTAGAAATTTTCCCGTGTTATGCATGATTAGTATATTAAATATAATTTTGTGTAAATTTTGTAATGCGAAACATATATAAAAGGTACAAATTTAAATTCAATAATAAAAAAAAAACACTTCAAATCACAATAAATTCATATTTTATATTTTATATTTTCATGTATGCAACGTGGATGTCAAATTAAATATCGTAAAAAAATATTTAATTTGATATATTATATGTTGAAAACGGACTTGAAATGGTAATTGCAAAATTTGAAATTTTCTATTTTTAGAATGTTAATTTGGCGGGAAATTAGAATATTGCGTTTATAAAATATATAGATTGTGACTTTGTGATCCGGAAAAAGGCACAGAACAGCACAAGCCTAGGGCATTGATAAGAGCCAAGACCCATATGGATTCCCCAACACCATAACAAGGACTTTTAACTATTATTTAGAAGTGCATAGTTCATTTAAAACATAAAGTTCAATATCTCGCTAATCATTAATCTAATCAAAGCTAGATCACAAGCCCAAAGAAGAGTAATATATCAAGTGTAAAAAAATAATTATCTGTTTACTTTTAGTATATGGAGCAATTCCATAAGGTGTATGCGAAAAAAAATAAGTCACTTTTGAAACAGAAATATTATTGAATAGTAAAATTACAGTGCAACATGGTGGAATTGCTGGAGTAATCATTGTAATCTGCAAAAGCAATTTGTGAGCATGTTCTACCTGAGAAAATTCCAATTGTTTTTTTTTTTTTTAAACATACAGATCAATCTTCAAAAGAAGAGTCACAGGAACACCAAAAAAGTGAACTGCTGTGCAGACTCAATATTTCAATTATGCTAAAACATTTTGCGGCCTTAGAATAATGCATGAGGGTACAGTTAATAATGCAATTTTTAAAACAAGGACAAGTTTACCCATCAAGTTCCACCAGAAGTTGATTAATGAAAGCCTCGTGATCCTGCTTTTTGGTGTGAATGAACTTGCCTCGGACACCAGCAAAGAGGTCAAAATCTTCCACAAATATAATCACAGGAGCCTAGATAAACAATAATGTATTAGCAGAGGTTGATGATTGCGCACATGCTCAAGTAGGGAATAAAATTTAAATAATCTAGAGAACTATTAGTAAAATAAATGTCCAGAAAAGACTGATATAATTAATAAAAAGAAGGAAAAAGGAAAAAAACTACAGAATTTTAAGAACATTCACGTCACGTAAACTAACAAGAGGACACCTGGGACAAATTATTTAAATGTAACTACCTACCCCGGAGGCCATTTCGGAGGTAATACGACAAAGGCGAAACATAGCACAGCTGCTTCACTTATTCAAGATTTATATGTCAAATAATCAAGTAGCTGTTTGAAGATTTTGGTGTGTTATCATTAAGAGCAAATCTTTCTACAAGTGTTCTTAACTTACATAAAAAAATAAACACCATATGGTTATGTATAAAATTTACAGCCCGTTCAATCCAACATCGACATCATAGTCTCATGTACAAAAATTTTGCCTCATAGACATATTGGAAGAGAACTGAATTCCAATAAAAACTTGAAGGAAACCAGAAAGATTAGTTCTAACCAACCAATTGAGGAGATCAAATTTTAAATTTAGTGATCTTTCATGTTTATCATGCAAGGACAATCAACTATCCTAGCTTAATAATATCAAAATAGTATGGGAGAATCCAATGTATAGTTTCATGAATCTACAGAGTCTTTAGTAGTTTAAGTTTCATCAAAATTGTTGCTATTGTGAACTTTTATAGAGCAAAAATAGTAGATTGGAGATGCAACCAGATCATGAATCCAATAGGGAGTTTCATGAATCTCCAAAGTATTTCTAGATTAAGTTTCATCACAATTGTGATTATTATGAACTTTTAGACAACATAAAGTTGAACAAAAATAGTAGGATGGAGATGCAACCAGATCACGAGCTGTTTGAAACAATTCTCTGACATTTGATGCACTTTGGCCGACCCAAAGACCAGCTTCCAGCATTTGGGCTTTAACTTCAACTACAGGAACCTTTGCTTCTGCTGCTATAGCCATTGCTAGAGATGTTTTACCTGTTCCTCTCTCCCCAACGATAAGCACACCCTGTGATGTTTAATTATTAAATTCAGACGAAAGCATATGTTGTATATATACATATAGCCTAATAAAACATCCACAGTACAAGTATGGAGTTATAGGCTCAATAAACAATAAGATGGTACATCAATTGAATTTGCGCATATATCAACTATTGATGACAAGTGACAATAGTGAGTACCAAGACTATGAGTGCAATTTTTTAGGATACCTACCAATTGCAGAAAGCCAGAGATAAAGAATGCACAACTATGCCCACCTTGAAACACATTTCAATGACACTTAACCTATTCTTTATGTCAAATCATTACGAAAATGCAAGGCACAAGATATAGATACTCCACCCACATGTTACTCTACAAAGGTAAGATAAACTAACATCATTCTATACACCAACAAGAGTTAGGATCATATTTGATAACTTGGCATACCCGAGGTGCACGGGCTCCCATTTCTTTGAATGCATTAGGATTTTGCAGAAACGCCACAACTTCATTAATCTCTTCTTTCATGGATTCAACACTTGCAAAATCTTTCAACCGAATGGGAGGATTCTTTATCCTCTGAGATCAGTAATAATCGGGTTTTAGAAATATATTTAAGACAAAGGATTTACAATATGAGATAATTGAGCACAGAGTGAAACCTTCATATGATCAAAAGCAGTGCTTATTGGATCAACACCAGCCTTTCTCTTAAGCCTAATTTTCCTGCTCCTATATCTAAAGTAACCTTTCTGCAAAACAGCATAAAAGGGCAAACCAGTAAAACAAGGGTCTAATTTGTTAACCTATTCTTAAGTCACAAAAACTCAAAAATTTTAGATTCTCTTGAGAAAACTGAACTAGATCCAATTTGTACAACAATACTAAGGAATAAAGTAGGCCTAGCACAAGCATTATAGATTATACACTTCTTTATTTTCCTCAACCAGTCCCACAGAAATGTTGCAGATGAGAAATCCATGGCTCAGCAATGAATGATAATTAATAACAGCAAACACTTGACTTCATCATAGTTAACGCGACAAAATTTTACCACTTTGCGTAACTTCCTAAAGTTGGGATCTTTCCTCAAAGGCCCAAAACCAAGAAGTCTTGGAACTTTCCTCTTCGCATACTGGAAAATGTGAAACAGTATGTATCCATATATGGTAGCTCTAACCAAAAACCAAAAATACCACTTAAATTCCTCTGTGTTCCGATTCCTAAAGTTTGTTCCAGCCTCAGATTGCCACTTGAGATACCAATTCGATCCAATAGATATATCAGAATACTCTGGATAAGCCATGCCCAAAAGCATCCTCACCTGCATCAACAAACAAAAAAGTGAGAGAATGACTTGTAGATGTATGATTTGTTAGACAGCCTAGGCCTACTAAGGGAAGCCTCATCCCTATGTAACAAACCTCTTTTTTACCAATAAAAATTCTGTTCCTTATAAAAAAAAAATCATCAGAAATGACATGAAAAAAAGATGAAAAAAGTGTGTAATAAGAGAATAAAAAGAGAATTAAGTAACGGATATTTGCTAAAATTTAGAGCTCAAATGACCATATTGAACAGTTCAACTAGTTACCTGATAAGGGATTACAAACTCCAGTAGAGGGAAAACAATCAGAATCATTATGTCATCATTGACATCCCTTATTTTTTCGAAGGTCCAATTTTTTACACGAGAAACAATACTGGTCCTCCATAATCCTGTAATGCACTCACGGCTGAAATTCACTACCAGAAGAAACTGCTGACCTAAATCCAACTCTGAAAGGGGAATCCACATTAGCTGAATTGCAGTTGGGATGCCAGCTGCAACCATTCTTAAATACAATGCATCAAAACCCCCAAAATCTTCAAATACTGTCTCATATTCCTGTAACAAAACAATAAATTTGATGATGCAATAAAAAATTATTGAGAAGGAACTTCAAACTTTTTGAAGAAAAGACAACAATAATGGATCCTACTCTGGCATCCACATAGTATTCCTTGTCATTCCCCTTAAGTGTGATGTACATGGCACCCCAGTCATGCCTTACTCTAGCATTCTCCACAAGTTTCTTCGATACAGCATAAGGAACAGCTATTGGATCCATCTCCCATCTACTCTTTTGTTCATTATACCAAGTTCTTGATGATACTCTATCCCGATCCCGAAGAACACGTTCCTACATTCGACATTTCTCAACTAAGATAATCATACTGGGAAGTGCAACTGAACACTTATTGCATGCAAAGAACCTAAACTTGTGCACAGTAAGTATCATTCAGATCTCACTTGCAAATTTCAAGATATGACGGAGAGCTCAACGTCATGCCATAACTAAAAACTATTATATTATCCTAATGCAAAAACTACTAACTTGATAATTAATATTTAAGAAAAGAGAAGTTCATCCTTCCTCTGGTCCGTACAGGAAGCATCATCACAAAGTAGCATTTATAATAAGCAAATGTGCAGCATAAGACGACTAAGCTGTCCCTGATTACAAGAGAACAGAGTCCTAGGTTTGAGCAATTCTAGTGAAAATCAACGCAAAAGACTAAAATCAACTGCTTGTTCATGTGAAGAATGAGGATAGTGTAGTGCTTAACAAAACACGGAGAAGGTAGCCATCAAGTATCAAAAGGAATCAATACAAGAATAATGAAAAGATATGAAGAAAGAAAAGCCATTGACTCAACAGCATAAACTGGGAAGATCTTTGACCAACTATTTTTACAGTGATCTTTTACTCGAGGAATTTGGATCAGTGTACTCAATGGATTGGGTTTGCATTGGGTGGCACCTAAGTCAGCTTCAGATTTATTAATTGAAAAACTTGGGCAGTCACATTAACAAGAAAGGGAAAAAAATTGGAGAATCGTTGTCCTGGTTGTATTTTGCCCTATATGGTTAGAAAGAAATAATAGGATTTTGAGAGTTCGGTCGAGTTGCTAATTGGGCGTCAGCTCATAGGAATTTGTTGGTGTTCACGTCTCAGATTTAGTTAGAGATTGGTGCTTCACTTTTAAGTGATAATGTAATCTGTGGTACCTTTTCTTCTCTATTTGTAATCTGTAAAAAGGACCTATTATCCCTTTTAATCTAAATAAAACTTTATGTTTCCTATCATTAAAAAAAAAAAACTGGGACTCGGGAGAATTTAAACAAAGATTCAAAAATGAAGGGAATTGAGCCCTGTTCATTAAAAATGCGATTTCCCACAAATATTCATCTACTATTTTTAGTACATCAAGCATCAATGAGCTAGTTCCATACGAAGTCTCACAAAATATTAATCCCGTATGAGTACTTGCATCTGCACTTCCTTTTGGCACATTGCAATCAAATTGATGAGAAAACACCAGAACAACACAAGGCAAGAAATTCGACCTTTTTTTATAAAATCTACTTGTCTAGGTAACAAAAGGGCTGATCATAAGAATGCATCTTCAACATATTTTTACATCTCTGTTCTGAACCCAATAATTTTGCATGTTTACCCTAGATAATAAGCAATTGTTGGATGTAAGTCTTGTTGAGTAAATCTTTTGTGCATCAGGTGCACCATGCAACTCAAGTGCATTTTTTGAAAGGTTACCCCTATTACCACTGAAAAATCATCCTATTTGTACTCACAAGTTAATTGACAAGGGGCAACTTTTCATTGATAACAGGGGTAACTTTTCAAAAATACACTTGAGTTGCACGGTGCACTTGGTGCATACAAGACTAAGCCTTGTTGGACCATGATATAAAAGCCAGAAAGTTTGATCATGATGAAAACAAAAGGGTAAAGGTCCATCATGAAAAATTGTACAATAGCAGCATCAACAATGTCATTCAAGGTATCAACATGTATTTTCTCACAGAAACTTGACTTAAGTTAAAGGTACAGGAGAGAGGGACTGAACTTTCACAAACAAACAAAACCAGCTTCTAAGATCATTCATCATGATCCACATAAACAATAATTGTACAAAATATGGACAGACTGCTGAAAAATTAAATTGTATCAAACAAAGGATGATCATAAAACAGCAGAAACACAATAAGGGTATGTTTGATTTGAGATTTTGAAATCTAAATCCGGTTCTACTTTGGTATTTTAGAATTTGGTTTTTAGAAACCTAATGCATCCACCCTACAAATACCTATAAACCCTATAAATAATTTTTTTTTCTACACCACACTCTCTCCAATGACCCATATGATTTTTTTTATTCCCACTCTTATTTTATCTATCACTTTTCACACCTTTTATTCTCACTTTTGCAACTTTCAATAACACACTAATTATTACAAAATCATTCAAACATTACCATTACAATCAACAATAGTATAATAATACAACACCACACACTCATAAAGTTAAATCCTACCCTATTTAAATCTCAAAACAAACACACTACTACTATCTACTACTCCCTCCGTCTCAAACTCGTTTGCTAGGTTACTGTTTGCGTGTGTTTTAAAAAAGAGTTGTTACCAGTATTTAAAGTGATAAAGTAGATGTTTTTGGTTATTAGTGTATGGAGAATATAATAGTAAAAAGTATTGTTACTTTTTTGCCAAAAATTGATGTAACAAACAAGTATGGGACGGACCTTTTTGGCAATGTAGCAAACAATTATGGGACGGAGGGAGTACAATTTAACATGATTTTGAAATCCAAATTTCAAAATCCTCTGAATCCCAAACCAAACATACCCTTAGCGCATGAAAAAACACGCAACAATGATATTTATGGCAGAATTACCTGTCTTTCGGCCACATACTTTTTACCTAATTCAGAATCTTCCAGAAGACTTTCTTTAAGGTCCATCTTAGCATCCTCTCTCCATTTCTTCCAGCCATGAAGTAAATGGTGGGTAGCAGCTTTTGGGCTTATTACCTCCTTCCTCCCAAACATCCATTTCTGCTCAATATCCGGATAACCCTTGATAACCTCATCTGGGGGTGTGGTCACCACAAAGCGCTTTTCCTTACCATGTCTCTTCATAGTCTTTCTAATGTTAGCCTCCTGTTTTTTTTGCATCTCTTTTGAATCCCTGAGAACTTGCTGTATCCTACGAGCAAAAGCAGTTGATTCTTGACTGATAACAGACTCCATATCCTCACCCATTAGAACACTTGGTAGTATTATTTGCTCCTGATACAGTCTATGTGCTTCCTGCAGTTCTTTCTGAAGCTCACCTTTAGAGAGCTTGGTAACAGGTAATTTTGAGGTACTGCAAGTACAAGCAGATAAAGCGATGAAGTTTGATCAGACCTTAGCAGGAAATACCAGATAATATTTCATGTACAACTGTGAAAAAATTTGGAACTTCAAAATGCATCTAAGGCAACATTGGAATTGAGACATACATATATGAGAGTAACGAATGCTGGTGAAGTTAAAAGCTAAAACCCAGTTACAGCTAGTTTACAAGTCATGTCAGACAACAATGAAGAAAATGGTTGACTATAAGGTTGAAACGCAAAAGTATAAGCCAATGAAAAGATCGTGACAAATCCATGCATGAATCCTTAGAAAAGATTGACAAAACCAGGAATTTTCAGGGTAAATCGATTCAATCATATTCAACTACTTATCTAAATATTTGATCCAGTGGGTTTAAATTCTTCATAGTCTACATTGTATGAAGTCCACGGCATTTGACTGCTTTCTAACTAGTTTAAAAGTTCAAATATTTAAATCAACAAGATTGTTGACCTTTTTGGTAACCACAAATTTCAAAAGCCAGATGTTTCAACAGCGACGGGTTCTCTGCCCCTGCAGGGATGGAGCGACAGAAGTTTTTGAGAATTCAAGAGAAGGTCACGGCCAGACGAGCCGTTTCTAATTACGAAAGGTGTCAAGTGGAAGTGCAGTGATGTACATTTTAATCTACAAGTATAACTGCAACATTAATATTCAAACCAAATATTGAACTTCCAACTTTGTGAAGTTAACATAGCTCAACAAACACTGTGTAGCTTCAGATATCAGATTTGAATATATTGCAGCCAACAGAGCTTCTTCCAAAAAAAAAATATAATAAATATTGCACGCGAATATATACAATAAGCTGACATCGAGATTCATGATTTAGAGACCAAGAGAGATGATTAAAAGCATTCTGGGACATCATCAAGTAAAGAAGGCACTATTAAGGTCGAGTAGAAATTGTTTGATGTAACACAATATCCATCTAGTAATTATGACAGAGGCATATATAGATATTTCCACGTGATTATATTTCTAAGCCAGTCAATGAAAAGCAAAGGAAACTCTTTTTGTCATGCACACTCATTTTGTCATACTTTTTGTGAAAATTTCATGGAAGGAGAACATAGAACCAATGCTTTCTTCACCTCTGAGTTTTTTGTCTCCTCACTTCCTGTAAGAAGCTATCGACCAAAGCCTGACACTCTCTCTCAATAGACAAAAGCTCCCTCACACCAATGCTTAATGCCATGGTCTCTTTTCTTGATATCAAATCTTCAATCTCCCCAATTCTCTCCCATGTGCCATCATATTCTCTCTCCAAACTGCTCCTTTCCTCCCTTAACCTAAGAATCCTCTCACTACCACCTTTTCCTTTCATTAAACTCTCCTCCTCCTTCTTTTTCTTGGATGCTCTATCCACAATTTTCCCAGAACGGTCCTCTAGTGCGTCTTTTTCCGCTTTCAGAACCTTCAAATCCGCATAAAGACCATTCATTATCTCATCTTGCAACTCCCTCTTCGTCATTTTAACATCCTTCAAGCCTTTCTCAACATTTTTGGCAAAATCTTCCTTTCCAGCATTTTTAGCCTCCTCAATTATCTTAAGCAGCTTCGACACAACCTCTAATAACCGCCGAGTATACCCTGAGTACTCATGACCATTCTCCTCAGTATCTTCCCTTGAGACTGATTCCCCAATAGGTGCCGCAGCAACAGCATGTTTCTGAAACCCTAAAACCGGACAGAAAACTCCGACGAAAATACAGAACAATGCATAAGCAATTGGCTTCGCAACGGCGAGAACATTGTTTCCCTCACTACAGCGTTTCGAATTTTCAACCTTATCATCAACAACAGAGCATCTATAAATTCGAAACGAATCGGCGCGGGGCGAAATGTGTAAGGGTGAGAAGGATTTGGCGAAAAATGGGGGATTTCTGGGGAAGGAAATGGTTTTGCTATTAGTTTTGGCGCAGCGATGGAGTGGGAGCTTGAAGAGGGAGGGGTTTTGAAGAGGTGAACTGAGAGTGGTGGAATACATCACCGCATTTGGCTTCAAAATGGGAAGCTCTGCTCTCTCAGAAATGGTGAATACCTGTAGGAAGGAAGATAAGCCCTCTCACACTCCGCCGGAGGTTTTGCACGGAAGACCGAGGGTCTAAATGCAAATTAAGAAAATTTAAAAAGCAAATTCGTAAATTGCATTATAGAGGTTGAAAATTAGGATAATGATAGTATTATCCCCTAACTTTCAACTAATTGATTCAGTCCTTTTCTATTAGTCTCTCATACAAATTTGATATTTAAATCACTGAGTCATTCTAGCATGCACTCACACGCATGATATGAATATGGATATGGATTTGGATTTTTAAAATCAATTACAAAAAATACACACTTTGATGTGTTGTGTTTTTTGAAGTAGTAATACTCTATGCAATAATCAATAATATCACAAACAGTAATCAATATATTCTAAGTATTAATTGGGAATATCACAAGTAATAATCAATAATAATTCAAATGATAATCAACAATACCTCAAAAGTAGTAATCAAATACCCTAAGCAGTAATTAACAATGCCCCAACATAATATTTTTATTATATATTTCTAATTGAAAAAATCAAAATTGAGTTTAAAATTCAAGTGCATGTCATGCACTTGAGTGCATACAAGAATTTATGTTAAATTTTTTAGTTTTTTTATGCACCAGGTGTTAATATTTCAAGTGTACACGAGACTTACCCTTAAATTAAATATTTATGTGCATATGTTTGATATGTATATTGGTTTGATACACTTGTTTTGCAAAAGAAACAATTGTGTTTTAAGTTGTTAATAGATTTTTTTAACATAGTATAATACACTTCAATCTACGGTTTAAATATCAATTAAAGTGAATGAGTAAAAATAGGTGAATTAGACTTGCCCAGCGGTCAGTTCCGAACCGTCGTTCCCTTTTGTTCCAATTTTTCGGAACTGGAACCGAATAGCTAAATTTTATTGTGCGCTTTCGATGTCGACGGTTCCCCATCTGAACTGTCGATTAGATGGTTCAAAATCGTGTCTTTTAAAAAAATTACATGTGATTTTTTTATTAATTTAAGTAAAAAAAAAATTATTGCAGTCAACGTACAAAATAAAATTACAACACAAATTTAAAGTAACTAAGATTTGCAATATTTAAAATTTGAAATACAGATTAGAAGAATAGTTTATGTATTTTGAAAAATTATACTATAACAACAAATAACTAGACGGTGATATAAGAAGGATGGGACATTAAATGAAAGAAAATGATTTATCGTCTATATTATAATAAAATTGTTTTAAATTTTAAAAATTGCCAACAACCCTAAACCAATGGTTATGCCACAAAGCCTTGAGCACATTAAAATACTTGTGTTTACTAGTCATGTCATGAATCAGCAGAAGAATGGTGGATCATATTGTAGTCCTCTCACATACACACCTACACATATTCACATTAAAAATAAAAAAAATATGTTAAAATTATTATTTTTAAAATAGAATCAACGGTACGAACCGCGGAACCGACGATAGTGGTTTTTAATTTACTGAAATTGAAACCGAAGCTTGAAATACATTGTACCGGTTCCCACAGTTTTGATTCTGGTTAGAATCAGCGTTTCTGGTTTCGGTTCTTTGGGGCAAGTATAAGGTGAATGTGTCATTTTCCTATGAAAACTTATTCAAAGTATGAAGTTGATATCATCTCATTCATTTAGTGATAACATTGCTTTTATAAACTAAACAATGATATCACTAAATGAATGTTATTGTATCAATGAATGAATGCAATGACATAAATTTTATACTATGAACAAATTTCATAGAAAAAATTGTTAAGGTGAATAATTTGAGCCATGGATGGTAGTGATAGAGTTGAGAGTTGAACCAATACAAGCATGTTGAAAAGAGGGTCGTAACGAGCTAAGAATAAAAAAATTGAAGTTCGAGAACTCCAAGTTAGAAAGGATGTGAATAATTGGAGCTTGATAATTGTGGATATTATAGAGGAACCTGTAACCACTACAGTGTGTCGAAAAGAGGATTGCAACGAGCTAAAAATTAAATAAGTCGGAGCTCGGGAGCTCAAGTTATGGATAAAATTGTCATGTCATTTAAAATTGCAATTTTCGATAAATAAATCTCAAGTCAAACGATCTAAGAGAAACTCACATTAACGTATGGGCATAGCAGACCAATTTTGATCTTTAGCATGGAAAGTTATTTTCTTTTATCCCTTTCTCATCTCAAATTCAACACTTATCATAAACCCGTGAGACTTAACTCAACTCAACTCGTTCTCACCCTACTCAATTAATGATTTAACAACTATAAATACCTCATTCCATAACATCATTAAGGATCTCTCATATACTTTTTAGCTTAATTTTTATTTCATGATTTTCTCTTGCTAATCTCACTTAAGATCCTATAATATGAAATTAGGATGCGATTTTTTTTACATGGATTGGTTTTTATTAGGGGATTTACTATTGTTATTCTTATTTTTGTATCATTTTATCTTGTAAATTTAATTGCAAAGAAATATTGCTTGAATTTGTTTGTTGTTTAAATCGATTTCGAGAGAGGAGATTCAAACATTGGACGTAGGATTGCATGATCTATTATTAGAGCGATGTAGAAATACATATTCTTAAATAAGTATATCCAAGAGGTTAATGAGATACTTATTCTTAAATAAGTATCATCTTCATTCGGAGTTGCGAAAAAATTATTTTGCGGACTCGGTATATGTCTCTTTTACTCTTGAAGATTCAAGATATGTCTTCTATTCTCATGAAGTTCTCCATAGTTTTCAAGCGACACCCTTATTTTTTCAAGTATGGTGTCGTAAGACTTCACTATATTAGTTGATAATTCTCGGACCTTTTTGTTGTATATGTCCTCCATGGCTTGATCTTCATTTTCCTTAGCGAACTCGGAGAGTTCTTACTCCAGGAAAATAAACTTTTTTCAATCTCCATCCTCCTTCCACCAACACGTTATGCCGCCAAGCTTTTCAAACAATTTGCAGTCCTCTCTTCATACTTGTCTTCAGAAAATAATTGATCATCCGATGAAATACTCAATTCGACTAGTTTCTTCATCTTCTCCAAATTGGAGACATCTTCTTCATTTAGAGTATAAATAGTTTTTTTTGTCCACACCTCTAACGATGATGTAGTGACGAGTATCCTCGAGTGTATCGATCACAGGTGCATACTTACAGTTTGGACTACACTTATTCTTTAAGATCATGACGTGGATTACACACGTGCACTCATTTTTCTCAAAAGAATTTACAACCAACACTCTATTTGAGGAAGAAAGTTAATTACACTCTCTATTTTTGGAATGTTAAGACTGAGCAATTAAATGTTATGCACTGATATTTTTAAAAGAAACATGGAGTATATAACAATGGTCATATTTACAACATGTATAAACTAAAAAAAATATGGAGCCCCCCACAAATCTTCAACCAATTTTTAGGTGTTAGAATTCCACAAAATTCACTTGCTCACTTCTCCACACGAGCACATACACAACCAATTTTTAGTTGTTTCAGCTTCATGCATGATTTTCCCACTCTCAGTTTCTGGACCATTTTTCTCCTCCCCGAGTAGGGATACTTCTTCATCTACCTTTATACCTTTGCCACATCATTTAGCCCCCAGTCATCCCAACATTTAATTTGAGTGAGAGGTTTGATTCCACCTAGAATTTCTAGCTAGTGTTGGAGTTACTCTTAACTCGGGACTCGTCGCATCTAATCGATGAGTGCAACATCATCTTCCTAGACCAAGTCAACCATTTTTAAGAATTTAGAGAACATTTGAAAACTATTAGTGTTGACGTTTGGCACCTATTGGAGTAAATATGTCCTCCTTTTTTATATTTATGAATTAAATTATCTTTATTCTTCAATTTTATTACACCAATTGCCACTCTATTAAAATTACACACCCCATTTAATTCTATTAACGCTAATAAACATACTCTCATTACAAAAAAAAAAAAAAAAACCCATTATTCCAACACACCAATTAACACCAATAGACTGGTTGATTTGGTCTGAGACCTATTCATTTGTCGGTCGAGTCAAGTTCGCTCGATCGTATTCGACCAACATCTACAGTTATGTATATTTAAATTGATGTATAATGTATTATAAATTTTATCAAATTTATATATTAAGATACAAATATGATATCGTAATTTAAAAAGTATATATATCATTTGTCATCATTCCACTTGTATGCATATGTAGATATACATTTGTTATATTGCTTACTTAATATAGAGCACTAATGTTTTGCATGTACGTTGCATGGACTTGTTATGGGTTTTTTTTTTCTTAGGGGGCTGATAAGCTCTTGCTTGCTACTTGTTGTCTACCTCGCGAACCTTAACTTACCCATCCCATCTGCCAAGTGCACTAGTGTGGAGTCTGGGAATTTTGATTGGGTTTTACCCCACGAAAGCCCATCTTCTCAACCAGAGTGACTTGAAGATCCGACGGAATTATTTCATTCTCATGCAAGGCTCCTTCCTCGATCATTCGTTAGCTCATCTGCCCTGGGACTTAAAAATTAGTCTTTCATGTATACTCAATTGTTGGGTGAGTTCACCAAACTCCAGATGCATATGAGATCCTGGCTAGACTAAACATACAAAATATTTAAAAGATAAAATATAAGTTTAAATTTTGCCAAGGATAAACTATTTTATTTCAGGCTGTGAAAGGTTAATTGATTGTAAAAATTGTTATGTTCTTTAGCAAAATTCCTAATATACAAATTGAGAAGTTAGTTATCACTTCCAATTTACCCATTTTTTGCACCTTGTGGCATTTAATGGCCCTCTTGTCCAATTTTTTTGAAATTCAAGAACCTGTCATATTTTTATTAAATATTTACATTAAAAACAGAGTACTTGCTCTTTTTCATTCGATACTTCAACATTAAACATATATATGTAATGTCATTTCTCTACTATTTCATTTGTTAATAAACTACTATCATTGTTTATCCCCTCATGCAAGAACAAGATTTATATGAACTAACTTTCAATTAGATCACATTATCGTGGAAGTAGCTCATGTGTCAAAATATATAAATGACACAATCAACAAAAATAAAATTGCACTCAAATACTCTACTAACAAAAAAATGTCTGATCTAAAGTTGTCAAAAAGTAATAAACAACTTACAATAGTATAGAAACCTAATTATAACTATGCATATGCTTACTTATACACACTACTCTAACCAATACCGGCAAACAGTTGCAATATAGATGTAGGATCAAGCGTTTGTCACTCGACTAAAAGCCCGAACTTGTAGCGAGGTGCTACTTTATTTTCCTTAACCCATATCTAGTTGCAACGCCACGGGAGGCACACAAATTTGCCATTAGTCGAGCAAACGATCAAACATGAGCGTGAGGTGCTACTTTATTACCTTTAACCTATATCTAATTGCAGATGCCATAGGTTGAATGCCTCGGCCGGACTTAGCGCATCGGGCCTTTATAGCACATATCTAGTTGTAGTGCCACAGGCGACACACAACTATGTCTTTAATCGAGCGAACGATTAGACATGAGTGCAACTTGCTGCAAAGGCAGGATACTACTAGGATTTCTCCCAACAATCCCCTCTAGTAGTAGCCTGACCTTTTTTTGGCAAGCATACCATTATTTGTGCCCTGGGGGACTCGAACCTGTGACATGTGCTCTAATACTAATTGTAGGATTAACCGCTTGCCACTAGACTAAAAGTCCGAACTTGTAGTGAGTTGCTACTTTATTTCCTTTAAACCATATTTAGTTGTAGGTGCCAAGGGTCGAATGCCTCCGCCGAACTTGACACACCGAGCCTTTATCACACCAACTCGACTGGGAGATGTAGGACTCCACGCCCAACAATAGATTATACATTATTCATAAACTGACTGTATGGTGCTTCCCGTGGACCAAATCGTTTGAGACACAGATGAAATTTCCTACAATTATACACATCAATTGAGACATAGAAAAAAACCCTCCAAAAAGAGTTGTAGAAAAATAATAATAAAAACAAAATGAAACTTGGATTTAGTACATGAAACACAACACATGAGTTTCTTTAATACTTGAATTGATGAAATTATTGAAATGCTTGTTTTCTTTATCTCTTTTTTCCTCGTTAGAAGTCCTAAAACAAAAAAGAATCTACACTTACAGTTTGAAAAGAAATCAAAGAGGGAGAGAGAGAAAGAGAGATTAAAAAATTACTAATCATTAAAGTATAAGTGCAATTAACCAGATAAATGCTTGAAAATGACAACTTCCTTCTCCTTCAAGAACAAAGCACGAAAAGAGTTCCACTTTTAGGGACTTAAACTTCTGCTTATTTTTTAATTAGAATTTACACAATTGGGGGAAGAAAGTAATTTTTTACCTTATAAATGACACCTAGAATATATTTGTAATGTAGTCCATTCAATATCTTGTTAATGAAAGATTTCTTCATATTTTCATAGGCCCAAGTTGCATAACCACTCTAAAATTGGATATACATCAACAACATTTGCAACAGTTTTACCGGGAGAACCATCAAGAACTTGCCCAAGACATTGCTTATGCTACATTTGTATCAGAACTTAAGACCTTCTAAATTCTCCCATGAGATTATTATCTGGAAAGTAAGAGGTCGTGAGTTGGCGAGCATAAATACATATATTTATAAATGTGGAATATTTATAATAAACAAATGGAAAAAAGGTACTTCAGGGAACCGAAACCTAGTCCCTAGAAGAAAATAAATTATAAACACTCACGCGACCACTGAGACAACATCAATTAACTACATTAGTTAGAAACTACAGTACATATCTAGTATATAAAAGAAATCCAGAGGGGCCCAGTGACCCCTCTGGAACCTATGTGGCTCTGCCCCTGACAACAATTAGATTATCCCAAAATTTATAACACGTGGCTGTAACGGGAGATTAACATTCTCCTTTTGAAAATCCATTAAAAAGATTTCAAAAACTATTCTCTATTGTTTCTCATGAAGATGTTACTCTAGCTACACTGCATGTATTTGTAGATACACCACTAACCAAATGCTAATCATCATCATAGGTGTAGTCATGACTAATAAACCATGGTTTAGATAAGGAGCATATACATGAGTTTCAATTTGAATTGGTTGTTTTAGGGCAATAAATATGCAATTGTTGGAAAATTAATCTACTTGGAAATTTGTATTCCTATCCAATATAATTAAAAAGTGTATTCCTCCTTGTATATAAATTAATCTTTCCCTTCATTAGTTTTAGTAATTTCGATGTCTTTTATCATTTTGCAGATTGATACATAACAGATAACATGTAAAGGTAAACTTGTTTTATCTAGATTCTTGGGTTCATCGTGCAATTCCTATTTCTGTCATTCATCTTAAAGAAATTATCACGTGAGCATTAAAGACAGAGAAATTATGAAACCTACCTATAAACCAAGTTGACAGAAATTCCATGCCTAGTTCATATCATGCATAAATAAATCATGCACAAATAAATCATGCACTTATCTAATGTTGTGAGTGAAACACATGGAATGAATTTCGAGTCCACTATATATACATTCGAATATGCGCATTATCTATACTATATTAAAAAGTGGCAAACCACTGGGAAACATTTTTAGACGAAAATGGCCCTTGCTATTTTTTTCACGGACAAATCACCCCATACACTATGGAACTTTTTGACTCTCTTCCCAACCCTTTATCTTCCTCCAAATCTCCAGTTAGAACACATACGATTCAATTTGCCAACTCCGCCTTCCACTTCGGGAATTTCCCGACCACCTCAACCAACGCTGGGAATCCGTCCCACAAGAAAAATCTCAGGCCAACGCCGTTAATCCATAGACTCCGTCTAGCAAGAAATACCCCAGAAGAGCAGCGCTCTATTGAGTTTGACGGCGGAACTAAAGTGAATGCAAATCGACCAATAAGTGATTAATTTTTCGAAACTTTCTCATCGTGGCATTTTTTCCCTTCACTCGACGACCGCCCGTCCCGCAATCTGTCCTGCACACCCGTCCGTCCTGTTGATAGACCAGATAGAGGGTTCACCTAATGCCTGTTCCCCCATTTAAGATATTCTACTGCTGCACTGATCATGTTAAATTGACATTCTATAGATTTGATTTTTGTTTATGGATGAAATTGGGCTACTAGCTATAAATTATTTTTGGATGGAAAGATTTCATAAATTCTGAATACCAACATTATTGGAATTGCAATTTCTTGGAGACTTTGTTTGGTCGTGTTGTTTGTATAGATATTTTAATCAATATTGAGCATTTATCAGTTTGAGAGTAGATCTTGGAGTGTGACTATAGCTTCGGAATAATGGTGACATGTTCATACTGAGAAGAGTTGTTGTGTGAGTTCTTCCTTATTTGATGGACTTACAAGTCCACCTGGTGGTTCGACCATTTCACCTATGAAGGAGACGTTCTCCATATGAAGCTCGAGAACTTTTCTGGTATTAATACTATGCTCTATTGCATTTAATTTAATCTTTGTTTTTCTTCTATTTTACCGTCTCCCTTTCACTAAATCTTAATTGCTGATATTTTTGCTTGATTTCTATCTTAATGTGCCATTGATCTTGCTATATTGGTTGATTACTATGACGTGAGATTGCAGCATATGATATACAAACAACAAGATGTGATTTATATGGGCATGTTAGTGCTATGTGACTTTTTTAATAGTAGTTCTTTTGGTATGTTATTGCTTTAATTTATGACTACATTTTCTTTTTTATTGTATTTACAGGAAAATAAATTTGATGAAAGAGTATTGCTTATATACGATGGGCTCCATTATGATGCTTTGGCGGTATGATATTTGTTTCTCAACCTCTTCTCTATTGATTTGTGCATGTGTGAATGTAGAATTTTCAACTACAGTTTCTTGTTTTAATGGTAATTATTCAATGCGAAATCATTAGATAGCCAAGTCTTGTCTCAAGAATCTTTATATGTTGGAATTATCTTACATTATGAATAGCCTAGATCACTGTACTACACTTACCTTTTAATAGATGGAGCTCTTGAGGAATTTGATCAGACGATATTTGCAGTGCAGAAGGATCGTTTCGTGGGGCTTGTTGAGGTACTAGCTATTAATTTGATTAAAGATCAAGACAGGTAAAATGCTTAGAATCGTAAGACCGATTTGTTTGCTTGGTTTTCCTCATGATTCTGAATATTGATTTCTTCTCCTCAGTGCTTGTATATCTTCCTTCTTTTTTATTACTCCCTCCGTCCGAATTTTGTTTTTCCGTTTGACTTTACACGGAGTTTAATGCGAGAGTTGAAATGTACTCCCCCCGTCCAATATTAGTAGTCCTACTTTTTGGGCTGTTATTTTTTTGTCATAAGTTGGAGGGTATTATGAGGTATTGTGAGATTCATTTATCAATAAAGTTATAGTTTATTGAAAATATAAGTATCATAAACAATAATTTTATTGATAAATAAACCTCACAATACCTCATAATATTCTCCAACTTATGACAAAAAATGACAGTCCAAAAATAGGACTACTAATATTGGACGGAGGGAGTAGTATTTTGGGAATGATGAATAGTAAATAAAATAAGTATTTAAATGAATAAAGTAGTTGAATTGTAGAGGTTGAGTTTAAAAAGGTGAATAACTTTATTTCTATTTTTGGGATGGGAAAACAAAATTGGGACGGAGGAAGTATTACTATTACTATTTTTTTATGATAGGGAACTTTATTAAGTTCGTAATAGCTTCATTTTAAAAGAAATTTCTACTCTAATATATCTTTCATGCTCCAGTGTTCAGGTCAATAATTCCCCTGTGGCTTTGTTATTGTGAATCTCTATTTTCTAATGTTATGTTGGTTAAATATGTTATTCTCATTTACTTTTTGGCTTGGGGGACCCATTTTTAGACTCTTGTTAGCTAATACTTCTTCCCCGTTCCTAATTTTGTGTCTGATTCTATCCATTTCACACAAACCAATTTTTTATTATTTAGGATATCAAAAGACTTATTAAACCCTTAAGTTTATAATAACAAGAAGATGGTTAGTATTTATTGGGGGATTGATAGGAAAAAAGGTTATTTTTTTATATTAACAAGGTGACAAATAACTAGGGACATACTTATTATGTTAGGCTATGTCGCTACTAGAACTACATTATAGGACTTTGTCCACTGTTATTAGTGCCTTGATTTCCATAAGTGTTTAAAGTCATAAGCCTACCTTTAGACCTGTTTTAAAAAATTGAAAAATTGATCTTTTACTTTTAAAATTTAAAGTCTTTAGGAGGGTCATACATGTGGTAGACAATTGGGCTTAAAATATGCATAAAAATAAATTAGAATGATCCTAATCTTGTTCATAAATGATCCTGTTGAATCAGCTAACATCGTGTCTATATTTCTCAATACCAAATTTGATCTATGTTATTACAATATATAAGCTATGAAGAATTTTGTGATGTACATGAAAAACACAGTTTTCTTCCCCCATTGAGTGTCTTTTTTGTATTGTTATGATAAAAAAATTTTGATCGGTAAATGTTAGTTGTTAGTAGTTAAATTAGTTCACCAAGTCTCCAAATACTCCAAGAAATCTCCAAGCCCACCTTATAACTCCCATAATTTGTTCCCAGAGGGAATCGAACCCGGGTCACTCACTAGAGTGAGGAACCCGGTGGCCAGGTGGGCTAAGCCACCTGGTTTGTATTGTTATGATAAATGAGTTGAAGATGATGTGGTGGCTTGAATATTTCTTTGTTATTTCTAGAAGTTACTGAAATTATTTCAGATTATGTGTAAATGTGAATCATTTGGCCGCTATGGCAGTCACAAGACTACAAGGAGAGCTTGCGAAAGAGGGGAGGGAACCTGCTTCCGCTGCATTCAAAAGGTTGCAGGAGAATATCCTCCATGAGGGAATAACTCAAGTTAGATCCCCGGAAAAGTCAAGAAGTCAGAATCTATATTTCTTTATGGCTTTGCATGCTATATATATATTTTTTTTATAACTCTATATTCACTCTGAAGGTCGTTTTTATTTTATAGAGAAAAAAGCTCTTGACCTATTCTATGTGGATCTCACTGCCCATGCTAGCAATGGATTCATTGATCCTATAATTGGTCGAGATACTCAAATACAGAGGATTGCTCAAATACTCTGTCAAAGAACCGAGTAATCCAATACTTCTCAGTGAAGCTGGGTTACGGAAGACAGCAATTGCAGAAGGACTGACTCTCAATATTATTGGTGGAAATGTTCACGTCTTTCTTGAGTATTCTCTTTATAAAGAAATATAAATCCCTATTGTGTATCTTGAACGATTCAAATCCCTATATAAATTCTTATAGTGAGTATTCTCTTTATAAAGAAATATAAATTACTATTGTGTATCTTGAACGTTCAAATCCCTATATAAATTCTCTAACAATCATGTGCTAAAATATGCCCATATCCCTGCTGTTCTGCAGCTGTAATTAAACTCTAAAGCATTGGGTTAACATGTTTTATGTACAATTTAATGCTTTCAATAGTTATTATTTAATCGACTTTATATTTTGTTGTTGGAAAATTCTATTCTTCCATCTTTTTTTTTATAGTTTTGCTTTTCTGTTTCGGTTTCCTTGTGTTTATTTAGATACATGATGTTAATCTCTCCTTGTATTCACTTTTTGCACTGCATTTCGAATTTTGCATTTAGGTTGTCCTTTGGTGTTGTTTAATTCCTGCATTTAGGTTGTCCTTAATCAACCACATGCAGTTTAATGGAAATAATTCAGATGAAATACCTTGTGAATTGTTTTAGTGATTTATATTAGCTGAAAACTAAGAAGGAAACTTTGTTTAATTCACCCCATCTCTTTTATCAAGTTGTAACGTTATGCATTTATTGTTATAATTCTAAAAATATCAAAGTAAATGTTTATGTAATGACAATTGTTATCGAAACATATATTTGTGGGGGTATTGGTGGTGATGCTTGGAAGGAGACTTATTGAAGGCATTTTGAACCTCATTTTTAAATTAACTCATCTAATCATTCGAAAGAAATTCTCAGTTTGTGTTTGTTTTGCAATGACAATAAATAAGGCTTAAGGACAAACAATTTAGAAGGTAGGAGTTTACCTTCCAGAATATGTCTTCTCTTATGGGTCGCTTTATGTTGCGCTCTCAAGAGGAATTTCCGAACATGATACGAGATTGTTGATCAAATCAAGCAAGAAACATGTAACAAAAAATATTATATACAAGGAGATTCTGATGTGAAAAAAAAAAGTTTTGAAACCATGAAAGAGAACATACTTAATACATTTCATGGAAAAAAAATTATGGTACACAAACAAAACTAACAAGTACAAACTCAAATATAACAACCAGACTATAATTTACAATATATTGTAATATACAGGTAAGACTCTTTAGTAAAACAACTAACAAGATTCTCAAAAAACCAACGCTGGAAAAACACCCTTAATTAAATGATTTTTCCATCACAAAATCAAGCTTTTTCGCCTCAACAATCTATCAATTCATGCTCTCACTCAAACTTGCAAAAGACCCACTACACAAGCTGAGAAAACAACAACGTGCAATGCACGTTGCAACTAGTTTGCAACAAACTAGTACACATAAAAAAGGCATAATAAATTATAGACTTATATATACTACATCACGAAATTGTGCAGAAATATACCAATATTTGGGATCACCTCAACACATATTTTCTTAACCAAAGAACCATCATATGCTGCCCCATCACACTCATTCCCAACACTTTTTCCATTTTCCTGTCATCTCAATTATCACATCTTTTGAGTTGCATTGTTGTTTCCTTTTGTAGACAACGTTATCAAATGCACCCATTGGATAATCATCCCTGTCGATGGCCCCAAACTTTCTGTTGATAGAGAATAATATCACGCTAAATTAAAGAAAACAAATAAATAATTGTATTTTTTACACAAGTTTGTGTGTACACTCTATTAACCTAGCACAATTAGCTCTTAAAGAATAAAAGACATACATATCAGCATGATGGGCCACACATGCAAGTACATGCTCAAATTTTTTATGTATTCAATTCTTCTACTTAACTCAGACCATCCTCTCATGCTTTGAAAAACTTCATGCGAGGCTCAAATTTGTAATGTATTCAATTTTGTTCTGCTGTTGCGCAACAATTGTTGAAAATAACCCAACGCTCATTAGTTCTTTATTTCGTTTGAAGTTGTGAGGCTCCTATGTATGCAAAAGGCGCACAACAACATATCGTGAATAATTAATCTCATCGAGATGATCTACAGACATATATGATGCAATAGATTAGTTATCATGGCATTTTTTCCATCGTTGACGAATTTAAATACCAAATAATTTAAGATCACCAACACCCATTTTATAAAGAAATATGAGAACTTACCCCTTCAATCTCAGAACGGTCCATGGTTGTAATGGTTCAAATCGATTGTGTGCGAGTTACAACTTCCATTGAAGAACACACGACATATCCCATCTTTCGAGTACATTTCTACTTTTTAATTTTTCGAGCGCAAACTTATTTGATAGAGGACAATAGAATGCAGAGTGAGCAATTTTTGTTTTTAGTTAGATTTTAATGCAACTAAGAATTTAGAATAGGATAGGGAGAGGAGGGGTAAATGGATAGGAGACTAGAGAGTAGATCGACAACCATTGTTGTCCAATTAATTCTCCAGTGATGGGTAGACACCTAGGGTTTTTTTGTAGGAAAATGGTGGGTTTCTTTTAGCAGATGAAGGGTTTTTTGTTAGGAGAGTTATGGAGGATTTATTTTAGCAGATGAAAATTAGCGTATTCTTTTTTTAATATGACACATGTACGAAACATTTGTTAAAAAAAAGACACGTTTTTAACATATGACATTTTTTGGAGCAAGAAAATTATCCATGTGGTAGCTTCTAAAGAAGGGAGATCCTCCTTTTAATGTATAAGATTTAGTAGCCTTATATAAAATGTAAAAATATGCGCCACACTCGTATTGTATCTCGAGTTCGAAACACTCAATGATATCCAGTAGATTTTTCATGGCACTTGAATCCGTCTCTCTAAATATTTTACAACATTTGAATCAAAATGAGTAAGAGGAATAATCTATTTCATAATGTTGCTTAATAAAATTAAATAATTAATTCCTAAAAATTCAACCCCATGAAAAGAATCTTGAATTTGATTGCAACGACTATTTTGTGTCATCTGTTAGGGCATCTTGAATGAGTTTCTCTGTCAGAGCTTTTGAGAGTCCCATCACACAATCAACAGATCCTACCTGAAACAAACAACATTGCAACAAAAACTATTTATTCCACTTTGTTTACAGAGGCGTCTATATTAATATATTTCATTTTAAAAAAGACTTTCAGTGAAGAAATCTATTTCACCT
The DNA here is from genome assembly GCA_947034835.1 of Ballota nigra. Classification (NCBI taxonomy): domain Eukaryota; kingdom Viridiplantae; phylum Streptophyta; class Magnoliopsida; order Lamiales; family Lamiaceae; genus Ballota; species Ballota nigra. Next base: position 90,452,839 of record OX344720.1, on the reverse strand, counting down.
ACATATTTGTATGAATAACTGAGGCGAGCAAGAATCAGTTCTATATAAATTAGTTTAAGAACTGGGTGCAGACAAGGTGCACAACAAAAATAAATGTATATGTTATCAGTTTCAATATGAAGTCCAACCGTGAATATCTTATGGAGTCCTATATAAACTTAAATTTCATTTATCATGCTACAACGTAGCAGTGTTTTATCCTGGTGTTTAACTCCATAAGAAATTGACCATCAAGACTCAATATCTTTATCCAATATATTATATATGTATATGTATAAAGAGAAAAAGATAGAGAGAGACTAACCACAGTATCTACCAATGGCAAAACCAGAGGGTGTTCAAGCATCAAACCCCAACAACATTATAAACTATTCCATCCTCTATCTAAAGAAATTTAGTATATTCACTTGTTACTTTTGTTAAATAGATATAAGTTACTAAATAATATTTATAATGCAAAATCTTAGCTTCATACATGTGAATGTTATTTTTGCTAGTTTTTGCAATATTTTTAAAGATTTACTATTGCCAAAACATGCAAAAACATCAAGTGTCATTTAAGTCTTGATCAATTATAAAATAGAATTACCAGGCTATCAATGACCTCATCCGGTATGTCTAGTAAATAAACCTGCATTCATCACAAGTAAAATTTTCAATTAATTAATTACTTAATAATAACAATTTAATGTATGCAAAATAAAATTAGGAGATTAGAGAAGTACCTCGGCGCTCTCCCACCCTCCTATTCTACGACCGGTAAGCAGATTGGATACAAGCACTAATCCCACAACTTTGGCTGAACTACCAGAGTAGTTGACTTGAAGCAAAAATACTAACTTCTACTAGTAGATTCCTCGCAAGCGTACGAGTTCACTATAGTATGAGCAAGTATAATGACCAAGTATATCGAACCCAAAGGATGAAGTGTATGCAAATAGATCCCTGAAGATCTACGCGTCGTAGTTAATATGAGTGAAATGTTTTTGGATTTTTTGGAAAGATTAATTGAAACTAAAATAAACTAATTAAACTAAAATACTAAAGAAGATGAATTAACTAAGGTTTGCATGCAGATGAGTGATGGTGATGCTTAGGATAGGAATCCCTACGTATACTAACAGAGCAGGTACATAATCAAAATAACCGTGACGCGCAAGAATTAACCTAAGTTAAAAGAATGCAAGATGAAAGCTCAAGATTCTAAACCCTAATACTTTACCCTAACACTCGACTTCACTAATCCACTAACAAGTTAATAGATTGTGCTTAATTAATGAGACCCTAATTTAACTAATGGTGATGCGGCCGTCCTCCATAGCTAAACCGGCAGATTAATTAACCCCTTCTAAACTCTCTAGTTAAGTCTACTAGTTGTTAAAGAGTGATGCGGTCGTCCTCTCCCTAACACGTTCGTACGAAATTCAAAAGTAAAGTTAAGATTAATTTTAAGAATTCATTAATTAAGAGAATTAAAACCCTAACGTCACGAGTTATCCTAATTACATACCCACAACCTACTTCTACGAGTTCATCCTACCCCAAGCATGCAAGGGTTTTAGCCGGACATGGTTATAACGATAACAAAAGCAATTGACGAAGTAACGAACATAAACATAATGATTAGAACGAAGAAAAGATAAAACATAACCTAGGGTTTCAAGAATTAAAAGAATAAACTGAAATTAAATCAATAAAACGAGTCTCAACGTGTTCAAGAACAAAGATATGAAGAAACGAAACTAAAAAATAAAATCTTGACGTGAATTCTTAAAGAAAAACCTCAAAACGTAAAATTAAATCTTGCTCGTCTTTCTCCTCTTTCTCTCTCTAAAAACTAAGTCTAAAAGTGAAAATCTCTCAAGTGGTTCGTGTTTAATCCCTTCAAAACGTATTCGGGAAGGTATATATAAGCAACGGGTCGAGTCGGAATCTCGTGGGCCGAAATTCAGCGCTTGCTCGTGCACTGCTCGTGCACTAGTGCATGAGCACATCCCACTAGAGCACTTCAATCTTCCAGAGCCGAAAAACTGCACGACCTCTCTTGCTCGTGCACTAGTGCACAAGTAGCATTTGCTCGTGCACTCTGCACGAGTGCTCGTGCACTAGTGCACGACCTGCACCTCCTCGTGTGCCTTGCACGACTGCTCGAGCGCTTGTGCTCGAGCTCTCCTAGCTTGTGCACTCCAATGATACTTTTGCTCCCCCGAACTAGCACTTTTCGTATTTCTTCGATATCTTCTCATCCGGGCATCCGTTTGAGTCGATTCAAAGTCCTACGAACTCCTCTTTTCGCCCTCTATTCATCTATGAGCATCAAAGAGACAAATTCATTAGTTTATGAAAATGATACGCAAATGACTCTAAATACTCAACAAAATCAACCAAAACTAGGGCTTTTCGAGTGACGAATCATGATAATTTCACGCCTAATCAACCCCCCCAAACTTACCATGTTGCTTGTCCTCAAGCAACGAAATAATAAGTCAAGTGAAATTGTTAGGAATGAGTCAATGAATCAAATCATGCAAGCAAATGAATTCGAGCTTCAAAGATCAATCACAAGTATACTCACTCACCTTCCCTCATCCTACTCATGCAACAACAGCAAGGATCACCAAAATCAAACATGGATGTGCACTCTACGATGTGTTTCACTCCCTCACAAGTGTATATCAATGATAAAGGGACCCACTCAAACAATCAATCACACATATTGGCAGCCATAGGCTTGTGAGCACTCTTAACTCCGACCATACTCTAGAAATCAATGCCGAATCAAAAAGGACTTTTCTCAAGGTTGTAATGTAGGCTCTTTGGACAGGTGGGAATCAATATGGTAAAGTGACTCAAGTGAATGGAGAATAGAAAATCAAACTTTCGGACTTCGAGATTAGGAACAGAATACTTCAAATATTTTCAATCAACACATTTTCAATTCCACTCCTCTCAACACTTCAATTTTTTTTTCTTTCTAACTCCTTTCACTTTTTTTTCCAATCATTTTTTTTTCGCACAAACACATGAGCTCATTTTTTTCTTTTTTTGCTCATTCTCAATTTTTTTCTTTTTCCCACAACTCAAAACTTCATCACACCTTCTTCTCATATGCACTCAACAAACAACATTTCCCTTTTTCAACTCAATTCAATCCCTTCACATTCACACTTTTCCTATTCTCCACTCAAATTGGCACAAAAAGGCTTAGGAACTTGGAATAGTGTTCATATGTGCTAGCAAATAAAATAGGCTTAAAGCTCAAAGGGGCTAACAAGGGGTCAATGTCATTGGTAAGGAAAATTTTGGCTAAGTGACTCATTCAAATCAAAGATGGCCTAAGATCACATTCGGCATGTCAAACTAGACACAATTAAGAAGCAAGAGCACACACAAGTTCTAGCATCCTCTAAGGTGACGATCCACTCACAAACGAAGAGATTAATTCATGCATCAAAATCTCATAAGGCTCAAATCTCACGGTTTTCACATCCATGCTAGTCTAGTGCATTCTCACTCTCATCACACAAGTACTCAAAAGAAAAATTCAAAAGCATACGAGTTCTTTCTCAAATCGACTCTAACTCCTATACTCACACAAGAAGATTCCTAACTCAACTTCACAATTCACCCTACTCATCAAATCATACTCAAAGATAGCAATCAACAAGCATAAGATGATTGATAGGCATGAAATATGCAATAGCGAATCAGATCAAAATCACTCCAATGAGCATCGCAAAGCACCAAATGACCAAACACACTCAAAGATAGAGGGTGCTCTGGTGCAATGTAACAAGAAACATAAAAAAAATCCACCCCCCAAACTTCGACCTTGCGAAGAGGTCTAAGTTTGGGGTTGTGGGTTACCTCATCCACACAATTTAGTTTCTCTCAACAACGCATCACACTCCCTTGCTTGAGTTCCTTCAATCTCCACGTATTTGACACTCCTTCGAGACAAGCCTACAAAATAAACTCTCAAGTACGAGGTTAAAACTTACGATTCAACAACACCCTAATAACATAAAACTCAATTAACTAAAAACACTCAAAAGCAAATAAAAATGGGTTGCCTCCCATTCAGCGCTATTTTTAAGGTCCTAATGCCGGACCGAGCTCAAAGGAGCTTATGGGACATCATACTAAAAAATACCTCCCTTACTCTCATAAGAGTGGTACTTGCATGTCTTCCCTTGATGCCCCTCCATCATGAACTCCTTTGTTTCCTTCTCATCCCCAAGTGTTAGGGGTCTCAACTCCTTCTCACCTTTACCTGTAGGAGTCTTACTATGCAATTTCTTGCGCTTGGACTTTTTCTTCTTAGCTCCTCCTTTTCTCTCGAGCTGGACCACGTCCACACTTTTCATCTCTCCATCCCTCAACTTCTTCACTTTATCCCTATCAACATAATCAAGATCATAATGCGCATGGGTTAAATTATCAAATGAAGAATTTTCAAAATCATGCGTAAAAGAAAGATTAGGGATAGGAGGTGTGTCTTCAACACAAGGATCAATGGCATCCATGAAATAACAACTATCATCCTCCTTCGGGTGCTTCATGGCCTCATATAGGGAAATCTTTATCTCTTGATCATCAACTTTCAACGTGATCTTCCCATTTGCCACATCTAACACCATCCCGGCCGTAGCTAAGAACGGTCTTCCCAAGATCAGGGGCACGCGCTCATCTTCCTCCATCTCTAAGACCACAAAATTGGCTGGAAAAATGTGATCTCCAACTCTCACGAGGATGTCTTCAACCACACCTTGAGGTCGAGTAATAGACCGGTCGGCTAGTTGAAGCATCATCATTGTCGGCTGAAGTTCAACACCTTCCAACTTCTTGAAAAGCGACAAGGGCATCAGATTTATGCTCGCCCCTAAATCACATAGCGCTCCTTTCTTGATCCCGTTCCCGATGTCACATAAGATGGTAAAGCTCCCGGGATCCTTTAGCTTTGGAGGAAGCGCCTTGTGCACTAATGCACTCACCTCATGGTTCAACTGCACCAACTTCGGCTTATCCACTCGCCGTCTTTTCGCGATCAAGTCCTTCAGAAACTTTGCATAGTTGGGCATCTGTTCCAAAGCATCATAAAAAGGAATGTTAATATGCAATTGTTTAAACACATAAAAGAATTTAGCGAATTTCTCATCAAGCTTCTTTTTCATGAAGCGTTGTGGATATGGGACGGGTATCACAGATTTGGGTACCCCCCATTCATCTCTCTCAGTTTCTTTCACTTTCTCCCTTGCTTCATTTGCCTTCTTCCACTTAGGAACTCTATCAACCTTCTCACTGTCTTCCTCTTCAAGCTCTTTGCTCGCTTGAGTGCTTTCACCCTCAACCTTCTTCTCAACTCCTATCTCTTCAATCTCATCTCTATCTTGGGGCGTCTTAGAATCAGCAGGCATCTGAGGACCTTCATAGTTGGTTCCACTTCTTAACTGGATAGCCTTACAATGCTCTTTCGGGTTCCCCTCCGGTATGGAAGGATACTTACCCGGCTCCCTATTCAATGATTTTGCAATTTGGCTTATCTGGAACTCTATTGAGGTGAACCGCCTATTGTTCTTGTTGGTCCCACTAGTTAGATTAATTACGGAAGCTTAAGTTAAATGTCTTTCAAAGTCTTTTACAAGAGGGCAATAATCAACAAACAAAAAGTAAAGTAAAGCAATAAAGAACACAAGATGTATAGTGGTTCGGATTGAATATCCTACGTCCACTCTCCCTTATAACCAAGGGGTCTCACTACCAACCAACTCACAAACTTACTTACTGGAATTGGGAAGTACCAGTTCCTTCTTACACCCTCTTTAGATTTGACTTCAATCTAAAGATCAACCAGCCAACAACCTTGTCTAATAGATGAACAGGTTGTGGTTTGAGTAACTCCTTTAGAGTAGATAAATATTATGAACAGTAAGAGTGCTTGGTATGAATATCAAAAGCTTGGATCACTTATGCGCGTGTAGAGTCTCTAGAGTTTTTTCTTGAACTGCACTCTTGTATATATAGAGGGGATTAGGGCTAGCCGTTGGAGGGCTAATCCAATCAGATCCTCTATATAAGGAAGTCTCAATCAATCAATTTCCTAATTGATTGATTGGGTTGGTGGGATCCTTGGATTGATTATCTTCAAATACTTTCCAATCCTGATCATGTTGACTTGATTTGAATCACCAACGGTCAATAGCTTCCTCTGCCTAACTCTGATTCTCTCCAGAGAAGGCAGGACCAGACACCAGGCAACCTCGGTGTCTTCTGGTCCTCATCTGGTCAAGAACCAGAATACTCAGTAGAGTCAGGGGATCAAACTGAGCATCTTTTATTCTACCAGACTCGTCTGGTCCGGACTCGTCTGGTCTGGGGAAGGTCCTCTGCCTCTGGTCAAATCTCATCTGGTGAAGACTTCTGGTGGAGTCCTCTGGTGAAGTCCTCTGGTGGGGTCTTCTGGTTACTCTTCTGGTGAAGTCTTCTGGTCTGGCAGTTCCCCCTAGACTAAGTTCTAATCTAGATCATCATCTGGCTAATAGGTCCAGATAGTCCTATTACATCTTCTGGTTTGTTTTAACTCATCAAAACTAACAATTTTTATCCTAACAATTTCCCCCTTTTTGATGGAGTTAAAACATACCAGAACTGATCAAGAATAATGAACTTAAGCAAGAAAACATTAAAGGATAAGACCTTAGAATAGATCTTATCAGGCAAACAAATAAGACAACAAGAGGTTGTCTTTTGAACAGAGAAGATATGATATTTTCATTGATAATAAGGACAAAGAAGAATACACATTACAATGCATTTCTGGTCCTATTCTAAGCATATCTTCTGTTGTCTTTGGGCACCAGAAACCAGTCAAGAAATCTATCTTGAATGGCCTTCAACTCTGCAGAAGATGATGGAGTGAAGTTTGCCAACACCTTGGTCTTGTACAGTTTCTTCAGCTCAACCCAATCAACCTGGTCTCCTGGCATTGAAGTGTTGAGAAAATGGAATTCAGGAGCAGTGACTTCCAGGTTGAATTCAATAGTTGAATCCATCAACTGCTTGTACAAATCTGCATCATATGCCTGCATCCAAGAATGGAAAGTCCTGTTGATGAGAGCATCATCCTCTGGTGGAGGTCTCTGGATGTAATGTTGAATGAACCAGAGAGTCTTGGCTTCTCTCCATTTTTCTATTAAAGGCACAGGAACAGTTGAGTCAAAGGACCCTTCTGTCCTGAGAGGAAGGATGTTCATGACTTCAACATGCCCTTTTCTCTTCTGGCTGGATCCACTAACACTAGGAGTGATGCCAGCTTCTCTGCTCTTCTTATTTTGCCTTCTAACATATCGGAGCCTCTGCTCTTCATCTATGTTTTTCCTTATCCTTGCTTGCCTCTCTTCAGGTGACTCTTCCTTGAATCTCTTCTCTGCTTCTTCAACCATAGATTCAAGGAAGCTCTTCTTTACTTTCCTTATCTTCCTCTTTGCAGGTCCAGAGATGGAAATTTGATCCTGCTCTGCTTCAGACTCCTCTTCTGCAGCAAGCTGCTTAGCCATGGAAAGGGATTTGAGCTCTTCCTTCTTCTTCTTCTGCAACTCAGCCTGGGCCAAAGTATTCTCCAGCAGGTCCAGACGAGCTCCATGGCTGAAGAGAGTTTCATTTGTGGTCTTCACCAGATCAGTTCTGGCTTTCTCTTCCCCCTTTTTAACTTCATCAAGGAGGGGATCCACTACCTGCCTTATAAGATCAGGCAAGGCAGTGTTGGAGGAAGAGTGAAGATCACGCAGCTGCTTGGCCTCCTCCAGGTAAGCTTTAGACTCTGCAACAAGTCTCTCTTGCTTCTCCAACATCTCCTGGAGGGAGTCTTTCAGCTTGGCAGTTTGAATCATCTGGCTGGCCATCTCCACTTTGAACACAGAGACAGGTCTCAACTGCTCCAGCACGTGCTCCTGTAGCTGCTTCTGGCTGTGCATGACATCCAGCTTGACAAATAAGCCATTAGCCTTAAAAGAAGCTTTTACCTCTGCCAGAGAAGACTTTAACTGCTTCAGGAAGATTCTCCTCTCATGCCTGATCTGGTGCTCTATCATGGCAGGGGCCATATGTTGAATTGCTTTTGAAAAGCGCCCAATCTGCATGATTTGCTCATTGAAGAAAGCTTTCATCTTCTGGAGCACGGCAGGAGACATCTCAAAGTCCTCCTCGTCTGAATATAGCTCTGGAGGGAAGACAAACTGAGGACCAAACTTGTAAGTGGGGCCCTCTGGAGTGAGCATTACTCCTCTCTGGATGAGCAGGGTGTGAATCAAGACTTTAGCAGCACCAGGAGTCTCCAGCTCTGCTGGGTTCTGAATATTCAGCCTCTGCTTTAGCTCAATCTCCCAAGCAGTGAAGTTGGAGGGACCCATTTCCTCAAGCAACAACATTAGGTCCTCCACATCTTCAAGTCTGGCCTTGCTCCAGACCTTGGCATCAGTAAGCTCTGCCAGAAGTGGTAAGTGCTCCAGAAGAACTGGGAAATGCTCTCTTAGCCAGAGCTGAGCACTTACACTCATACTCTGCCTAATGGGACCCATTTCTGCAGATGAGAAAGTGAAGGGTTTGGGCCCAGAGGCAGAGGAGGAAGGTGCTAAGTCAGCAGGCTCAAGAGAAGCTTCCTCATCTTCACTATCATCGCTGGTTAAACAGGTAGGAGAAGGGGGAGGGCCAACGAATCCCAGAGCCATAGAAATGGTTGGGTCCTGGTCTGTATGGGTTTGGGGAGGGTTAGGATTTTGTGAAGTAGAGGGTGTAGGAATGGGTTGTTCTGCACCAGAAGATGATGGAATATCTGGTACAGAAGGTGAAGAAGGTATCTGGGAGGTGGAAGTGTTTGGAGGGGGGATTTCTGCACTAGAAGAGGTTGAGGGTACCTCTGGTACAGAAAGGGGGGGAGAGGGGTTTGTGGGAAGATGTGTTTGGGAAGATGGGGGAGAAGGTGTTTGGGTATGAATGGTAGAGGGAGTATATACTGGGGTATCTGGGATAATCTGCTCTGGTGGAACAATAGGGTTACCAGAGGCAGATGGGTTTTGGGGAATATTATCTGGGGGAGAGGTAGAGGGGGAGACAAGATTAATGGGGAAAAAAGATGGAAGGGAAGGGTTTACCTCTGCTGGGTCAACACCAGCAGGTACAACAGTCTCTGGAGCATCCTCCATCATCTGGGAGGCATCCTCAATAGCCTTTTCCAAGGCCTCTCCAAGATCAGATCCAGAGTCAGGATCTTGAAGAAGGGCTCTCTTGGCCTTGGATTTCCTCACAAGAGGCTCAATCTCTTCCTCCTCTGACGGCTCATCCACCAGGAGGGTTTTCTTGGGAGCTCTTCTGCCAGTCCTTGGCTTCTTGGCAGATTTCTTCTTGGCCTCCTCTGGCCTCTTCCTCTTCGAAGCTCCTGCCTTCTTGGCAACCTCACTCTTCTTCCTCAGTACATCAAGAAGAGGGATCTGGTCCTCCCCAGAGGAACCAGAGAAAGCAATGGTTGAGGAACCAGTTGCTTCAGCAGCTTTCTTCTGGGTCTTCTGCAGCTGCTGTCTCTTCTGCCCCTTTACAGGAGAGGGAATAGATTGAATAGGAGGGGCAGGGATGGTTTCCTCCCCATCAGAGTCAGGATGGCCATGAAGGGGACCATCCTTTGAGAACAACACCTTAGACTTGTGAAATCCTTTGCACCAAGTCTCCTTCCATTTCTTCTCTGGAAGCAAGTAGTCCAAAATCAAGGTAAGTTTCGTACCCAACGAAACATTAGCAGTGAAATAAAACTGCATCTCCCCTGGCTGGGAAGGACAAGCTTCCTTGTTAACTTTCGTTTTATTCTTCCTCAAGACGCCCCAAAAGAACTCTGCCCAATTGCATTGGACGCCGTCATACAAAGCCCTCATCACACACATTCTTCCATTAAAGATCGCATCTGTGCTGTGATTCTCACACATCAACACTTTTACAACTATGTCAAAAAGTACCTTGTACTTTTGCCTCAGATGCTTATCCATAAATCCCTTCGTGATATTCTGGCAAGAGGAACGAGCAAACAGTTTGAAGGAACCCAAAATATCATCCTCCTTGTAGGTTAAAGGATCCACTCCTTCCGCCGAAATGTTTCCAAACAGGGCACATAAATTATGCTTGGAAAACATCAAATCTTCCTTGTCAATTTTTGTAGAAATATGGTCTTCGTTGATCTTCATACGAACCAAAAACTGGGCCGCATAACCGTCAAGAGTACAAAAATCTCTGGGAATGGTGGAGATCAACTTCTCAACTCCGGATCTCCTCAATAGTTCCAGAATAGCAAGTGCAGACGGGTTCTTGGTGGTGTAGAAATCAACCACCATCTCAGTTTTCAGTTTCTTCATCATTAATTCATGGTCAAAATTACACGGGGGAGCCATATCTGTGAGAGAGAGAGAGAAAAGAAGAACTTTGCAGAGAGAGGTTAGGGTGTGAAAGTATGAAAATGTGAAAGGACAGATTGTAAGAAAATTAGATTTAAATAGGGTAATACGCGTGGCTCGAGTAATAAATGAAGTGTGAACGCGTGTAATACCAAAATTAAATTAGGGAACAAAATCAATATTTGAATTGATTGACATTTTGCACAGTGATTAAATCCGAAGGCCACAAAGAAAGGCAAGATACAGATTTAATCTGGTGCGTTGGCATAGTCATTGGGACGGGGCATAAAGGGGTTTTGTGGCAGTCAAGAGAAAAAGCGAAATGATTGCCTAGGCCCTATACCCTAGTCTTAAATACACTCCGAAGTTGAAAGGTTTTGAGTGTACTTACTAATTTGAAAAGTGTGTCCCAATGAGAAGAGGCCAGAGAAGTAAAGGCATACCTGACACCTGATATTGTAACCAGATGATACCACAGCTACATCTCCTCTGATGAAGCTCATCTGGTCCTGGTCAGAGAAGATTTTGGACAATTGACTCAGCACCTCATCTGGGACAAGTGTCACCTGGTGCATACCTCATCTGGTACCTCTCTGAGATATCTAATCTGCAGGTATGTTAGCTTAAGAAAATAAATATATGAAGAAAAGTAATGAAACAAGGATACTTCTCTGATGTTCCCCCTAAAACAAATCTGTCTCTGGATCCAACAATCCTAACTCAAAAGCTAACTCTCTGAATCTGGTCTCAGCCAAAGGCTTAGTTAAGATATCTGCTCTCTGCTTCTCTATTGCAATCTTTTCCATCCTTATATCTCCCTTCTCAACATGATCTCTGATAAAATGATGTCTTATATCAACATGTTTACATCTGGTATGAAGAACTGGATTCTGGGTGATTGCAATGGCACTATTACTATCACAGAATATAGGAATATCCTTGGCTCTAATCTGGTAATCCCTAAGCTGTTGACTAATCCAAAGTAGTTGTGAACAACAACTCCCTGCAGCCATGTACTCTGCTTCTGTTGTTGATGTAGCAACTGAAGTCTGCTTCTTAGAAAACCAGGATACCAATTTATTCCCTAAAAATTGGCATGTTCCACTTGTAGACTTCCTATCTATTCTGCATCCACCATAGTCTGAATCTGAATAACCACTCAATTCCAAATTGTCATCTGCAGGATACCATAATCCTAAATTCACTGTTCCCTTAAGATACTTCAATATCTTCCTAGCTGCTTCCAAGTAAGTCTTCTTGGGGTTAGCTTGAAATCTGGCACAAACACCTATGGCAAAGGTAATATCTGGTCTGCTTGCAGTCAGGTACAAAAGAGAACCAATAAGTGCTCTGTACTGAGTCTGGTCCACACTCTCTCCAGACTCATCTGGATCCATGTTGAAATTTGTCATCATAGGGATCTTGGCTGCTTTGCTAGATCCTACTCCAAATTTCTCTAACATGTTTCTGGTGTACTTAGCTTGATTAATAAAGATTCCCTTCTCTGATTGCTTAACCTGCAGACCCAAAAAGTAATTCATTTCTCCCATCATGGACATCTCAAACTGTCCCTGCATGAGCTCACCAAACTTCTCACACAGCTTCTTGTTAGGGGATCCAAATATGATGTCATCAACATATATTTGGACCAGAAGGATGTCCTTTCCTTCTTCTTTCCTAAACAAGGTTCTATCAATCTTACCCTTAGTAAAACCATTGTCCAGAAGAAATTGAGATAGAGTGTCATACCATGCTCTGGGTGCCTGCTTCAGCCCATACAGAGCTTTCTTAAGCTTAAACACCTTGTCACCTTGTTCAAAACCAGGGGGTTGTTCCACATACACTTCCTCAATGAGAATCCCATTAAGAAAGACAGATTTCACATCCATCTGGTATACTTTGAACTTCATGTGAGCAGCATATGCTAAGAACAATCTGATGGCTTCTAGTCTGGCAACAGGAGCAAATGTCTCATCATAGTCTATTCCTTCAGACTAAGAATAGCCCTGAGCCACTAGCCTTGCCTTGTTCCTAGTAATGACATCATTCTCATCTTTCTTATTTTTAAAAAACCCACTTAGTGCCTATCACCTTTTGATGTCGTGGTCTGTCTACCAGCTCCCAAACATCCTATCTGGTGAATTGATTCAACTCCTCCTGCATAGCAACAATCCAATTTGAATCTTTCAGTGCTTCCTTGATGTTCTTGGGCTCAATCAAGGACACATAGCAACTGAATAAGGCAGCTAAGTTAAGAGTTCTCCTAGTCTGGACACCCTTAGTTGGATCTCCAAGGATTAGGTCATTGGGGTGATCAACCAGGGTCCTCCTTCCCGTGGTCTTGCCTGGTTGATCATCTTCTGCAATACCCTGATGATTATCACCACCTGCAGAAGAGCTTCCCCCTACAGGAGTTCCAACCTCTTCTGGTTCTACTCCTTGTGAAGGCTTCTGCTTCAGAGAACCAGGAGATGGGTCATCAGCTGAATCTAAATCTGAGTCAAGAATAGGTGGATTGACCTTGATAATTCTGGGAGTAGTCTGATTCTGGGTCTCATCTGAAGACTTAGATTCCACCTTGCACTCAAAAGTAGATTCATCAAAAACAACATGAGGTGTTTCCTCCACACAAAGTGAATTCTTATTAAAAACTCTAAAAGCTTTACTGGTGCTGGAATATCCTAAAAATATTCCATCAGCCACTTTAGCATCAAAGGTTCTTAATTTAGATTTCCCATTGTCATGGATGAAACACTTACATCCAAAAACATGAAAGTATGAAACAGATGGGGTTTTACCTTTCCATACCTCATATGGAGTCTTATTATGTCTCTGGGCAATCAGGCATCTGTTCTTACCACGCGTATTACCCTATTTAAATCAAATTTCTTTTCAACTTGTCTTTTCACGTTTCCAAATTTTCAAAGCCCTAACTTCTCTCTGCAAAGTTTCTCTCTCTCTCTCTCTCTCACAGCAATGGCCCCTCAGTGCAATTTCGATCATGAGTTGATGATGAAGAAGTTGAAAACAGAGATGGTGGTTGATTTCTACACCACGAAGAACCCTGTGGCGCTGTCGATTCTGGAGTTGCTCCAGAAAGCAGGAGTAGAGAAATTGATTTCGACGGTTCCAAGAAACTTTAGGACTTTGGACGGATATGCGGCCCAATTTCTGGTTCGTATGAAGAACCACGACGACTACATTTCCTCAAAGATCGACAAGGATGATTTGGTGTTTTCCAAGCACGATTTCTGCGCGTTATTTGAAAACATTTCGGCAGAAGGGGTAGATCCACTGACGTATAAGGAAGATGAAGTTGTTGATTCATTCAAACTTTTTGCTAGATCTTCTTGCCAGAACATCAGGAAAGGATTTTTGGATAAGCATTTAAGGCAGAAGTATAAGGTGTTGTTCGATATAGTGGTGAAGGTGCTTATGTGTGAAAATCACAGCACGGATGCCATTTTTAATGGTAGGATGTGTGTGATGCGAGCATTGTACGATGGTGTACAATGTAATTGGGCTGAATTCTTTTGGGATGTGTTGAGGAAGAATAGGTTGAAGGTGAAGAAGGAGGCTTGTCCTTCCCAGCCAGGGGAGTTGCAGTTCTGTTTCACTGCAAATGTTTCGTTGGGAATGAAACTAACCTTGATCTTGACTCATTGCTTCCGGAGAAGAAATGGAAGGATTCTTGGTGCAGAGGATTTCATAAATCCAAAATCTTATTCTCTAAGGATGGTCCCCTTCATGGCCATCCTGACTCTGATGGTGAGCAAGCCATCCCTGCCCCTCCTCTACAGGCAATTCCCTTACCTGCAAAGGGGCAGAAACAACAGCAGAAGCAGAAGACCCAGAAGAAAGCTGCTGAGGCAACTGGTTCCTCAACAGTTGCATTCTCCGGTTCCTCAGAGGAGGACCAGATTCCCCTTCTTGATGTCTTGAAGAAGAAGGGTGAAGGTGTTGAGACTGCCAAGAAGGCAAGAGCTTCCAAGAGGAAGAGGCCAGAGCAGGCCAAGAAGAGATCTGCCAAGAAACCCAGGACAGGCAGAAGAGCTCCACGGACACTTGTTGGTCCCACTAGTTAGATTAATTGCGGAAGCTTAAGTTAAATGTCTTTCAAAGTCCTTTTACAAGAGAACAATAATCAAAATAACAATAAGTAAAATAAAGCAATAAAGAACACAAGATATATAGTGGTTCGGATTTGAATATCCTACGTCCACTCTCCCTTATATCCAAGGGGTCTCACTAACAACCAACTCACTTACTTACTCACTGGAATTGGGAAGTACCAGTTCCTTCTTACAACCTCTTTAGATTTAACTTCAATCTAAAGATCAATAGCCTACAACCTTATCTGGTAGATGAACAGGTTGAGGTTTCAACAACTCCTTTAGAGTAGATAAATATAATGAACAGTAAGAGTGCTTGGAATGAATATCAAAAGCTTGGATCAACTTATGCGCGTATAGTCTCTCTAGAGCTTTTTCTTGAACTGCACTCTTGTATATATAGAGGGGATTAGGGCTAGCCGTTGGAGAGCTAATCCAATCAGATCCACTATATAAGGAAGCTTCAATCAATCAATTCCCTAATTGATTGATTGAGTTGGTGGGATCCTTGGATTGATTATCTTCAAAACTTTCAAATCCTGATCTTGTTGACTTGATTTGAATCACCAACGGTCAATAGCTTCCTCTGCCTAACTCTGATTCTCTCCAGAGAAGGCAAGACCAGACACCAGGCAATCTCGGTATCTTCTGGTCCTAATCTGGTGAACAACCAGAATACTCAGTAGAAACAGGAGAACAAACTGAGCATCTTTTGTTCTACCAGACTCGTCTGGTCCGGACTCGTCTGGTCTGGGGAAGGTCCTCTGCCTCTGGTCAGATCTCATCTGGTGAAGTCTTCTGGTGGAGTCCTCTGGTGAAGTCCTCTGGTGGGGTCTTCTGGTGACTCTTCTGGTGAAGTCTTCTGGTGGAGTCCTCTGGTGAAGTCCTCTGGTGGGGTCTTCTGGTGACTCTTCTGGTGAAGTCTTCTGGTCTGGCAGTTCCCCCTAGACTAAGTCCTAATCTAGATCATCATCTGGCTAACAGGTCCAGATGGTCCTATTACATCTTCTGGTTTGTTTTAACTCATCAAAACTAACAATTTTTATCCTAACAATTTCCCCCTTTTTGATGGAGTTAAAACACTACCAGAACTGATCAAAAGAAGAATTTAAGCATAAAAACAGTAAAGGATAAGACCTTAGAATAGATCTTATCAGGCAAACAATTAAGACAACAAGAGGTTGTCTTTTGAATAGAGAAGATATGAATTTCATTGATAGTAAGTATAAGAGTGAATACAGATTACAATGCAAATCTGGTCCTATCTAAGCATATCTTCTGTTTTCCTTGGGCACCAGAAACTGTTAGGATAAAAATTGTTAGTTTTGATGAGTTAAAACAAACCAGAAGATGTAATAGGACCATCTGGACCTGTTAGCCAAATGATGATCTAGATTAGGACTTAGTCTAGGGGGAACTGCCAGACCAGAAGACTTCACCAGAAGAGTCACCAGAAGACCCCTCCAGAGGACTTCACCAGAGGACTCCACCAGAAGACTTCACCAGATGAGACTGACCAGAGGCAGAGGACCTTCCCCAGACCAGACGAGTCCGGACCAGACGAGTCTGGTAGAACAAAAGATGCTCAGTTTGATCCCCTGACTCTACTGAGTATTCTGGTTCTTGACCAGATGAGGACCAGAAGACACCGAGGTTGCCTTGTGTCTGGTCCTGCCTTCTCTAGAGAGAATCAGAGTTAGGCAGAGGAAGCTATTGACCGTTGGTGATTCAAATCAAGTCAACAAGATCAGGATTGGAAAGTATTTGAAGATAATCAATCCAAGGATCCCACCAACCCAATCAATCAATTAGGGAATTGATTGATTGAGGCTTCCTTATATAGAGGATCTGATTGTATTAGCCCTCCAACGGCTAGCCCTAATCCCCTCTATATATACAAGAGTGCAGTTCAAGAAAAAGCTCTAGAGACTCTACACGCGCACATAGCATACTAAGCTTCTTGATTACTACGCATTTGCACTCACTTTGTTCTTAATTACTCATCCAACTCGTAAGGAGTTTATATACTCAACCTGTTCATCTTGTTAGACAAGGTTGGAGTAAGTTTGTCTTTAGATCGAAGTTAGATCTAAAGAGATTGTAAGAAGGTGCTGGTACTTCGGAAATTCCAGTAAGTAGTGAGTTTGTTGGTTGGATAGTGAGACCCCTTTGATCAAGGGAGAGTGGACGTAGGATATTCAGATCCGAACCACTATATATACGGTGTTATTTATTGCTTTCTTTTATACCTGTTGTTTATTATTTGTGCTCTTAGAAAAGATTTTCTCTAAAGACATTTTGGTTATAAAGGCTTCCGCAATTAATCTATCTAGTGGGACCAACAAGTGGTATCAGAGCAGTGTGTCCAACGACCACTGCTTTGTAAAGCTTTTGGTGGTCACCGGGCAGATCCATTGCTCTTAAAGTGCTTTTGTTAAAGTTCTTATTATTTCCCAAATTTTATTTAAAATGTCTGCAAAATCTTCTTATAAGAGTCGCAAATTGCCAGAGTTCTCATTTGAGGACTATAGCCACTGGAGCTTCATGATGAGTAATCATCTGAGAGCTATCCACCACCGCATGTTAGATGTGGTAGAGAGTGGCCCCATTAAATTTTACTGGACTCCTATTGATAGTGGCAGGTCAGAGTCCAGAGAAGAAACTAGCGACGCTGCAGAGGATAGAGTTCCCAGACAACGAATCCTCAAAAAGAAAGAAGAACTTGACAACGATGAGAGAAAGCTACATAACCTGGACCAGGTGGCAAGAACCGAGATTATCAACACTCTAACCAAGGAGGTAATAGAGAAGGTCAGAACCTGTGTCACTGCGAAGGAGATGTGGGACAAACTTGCACTTCTCTGCGAGGGAACAGAGAAGATTAAAGATAACAAGCTCCAGGCTGTTCAACACTCGTTTGATACGTTCAAAATGAAACCAGACGAGACCATAGACCAGCTGGACATGTGCCTCACAAACCTCCTAAACAAGGCTAGTGCCTTAGGTAAGACCTACTCTGAAAAGGAAATTAATAGTAAAATTTTGCGTTCACTAACTAGCAGGTGGAGAATCAAAGTTACTGTGATCAAGGACAACAAGGATCTCAATACTCTGGATCATCATCTTCTGTTGTCTGATCTCAAAGCTTATGAATATGATCTTCAAGAGGAGGATCAAACAGAAGAGGTTTCCTCTTCTGGCCAGAAATGAGTTGCATTCTCTTCAACTCTCAAGCCTGATGTAAAGCCAAAGGAGTCTACTGCAGATGACTTGAGCCTCAAGGAGCAGGTAGCACTCCTAACTCGTAAATTAGATAAAATGAGTTCAAAGTATGGCATGTACAAAAGGCATTGGAAGGAGTCTACCAGAGACAGGAAGAGTTCTTTCAAACCTGCAGAGAAGGAGAAGACATCTGGAGACTCAAGGGAGACCAGATTCAGAACTCCAGAGAGGAGGAGAGATGACAACCCTGGCAGCTCTGGGAGATCAGATTATCAGAGGAAGGATGGTAGCTCTGGCAGACCTGACTACCAGAGGAGAGAAAGTAGTCCAGCCAGATCAGACTACAACCAGAGGAGGAGAGAGCCAAGTCCTAGTCCCAGAGGAGACAATGCCTGCTACACATGCAACAAGACTGGTCACTACAGTTATGATTGTCCTCAGCTTACTCCTAGGGAAAGAGAAGAGAAAAGAATCAAGAGAGACAGGAGATATGCAGATAAGAGAGCATTGCTGGCAGAAGCAGAGGAGGAGGATACTAGCTCCAGTTCTTCTTCTTCTGACTTTGGATCAGATGATGATGTGTGTCTCATGGCAGACATCACTGAGGTAAATGAAACTACTCTAGTTTTATCCAATTCCAAATGTACTGAATCCTCTAATTCATCTGGTAACTCCAGAGAGTCTGATATGCAACAAATGCTATCAGATCTCCAAAATTGTGTCCAACTTTGTCAAAAACTTGAGAAAGAGAATGGTAGGCTCAGAGCTGAAGTTCAATCTCTCTCTCATGAGCACAAATCCACCAGAGAACTCATGAAAGATCATTCCAAAGAAGTCTCTGAACTTCAGGATAAGATCACAGAAAGAGATACTTTGGTAGATCAACTCATGAAAGAAAGGACCTCTCAAGAAGAAGAGATCAATGAACTCAGAGCCAAATACCAGACTCTTATCAAGGGAAAACAAGTTGCTCACAACATAGAGGAGATACCTATGCCCAGAGAAGCTCCTAAGATACCATCTGTTGTATCTATCATATCAGAGTCCTCTCAGCGCATCTGTGATAAGAGTGGTTTAGGATATTCTGGAATTTCCTCTAAAACTCATAAATACTTTTATAATAAAGACAAGTCTGTAAGAGCTGGTAAATTGGTAGAAATCTGGGATGATAAAGACTTAACTGGTAATGGTTACAAGGTGGTTCACAATCCTGACTGGAAAATGAATCACTCTGTTAATCACATTACATATGGTCCAGAAGAGTTGACTATTCTGGAAGAGAAAATGCTAGAGAATAAGTGTCAACAAGGGGAACCATTAAAGATTGATGGTTCTGTGAACAATAAGTCCCAAGGAGTAGAAATTACTCAAATTGGAGGACCCCAGAGAAATCCTCAAAGAGAACCTAAACAGATTAGGGGACCTCAAAGGAAACACTCAAGAAAGGGGAATACCAATCAGAGTAACAACTACCAGAGAAGGAACAATGTTCAACAGAACCAGGTACCCAGAGACAATTTTCTCAGAGGAATCAATTCCAGAATAGGTATACTCAAAGGAACTATAACCACCAGAGACAGTCTAATTATCAGAACCAGAGGAGGTCTTCCAGACCCATCTACAGAAAACCAACTGATCTGGGTAGTTATGACACCATAGATGGTTCTTCTAGGATGTACCCTTACAACCAGACCTTTAAGACCATGTCTTTGAGGCAGGCCATTCCAAAGGCCAGATTTGAGAAAAGGTACACCAGATCTGTTTATAGGAAAGGTGTCCTTATCAGACCAGTAGCTCAATATGTCATTGTCAGAGGACATGTGCTGGTAGATAGATTTGGAAGAAAGATAAGATCTCCTCATCCATCAAGGGATGATCTTTATATATGGATTCCTACAAAACCTGCAACTAACCAATCAGGACCCAGCACTAGTAGGGGACCTAATTGATTTCTCTGCAGGTAGATAAGAGTCCATTGGAGAAAGGATTTTCAAGCAACCATGTCTGGTACATTGATAGTGGATGTTCCAAGCACATGACCTTCCAGAAAGATAATCTCCAAGATTTCAAGCCACTGAATGGACCAAGAGTGATGTTTGGTGACAACAACTATGGCGTCACCAGAGGAGTTGGAAAGTTGACCTTCAATGGAGTATCTGTAGATGAAGTCTACTACGTAGAAGGACTCAAGCATAATCTGCTTTCAGTATCCCAATTCTGTGACAAGGGATACTCAGTGAAGTTTTCTAGTGATTCATGCACTGTTTTCTCCTCTGATTATAATGATATTTTGCTAATAGGCTTGAGGAAGGGTAACATCTATCTTGCAGATTTTAACAGTTGCCCAAGAAATGCTTGCCTAGTTGCAAAAGGATCTGCAGAGAATAACTGGATTTGGCACAAGAGATTGTGTCATCTTAACTTCAAAACACTGAATAAGATTGCCAGAAAGGGTCTCATTCGAGGTCTTCCTAATGAAGTGTTTAAGAAGGATCAGGTTTGTGGTTCATGCCAAAAGGGTAAACAACCCAAGACTTCCTTTAAGGATGTCCAGAGCACAACCACAACTAGAGTGCTTCAACTACTTCACATGGACCTGTTTGGACCTGTTTCTCCTCTTAGTTTAAGTGGAAGGAAGTACACCTTAGTGATAGTAGATGACTTTTCAAGATACACTTGGGTAGTGTTCTTGTTTAAGAAAAATGAAACTATGACTAAGCTGCCAGAGTTCTTCAAGCAGATTCAGAATGAGCAAAACCAGAGCATAGTCAGAATCAGAAGTGACAAAGGAACAGAGTTTTTGAATTCACACATTGCAGATTACTGCAAGGATCATGGGATTTTTCATGAGACATCTGCTGCCAGAACATCCCAACAAAATGGAGTAGCAGAAAGGAGGAATAGGACCCTCAAAGAAGCTGCAAGAACACTTCTGGCAGAATACATCACTCCACAGAGATTTTGGGCAGAGGCCATCAATACAGCTTGCTACACTCAGAACAGATGCCTGATTGCCCAGAGACATAATAAGACTCCATATGAGGTATGGAAAGGTAAAACCCCATCTGTTTCATATTTTCATGTTTTTGGATGTAAGTGTTTCATCCATGACAATGGGAAATCTAAATTAAGAACCTTTGATGCTAAAGTGGCTGATGGAATATTTTTAGATATTCCAGCACCAGTAAAGCTTTTAGAGTTTTTAATAAGAATTCACTTTGTGTGGAGGAAACACCTCATGTTGTTTTTGATGAATCTACTTTTGAGTTCAAGGTGGAATCTAAGTCTTCTGATGAGACCCAGAATCAGACTACACCCAGAGTTATCAAAGTCAATCCACCTGTTCTTGATTCAGATTCAGATTCAGATAATGACCCATCTCCTGGTTCTCTGAAGCAACAACCTTCACAAGGAGCAGAACCAGAAGAGGTTGGAACTCCTGTAGGGGGAAGCTCTTCTGCAGGTGGTGATAATCTCCAAGGTACTGCAGATGATGATCAACCAGGCAAGACCACGGGAAGGAGGACCCTGGTTGATCACCCCAATGACCTAATTCTTGGAGATCCAACTAAGGGTGTCCAGACTAGAAGAACTCTTAACTTAGCTGCCTTATTCAGTTGCTATGTGTCCTTGATTGAGCCTAAGAACATCAAGGAGGCACTGAAAGATTCAAATTGGACTGTTGCTATGCAGGAGGAGTTGAATCAATTCACTAGACAGGATGTTTGGGAGCTGGTAGACAGACCAAGACATCAAAAGGTGATAGGCACTAAGTGGGTTTTCAAGAATAAGAAAGATGAGAATGATGTCATTACTAGGAACAAGGCAAGGCTAGTGGCCCAGGGCTATTCTCAGTCTGAAGGAATAGACTATGATGAGACATTTGCTCCTGTTGCCAGACTAGAAGCCATCAGATTGTTCTTAGCATATGCTGCTCACATGAAGTTCAAAGTATACCAGATGGATGTGAAATCTGTCTTTCTTAATGGGATTCTCATTGAGGAAGTGTATATGGAACAACCTCCTGGTTTTGAACAAGGTGACAAGGTGTTTAAGCTTAAGAAAGCTCTTTATGGGCTGAAGCAGGCACCCAGAGCATGGTATGACACTCTATCTCAATTTCTTCTGGACAATGGTTTTACTAAGGGTAAGATTGATAGGACCTTGTTTAGGAAAGAAGAAGGAAAGGACATCCTTCTGGTCCAAATATATGTTGATGACATTATATTTGGATCCCCTAACAAGAAGATGTGTTTGAAGTTTGGTGAACTCATGCAGAGTCAGTTTGAGATGTCCATGATGGGTGAAATGAATTACTTTTTAGGTTTGCAGGTTAAGCAATCAGAGAAGGGAATTTTTATTAATCAGGCAAAGTACACCAGAAACATGTTAGAGAAATTTGGAGTAGGATCTAGCAAAGCAGCCAAGATCCCTATGATGACAAATTTCAACATGGATCCAGATGAGTCTGGAGAGAGTGTGGACCAGACTCAGTACAGAGCACTTATTGGTTCTCTTCTGTACCTGACTGCAAGCAGACCAGATATTACCTTTGCTGTTGGAGTTTGTGCCAGATTTCAAGCTAACCCCAAGAAAAGTCACTTGGAAGCAGCAAGGAAGATTTTGAAATACCTTAAGGGAACAGTGAATTTAGGCTTATGGTATCCTGCAGATGACAATTTGGAATTGAGTGGTTATTCAGATTCAGACTATGGTGGATACAGAATAGATAGGAAATCTACAAGTGGAACATGCCAATTTTTAGGGAATAAATTGGTATCCTGGTTTTCTAAGAAGCAGACTTCAGTTGCTACATCAACAACAGAAGCAGAGTACATGGCTGCAGGGAGCTGTTGTTCTCAACTACTTTGGATTAGTCAACAGCTTAGGGATTACCAGATTAGAGCCAAGGATATTCCTATATTCTGTGATAGTAATAGTGCCATTGCAATTACCCAGAATCCAGTTCTTCATACCAGGTGCAAATATGTTGATATAAGGCATCATTTTATCAGAGATCATGTTGAGAAGGGAGATATAAGGATGGAAAAGATTGCAACAGAGAAACAGAGAGTAGATATCTTAACCAAGCCTTTGGCTGAGACCAGGTTCAGAGAGTTAGCTTTTGAGTTAGGTTTGTTGGATCCAGAGACAGATTTGTTTTAGGGGGAACAACAGAGAAGTATCCTTTGTTTTACTACTTTACTTCATACATTTATTTTCTTAAACTAACATACCTACAGATTAGACATATCAGAGAAGGTATATCTCCAGATGAGGTATACACCAGGTGACATTTGTCCCAGGTGAAGTGCTGAGCCAGATTCAACAATATCCAAAGTCTTCTCTGACCTGAACCAGATGAGTTTCATCAGAGGAGATGTAGCACCAGACTGGCTGTGGTATCATCTGGTTACAATATCAGGTGATAGGTATGGTTTTACTTCTCTGGCCTCTGATCATTGGGATGCACCTTTCACATTGGTAAGTACACTAAAAACGTTTCAACTTCGGAGTGTATTTAAGACTAGGGTATAGGGCCTAGGCAATCATTTCGCTTTTTCTCTTGACTGCCACAAAACCCCTTTATGCCCCGTCCCAATGACTATGCCAACGCACCAGATTAAATCTGCATCTCGCCTTTCATCATGGCCATCGGATTTAATCACTGTGCAAAATGTCAATCAATGATAAAATTGATTTTGTTTCCTCAATTAAATTTGAAATTACACGCGCTCACATTTCATTTAATAATCAAGCCACGCGTATTACCCTATTTAAATAAATTTTCCTTTCAATCTGTCCTTTCACGTTTCCATACTTACAAACCCTAACCTCTCTCTGCAAAGCATTTTCTCTCTTTCTCTTTCTCTCTTTCACAGTAATGGCACCCAAGTGCAATTTCGATCCAGACTATGTCTGCAAGAAACTCAAGATAGAAATGGTGGTGGACTTCTATTCCACTAAGAATCCGGCCGCTTTGGAGATTTTGGAACTTCTCCGACGTTCTGGGCTGGAGGAGTTGATCTCAAAGGTTCCCAAGGATCTGCGTACCTTGGATGGATATGCTGCTCAGTTTCTTATCCGGATGAAGATCCATGAAGACTATATTTCATCCAAGATTGATTCAGAGGATGTTGTTTTCTCAAAGGCAGACTTCTGTGGTCTTTTTGGTAACCTTTCTGCGGAAGGTGTGGACCCACTGAAGTACAGAGAAGGAGAGGCGTTGGAATCCTTCAAGATGTTTGCCAGAAATTCATGCCAAAATATTACTAAGGGCTTCTTGGACAAGCATCTTAGGCAGAAGTATAAGGTGTTATTTGACATTGTGGTAAAGATTCTCATGTGTGAGAGCCATAGCACAGATGCCATCTTTGTTGGCAGGCTCTGTGTTATGAGGGCCATTCTGGATGGTGTTCAATGTAACTGGGCTGAGTTCTTCTGGGGGGTGCTGAGGAAGAACAAGGTGAAAATCCAGAAGGAAGAATGCCCCCAGTTGCCAGGAGAGCAACAATTTGTGTTCAATGCTAATGTATCATTGGGCACAAAACTCACCCTAATTCTGGATTCGATTCTTCCAGAGAAGAAATGGAGACAATCCTGGTGTAAGGGCTTTCATAAGTCCAAGATTATGTTCTCCAAGGATGGTTCCCTTCATGGCCATCCTGATTCTGATGGTGAGCAAGCCATCCCTGCACCTCCCCTCCAAGCCATTCCCTCACCTGCTAAGGGGCAGCAGCAGCAGCAGCAGCAGAAGACCCAGAGGAAAGCTGCTGAAGTAACTGGTTCCTCAACCATTGCTTTCTCTGGTTCCTCTGAGGAGGACCAGATCCCTCTTCTTGATGTACTGAAGAAGAAGAGTGAGGTTGCCAAGAAGGCAGGAGCTTCAAAGAGGAAGAGGCCAGAGGAGGCCAAGAAGAAATCTGCCAAGATGCCAAGGACTGGCAGAAGAGCTCCCAAGAAATCCCTCCTGGTGGATGAGCCGTCAGAGGAGGAAGAAGAGGAAGAGATTGAGCCTCTTGTGAGGAAATCCAAGGCCAAGAGAGCCCTTCTTCAGGATCCTGACTCTGGATCTGATCTTGGAGAGGCCTTGGAAAAGGCAATTGAGGATGCCTCCCAGATGATGGAGGATGCTCCAGCGTCTGCTGTACCTGCTGGTGTTGACCCAGCAGAGGTAAACCCTTCCCTTCCATCTTTTTCCCCCATTAATCTTGTCTCCCCCTCTACCTCTCCCTCAGATAATATTCCCCAAAACCCATCTGCCTCTGGTACCCCTATTGTTCCACCAGAGCAGATTATACCAGATACCCCAGTATATACTCCCTCTACCATTCATACCCAAACACCTTCTCCCCCATCTTCCCATATACCTCTAAACACAAACCCCTCTCCCCCACCTTCTGTACCAGAGGAACCTTCCACCTCCCAAATCCCTCCTACACCTTCTGTACCAGATGTTCCATCATCTTCTGGTGCAGAGCAACCCTTTCCTTCACCCTCTACTTCACAAAATCCTAACCCTCCCCAAACCCATACAGACCAGGACCCAACCATTTCTATGGCTCTGGGATTCGTTGGCCCTCCCCCTTCTCCTACCTGTTTAACCAGCGATGATAGTGAAGATGAGGAAGCTTCACTTGAGCCTGCGGACTTAGCACCTTCCTCCTCTGCCTCTGGGCCCAAACCCTTCACTTTCTCATCTGCAGAAATGGGTCCCATTAGGCAGAGTATGAGTGTGAGTGCTCAGCTCTGGCTAAGAGAGCATTTCCCAGTTCTTCTGGAGCACTTACCACTTCTGGTAGACCTTACTGATGCCAAAGTCTGGAGCAAGGCCAGACTTGAAGATGTGGAGGACCTAATGTTGTTTCTTGAGGAAATGGGTCCCTCCAACTTCACTGCTTGGGAGATTGAGCTAAAGCAGAGGCTGAATATTCAAAACCCAGCAGAGCTGGAGACTCCTGGTGCTGCTAAAGTCTTGATTCGCACCCTGCTCATCCAGAGAGGAGTAATGCTCACTCCAGAGGGCCCCACTTACAAGTTTGGTCCTCATTTTGTCTTTCCTCCAGAGCTATATTCAGATGAGGAAGACTTTGAGATGTCTCCTGCTGTGCTCCAGAAGATGAAAGTTTTCTTCAATGAGCAAATCATGCAGATTGGGCGCTTTTCAAAAGCTATTCAACATATGGCCCCTGCTATGATAGAGCACCAGATCAAGCATGAGAGGAGAATCTTTCTGAAGCAGTTAAAGTCTTCTCTGGCAGAGGTAAAAGCTTCTTTTAAGGCTAATGGCTTATTTGTCAAGCTAGATGTCATGCACAGCCAGAAGCAGCTACAAGAGCACGTGCTGGAGCAGTTGAGACCTGTCTCTGTGCTCAAAGTGGAGATGGCCAGCCAGATGATTCAAACTGCAAAGCTGAAAGACTCCCTTCAGGAGATGTTGGAGAAGCAAGAGAGACTTGTTGCAGAGTCTAAAGCTTACCTGGAGGAGGCCAAGCAGCTGCGTGATCTTCACTCTTCCTCCAACACTGCCTTGCCTGCTCTCATAAGGCAGGTAGTGGAGCCCCTCCTTGATGAAGTTAAAAAGGGGGAAGAGAAGGCCAGAACTGATCTGGCAAAGACCACAAATGAAACTCTCTTCAGCCATGGAGCTCGTCTGGACCTGCTGGAGAATACATTGGCCCAGGCTGAGTTGCAGAAGAAGAAGAAGGAAGAGCTCAAATCCCTTTTCATGGCTAAGCAGCTTGCTGCAGAAGAGGAGTCTGAAGCAGAGCAGGATCCAATTTCCATCTCTGGACCTGCAAAGAGGAAGATAAGGAAAGTAAAGAAGAGCTTCCTCGAATCTGTGGTTGAAGAAGCAGAGAAGAGATTCAAGGAAGAGTCGCCTGAAGAGAGGCAAGCAAGGATAAGGAAAAACATAGATGAAGAGCAGAGGCTCCGATATGTTAGAAGGTAAAATAAGAAGAGCAGAGAAGCTGGCATCACTCCTGGTGCTAGTGGATCCAGCTAGAAGAGAAAAGGGTCTGTTGAAGTCATGAACATCCTCCCTCTCAGGACAGAAGGGTCTTTTGACTCAACTGTTCCTGTGCCTTTGATAGAAAAATGGAGAGAAGCCAAGACTCTCTGGTTCATTCAACATTACATCCAGAGACCTCCACCAGAGGATGATGCTCTCATCAACAGGACCTTCCATTCTTGGATGCAGGCATATGATGCAGATCTGTACAAGCAGTTGATGGATTCAACTATTGAATTCAACCTGGAAGTCACTGCTCCTGAGTTCCATTTTCTCAACACTCCAATGGCAGGAGACCAGGTTGATTGGGCTGAGCTGAAGAAACTGTACAAGACCAAGGTGTTGGCAAACTTCACCCCATCATCTTCTGCAGAGTTGAAGGCCATTCAAGACAGGTTTCTTGACTGGTTTCTGGTGCCTAAAGACAACAGAAGATATGCTTAGAATAGGACCAGAAATGCATTGTAATCTGTATTCTTCTTTGTCCTTATTATCAATGAAAATCTCATATCTTCCCTGTTCAAAAGACAACCTCTTGTTGTCTTAATTGTTTGCCTGATAAGATCTATTCTAAGGTCTTATCCTTTATATGTTTTCTTGCTTAAGTTTAGTATTCTTGATCAGTTCTGGTAGTGTTTTAACTCCATCAAAAAGGGGGAAATTGTTAGGATAAAAATTGTTTGTTTTGATGAGTTAAAACAAACCAGAAGATGTAATAGGACCATCTGGACCTGTTAGCCAGATGATGATCTAGATTAGGACTTAGTCTAGGGGGAACTGCCAGACCAGAAGACTTCACCAGAAGAGTCACCAGAAGACCCCTCCAGAGGACTTCACCAGAGGACTCCACCAGAAGACTTCACCAGATGAGACTGACCAGAGGCAGAGGACCTTCCCCATACCAGACGAGTCCGGACCAGACGAGTCTGGTAGAACAAAAGATGCTCAGTTTGATCCCCTGACTCTACTGAGTATTCTGGTTCTTGACCAGATGAGGACCAGAAGACACCGAGGTTGTCTTGTGTCTGGTCCTGCCTTCTCTGGAGAGAATCAGAGTTAGGCAGAGGAAGTTATTGACCGTTGGTGATTCAAATCAAGTCAACAAGATCAGGATTGGAAAGTATTTGAAGATAATCAATCCAAGGATCCCACCAACCCAATCAATCAATTAGGGAATTGATTGATTGAGGCTTCCTTATATAGAGGATCTGATTGGATTAGCCCTCCAACGGCTAGCCCTAATCCCCTCTATATATACAAGAGTGCAGTTCAAGAAAAAGCTCTAGAGACTCTACACGCGCACATAGCATACTAAGCTTCTTGATTACTACGCATTTGCACTCACTTTGTTCTTAATTACTCATCCAACTCGTAAGGAGTTTATATACTCAACCTGTTCATCTTGTTAGACAAGGTTGGAGTAAGTTTGTCTTTAGATCGAAGTTAGATCTAAAGAGATTGTAAGAAGGTGCTGGTACTTCGGAAATTCCAGTAAGTAGTGAGTTTGTTGGTTGGATAGTGAGACCCCTTTGATC
This sequence comes from Ballota nigra, assembly GCA_947034835.1. Taxonomy (NCBI): domain Eukaryota; kingdom Viridiplantae; phylum Streptophyta; class Magnoliopsida; order Lamiales; family Lamiaceae; genus Ballota; species Ballota nigra. The sequence goes on along the minus strand of OX344720.1, from coordinate 90,424,524 downwards.
AAGGGAGAGTGGATGTAGGATATTCAGATCCGAACCACTATATATACGGTGTTATTTATTGCTTTCTTTTATACCTGTTGTTTATTATTTGTTCTCTTAGAAAAGATTTTCTCTAAAGACATTTTGGTTATAAAGGCTTCCGCAATTAATCTATCTAGTGGGACCAACAGAAACCAATCCAGAAACCTATCCTGGACGGCCTTCAACTCTGCAGAAGATGTTGGAGTGAAATTCACCAACACCTTTGTCTTGTACAGTCTCTTCAGCTCAGCCCAATCAACCTGGTCTCCTGCCATGGGAGTGTTAAGATAAGTGAACTCAGGGGCAGTCACCTCCAGGTTGAACTCAATGGTTGAGTCCATCAATTGCTTGTACAGCTCTGCATCATAAGCTTGCATCCAAGTGTGAAAAGTTTTGTTGATTAGCTCATCATCCTCTGGTGCTGGCCTCTGGATATAGTGTTGGATGAACCAGAGAGTCTTTGCCTCCTTCCATTTTTCAATCAAGGGCACAGGCACAGTAGAGTCAAAAGACCCTTCTGTCCTGAGAGGCAGAATGTTCATCACTTCAATAGGAGCTTTCCTCCTCTGGCTTGAGCCACTTGCACCAGAAGAAGCACCTGCTTCTCTGCTCTTCTTATTTTGCCTTCTAACATATCTGAGCCTCTGCTCTTCATCTATGTTCTTCCTGATCCTTGCTTGCTTTTCCTCTGGAGTCTCTTCCCTGTATCTCTTTTGAGCTTCTTCAACAACAGTCTCAAGGAAGCTTTTCTTGACTCTTCTTATCTTTCTCTTTGCAGGTCCAGAGATGGAGATTGGATCCTGCTCAGCTTCTGACTCCTCTTCTGCAGCAAGCTGCTTAGCCATGGAAAGAGATTTGAACTCTTTCTTCTTCTTCTTCTGCAACTCAGCCTGGGCCAAAGTGTTCTCCAGCAGGTCCAGACGAGCTCCATGACTGAAGAGAGTTTCATTGGTGGTCTTCGCCAGATCAGTTCTGGCCTTCTCTTCCCCCTTTTTAACTTCATCAAGGAGGGGCTCCACAACCTGCCTTATAAGATCAGGCAAGGCAGTGTTGGAGGAAGAGTGAAGATCACGCAGCTGCTTGGCTTCCTCCAGGTAGGCTCTAGACTCTACAACAAGTCTTTCCTGCTTCTCCAACATCTCCTGGAGGGAGTCTTTCAACTTGGCAGTCTGGATCATCTGGCTGGCCATCTCAACTTTAAGCACAGAGACTGGCCTCATCTGCTCCAGCACGTGCTCCTGGAGCTGCTTCTGGCTGTGCATGACGTCCAATTTGACAAAGAGGCCATTGGCCTTGAAAGAAGCCTTAACTTCTGCCAGAGAGGATTTGATCTGCTTCAGGAAGATCCTCCTCTCTTGCTTGATCTGATGCTCTATCATAGCAGGGGCCATGTGTTGAATGGCTTTTGAAAAGCGCCCTATCTGCATGATCTGCTCGTTGAAGAATGCTTTCATCTTCTGGAGCACAGCAGGAGTCATCTCAAAGTCCTCCTCGTCTGAATATAACTCAGGAGGGAATGTGAAATGAGGACCAAAGTTGTAAGAGAAGCCATCTGGAGTGAGCATAACTCCTCGCTGGATAAGGAGAGTTCTGATGAGGACCTTGGCCGCCTCTGGTGTCTCCAACTCTGCTGGGTTTTGAATACTTAACTTCTTCTTCAGCTCAATCTCCCATGCAGTGAAGGTAGAGGGAGACATCTCCTCCAGCAAAAGCATAAGATCTTCAACATCTTGGAGTCTGGCCATACTCCAAACCTTGGCATCCGTCAGATCTGCCAGGAGGGGTGAGTGCTCCAACATAATTGGAAATTTCTCTCTTATCCAGAGCTGAGCACTCACACTCATACTCTACCAGATGGGACCCATCTCATCAGAAGAGAAAATAAAGGGTTTGGGCCCAGAGGCAGAGGAGGAAGGTGCTAAGTTAGCAGGCTCAAGTGAAGCTTCCTCATCTTCACTATCATCGCTTGTTAAACAGGTGGGAGAAGTGGGAGGGGCAAGAAATCCCAGAGCCATAGAAATGGTTGGGTCCTGGTCTGTATGGGTCTGGGGAGGGTTAGGATATTGTGAGGTAGAGGTGGAGGGGATGGATTGCTCTGCACCAGAAGAAGGTGGGATCTCTGGTACAGAAGGTGTAGGAGGTATTTGAGATGTAGAAGTGTTTGGAGGGGGGATCTCTGCACCAGAAGAGGTTGATGGTACCTCTGGTACAGAAACTGAGGGAGAGGGGTTTGTGGGAAGATGTGTTTGAGAATTTGGGGGAGAAGGTGTTTGAGTAGGATTAGTGGAGGGAGTATATACTGGGGTATCTGGGAAAGTCTGCTCTGGTGGAAAAATAGGGTTACCAGAGGCAGATGGTGTTTGGGGAATATTATCTGGGGGAGAGGTAGAGGGGGAGACAAGATTAATAGGGGTAGAAGTTGGAATGGAAGGGTTTACCTCTCCTGAGTCAACATCAGCAGGTACAGCATGCTCTGGAGCAGAGACATCTTCCATCATCTGGGAAGCCTCATCAATGGCCTTCTCCAAGGCCTCTCCAAGATCAGATCTAGAGTCAGGATCTTGAAGAATGACTCTCTTGGCCTTGGATTTCTTCATAAGAGGCACATCCTCTTCTTCCTCTTCGTCCTCTGATGGCTCATCCACCAAAAGGGTTTTCCTGGCCTTCCTGCTAGTCCTTGACTTCTTAGCAGAGCCTCTCCTGGCCTCCTCTGGCCGCTTCCTCTTGGCTGCTCCAGCCTTCTTAACAGCTTTATCATCATCACCCTTCTTCTTAAGCACTTCAAGAAGGGGAATCAGGTCCTCCTCTGAGGAACCAGAAAAGGCAATGGTTGAGGAACCAGTTGCTTCAGCAGCTTTCTTATGGGTCTTCTGCTTCTGCTGCTGCTTCTGCCCCTTTGCAGGTGAGGGTACTGCCTGTAGAGGAGGGGCAGGGATGGCTTCTTCTCCATCAGAATCAGGATGGCCATGAAGGGAACCATCCTTTGAGAATAACACTTTAGACTTGTGAAATCCTCTGCACCAAGTCTCCTTCCATCTCTTCTCTGGAAGCAATGAGTCCAAAATCAAGGTAAGTTTCGTTCCCAACGAAACATTAGCAGTGAAATAAAACTGCATCTCCCCTGGCTTGGAAGGACAAGCCTCCTTGTTAACTTTCACTTTATTATTCCTCAAGACGCCCCAAAAGAACTCTGCCCAGTTGCATTGGACGCCGTCATACAGAGCCCTCATCACACACATTCTTCCATTAAAAACCGCATCCATGCTGTGATTCTCACACATCAACACCTTTACAACTATGTCAAAAAGTACCTTGTACTTTTGCCTCAGATGTTTATCCAGAAATCCCTTTGTGATACTCTGGCAAGAAGAACGAGCAAACAATTTGAAGGAACCCACAATATCATCCTCCTTGTAGGTTAAAGGATCCACCCCTTCCGCCGAAATGTTTCCAAACAGGGCACATAAATCATGCTTGGAAAACACCAAATCTTCCTTGTCAATTTTTGAAGAAATATGGTCTTCGTTGATCTTCATTCGAACCAGAAACTGGGCCGCATAACCGTCAAGAGTACGAAAATCTCTGGGAACGGTGGAGATCAACTTCTCAACTCCGGATCTCCTCAATAGTTCCAGAATAGCAAGTGCAGACGAGTTCTTGGTGGTGTAGAAGTCAACCACCATCTCCGTTTTCAGTTTCTTCATCATTAGGGCATGATCAAAATTACACGGGGGAGCCATATCTGTGAGAAAGAGAGAGAGAGAGAAAGAAAAAGCTTTGCAGAGAGAGGTTAGGGTTTGAAAGTATGGAAACGTGAAAGGACAGATTGAAAGGAAATTTGATTTAAATAGGGTAATACGCATGGCTTGAATAATAAATGAAGTGTGAATGCGTGTAATTTCGAATTTAATTGAGGAAACAAAATCAATTTTCGAATTGATTGACATATTGCACAGTGATTAAATCTGACGGCCACGATGAAAGGCGAGATACATATTTAATCTGGTGCGTTGGCATAGTCATTGGGACTGGGCATAAAGGGGTTTTGTGGCAGTCAAGAGAAAAAGCGAAATGATTGCCTAGGCCCTATACCCTAGTTATAAATACACTCCGAAGTTGAAAGGTTTTAAGTGTACTTACTAATTTGAAAAGTGTATCCCAATGAACAGAGGCCAGAGAAGTAAAGACATACCTTTCACCTGATATTGTAACCAGATGATACCACAACTAGTCTGATGATACATCTCCCCTGATGGAACTCATCTGGTCCTGGTCAGAAAAGACTTTGGATATATCTCTTAAACTGACTTAGCACCTCATCTGGGACAAGTGTCACCTGGTGGATACCTCATCTGGAGATATAACTTCTCTGAAATGTCTAATCTGCAGGTATGTTAGTTTTAAAAAAATATATGAAATAAAGTAATGAAACAAAGGATACTTCTCTGTTGTTCCCCCTAAAACAAATCTGTCTCTGGATCCAATAATCCTAACTCAAAAGCTAACTCTCTGAATCTGGTCTCAGCCAAAGGCTTAGTAAAAATATCTGCTCTCTGCCTCTCTGTTGTAATCTTTTCCATCCTTATATCTCCCTTCTCAACATGATCTCTGATAAAATGATGCCTTATATCAACATGTTTGCACCTGGTATGAAGAACTGGATTCTGGGTGATGGCAATTGCACTATTACTATCACAGAAAATAGGAATATCCTTAGCTCTAATCTGGTAATCCCTAAGCTGTTGACTAATCCAGAGAAGTTGTGAACAACAACTCCCTGCAGCCATGTACTCTGCTTCTATTGTTGATGTAGCAACTGAGGTCTGCTTCTTAGAAAACCAGGATACCAATTTATTCCCTAAAAATTGGCATGTTCCACTTGTAGATTTCCTATCTATTCTGCATCCACCATAGTCTGAATCTGAATAACCACTCAATTCTAAGTTATCATCTGCAGGATACCATAATCCTAAATTCACAGTTCCCTTAAGATATTTCAATATCTTCCTAGCTGCTTCCAAATGACTCTTCTTGGGATTAGCTTGAAATCTGGCACAAACTCCTACAGCAAAAGTAATATCTGGTCTGCTTGCAGTCAGGTACAAAAGAGAACCAATAAGTGCTCTGTACTGAGTCTGGTCCACACTCTCTCCAGACTCATCTGGGTCCATGTTGAAATTTGTCATCATAGGGATCTTGGCTACTTTGCTAGATCCTACTCCAAATTTCTCTAACATGTTTCTGGTGTACTTTGCCTGATTAATAAAAATTCCCTTCTCTGATTGCTTAACCTGCAAACCTAAGAAGTAATTCATTTCTCCCATCATGGACATCTCAAACTGACCCTGCATGAGCTCACCAAACTTCTCACACAGCTTCTTGTTAGGGGATCCAAATATAATGTCATCAACATATATTTGGACCAGAAGGATGTCTTTTCCTTCTTCTTTCCTAAACAAGGTCCTATCAATCTTACCCTTTGTAAAACCATTGTCCAGAAGAAATTGAGATAGAGTGTCATACCATGCTCTGGGTGCCTGCTTCAGCCCATAAAGAGCTTTCTTAAGCTTAAACACCTTGTCACCTTGTTCAAAACCAGGAGGTTGTTCCACATACACTTCCTCAATGAGAATCCCATTAAGAAAGGCAGATTTCACATCCATCTGGTATACTTTGAACTTCATGTGAGCAGCATATGCTAAGAACAATCTGATGGCTTCTAGTCTGGCAACATGAGCAAATGTCTCATCATAGTCTATTCCTTCAGACTGAGAATAGCCCTGGGCCACTAGCCTTGCCTTGTTCCTAGTAATGACATCATTCTCATCTTTCTTATTCTTGAAAACCCACTTAGTGCCTATCACCTTTTGATGTCTTGGTCTGTCTACCAGCTCCAAAACATCCTGTCTGGTGAATTTATTCAACTCCTCCTGCATAGCAACAATCCAATTTGAATCTTTCAGTGCCTCCTGGATGTTCTTGGGCTCAATCAAGGACACATAGCAACTGAATAAGGCAGCTAAGTTAAGAGTTCTCCTAGTCTGGACACCCTTAGTTGGATCTCCTAAGATCAGGTCATTGGGGTGATCAACCAGGGTCCTCCTTCCCGTGGTCTTGCCTAGTTGATCATCTTCTGCAGCATCTTGATGATTATCACCACCTGCAGAAGAGCTTCCCCCTACAGGAGTTCCAACCTCTTTTGGTTCTGCTCCTTGTGAAGGCTTCTGCTTCAGAGAACCAGGAGATGGGTCATCATCTGAATCTGAATCAAGAATAGGTGGATTGACTTTGATAACTCTGGGTGTAGTCTGGTCTGGAATCTCATCAGAAGACTTTAAGTCCACCTTGCACTCAAAAATAGATTCATAAAAAACAACATGAGGTGTTTCCTCCACACAAAGTGAATTCTTATTAAAAACTCTAAAAGCCTTACTGGTGCTGGAATATCCCAAAAATATTCCATCAGCCACTTTGGCATCAAAAGTTCTTAATTTAGATTTCCCATTGTCATGGATGAAACACTTACATCAAAAAATATGAAAATATGAAACAGATGGGGTTTTATTATGTCTCTGGGCAATCAGGCACCTGTTCTGTGTATAACAAGCTGTATTAATGGCTGTTGGGACATTATCAGTTTTGATTAAGATCCCAAAACCCCTGAAAAGATGATTGCCTTAATCTGTCTGTGTCAAGCTAGTCTTGGTTAGGATTAGTACTTAGTCATTTTATACTTCACAGGTACTCAGTGAGAGGAGAACTCACTAGAGACAATCAAGACTCAGAGCCTGAAGACGAAGAGCACCATCCTGAACTTATGGCAGTCCTCTAAGCTGGCTGAGTAGGTGTCAGTGATGAAGAGTATGACCCTGAGGTCATTACTAACTCAGTCCTGAAGGAAACAAGATGTCACTGAGTTAATGGGAAGACATGGAGTAGAGCCAAGCAATGCAAAAGGAATTTCAGCGTCAGGACAAGACTGGTGAGCTCAAGACAAAATAAACTTAATAAGACAAGCCTGAAGCTCAGGAATAAGTTCTGACATTCTCACCAACCTGATGACGTGGACCAATCCGAGAAGGACACGCACGTACGGAACCTGACATGAAGATTGAATTCAGACTACATATTCAACGGGCAAGCATTCAATGTGCATTTAATGAAAATACCAAATCCATGCAAGGACGGCTACTGCATGAAGATATGTCCGTTTGAAGCCACTCTACATAGATGACTAGAAGGCTATCTCTCCAACGGATAGTTTTTCAAATCACCTATAAATACAGAAGACCTTGATCCCATTCAAGGTTACGGGAAATTTCCAAGCCAGAAATTACTCAAACTCTCAAGCATTCAAAGCATTCAACCTTTAAGAGAAGCACTCGAAACCTTCTAAAATTCCCAAGTGTCAGGATTGCCCAAGAAATTCTGGGCTGAGGCAATCAACACTGCATGCTACACTCAGAACAGATCCATAACAAACAACATGCACAGACCCCATATGAGACATGGAATAAGAGAAAATCTCGTATTTCTTATTTTCATGTATTTGGTTGTAAGTGCTTCATCCTCAACAATGGGAAGACCCAGTTGAAAGCCTTTGATAGCAAATCTGATGAAGGAATATTCTTAGGATATTCTGAAGTTAGTAAAGCCTTCAGGGTTTACAATTGTAGGACCCTTGTTGTGGAAGAATCACCTCATGTTGTCTTTGATGAATCTGCTAATGAGTCTAGGGCAAAGGTGTTGAATCCTGACACTGAGGAGGTCACAAGGAGTGTGACAAGGCTGAGCTTGAAGAATCAACCTGATCCCAAGATCAAAACTGTGCCAATTCCGAGATGGGATGATGATGACGATCAGGATGATGAATCAGGTGCCACTCCTAAGCCCAGCACATCAGGGATTGTTGAGCCTCAGACTGAGGAACAGGCTCAACCTGAGGTAAGCACCATCTATGAAGATGCTGTTGCAGCTGAGACGGTTCCTGAGTCACCTCATCAAGGGTGAATCAATGTTCCTGACATTGAACTTATTAATCCCTTTGGCATAGACTCAAGATCATCCCCTTCTGTTCAATTTCCTGAATTTTATGAGCCTGTAGACACTAACATTGCAGGTACTTCAGGAACAACTCCTGGCAAGAGAACATGGCTAGAAGATCATCCCATTGATCAAATCATTGGTGATCCAACTGAGGGAGTCAGGACCAGACGGTTCCATGGTGAGAGTGCATTGTTCTGTTGCTTTCTCTCTGAGCAAGAGCCTCAGAACATTGAAGAAGCTCTCACTGACTCGAACTGGATCATTGCCATGCAAGAGGAGTTGAATCAGTTCACAAGGAATCAGGTTTGGGAACTGGTGGATAGACCTAGGCATCAAGGTGTGATTGGTACCAAGTGGGTCTTTAAGAACAAGAAGGATGAGAATGGTGTTGTGGTAAGGAACAAGGCTAGACTGGTTGCAAAAGGGTATTGTAAGTCTGAAGGAATAGACTATGATGAGACTTTTGCTCCAGTGGCTAGGTTGGAAGCTATCAGGTTGTTCCTTGCATATGCAACATACAAGAAGTTCAAGGTGTATCAAATGGATGTCAAGAGTGTCTTCCTGAATGGTGTACTCAATGAAGAGGTATATGTTGAACAACCTCCCGGGTTTGAGGTTGGAGATAGAGTATACCATTTGAAGAAAGCACTCTATGGACTTAAGCAAGTACCAAGAGCTTGGTATGATACCCTCTCTCAATTCCTGACAGACCATGGGTTCAAGAAGGGAACTGTGGATAGGACATTGTTCAGGATCACTGAAGGTGATGACATTCTCTTGGTCCAGATTTATGTGGATGACATAATATTTGGATCACCAAATCATCAGCTCTGTGAGAAATTCTCTAAGTTGATGACTGGTAAATTTGAGATGTCCATGATGGGAGAGATGAACTTCTTCTTAGGATTGCAGGTCAAGCAGACTGATCAAGGTATATTCATTAATCAGGCCAAGTATACAAGAGACTTGATTCATAAGTTTGGTGTTCAGAACAGCAATCCAGCCAGGATCCCTATGAACACAAATTGGAAGATGGATCCTGACACTGAAAGGACTTAAGTAAATCAGACTGAGTATCGTGGGCTGATAGGTTCTTTATTGTACCTGACTGCAAGTAGGCCTGACATTACGTTTGCAGTTGGTGTGTGTGCTAGCTATCAGTCTGATCCCAAGAGAAGTCATTTGGAGGTTGCCAAGAGGATACTTAAGTATTTGAAAAAAACAGTCAATATGGGACTATGGTATCCTTCAGATGACAACTTCGAACTGACAGGCTATTCAGATGCAGATTATGGAGGTTGTAGGATTGATAGGAAATCAACCTCAGGGACATGTCAGTTTTTGGGAAGTAAGTTGATCTCGTGGTTTAGTAAGAAGCAGAATTCAGTGGCGACATCCACAATTGAGGCTGAGTATATGGCTGCAGGTAGTTGTTGCGCTCAGATTTTATGGTTAAGGCAATAGTTGAGGGACTACCAAGTGTTTGCTAATCAGGTTCCAATCTATTGTGATAACAATAGTGCTATAGCAATTACTCAGAACCCAGTGCTTCACACAAGGTGCAAGCATGTGGATATTAGACACCACTTCATTCGAGATCATGTGGAGAAGAAAGATATTAGGATGGAGAAGATTCACACTGACAGGCAAAGAGCTGACATCTTGACTAAGCCTCTGGCTGAAGCAAGGTTTATGGAACTGTCAGTAGAGTTAGGACTCTTAGATCCGGGAGAGCAGTCAGCGTAGGGTGCTAGGGGGAACTCAGGCCAGACTCGACTCAGCGAGGTATCAGGGGGCTACAATGTCTCCCTGACAGGTATGAGTTCTAACCTGACTCCTGTGAATTTCAAGCGTCTCCCTGAGTCCTTCGTCCTGAAAATCTTTATTAAATGCATTCCGTTTTCATTAAAAGCGCGCCTTTACGGAGCATTTAATGCTCAGTTACTTTTTCAAATACGTGTCCGTTTTATACGGAATATGACTGACATGGGGTTTAATTAAAGCTGAGATTAATCCTGGCCCCTCATTTCAAAAACCTTTCGAATTCAGGGATCAATCTCAACCCCACGTTTGAGTAACTGACTTAGTCTTATCAATCAAGAGTGCCATTTGAGGTTTTTACGCAAACACAACGCACAATCTGCACACTGAGTTTTCTCTTGCTCAAACACAGAAATTTCAAAAACCTTTTCTTTCAAAACAATGGCATTCCTTGATTCCAACTGGACAACCGACAAGATCGTCGACGTTGTTGAGAAGAAACTGGTACACATGGAGCAAGTCATCTCCATAGAAGGTATCTGTCTTACGGTTGAGGAAATCAAACCTGTATTTAAATGGATTTCCGATGCCGGGTTGGAAACATACTTCACCACCCGCCCCATTTCCGTGCTCCCAAGAACAGTTGTGGAAGCATATTTGAATATGTTCTTACGGAAGGGGGAAGTTTTCACAAAGGTGACTGCGTTGAAGCCGACGGGAGAGAAGGACGGCGACGGAGAGCCTCTTTACAACACGGAGGTGGTCACTATCAACTTCAGGCAGGCGGTGAGGGAAGTCTTCAAGCTGCCATTCTCAGGCATCAACCCAAGAACCTACAAGGAGAACTCAGAGGGAGAGCTTCTTGGGAAATGGACCAAGTCAGGGTCATCGGAGTTCAGGGCTCGCCAGAACAAGAGTACGTTAAAGCCTGAGTATAGAGCTCTGGTGGACTTGGTATCCAAGATGGTGATGGGCGCAACTGGCTCTCACGAGCAATTGAGTATGCCCAAGCTGAGACTAATGGGAGCTATCGTTGATGGAGTTGAAGCGAACTGGGAGCAGCTCTTCCTCGATCAACTCCATCAGGCAGGATTGGACAAACTTACGCGTGACGAGGAGAAGAAGCACATTTCCATCAGTGCCATCTTACCTTTCGGCACGAGGATGTCCATCCTGATTGCTCATGCTTGCCATGGGTATACCTTCGACTTCGAGGATAGTCTCTCCTCGAAGAAGGTAATGTTTTCCTCACTGAGTGATACTTATTCAGTGCTAGGGCTGACTGATCCCAATGCGAAAGCAAAGGGTCAGGCCAAAAGGCCAGCTGGTAAGGCCAAGAGAGTGGCAACCAGTCTCATTGAACAGGTAGATGAGCTCCTTGAGAGGAGTAAGGAGAGTGAGGAGGTTGCTGCTGAAGAGGTGGAGCAGCCTGAGGTGGAGATGGCTGAGAAGAGGAAGAGGGCAAGGGTCGTGCTGGCAGGGAAGAGCACGAAGTCAGGGACTGAGTCTGATCCCAAGAAGGCCGGGTCTGAGGCTGAGGGAACTGACGATGACGTCAGAAAGGAGGGTGCTCAGGGAGAGAGGCCCCTGAAGAGACTTAGGAAGGGAATAAAGAAATCCCCTGCTAAGAAACTACCTGAAGTGAGTGAGAGGGAGAAGTCAAGCTCTCCTGGAGCCTCTGACTTGGAGAAAGTGAGAAAGACTGTCAAGACGGCTGAGTCGTTGCAGCCTGAGACAGCACCCACTCAAACACCCCCATACTCTGAAACCCAAACACCTTCCATCCCTGACCTCACACCTCAAACTCCCCAACCACCCCAAACCTCACAGCCAGATCAGCCTACTGGGTCAGCGCCTTCATCTTCACACATAAATGAGCCTGACCAGTCAGCCAAGCCAAATATTCCAAACCCCTCAGACTTTCCCTCATACCCCAATCCCAAGGACTGCCCCAAATCCATTCCAACTGAAGAGGATGAATTCCTTGACTTGGAGGAGGAGGAACTGGATGAACACATGGCAGGAGGGATACTGGAGAACACCCTCAGGGGGAACGCCACAGAATGGGCAGGGAAGTGCTGGCCTGGGCTATACAAGTACACTGAGCTGCTGGCGTATGTGATTGAGCTCAAGGTTTGGTTGGACTTCAAACAATCAAACATGCAGGAGCAACATATGCTGGTGGATGCACGTGGCTGGGAGCACTGGGAGGTGGAAGAGGCCAAGATTTGCTCGTTCTTTGGACTTACTAGCTGGCTTCAACTTTTGAACTTCGATAACCTGAAGCAGTTAGTGGCTGAATTGATGTCCAAGAGCAAGGCTGACATCTTGTCAGGTGACGAAAAGGAGGATGAGGATGATGAAGGAGCTCAGGGTGGAGACCTGGAGAAGGCAGTGGAGGAAACTGCACAGGAAATTGGTGAGATGAACTCTGAGCCTCAGGCTCAGGGGGAAGGTGATAAGAAAACTGGTGCCAAGGGTGGACCAGTGGCTGAGGATGTTGGGAATATCTCAGCTGCCAATGAAACATCTGTCAATGAAGGGATTCCCTGCCCTGAGACAAGAGAGGAAGATGTTGAGGCATTCAAGGAGACTCTCAGTTCCGAGGGACTTGTTCCTAAGGTTCAAGTTAGCTTAGCTGAGCCTGAGGAGGCGGCTATGACTACTTCACAACTGCCTTCAGTGCACCTTGAAGAAGGGACTGATGCTGCAGGGGCTGACAAGGGAAATCAGCCAATCACTGATGCGGCCGTTGATGATGAGGATGTAATCATAACCGGGGTCGGACGTGCTGAATTCACAAGCATAGTGGAGGTCAAGCAGGAGAAAACCTCAGAAAATCTAGCTGAACTTCAGGAGGAGGTAATGAGGCTACGCGCTGAGAAGGAAGAAGACTCCAAGGCCCTGGCGAAGCATATCAGGTGGACAAAGTCAGCTTACAACACCCTTGCTAACAGGGAGCTGATCTTGTTAAAGAAAACGATGACTGACACGGCCAAGTCAGTGAGGACTGAGAGGAAGCGCACCAAGAAGATGCTTAGGAATACTCTCAAGAAACTCGATGAGAGGGATGCGATCAGGGACAAAAAGATGAATCAGGCAATGGACAGGCTTGCAGTTCAGACTAGATCTACTGTCACTCAGGCCTTGAAGGACTCAGCGTCCAAACTGGAGCTGGAATCAGGGAGGATGGATCGCACCTCTCAGTCAGTGGCAGACATTTTGGCAAAGGCCACTGACGAGTCTGCAAAGATACTAACTGAGGCCAGCAGAGTCAGCAGTGAGTCCTTGAAGGTGGAGGAAAGGATCACCAAGGCTGAACAAAGTCTCCAACTCTCTATGGAGGTCTTTGAAAAGAAAGTCAATGCTGCTATCAGTTCGGTTTCGTACGCAGGCACTGGAATTTCGATGGGAGTTGAATTATTGAAGGAGGGAATTAACGATGTCCATTCTCTAGCCTCCTTCGTAATCAACAGCGGATCTGACGCATTCCCATCCGAGGCCAATGATGATGCCAAAAAGAGGGAAAAGAAGAAGAAAAGATCCCGCCCTGAGGCATCGGAGGCAGTCAATCAAGGTGAAACCGTTCTAGCTGACCCTGAAGCCAATCCTGAAGGAAACATTTTAAGGGTGAGGAAGTCAGCTAGGCTAGCGGTGGTGGAAAAGGAAGGAGGAGAAATTGTTGCCAAGCTGAGAGAGGAGGCAACAAAGGCAAAGGCTAATGAACCTTCCAAGCAACAACCTGAGCTAGTTCAGAGATCGTCTCCCATGAGCTCAAGGAAGAATCCCATCACTTACTCAGGTGAGTTGGTTGCGGAGCTATGTGCTGAAGCGTGGGGAGATCAATCTGAAAAATCTGAGGCTATGCGCAGAGCTGAAATTGCTCAGAAGGAGAAGATGCGCATCTTAGAGAAGAAGGTTGAGAAGCTGACGGATATCACTGAGCTTCAACAACGAGAACTAGATGATGCAGTGATCAGCTTGCTAAGGAGGAAGAAGGCGAAGCCTGAGCCAAGGAAGTACAGGAAGAAGCCAACAGTTAGGAAATCAACAATTCTTCAAGTCAGAAGGCCAGAATCAGGAGCAAGGGAAGCTTTTGTTGATGAGTTCGTCTCAGAGACATTGAAGGAGTTTTGGACTGATGCAAGGGATGAATTTGTTAGATTGTGGTTTGTTGTGAAGAAGTGGGGCGACACTGACGATATCAATGCCCACTTCACTGACTACATGATGGACAATCATCCTGAGCTATTCCAGAAGATCTTGGAGGAGGCTGAGGCAGCTCAAGTTCAAGTAAAGGCTCCTGAGTTCACCATTCGAGCTCCTCCCTTGGTTCCTGGAACTCAAAAGCATGATACAAAGGCCATTATGATGGAAGTATTGAAGATAGCCAAAGCTGAAGGGTACGTGAATCAACCTGGAAGACTTGACGAGCTGAAGGCAAGAGTTTATGCAGGATATGGACTCAAGCCTGAAATGAGATTAGTCTAGGTGTTCACAGGCTTCTTTGTAATAGATTAGATTCATTGTAATCATTTCCACATCAATCAATGAAATCTATTACTTATGCCCACAGACAAAAACTCATTGTCTTTTTGGCTGTTGTTTAAAATACTGTACTTTATCAAGAATTGCTCTAACACTGTCTTATCTTATAGATAGGTTTATCTTGTTTCCTCTAAGTGTTTTGAGGATCGGTTCAGTGTTTTGGCATCATCAAAAAGGGGGAAATTGTTGGGACATTATCAGTTTTGATTAAGATCCCAAAACCCCTGAGAAGATGATTGCCTTAATCTGTCTGTGTCAGGCTAGTCTTGGTTAGGATTAGTACTTAGTCATTTTATACTTCACATGTACTCAGTGAGAGGAGAACTCACTAGAGACAATCAAGACTCAGAGCCTGAAGACGAAGAGCACCATCCTGAACTTATGGCAGTCCTCTAAGCTGGCTGAGTAGGTGTCAGTGATGAAGAGTATGACCCTGAGGTCATTACTAACTCAGTCCTGAAGGAAACAGGATGTCACTGAGTTAATGGGAAGACTTGGAGTAGAGCCAAGCAATGCAAAATGAATTTCAGCGTCAGGACAAGACTGGTGAGCTCAAGATAAAATGAACTTAATAAGACAAGCCTGAAGCTCAGGAATAAGTTCTGACATTCTCACCAACCTGATGACGTGGACCAATCTGAGAAGGACACGCACGTACGGAACCTGACATGAAGACTGAATTCAGACTGCATATTCAACGGGCAAGCATTCAATGTGCATTTAATGAAAATACCAAATCCATGCAAGGACGGCTGCTGCATGAAGATATGTCCGTTTGAAGCCACTCTACATAGATGACTAGAAGGCTATCTCTCCAATGGATAGTTTTTCAAATCACCTATAAATACAGAAGACCTTGATCCCATTCAAGGTTACGGGAAATTTCCAAGCCAGAAATTACTCAAACTCTCAAGCATTCAAAGCATTCAACCTTTAAGAGAAGCACTCGAAACCTTCTAAATTTCCCAAGCGTTTCTTAGCAATTGAGAGTTATTCTGTATTCCAAGAGCTAATTAGAATTATCTTAAGCTTAGAGAGATTATCCAATCCTTAGAATAACTTTGCCTTGTAAGGATAATCTCAACTTAGTTGGAATCCAAACTGAAACCAAAACCCTAAGATAGGCTTGTTGGGAGTAAGTCAGTTAGTGTGTTAGTAAGTGGAGTTGCATAGATCAGTGATGATAGCTGGTCTTGGTGCACCTTGGCACGTTAAAAACAAGAATCCCTTGAGTGGATTTCCTGTTAAGTCAGGCCGTGGACGTAGGAGCTTGAGACTCTGAACCACGTTAAACTCCTTGTGTTCTTACTGCTTTGATAATGTGCATACTTGCTATATTACTTGTTCATTCATCGCATTCAATTTTATCAGGTCTGAATCAATCAGGCTGATCTTCAAAAGAGCACTGCCCTACTAAACACCTTTCAGATTTGAGTAAAACAAGTTTTTCAGAAAGCAAACTAAACAAGACTTTAAACTTTCAGGGCTCAAACATTTCCGCACTGAACTTGAACTGATAGTTAGCCAACTGACCCGCACCAAGTGTAGTCAGTAGGTATATTATCAACTCCTAGTTCTTTACCACTCTGAGTAAAGGGGACTCAGTCAGTTTTAAGTTAGAAAAATTGGTATACGTGTATCCCCCCCATACACGTATTCCTCAGTCTTGTACCGGGACCAACAATGGCCTCTACCCAAAATCTCTGTGGAGTGGTGTACTCTGCCAGAAGTGTTCTTGCAGCTTCTTTGAGGGTCTTATTCCTCCTTTCTGCTACTCCATTTTGTTGAGGTGTTCTGGCAGCAGATGTCTCATGAAAAATCCCATGGTCCTTGCAGTAATCTGCAATGTGTGAATTCAAAAACTCTGTTCCTTTGTCACTTCTGATCCTGACTATGCTCTGGTTCTGCTCATTCTGAATCTGCTTGAAGAACTCTGGCAACTTAGTCATAGTTTCATTTTTCTTAAACAAGAACACTACCCAAGTGTATCTTGAAAAGTCATCTACTATCACTAAGGTGTACTTCCTTCCACTGAAACTAAGAGGAGAAACAGGTCCAAACAGGTCCATGTGAAGTAGTTGAAGTACTCTGGTTGTGGTTGTGCTCTGGACATCCTTAAAGGAAGTCTTGGGTTGTTTACCCTTCTGGCATGAACCACAAACCTGATCCTTCTTAAACACTTCATTAGGAAGACCTCGAATGAGACCTTTTCTGGCAATCTTGTTCAATGTTTTGAAGTTAAGATGACACAATCTCTTGTGCCAAATCCAGCTGTTCTCTGCAGATCCTTTTGCAACCAGGCAAGCATTTCTTGGGCAACTGCTAAAATCTGCAAGATAAATGTTACCCTTCCTCAAGCCTATTAGCAAGATATCATTATAATCAGAAGAGAAAACAGTGCATGAATCACTAGAAAACTTCACTGAGTATCCCTTGTCACAGAATTGGGATACTGAAAGCAGATTATGCTTGAGTCCTTCTACATAATAGACTTCATCTATAGATACTCCGTTGAAGGTCAACTTTCCAACTCCTCTGGTGACTCCATAGTTGTTGTCACCAAACATCACTCTTGGTCCATTCAATGGCTTGAAATCTTGGAGATTGTCCTGCTGGAAGGTCATGTGCTTGGAACATCCACTATCAATGTACCAGACATGGTTTCTTGAAAGTCCTTTCTCCAATGGACTCTTATCTACCTGCAGAGAAATCAATTAGGTCCCCTACTAGTGCTGGGTCCTGATTGGTTAGTTGCAGGTTTTGTAGGAATCCATAGATAAAGATCATCCCTTGATGAATGAGGAGATCTTATCTTCCTTCCAAATCTATCTACCAGCACATGTCCTCTAACAATGACATATTGAGCTACTGGTCTGATAAGGACACATTTCCTATAAACAGGTCTGGTGTACCTTTTCTCAAATCTGGCCTTTGGAATGGCCTCCCTCAAAGATATGGTCTTAAAGGTCTGGTTGTAAGGGTACATCCTAGAAGAACCATCTCTGGTGTCATAACTTCCCAGATCAGTTGGTTTTCTATAGATGGGTCTGGAAGAACTCCTCTGGTTCTGAGAATTAGACCTGTTCTGGTGATTATAGTTCCTTTGAGTATACCTATTCTGGAATTGATTCCTCTGAGAAAATTGTCTCTGGGGTACCTGGTGCTGTTGAACATTGTTCCTTCTCTGGTAGTTATTACTCTGATTGGTATTCCCCTTTCTTGAGTGTTTCCTTTGAGGTCCCCTAATCTGGTTAGGTTCCCTTTGAGGATTTCTCTGGGGTCCTCCAATTTGAGTAATTTCTACTCCTTGGGACTCATTGTTCACAGTACCATCAATCTTCAATGGTTCCCCTTTTTGACACTTATTCTCTAGCATCTTCTTTTCCAGAACAGTCAACTCTTCTGGACCATGTGTTATGTGAATAACATAGTGATTCCTTTTCCAGTCAGGATTGTGAACCACCTTGTAACCATTACCAGTTAAGTCTTTATCATCCCATATTTCTACCAATTTACCAGCTCTTACAGACTTGTCTTTATTATAAAGGTATTTATGAGTTTTAGTGGTAATTCCAGAATATCCTAAACCACTCTTATCACAAATGCGCTGAGAAGACTCTGATATGATAGATACAACAGATGGTATCTTAGGAGCTTCTCTGGGCATGGGTATCTCCTCTATGTTGTGAGCAACTTGTTTTCCTTTGATAAGAGTCTGGTATTTAGCTCTGAGTTCATTGATCTCATCTTCTTGAGAGTTCTTTTCCTTCATGAGTTGATCTACCAGAGTATCTCTTTCTGTGATCTTATCCTGAAGTTCAGAGACTTATTTGGAATGATCTTTCATGAGTTCTCTGGTGGATTTATGCTCATGAGAGAGAGATTGAACTTCAGCTCTGAGCCTACCATTCTCTTTCTCAAGTTTTTGACAGAGTTGTACACAATTTTGGAGATCTGATAGCATTTGTTGCATATCAGATTCTCTGGAGTTACCAGATGAATTAGAGGATTCAGTACATTTGGAATTAGATAAAACTAAAGTAGTTTCATTTACCTCAGTGATGTCTGCCATAAGACACACATCATCATCTGATCCAAAGTCAGAAGAAGAAGAAGAACTGGAACTAGTATCCTCCTCCTCTGCTTCTGCCAACAATGCTCTCTTGTCTGCGTATCTCCTATCTCTCTTGATCCTTTTCTCTTCTCTTTCCCTAGGAGTGAGTTGAGGACAATCATAATTATAGTGACCAGTCTTGTTGCATGTGTAGCAGGCATTGTCTCCTCTGGGACTAGGACTTGGCTCTCTCCTCCTCTGGTTGTAGTCTGATCTGGCAGGGCTATTTTCTCTCCTTTGGTAGTCAGGTCTGCCAGAGCTACCATCCCTCCTCTGATAATCTGATCTCCCAGAGTTGCCAGGGTTGTCATCTCTCCTCCTTTCTGGAGTTCTGAATCTGGTCTCCCTTGAGTCTCCAGATGTATTCTCCTTCTCTGCAGGCTTGAAGGAACTCTTTCTGTCTCTGGTAGATTCCTTCCAATGCCTTTTGTACCTGCCATATTTTGAACTCATTTTATCTAATTTACGAGTTAGAAGTGCTACCTGCTCCTTGAGGCTCAAGTCATCTGCAATAGACTCCTTTGGCTTGACATCAGGCTTGATGGTTGAAGAGAATGCAACACCTTTCTGACCAGAAGAGGAAACCTCTTCTGTTTGATCCTCCTCTTGAAGATCATACTCATAGGCTTTGAGATCAGACAACAGAAGATGATGATCCAGAGTATTGAGATCCTTGTTGTCCTTGATCACAGTGACTTTAATTCTCCACCTGCTTGTTAGTGAACGCAAGATTTTACTATTAATTTCCTTTTCAGAGTAGGTCTTACCTAAGGCACTAGCCTTGTTCAGGAGGTTGGTGTGACGCATGTCCAGCTGGTCAATGGTCTCGTCTGGTTTCATCTTGAAGGTGTCAAACGAGTGTTGAACAGCTTGGAGCTTGTTGTCTTTGATCTTCTCTGTTCCCTCACAGAGTAGTGCCAATTTGTCCCACATCACCTTGGTAGTGGCACACGTTCTGACCTTTTCAATCACTTCTTTGGTAAGTGTGTTAATGATCTCTGTTCTTGCCACCTGGTCCAAGTTGTAGAGCTTTCTTTCATCATTATCAAGCTCATCTTTCTTTTTTAGGATTCTCTGCCTGGGGACTCTATCCTCTGCAGTTTTCTGGGCAGCTTCACTAGTTTCTTCTCTGGACTCTGACCTGCCACTATCAATAGGAGTCCAGTAAAATTGGATGGGGCCACTTTCAACCACATCCAACATGCGGTGGTGAATAGCTCAAAGATGATTGCTCATCATGAAGCTCCAGTGGCTGTAATCCTCAAAAGAGAATTCTGGGAGCTTACAGCTCTTGTAAGAAGATTTTGCAGACATTTTGATCAAATTAAGGGAAATAACAAGAACTTGAACAAAAGCACTAAAGAGCAATGGATCTGCCCGGTGACCACCAGAAGCTTTTCAAAGCAGTGGTCGTTGGACACACTGCTCTGATACCACTTGTTCGTCCCACTAGTTAGATTAATTGCGGAAGCTTAAGTTAAATGTCTTTCAAAGTCCTTTTACAAGAGAACAATAATCAAAATGACAATAAGTAAAATAAAGCAATAAAGAACACAAGATATATAGTAGTTCGGATTTGAATATCCTACGTCCACTCTCCCTTATATCCAAGGGGTCTCACTAACAACCAACTCACTTACTTACTCACTGGAATTGGGAAGTACCAGTTCCTTCTTACAACCTCTTTAGATTTAACTTCAATCTAAAGATCAACAGCCTACAACCTTATCTGGTAGATAAACAGGTTGAGGTTTCAACAACTCCTTTAGAGTAGATAAATATTATGAACAGTAAGAGTGCTTGGAATGAATATCAAAAGCTTGGATCAACTTATGCGCGTATAGTCTCTCTAGAGCTTTTTCTTGAACTGCACTCTTGTATATATAGAGGGGATTAGGGCTAGCCGTTGGAGAGCTAATCCAATCAGATCCTCTATATAAGGAAGCTTCAATCAATCAATTCCCTAATTGATTGATTGAGTTGGTGGGATCCTTGGATTGATTATCTTCAAAACTTTCCAATCCTGATCTTGTTGACTTGATTTGAATCACCAACGGTCAATAGCTTCCTCTGCCTAACTCTGATTCTCTCCAGAGAAGGCAAGACCAGACACCAGGCAACCTTGGTGTCTTCTGGTCCTAATCTGGTGAACAACCAGTATACTCAGTAGAAACAGGAGAACAAACTGAGCATCTTTTGTTCCACCAGACTCGTCTGGTCTGGGGAAGGTCCTCTGCCTCTGGTCAGATCTCATCTGGTGAAGTCTTCTGGTGGAGTCCTCTGGTGAAGTCCTCTGGTGGGGTCTTCTGGTGACTCTTCTGGTGAAGTCTTCTGGTGGAGTCCTCTGGTGAAGTCCTCTGGTGGGGTCTTCTGGTGAAGTCTTCTGGTCTGGCAGTTCCCCTAGACTAAGTCCTAATCTAGATCATCATCTGGCTAACAGGTCCAGATGGTCCTATTACATCTTCTGGTTTGTTTTAACTCATCAAAACTAACAATTTTTATCCTAACAACACTCCTGGTGGATGAGCCATCAGAGGAGGAGGAAGAAGAGGTCGAGCCTCTGAAGAGGAAGCCTAAGGCTAGGAAGGCCATTCTTCAAGATTCAGACTCTGGCTCTGACCTTGGAGATGCACTGGAGCAAGCTATTGATGAAGCTGCCAAAATCATGCAGGACTCCACTACTCCAGTCCCTTCTGAAGAGGTAATCCCCCCTATCTCTACCTCAAACCCTATTAATCTTGTTACCCCCTCTACCTCTCCCCCAGATAACCCTCCCCAAACTCCATCTGCTTCTGGCGCCCCTATTGCCTCACCAGAGCAGACTCTTCCAGATACCCCCATATATACTCCCTCCACCATACCTACCCAAACACCTTCTCCCCCACCTTCCCAAACACATCTTCCTACAAATCCCTCTCCCCCATCCCCTGTACCAGAAGGGACATCTACTTCTGGTGCAGAACCCTACATTCCTTCACCTTCCACATCACAAATTCCAATCCCACCCTCTGTACCAGAGATCCCAACTACTTCTGGTGCAGAGCAACCCATTCTTTCATCCTCTACCTCACAAATTCCAAACCCTCCCCAATATCAAACAGATCAGAACCCAAACTTGAACCCTATTTCTATGGCATTGGGATTCCCTGCCCCTCCCCCTTCTCCCACATGCCTTACCAGCGATGATAGTGAAGATGAGGAAGCTTCACTTGAGCCTGCTCACTTAGCACCTTCCTCCTCTGCCTCTGGGCCAAAACCCTTCACCTTCTCATCTACAGAAATGGGTCCCATTAGGCAGAGTATGAGTGTGAGTGCTCAGCTATGGCTAAGAGAGCATTTCCCAGTTCTTCTGGAGCACTTAATGTTAGGATAAAAATTGTTAGTTTGGATGAGTTAAAACAAACCAGAAGATGTAATAGGACCATCTGGACCTGTTAGCCAGATGATGATCTAGATTAGGACTTAGTCTAGGGGGAACTGCCAGACCAGAAGACTTCACCAGAAGAGTCACCAGAAGACCCCACCAGAGGACTTCACCAGAGGACTCCACCAGAAGACTTCACCAGATGAGATCTGACCAGAGGCAGAGGACCTTCCCCAGACCAGATGAGTCCGGACCAGACGAGTCTGGTAGAACAAAAGATGCTCAGTTTGATCCCCTGACTCTACTGAGTATTTTGGTTCTACCAGATGAGGACCAGAAGACATCGAGGTTGCCTGGTGTCTGGTCTTGCCTTCTCTAGAGAGAATCAAAGTTAGGCAGAGGAAGCTATTGACCGTTGGTGATTCAAATCAAGTCAACAAGATCAGGATTGGAAAGTATTTGAAGATAATCAATCCAAGGATCCCACCAACCCAATCAATCAATTAGGGAATTGATTGATTGAGGCTTCCTTATATAGAGGATCTGATTGGATTAGCCCTCCAACGGCTAGCCCTAATCCCCTCTATAAATATGAGAGTGCAGTTCAAGAAAAAGCTGTAGAGAGACCATATACGCGCATAAGTCCATCTAAGCTTTTGAGATTCTTTCCAAGCACTCTTACTGTTCATAATATTTATCTACTCTTAAGGAGTTATTGAAACCTCAACCTGTTCATCTATCAGACAAGGTTGTAGGCTGTTTGATCTTTAGATTGAGGGTAAATCTAAGGAGGCTGTAAGAAGGAAATGGTACTTCCAAATTCCAGTAAGTAAGTGAGTTGGTTAGTTGTTAGTAAGACCCCTTGGATATAAGGGAGAATGGACGTAGGATATTCTATCCGAACCACTATACATCTTGTGTTCTTTATCGCTTTATTTTACTTAGTGTTTGTTGATTATTGTTCTCTTGTAAAAGACTTTGAAAGACATTTAATTTAAGCTTTCGCAATTAATCTAACTAGTGGGACCAACAAGTGGTATCAGAGCACAGGTCACGGGTTCGAGTCCCCCATGGCGCAAATAGTGGTATTTTTGGCGAAAAGTCAGGATACTGCTAGGGGGGGGATTGTTAGGAAATATCCTAGCAGTCTCCTGCCTTCCAGGCTTGAGCGCTCAAGTCCTGCCCGCTCGCTCGATTAAAGGCATAGTTGGGTGCCGCCCGTGGCGCTGCAGCTAGATATGGGTTAAAGGAAATAAAGTAGCACCTTACTACAAGTCCGGACTTTTAGTCTAGTGGCAAGCGCTTGATCCTACAAGTGGTATCAGAGCAGTGTGTCCAACGACCACTGCTTTGAAAAGCTTTTGGTGGTCACCGGGCAGATCCATTGCTCTTTAGTGCTTTTGTTCAAGTTCTTGTTATTTCCCTTAATTTCTTATCAAAATGTCTGCAAAATCTTCTTACAAGAGCCGTAAGCTCCCAGAATTCTCTTTTGAGGATTACAGCCACTGGAGTTTCATGATGAGCAATCATCTTGGAGCTATTCACCACCGCATGTTAGATGTGGTTGAAAGTGGCCCCATTCAATTTTACTGGACTCCTATTGATAGTGGCAGGTCAGAGTCCAGGGAAGAAACTAGTGAAGCTGCAGAGGATAGAGTCCCCAGGCAAAGAATCCTCAAAAAGAAAGATGAGCTTGACAATGATGAAAGAAAGCTCTACAACTTGGACCAGGTGGCAAGAACAGAGATCATCAACACACTTACTAAAGAGGTGATTGAAAAGGTCAGAACATGTGCCACTACCAAGGAGATGTGGGACAAACTTGCACTTCTCTGTGAGGGAACAGAGAAGATCAAAGACAATAAGCTCCAAGCTGTTCAACACTCGTTTGACACCTTCAAGATGAAACCAGACGAGACCATTGACCAGCTGGACATGCGTCTCACAAACCTTCTGAACAAGGCTAGTGCTTTAGGTAAGACCTACTCTGAAAAAGAAATTAATAGTAAAATCTTGCGCTCACTAACCAGCAGATGGAGAATTAAAGTCACTGTGATCAAGGACAACAAGGATCTCAATACTCTGGATCATCATTTTCTGTTGTCTGATCTCAAAGCCTATGAGTATGATCTTCAAGAGGAGGATCAAACAGAAGAGGTTTCCTCTTCTGGCCAGAAAGGTGTTGCATTCTCCTCAACTATTAAGCCTGATGTCAAGCCAAAGGAATCTACTGCAGATGACTTGAGCCTCAAGGAGCAGGTAGCACTTCTAACTCGTAAATTAGATAAAATGAGTACAAAATATGGCAGGTACAAAAGGCACTGGAAGGAATCTACCAGAGACAGAAAGAGTTCCTTCAAGTTTGCAGAGAAGGAGAAGACATCTGGAGACTCAAGGGAGACCAGATTCAGAACTCCAGAGAGGAGGAGAGATGACAACCCTGGCAACTCTGAGAGATCAGATTATCAGAGGAGAGATGGTAGCTCTGGCAGACCTGACTACCAGAGGAGAGAGAGTAGCCCTGCCAGATCAGACTACAACTAGAGGAGGAGAGAGCCAAGTCCTAGTCCCAGAGGAGACAATGCATACTACACATGCAACAAGACTGGTCACTATAGTTATGATTGTCCTCAACTCACTCCTAGGGAAAGAGAAGAGAAAAGGATCAAGAGAGATAGGAGATATGCATACAAGAGAGCATTACTGGCAGAAGCAGAGGAGGAGGATACTAGTTCCAGTTCTTCTTCTTCTGACTTTGGATCAGATGATGATGTGTGTCTTATGGCAGACATCACTGAGGTAAATGAAACTACTCTAGTTTTATCAAATTCCAAATGTACTGAATCCTCTAATTCATCTGGTAACTCCAGAGAGTCTGATATGCAACAAATGCTATCAGATCTCCAAAATTGTGTCCAACTCTGTCAAAAACTTGAGAAAGAGAATGGTAGGCTCAGGGCTGAAGTTCAATCTCTCTCTCATGAGCATAAATCCACCAGAGAACTCATGAAAGATCATTCCAAAGAAGTCTCTGAACTTCAGGATAAGATCAAAGAAAGAGATACTCTGGTAGATCAACTCATGAAAGAAAAGAACTCTCAAGAAGATGAGATCACTGAACTCAGAGCCAAATACCAGACTCTTATCAAGGGAAAACAAGTTGCTCACAACATAGAGGAGATACCTATGCCCAGAGAAGCTCCTAAGATACCATCTATTGTATCTATCATATCAGAGTCTTCTCAGCGCATTTGTGATAAGAGTGGTTTAGGATATTCTGGAATTACCTCTAAAACTCATAAATACTTTTATAATAAAGTCAAGTCTGTAAGAGCTGGTAAATTGGTAGAAATCTGGGATGATAAAGACTTAACTGGTAATGGTTACAAGGTGGTTCACAATCCTGACTGGAAAAAGAATCACTCTGTTAATCACATAACATATGGTCCAGAAGAGTTGACTGTTCTGGAAGAGAAGATGCTAGAGAATAAGTGTCAAAAAGGGGAACCATTAAAGATTGATGGTTCTGTGAACAATGAGTCCCAAGGAGTAGAAATTACTCAAATTGGAGGACCCCAGAGAAATCCTCAAAGGGAACCTAAACAGATTAGGGGACCTCAAAGGAAACACTCAAGAAAGGGGAATACCAATCAAAGTAATAACTACCAGAGAAGGAACAATGTTCAACAGCACCAGGTAACCCAGAGACAATTTTCTCAGAGGAATCAATTCCAGAATAGGTATACTCAAAGGAACTATAACCACCAGAGACAGTCTAATTATCAGAACCAGGGGAGGTCTTCCAGACCCATCTATAGAAAACCAACTGATCTGGGTAGTTATGACACCAGAGATGGTTCTTCTAGGATGTACCCTTACAACCAGACCTTTAAGACCATGTCTTTGAGGCAGGCCATTCCAAAGGCCAGATTTGAGAAAAGGTACACCAGACCTGTTTATAGGAAAGGTGTCCTTATCAGACCAGTAGCTCAATATGTCATTGTCAGAGGACATGTGCTGGTAGATAGATTTGGAAGAAAGATAAGATCTCCTCATCCATCAAGGGATGATCTTTATCTATGGATTCCTACAAAACCTGCAACTAACCAATCAGGACCCAGCACTAGTAGGGGACCTAATTGATTTCTCTGCAGGTAGATAAGAGTCCATTGGAGAAAGGATTTTCAAGCAACCATGTCTGGTACATTGATAGTGGATGTTCCAAGCACATGACCTTCCAGAAGGATAATCTCTAAGATTTCAAGCCATTGAATGGACCAAGAGTGATGTTTGGTGACAACAACTATGGCGTCACCAGAGGAGTTGGAAAGTTGACCTTCAATGGAGTTTCTGTAGATGAAGTTTACTATGTTGAAGGACTCAAGCATAATCTGCTTTCAGTATCCCAATTCTGTGACAAGGATACTCAGTGAAGTTTTCTAGTGATTCATGCACTGTTTTCTCTTCTGATTATAATGATATCTTGCTAATAGGCTTGAGGAAGGGTAACATTTATCTTGCAGATTTTAGCAGTTGCCCAAGAAATGCTTGTCTGGTTACTAAAGGATCTGCAGAGAATAGCTGGATTTGGCACAAGAGATTGTGTCATCTTAACTTCAAAACACTGAATAAGATTGCCAGAAAAGGTATCATTCGAGGTCTTCCTAATGAAGTGTTCAAGAAGAATCATGTTTGTGGTTCATGCCAGAAGGGTAAACAACCCAAGACTTCCTTTAAGGATGTCCAGAGCACAACCACAACCAGAGTACTTCAACTACTTCACATGGACCTGTTTGGACCTATTTCTCCTCTTAGTTTCAGTGGGAGGAAGTACACCTTAGTGATAGTGGATGACTTTTCAAGATACACTTGGGTAGTGTTCTTGTTTAAGAAAAATGAAACTATGACTAAGCTGCCAGAATTCTTCAATCAGATTCAGAATGAGCAGAACCAGAGCATAGTCAGAATCAGAAGTGATAAAGGGACATAGTTTTTGAATTCACACATTGCAGATTACTGCAAGGATCATGGGATTTTTCATGAGACATCTGCTGCCAGAACACCCCAACAAAATGGAGTAGCATAAAGGAGGAATAGGACTCTTAAAGAAGCTGCAAGAACACTTCTGGCAGAATACAACACTCCACAGAGATTTTGGGCAGAGGCTATTAATACAGCTTGCTACACTCAGAACAGATGCCTGATTGCCCAGAGACATAATAAGACTCCATATGAGGTATGGAAAGGTAAAACCCCATCTGTTTCATACTTTCATGTTTTTGGATGTAAGTGTTTCATCCATGACAATGGGAAATCTAAATTAAGAACCTTTGATGCTAAAATGGCTGATGGAATATTTTTAGGATATTCCAGCACCAGTAAGGCTTTTAGAGTTTTTAATAAGAATTCACTTTGTGTGGAGGAAACACCTCATATTGTTTTTGATGAATCTGTTTTTGAGTGCAAGGTGGACTCTAAGTCTTCTGATGAGACCCAGAATCAGACTACACCCAGAGTTATCAAAGTCAATCCACCTGTTCTTGATTCAGATTCAGATTCAGATGATGACCCATCTCCTGGTTCTCTGAAGCAGCAGCTTCACAAGGAGCAGAACCAGAAGAGGTTGGAACTCCTGTAGGGGGAAGCTCTTCTGCAGGTGGTGATAATCACCAAGGTACTGCAGAAGATGATCAACCAGGCAAGACCACGGGAAGGAGGACCCTGGTTGATCACCCCAATGACCTAATCCTTGGAGATCCAACTAAGGGTGTCCAGACTAGAAGAACTCTTAACTTAGCTGCCTTATTCAGTTGCTATGTGTCCTTGATTGAGCCCAAGAACATCAAGGAGGCACTGAAAGATTCAAATTGGATTGTTGCTATGCAGGAGGAGTTGAATCAATTCACCAGACAGGATGTTTGGGAGCTGGTAGACAGACCAAGACATCAAAAGGTGATAGGCACTAAGTGGGTTTTCAAAAATAAGAAAGATGAGAATGATGTCATTACTAGGAACAAGGCAAGGCTAGTGGCCCAGGGCTATTCTCAGTCTGAAGGAATAGACTATGATGAGACATTTGCCCCTGTTGCCAGACTAGAAGCCATCAGATTGTTCTTAGCATATGCTGCTCACATGAAGTTCAAAGTATACCAGATGGATGTGAAATCTGCCTTTCTTAATGGGATTCTCATTGAGGAAGTGTATGTGGAACAACCCCCTGGTTTTGAACAAGGTGACAAGGTGTTTAAGCTTAAGAAAGCTCTTTATGGGCTGAAGCAGGCACCCAGAGCATGGTATGACACTCTATCTCAATTTCTTCTTGACAATGGTTTTACTAAGGGTAAGATTGATAGAACCTTGTTTAGGAAAGAAGAAGGAAATGACATCCTTCTGGTCCAAATATATATTGATGACATCATATTTGGATCCCCTAACAAGAAGCTGTGTGAGAAGTTTGGTGAGCTCATGCAGGGACAGTTTGAGATGTCCATGATGAGAGAAATGAATTACTTTTTGGGTTTGCAGGTAAAGCAATCAGAGAAGGGAATTTTTATTAACCAAGCTAAGTACACCAGAAACATGTTAGAGAAATTTAGAATAGGTTCTAGCAAAGCAGCCAAGATCCCTATGATGACAAATTTCAACATGGATCCAGATGAGTCTGGAGAGAGTGTGGACCAGACTCAGTACAGAGCACTTATTGGTTATCTTCTGTACCTGACTGCAAGCAGATCAGATATTACTTTTGCTGTAGGAGTTTGTGCCAGATTTCAAGCTAACCCCAAGAAGAGTCACTTGGAAGCAGCTAGGAAAATATTGAAGTATCTTAAGGGAACAGTGAATTTAGGTTTGTGGTATCCTGCAGATGACAATTTAGAATTGAGTGGTTATTCAGATTCAGACTATGGTGGATGCAGAATAGATAGGAAGTCTACTAGTGGAACATGCCAATTTTTAGGGAATAATTTGGTATCCTGGTTTTCTAAGAAGCAGACTTCAGTTGCTACATCAACAACAGAAGCAGAGTACATGGCTGCAGGGAGCCGTTGTTCACAACTACTCTGGATTAGTCAACAGCTTAGGGATTACCAGATTAGAGCTAAGGATATTCCTATATTCTGTGATAGTAATAGTGCAATTGCAATCACCCAGAATCCAGTTCTTCATACCAGATGTAAACATGTTGATATAAGACATCATTTTATCAGAGATCATGTTGAGAAGGGAGATATAAGGATGGAAAAGATTGCAACAGAGAAGCAGATAGCAGATATCTTAACCAAGCCTTTGGCTGAGACCAGATTCAGAGAGTTAGCTTTTGAGTTAGGTTTTGTTGGGATATGTTTAGTTTTGATGATTTTCCAAAACAACATGTAATAGGTTTGAAAGCAGTCAGGATAGTATCTTTTATTTCAGGTCAGGCTAGGTTAGCTCCTAGAGAATAGGCTGTCAGTTGAGAAGAACTCAGTTGAGGGGAACTCAGTGAGGGGGAACTCACTGATACAGCCTGAGGAAGTCAAGATAACATCTCAAGAGAACTGACTGGAGCTAATGAAGGAAGACCTGAACCTGAAGAGGAGCCTGAAGGATGTCCCACTGAGTGTAAACCGGGCTGATCTAAGCTAGGTCAGGTGGACCACTCAGTGAAGAGCATGATCAGGAGGATCAGTGCTGCACCAAGTAGGCCCTGAAGAAGTCAGGCTAC
This sequence comes from Ballota nigra, assembly GCA_947034835.1. Taxonomy (NCBI): domain Eukaryota; kingdom Viridiplantae; phylum Streptophyta; class Magnoliopsida; order Lamiales; family Lamiaceae; genus Ballota; species Ballota nigra. The sequence goes on along the minus strand of OX344720.1, from coordinate 90,394,965 downwards.
TGTGGTCAGGGAAGTTTGTCATTTAGCCTTATGACAAACTTCTTGGAGTGATCTTCAAACAGTCTCTGAAGGACAACTACACTGAAGACGTTCAGTCCACTGAAGATCATCAGTCAGTGAAGGAGGAAGCTACCTAAAGTCAGTGGGTCTTGGTCAACCCACTGAGTCAAAGATCCGTGAATCCAGGCCACGTGGACCAATCAGCACGAGGCAGCAACTCTGACACTGACAAAGGCCGAATTCCAAGAAAAGTGGTTGAAACCATTTAATGTTGGATTCAAATGTATCTTCCCTCCAACGGATACATTTGAATCCCCATTATAAATACAAGCTCATAGCTTCGTTGTAAAGTGTGTTGAAGTGTTGTATTGTGTGTAAAGAAGGAAAAATCAACACCTACAAGCTATAAGAGTGTGTGAGTTGTTAGGGAGTCATAAGGAAGTGTTACTCACACCCACGACACTGACCTTTAGTGTTATCACTTATATTCATTGAGTGTCAAGCTTGTAACTCATAGCTTAGAGAGGTTTTCCCAATCCTAGCTTAAGGCTAACACATTGTAAGGGAAAACCTCACCTAGTTGGAGAAAACCAAACCAAACTAAACCCTTTCAGAAGATTGTTAGGTTTGTAGTGAGGTGAGGAGAGGCAGCCCAGGGAGTGGCGTGAGTCCAGTTGTAAGTGCACCTTGGCACGTTAAAAACAAGAATCCAAGTGAGTGGATTTCCTGTTAAATCAGGCCGTGGATGTAAGAGTATTGAGACTCTGAACCACGTTAAACCTTGCGTTGTTTATTGCTCAAGTATTTATCAAAGTGTTGTGAAAATCAGCTCACTGAGAGTTTTGTTAAAGGAAACTTTGGTTAAGCATTTCAGTCAGGGAGATCCATCTCACTGACTAAATCAGGCTAAGCACTCGAGAGTTCAGTTTCTCGAGTCACTGCCTTGTTAAGAGCCTGAGCTCACAAGTCAGTTTGGACTGACTTGAGTGCTCTGACTCTTAGCAACGCAGTGACTTGAGAATCCTTCACTGAACTCAGTCAGGGTGCGACGCGAAGGTTTTAAAAAAAAAAATTGTTTGCTCCTGAATTCCCATTTTGCCCTTCGAAAACGGGACCATCAATTGCTGGTCAGAACTTATTCCTGGGCTTTATCCAGAGACAGATTTTTTTTAGGGGGAACAACAGAGAAGTATCCTTTGTTTTATTACTTTACTTCATACATTTATTTTCTTAAACTAACATAACTGCAGATTAGACATATCAGAGAAGGTATATCTCCAGATGAGGTATACACCAGGTGACACTTGTCCCAGATGAAGTGCTGAGCCAGATTCCACAATTTCCAAAGTCTTCTCTGACCAGGACCAGATGCGCTTCATCAGAGGAGATGTAACACCAGATTGTCTGTAGTATCATCTGGTTACAATATCAGGTGACAGGTATGTCTTTACTTATCTGGCCTCTGATCATTGGGATACACTTTTCAAATTAGTAAGTACACTTAAAACCTTTCAACTTCGGGGTGTATTTATAACTAGGGTATAGGGCCTAGGCAATCATTTCGCTTTTTCTCTTGACTGCCACAAAACCCCTTTATGCCCAGTCCCAATGACTATGCCAACGCACCAGATTAAATCTGTATCTCGCCTTTCATCATGGCCATCAGATTTAATCACTGTGCAAAATGTCAATCAATGCTAAAATTGATTTTGTTTCCTCAATTAAATTTGATATTACACGCGTTCACACTTCATTTATTATTCATGCCACGCGTATTACCCTATTTAAATCAAATTTCCTTTCAATCTGTCCTTTCACATTTCCATACTTTCAAACCCTAACCTCTCTCTGCAAAGCTTTTTCTCTCTCTCTCTCTCTCTCTCTCTCTCTCTCTCTCTGTCTCTCTCTCTCTCTCAGATATGGCTCCCCCATGTAATTTTGATCATGCCCTAATGATGAAGAAACTGAAGACAGAGATGGTGGTTGACTTCTACACTACCAAGAACTCGTCTGCACTTGCTATTCTGGAACTTTTGAGGAGATCCGGAGTTGAGAAGTTGATCTCCACCATTCCCAGAGATTTTCGTACTCTTAACGGTTATGCGGCCCAGTTCCTGGTTCGAATGAAGATCAACGAAGACCATATTTCTTCAAAAATTGACAAGGAAGATTTGGTGTTTTCCAAGCATGATTTCTGTGCCCTGTTTGGAAATATTTCGGCGGAAGGGGTGGATCCTTTAACCTACAAGGAGGATGATATTGTGGGTTCCTTCAAATTGTTTGCTCGTTCTTCTTGTCAGAGTATCACGAAGGGATTTCTGGATAAACATTTAAGGCAGAAGTACAAGGTGCTGTTCGACATAGTTGTAAAGGTGTTGGTGTGTGAGAATCACAGCACGGATGCGATTTTTAATGGAAGAATGTGCGTGATGAGGGCTCTGTATGACGGCGTCCAATGCAATTGGGCAGAGTTCTTTTGGGGCGTCTTGAGGAAGAATAAGGTGAAAGTGAACAAGGAGGCTTGTCCTTCCAAACCAGGGGAGATGCAGTTATTTCACTGCTAATGTTTCGTTGGGAACGAAACTTACCTTGATTTTGGATTTTTGCTTCCAGAGAAGAGATGGAAGGAGACTTGGTGCAAAGGATTTCACAAGTCTAAAGTGCTATTCTCAAAGGATGGTCCCCTTCATGGCCATCCTGATTCTGATGGAGAAGAAGCCATCCATGCCCCTCCTCTACAGGCAGTACCCTCACCTGCAAAGGGGCAGAAGCAGCAGCACAAGCAGAAGACCCATAAGAAAGCTGCTGAAGCAACTGATTCTTCAACCATTGCCTTTTCTGGTTCCTCAGAGGAGGACCAGATTCCCCTTCTTGAAGTGCTTAAGAAGAAGGGTGATGATGATAAAGCTGTTAAGAAGGCTGGAGCAGCCAAGAGGAAGCAGCCAAACGAGGCCAGGAGAGGTTCTGCTAAAAAGTGAAGGACTAGCAGAAAGGCAAAGAAAATCCTTCTGGTGGATGAGCCTTCAGAGGAAGAAGAGGAAGAAGAGGTTGAGCCTCTTGTGAGGAAATCCAAGGCCAAGAGAGCCCTTCTTCAGGATCCTGACTCTGGATCTGATCTTGGAGAGGCCTTGGAAAAGGCAATTGAGGATTCTTCCCAGATGATGGATGATGCTCCAGAGTCTGCTGTACCTGCTGGTGTTGACCCAGCAGAGGTAAACCCTTCCCTTCCATCTTTTTCCCCCATTAATCTTGTCTCCCCCTCTACCTCTCCCCCAGATAATATTCCCCAAACCCCATCTGCCTCTGGTAACCCTATTGTTCCACCAGAGCAGACCCTTCCAGATACCCCTGTATATACTCCCTCTACCATTCCTACCCAAACACCTTCTCCCCAAAATTCCCAAACACATCTTCCCACAAACCCCTCTCCCCCACCTTCTGTACCAGAGGTACCCTCAACCTCTTCTGGTGCAGAAATCCCCCCTCCAAACACATCCACCTCCCAGATACCTCCTACACCTTCTGTACCAGATGTTCCATCTTCTTCTGGTGCAGAGCAACCCATTCCTACACCCTCTACTTCTCAAAATCCTAACCCTCCCCAAACCCATACAGACCAGGACCCAACCATTTCTATGGCTCTGGGATTCGTTGGCCCTCCCCCTTCTCCTATCTATTTAACCAGCGATGATAGTGAAGATGAGGAAGCTTCACTTGAGCCTGCTGACTTAGCACCTTCCTCCTCTGCCTTTGGGCCCAAACCCTTCACTTTCTCATCTGCAGAAATGGGTCCCATTAGGCAGAGTATGAGTGTTAGTGCTCAGCTCTGGCTAAGAGAGCATTTCCCAGTTCTTCTGAAGCACTTACCACTCCTGGCAGAGCTTACTAATGCCAAGGTCTGGAGCAAGGCCAGACTTGAAGATGTGGAGGACCTAATGCTTTTGCTTGAGGAAATGGGTCCCTCAAACTTCACTGCTTGGGAGATTGAGCTAAAGTAGAAGTTGAACATTCAGAACCCAGCAGAGCTGGAGACCCCTGGTGCTGCTAAAGTCTTGATTCGCACCTTGCTCATCCAGAGAGGAGTAATGCTCACTCCAGAGGGCCCCACTTACAAGTTTGGTCCTCATTTTGTCTTCCCTCCAGAGCTATATTCAGATGAGGAAGACTTTGAGATGTCTCCTGCTGTGCTCCAGAAGATGAAAGCTTTCTTCAACGAGCAGATCATGCAGATAGGGCGCTTTTCCAAAGCAATTCAACATATGGCCCCTGCTATGATAGAGCACCAGATCAGGCATGAGAGGAGAATCTTCCTGAAGCAGTTAAAGTCTTCTCTGGCAGAGGTAAAAGCTTCCTTCAAGGCTAATGGCTTATTTGTCAAGATGGATGTCATGCACAGCCAGAAGCAGCTACAGGAGCACGTGCTGGAACAGATGAGACCTGTCTCTGTGCTCAAACTGGAGATGGCCAGCCAGATGATTCAAACTGCCAAGCTGAAAGACTCCCTCCAGGAGATGTTGGAGAAGCAAAACAGACTTGTTGCAGAGTCTAAAGCTTACCTGGAGGAGGCCAAGCAGCTGCGTGATCTTCACTCTTCCTCCAACACTGCCTTGCCTGATCTTATAAGGCAGGTGGTGGAGCCCCTCCTTGATGAAGTTAAAAAGGGGGAAGAGAAGGCCAGAACTGATCTGGCGAAGACCACAAATGAAACTCTCTTCAGCCATGGAGCTCGTCTGGACCTGCTGGAGAATACATTGGCCCAGGCTGAGTTGCAGAAGAAGAAGAAGGAAGAGCTCAAATCTCTTTCCATGGCTAAGCAGCTTGCTGCAGAAGAGGAGTCAGAAGCAGAGCAGGATCTAATTTCCATCTCTGGACCTGCAAAGAGGAAGATAAGGAAAGTGAAGAAGAGCTTCCTTGAATCTGTGGTTGAAGAAGCAGAGAAGAGATTCAAGGAAGAGTCGCCTGAAGAGAGGCAAGCAAGGATAAGGAAAAACATAGATGAAGAGCAGAGGCTCTGATATGTTAGAAGGCAAAATAAGAAGAGCAGAGAAGCTGGCATCACTCCTGGTGCTAGTGGATCCAGCCAGAAGAGGAAAGGGCCTGTTGAAGTCATGAACATCCTCCCTCTCAGGACAGAAGGGTCCTTTGACTCAACTGTCCCTGTGCCTTTGATAGAAAAATGGAGAGAAGCCAAGACTCTCTGGTTCATTCAACATTACATCCAGAGACCTCCACCAGAGGATGATGCTCTCATCAACAGGACTTTCCATTCTTGGATGCAGGCATATGATGCAGATTTGTACAAGCAGTTGATGGATTCAACTATTGAATTCAACCTGGAAGTCACTGCTCCTGAATTCCATTTTCTCAACACTCCAATGGCAGGAGACCAGATTGATTGGGCTGAGCTGAAGAGACTGTACAAGACCAAGGTGTTGGCAAACTTCACCCCATCATCTTCTGCAGAGTTGAAGGCCATTCAAGATAGATTCTTTGACTGGTTCCTGGTGCCCAAAGATAACAGAAGATATGCTTAGAATAGGACCAGAATTGCTTAGTAATCTGTAATCTTCTTTGTCCTTTTTATCAATGAAAATCTCATATCTTCTCTGTTCAAAAGACAACCCCTTGTTGTCTTATTTGGTTGCCTGATAAGATCTATTCTAAGGTCTTATCCTTTATTGCTTTCTTGCTTAAGTTTACTTTTGATCAGTTCTGGTATGTTTTAACTCCATCAAAAAGGGGGAAATTGTTAGGATAAAAATTGTTAGTTTTGATGAGTTAAAACAAACCAGAAGATGTAATAGGACCATCTGGACCTGTTAGCCAGATGATGATCTAGATTAGGACTTAGTCTAGGGGGAACTGCCAGACCAGAAGACTTCACCAGAAGAGTCACCAGAAGACCCCACCAGAGGACTTCACCAGAGGACTCCACCAGAAGACTTCACTAGATGAGATCTGACCAGAGGCAGAGGACCTTCCCCAGACCAGACGAGTCCGGACCAGACGAGTCTGGTAGAACAAAAGATGCTCAGTTTGATCCCCTGACTCTACTGAGTATTTTGGTTCTACCAGATGAGGACCAGAAGACACCGAGGTTGCCTGGTGTCTGGTCTTGCCTTCTCTGGAGAGAATCAGAGTTAGGCAGAGGAAGCTATTGACCGTTGGTGATTCAAATCAAGTCAACACGATCAGGATTGGAAAGTATTTGAAGATAATCAATCCAAGGATCCCACCAACCCAATCAATCAATTAGGGAATTGATTGATTGAGGCTTCCTTATATAGAGGATCTGATTGGATTAGCCCTCCAACGGCTAGCTCTAATCCCCTCTATAAATATAAGAGTGCAGTTCAAGAAAAAGCTGTAGAGAGACCATATACGCGCATAAGTCCATCTAAGCTTTTGAGATTCTTTCCAAGCACTCTTACTGTTCATAATATTTATCTACTCTTAAGGAGTTATTGAAACCTTAACCTGTTCATCTATCAGACAAGGTTGTAGGCTGTTTGATCTTTATATTGAGGGTAAATCTAAGGAGGCTGTAAGAAGGAACTTGTACTTCCAAATTCTAGTAAGTAAGTGAGTTGGTTGGTTGTTAGTGAGACCCCTTGGATATAAGGGAGAGTGGACGTAGGATATTCTATCCGAACCACTATACATCTTGTGTTCTTTATCGATTTATTTTACTTAGTGTTTGTTGATTATTGTTCTCTTGTAAAAGACTTTGAAAGACATTTAATTTAAGCTTCCGCAATTAATCTAACTAGTGGGACCAACACTTACCACTTTTGGCAGACCTTACTGATGCCAAAGTCTGGAGCAAGGCCAGACTTGAAGATGTGGAGGACCTCATGTTGTTGCTTGAAGAAATGAGTCCCTCCAACTTCACTGCCTGGGAGATAGAGCTGAAGAAGAAGATGAATATTCAGAACCCAGCTGAGCTGGAGACTCCAGCGGCGGCCAAGGTGGTAATTCGTACCTTGTTGATCCAGAGGGGAGTGATGATCTCCCCTGAGGGCCCCTCTTATAAGTTTGGGCCTCATTTTATCTTTCCTCCAGAGCTCTACTCTGATGAGGAAGATTTTGATATGTCTCCTGTCGTGCTCCAGAAGATGAAGACTTTCTTCAACGAGCAAATCATGCAGATTGGGCGGTTCTCTAAGGTAATTCAACACATGGCCCCTGCTATGATAGAGCACTAAATTCGGCAGGAGAGGAGGATTTTCCTTAAGCAGATCAAGTCCACTCTTGCTGAAGTTAAAGCCTCTTTTAAGGCAAATGGTCTTTTTGTGAAGCTGGATGTTATGCACAGCCAGAAGCAGCTCCAGGAGCATGTGCTGGAGCAGCTGAGGCCAGTCTCTGTGCTGAAGGTTGAGATGGCCACCCAGATGATCCAAACTGCTAAACTCAAGGACTCCCTCCAGGAGATGTTAGAGAGGCAGGAGAAGCTGGTTGCAGAGTCAAAAGCTTACCTGGAGGAAGCTAAGCAACTTCGTGATCTTCACTCTTCCTCCAACACTGCCTTGTCTGATCTCATAAGGCAGGTAGTGGAGCCCCTCCTTGATGAAGTTAAAAAGGGGGAAGAGAAGGCCAGAACTGATCTGGTGAAGACCACCAATGAGACCTTATTTAGCCATGGAGTGCGCCTGGACCTGCTAGAGAACACCTTAGCCCAGGCAGAGCTACAGAAGAAGAAGAAAGAGGAGCTTAAATCTCTTACCATGGCTAAGCAGCTTACTGCAGAAGAGGAGTCGGAAGCAGAGCAGGATCCTATCTCTATCTCTGGACCTGCTAAGAGGAAGATCAGAAAAGTCAAGAAAAGCTTCCTAGAAGAAGTAGTGGAAGAGGCAGAGAAGAGGTTCAGAAAAGAAACGCCTGAAGAAAGGCAAGCAAGGATCAGGAAGAACATAGATGAAGAGCAGAGGCTCCGATATGTTATGAGGCAAAATAAGAAGAGCAGAGAAGCTGGTATCACTCCTGGTGCCAGTGGATCCAGTCAGAAGAGGAAGGCACCTGTTGAGGTCTTGAACATCTTGCCTCTCAGGACAGAAGGGTCCTTTGACTCAACTGTGCATGTGCCCTTGATAGAAAAGTGGAGAGAAGCCAAGACTCTCTGGTTCATTCAACGCTACATCCAGAGACCTCCACCAGAGGATGATGCTCTCATCAACAGAACCTTTCACTCTTGGATGAAAGCCTATGATGCAGATCTTTACAAGCAGCTGATGGATTCAACTATTGAGTTCAACCTGGAAGTCACTGCTCCTGAATTCCATTATCTCAACACTCCAATGGCAGGAGACCAGGTTGATTGGGCTGAATTGAAGAAACTGTACAAGACAAAGGTGTTGGTGAATTTCACTCCAACATCTTCTGCAGAGTTGAAGGCCATTCAAGACAGGTTCCTTGACTGGTTTCTGGTGCCTAAAGATAACAGAAGATATGCCTAGATTAGGACCAGACTTACTTTGTAATCTGTAATCTCTTTTATCCTTATTATTAATGAAAATCATATCTTCTCTGTCTCAAAGACAACTCCTTGTTATCTTAATAGTTTGCCTGATAAGATCTACTCTAAGGTCTTATCCCTTTATTGTTTTACTTGCTTATATTCTGTTTTTGATCAGTTCTGGTAGTGTTTTAACTTCATCAAAAAGGGGGAAATTGTTAGGATAAATATTGTATAATTTTGATGAGTTAAAACAAACCAGAGGATGTAATAGGACCATCTGGACCTGTTAGCCAGATGATGATCTAGATTAGGACTTAGTCTAGGGGGAACTGCCAGACCAGAAGAGTCACCAGAAGACCTCACCAGAGGACTTCACCGGAGGACTCCACCAGAAGACTTCACCAGATGAGATCTGACCAGAGGCAGAGAACCTTTCCCCAGACCAGACGAGTCCGGACCAGACGAGTCTGGTGGAACAAAAGATGCTCAGTTTGATCCTCTGTTTCTACTGAGTATTCTGGTTGTTAACCAGATCTGGACCAGAAGACACCGAGGTTGCCTGGTGTCTGGTCTTGCCTTCTCTAGAGAGAATCAGAGTTAGGCAGAGGAAGCATTTAACAGTTGGTGATTCAAATCATGTCAACAAGATCGGATTGGAAAGTATTTGAAGTTAATCAATCCAAGGATCTCACCAACCCAATCAATCAATTAGAGAATTGATTGATTGAAGCTTCCTTAAATAAAGGATCTGATTGGATTAGCTCTCCAACGGCTAACCCTAATCTCCTCTATAAATACAAGAGTGCAGTTTCAAGAAAAAACTCTAGAGAAACTCTCACGCGCACAAGTCACATTCCAAGCTTTTGATAATCACTCTTAGCACTCTTATTGTTCATATTACATATCTACTCTTAAGGAGTTGTTGGACTTTAACCTGTTCATCTTTAAGATAAGGTTGAAGGTTGATTACTTTAGATTGTGGTTAGATCTAAAGGAGTTGTAAGAAGGAACTGGTACTTCGAAAATTCAAGTACGTAAGTAAGTTGGTTGGTTGATAGTGAGACCCCTTGGATAAAAGGGAGAGTGGACGTAGGATATTCAGATCCGAACCACTATATATCCGGTGTTATTTATTGCGTTCGTTTATTTAATCTCTTACTTGTTTTGTGCTCTTATAATAAGAAGTTTGTTAAGACATAACTTTAAAGCTTCCGCAATCAATCTATCTAGTGGGACCAACACTAAGTAAAAGAATACAAGATGAAAGCTCAAGATTCTAAACCCTAATACTTTACCCTAACACTCGACTTCACTAATCCACTAACAAGTTAATAGATTGTGCTTAATTAATGAGACCCTAATTTAACTAAGGTGATGCGGTCGTCCTCCTTCGCTAAACTGGTAGATGAATTAACCCTTTCTAAACCCTCTAGTTAAGTCTACTCGTTGTTAAAGAGTGATAAGGTCGTCCTCTCTCTAACACTTTTCGAACAAAATTCAAAGGTAAAGTTAAGATCGATTTTAAGAATTCATTAATTAAGAGAATTAAAACTAAACGTCATGAATTACCCTAATTACGTACTCACAACCTACTTCTACGAGTTCATCCTACCCTAAGCATGCAAGGGTTTTAGCCGGACATGATTATAACGATAACAAAAGCAATTGACGAAGTAACGAACATAAACATGATGAATTGAAGTGAAAAACTAAAAAGCATGAACTAGGGTTTTTAAAGAAAATAATTCTAAGAACTGAAATTAGATTAATAAAACTAAGTCTAAAGTGTTTAATAATAAAGATCTGAAGAAACGAAACTAAAAAGTAAAACCGTGATGTGAATTCGTAAAGAAAACCTCGAAACGTAAAATTAAAGCTTGCTCCTCTCCTTCCTCTCCAAAAATGAACTCTAAAAGTCAAAATCTATCAAGTGGTGTATGGTAGTAATCAAAAACGAACTTGGGATGAATATATATAAGCGTCGGGCCGAATCTGACTTGCATGGGCAAAAATTCCCGTCAAGCTCGAGTAGTGCTCGAGTAGAAAGTACTCGAGCAAGTTTTGCTCGAGTAGTCAAAACTTACAGAACCCAAAAAGTACTCGAGCTCCTTAGCTCGAGTAGTACTACTCGACCAGCCTCAGCTCGAGTGCTCTACTCGAGTGCTCGAGTAGTAGCTACTCGACCAGCCTCAGCTCGAGTGCTCTACTCGAGTGCTCGAGTAATAACTACTTGACCAGGCTTGGCTCGAGTGCTTGATTAGGCGTGAAATTGTCATGATTCGTAGCTAGAAACGCCCTAGTTTTGGTCGAGTTTATAGAGTATTTAGAGTCAAATGAGCATTATTTCTATACATTGATAAATTTGTCTCTTTGATGCTCATAGGTGAATAGAGGACGAAAAACGGAGTTCGTAGGACTTTGAATCGACTCAAACGGATGCCCGGATGAGAAGATATTGAAGAAATACGATTGGTATTAGTGCGGACGAGGAAAAGTATCATTTGGAAGGATTAGAGATCACTCGAGCGCATTGCTCGAGCGCCACCGCTCGAGCGAATTGCTCGAGCGCCCAAAACATACAGAGAAGATTCAGCGCTCGAGCAGCTCGAGCGCGACCGCTCGAGCGAATGCATCATTCGAGCTACACAGCTCGAGCGGGACCGCTCGAGCGTTTTGCTCGAGCGCCCATATACTTTTGCCTCCGGATGCGTATTTTCGGCCCATTAACTCCCGTTTCGACCCGTGCCTATATATACCTCGTCCAAACACGTTTTGAAGAATCCCCAACTTTAGAAATCACTTTAGACTTAGTTTTTGGAGAGGAAGGAGACGAGCAAGTTTTACTTTTACGTTGTTGAGGTTTTTCATACGAATTCTTAGTTTATTTTCGTTTCTTAGTTTCTTTTCATTAGTTTGATTTCTTTAAACACTTTGAAACTTCGTTTTAGTTAATTTAAATTTCAGTTCTTAGAATTATTTTATTTTAAAACCCTAGTTCATGTTTCTTATTTTCTTCGTTCAATTCATTATGTTTTTGTTCGTTGTTTCTTCTATTGCTTTTATTTTTGTTATAACCATGTCCGGCTAAAACCCTTGCATGCTTGGGTTAGGATGAACTCGTAGAAGTAGGATGTGGGTACGTAATTAAGGTAGTTTGTGACGTTAGTTTTAATTCTCTTAGTTAATGAATTCTTATAATTAATCTGAACTTTACCTTTAAATTTAGTACGAAAGTGTTAGAGAGAGGACGACCGCATCACTCAATAACAATTAGTAGTCTTAACGAGAGGGTTTAGGAAAGGTTAATTCATCTACCGGTTTAGCGAAGGAGGACGACCGCATCACCTTAGTTAAATTAGGGTCTCATTAATTAAGCACAATTCATTAACTTGTTAGTGGATTAGTGAAGTCGATTGCTAGGATAAAGTATTAGGGTAAGAAATCTTGAGCTTTCATTCTACGATCTTTTACTTAGGTTAATTCTTGTTTGTCACGATTACTTTGATTATGTACCTGCTCCGTTAGTATACGTGGGGATTCCTAACCTGAGCATCACCATCTCATACTTGCATATACACCTTAGATACTTAGTTTAATTTTCCTTTTGCATTCGTAGGATAATTTAGTTAGCTTAATTAATCTTTCCAAAAATCCAAAAACAACACACTCATATTAACTACGACGCGTAGATCTTTAGGGATCTATTCGCATATACACTATCCCTTGGGTTCGATAATACTTGGTCCCTATACTTGCCCATACTACAGTGAACCCGTACTCTTGCGGGGTAGCTACTAGTAGAAGCTAGTGTAGTTCGCTTCAAGTCAATGGCGCCGTTGACGGGGATGGCGTTATATGCTCTTTGAATAGGACTTGTCGATAGCTTAGTAGTTAGTAGTGGGTGATTTATTTTCTGTTTTTATTTTTATTTGTATTCAATCGGCAGTTGCGTTTTGATCCTTCTGCTAGTGTTTCAGGTTTATGAAAACATGCTCACAAGGCAATACGAGCGAAGAGAGAATACCGTTGGACCCTGAGACAATAGCCAGAAGGAACCGAGCCTTCTTGAGAAGGATGAACGCTGCCGACTTAGGAAAGGAACCAATGGACATCAATAATGAGTTGGACGATGCCGCCAACGAGTTCAATCAGGCAGTAGACCGAGTTGAAGGCACTGGAGTTAGTGGTAGCCAGAATCAAATTCCATTAGGGGATAGCCAGAGCCTAAACCCGGGTACACAAAACGTAGGGAACCCAGCTCAGAACCTTGTCCATAATCCTCATAACCAAAACCCTGCTTACCCACAAAACCTAAATAACCCTTTCAACAACCAAGTATACCAACATTACCCATACCCACCTTATCCTTACCCACCATATCCATATCATCCACCCCCAGTCTATAACCAACCACCTGTTTACCCACCACCACCCCAACAAGTACCAGTACCTGCTGCTAATCCTCAACACGTTCCTCAGAACGCAGATCAGATGGCTATTCGAGGGAGGTTTGCAGCGCAGCCACAGCGGTACTATGATGGAGTGGCTTTACCTCCAGTTGAGGCGAACAACTTCTCGATATCCCCGGGGATTTTAAAGTTGCTTACCGAGAATCAGTTCAAGGGGATGATCGGGAAGGAGAATCCTCATACACATCTGAGGAGCTTTCTCATGATAGCCTCAACATTTAATTATAATGGCATGTCTGAAGATGCCAAGAGGCTTAGGTTGTTCCCTTTCTCATTGACGGGAATAGCCAAGGAGTGGTACGATAATACGCTCCCACGGGGAGGTATTACCACTTGGGCCGAGCTCGAGCGTCTGTTCCTCGAGCGATTCTACCCTCCATCTAGGACAATCAAGGCTCGAATTGAGATCTCGTCCTTTCGCCAGAAGTCTGGAGAGGATTTACGCCAAGCGTGGGAGAGATACTCAAACATGCTGATTGAGTGCCCGCAGCACGGGTACAATGTGGGGGATATTATGGCATTCTTCTATAGTGGTGCCAACAAGGCGGGGCAAGACCATTTAGACGCTTGTGCGGGTGGAGCATTCCTCAATCAAGGCATAGAGAGGTGTAGAGAGATCGTTGACAACATTGTCACGAATGCCGGTGCTTGGAGTGGAGATGCAGATTTTCAGAGAGTGCATCACGTTGAAGAGGGAGAAGGAACGAGAAGGCTGTTGATGGCCATGATGGAGAAGATCAACAACCTCGAGTTGGGGAAGAGTTTGGGTGGAGAGCATGCAGTAGAGAACGAGAGAGTAGACCAACCAAGTGGACAACAAGAGGTAGCCAATTACATGGGAGGTCCATATTACAATCAGAATGGCTACCAAGGTGGAAACCAGTATGGAAGACCTCCTTATGGTCAACCATTTGCACCTCCAGGACCGCAGCTGCTTCAAAATCAATGGAGGAACACACAAGGAGTTCAAGGAGGCCAGCAGCCTCCTCAAAACACATGGAGGAAGAATGATAATTTTTCTTATGCTAACCCAAAAGCTGGTATTACTGTTCCTGCAGGTGTTGATCCGGGGTCTAAACCTCCTGGTGGAGAAGGCGGTGCATCAACCGAGGAGATGTTGAGAGCGATCCTTCAGAAGGTGGAGGAAGGGAGCAAGCGGTTGTCATCCTTGGAGTACGATGTGAAGGAGCTGCACAAGAAGGGCGATCATCGAGATCAAGAGCTCCAAAAGATGAACGTTGAGTGGACTAGAACTCAACAAGAGAACAATCGAAGGTTCACCTCTTTAGAGCTCCAGATGAGCCAAATTGCAAGGTCAGTGAATAGAATGCCGGAGGGGAACTCGAAAGAGCAGTGCAAGGCGATCCAGCTAAGAAGTGGAACCAACTACGAAGGTCCTCAGATGCCTGCTGATTCTGAGACGCCCCAAGAAGAGATTGAGCCTAAAGGAGATGAAGTTGAGAAGGGCAAGGAAAGTGAGGAGAGTGAGAGAGTTCCTAAGTGGAAAAAGGCAAATGAAGCAAGGGAGAAAGTGAAAGAAACAGAAAGAGATGAGTGGGGGGTACCCAAATCTGTGATACCCGTCCCATATCAGCGCTTTATGAAAAAGAAGCTTGATGAAAAATTTGCAAAATTTCTTGATGTTTTTAAACAACTTCACATTAATATTCCTTTTTATGATGTTTTGGAACAGATGCCGCATTATGCAAAGTTTCTGAAGGACTTGATCGCGAAAAGACGGCGAGTGGATGAGCCGAAGTTGGTGCAGTTGAACCACGAGGTGAGTGCATTAGTGCACAAGGCACTGCCACCGAAGCTGAAGGATCCCCGAAGTTTCACGATCTTATGTGACATTGGGAACGGGATCAAGAAGGGAGCATTGTGCGACCTCGGGGCGAGCATAAATCTGATGCCCTTGTCGCTTTTCAAGAAGTTGGAAGGTGGTGAACTTCAACCCACAATGATGACGCTTCAACTTGCCGACCGGTCTATTACTAGACCTCAAGGTGTGGTTGAAGACGTCCTAGTGAGAGTTGGAGATCACATCTTTCCAGCCGACTTTGTAGTGCTAGAGATGGAGGAAGATGAGCACGTGCCCCTGATCTTGGGAAAACCGTTCTTAGCTACGGTGGGGATGGTGCTAGACGTGGTGAATGGGAAGATCACGTTGAAGGTCGATGATCAAGAAGTGAAGATCTCCCTATATGAAGCCATGAAGCACCCGAAGAAGGACGAGAGCTTGTATTGCATGGATGCCATTGATCCTCGTGTTGAAGACACGCCTCCTATCCCTAATCCTTCTGATATTCATGATTTTGTTAGTCCTTCAATTGATAATTTAACCCATGAGCATTATGATCTTGGTTCTTTTGATAGGGATAAAGTGAAGAAGTTGAAGGATGAAGAGGTGAAGAAAGTGGACGTGGTCCAGTTAGAAGGGAAAGGAGGAGTTAAGAAGAAGAAGTCAAAACTCAAGAAGTTGTTTAGTAAGACTCCTCCAGATAGAGGCAAGAAGGAGTTGAGACCCATAACACTTGGGAATGAGAAGAAAGCAAAGGAACTCATGATGGAGGGACAACAAGGAAAGGAGTTCAAACACCACTCTTATGAGAGTAAGGGAGGTAAATTTGAGTATGATGTCCCATAAGCTCCTTGGAGCTAGGTCCGGCATGAGGACCTTAAAAATAGCGCTGAATGGGAGGCAACCCATTTTTATTTGCTTTTGAGTGTTTTTAGTTATTTTCCTTTTATGTTACTAGGATGTTGTTGAGTCGTATGTTTAACCTCGTACTTGAGAGTTTTATTTTGTAGGCTTGTCTCTAAAGGAGTAAAGGTATCATGGAGTTATTCAGATTGAAGGAACCCACTTGAGACAAGGGAGTGTGCAAAACTAGTGAGAGAAACGAAATTATTTGGTTGAGGTAACCCACAACCCCAAACTTAGACCTCTAGCAAGGTCGAAGTTTGGGGGGGTGGAGTTTTTTATGTTTCTTGTTACATTGCACATGCATGCACACCCCTTATCTTTGAGTTGAGTTAGTTATTTGGTGCCTTGAGATGCTCCTTGGGCTATTATTAATTTGTTTTGTTACTCAATATTTTATGCCTATCAATCACCTTATGCTTGTTGATTGCTATCTTTGAGTATGATTTGATGAGTAGGGTGAATTGTGAGGCTGAGTTAGGAGTTTTCTTGTGTGAGTGTTTGAATTTGAGCTGATTTGAGAAAGAACTTGTATGCTTGTGAATTTTTCTTTTGAGTACTTGTGTGATGAGAGTGAGAATGCACTAGGACTAGCATGGATGTGAAAGCCGTGAGCTTTTGAGCCTTATGAGATTTTGATGCATGATTTAATCTCTTCGTTTGTGAGTGAATCATCACCTTAGAGGATGCTAGAACTTGCATGTGCTCTTGCTTCTTGATTGTGTCTAGTTTGAAATGCCGAATAGGATCTTAGGCCATCTTTGATTTTATTGAGTCACTTAGCCAAAATTTTCCTTACCAATGACATTGAATTCCTTGTTAGCCCCTTTGAGCCGAAAGCCTATTTTATTTGCTAACACATATGAATACTATTCCAATTCCTAAGCCTTTTTGTCCAATTTGAGTGGAGAATAGGAAAGTGTGAATGAGAAGGGATTGATTTGAGTTGAAAAAGGAGAGTTATTGATGGTTGAGTGGTGATAAAATAAGGGTGTGAATGAAATTTGAGATGTGGGAAAAAGAGAAAGAAAATTGAGGATGAGCAAAAAGAAAAAAATGAGCTCATGTGTTTGTGTGAAAAAAAAAAAAAGAAAAAAAAGTGAAGTGATTGAAAAAAGTGAAAAGAGTGAGAAAGAAAAAAATTGAAGTGTTGAGAGAAGTGGAATTGAAAAAGTGTTGATTGAATATATTTGAAGTAGTCTGTTCTTAATCTCGAAGTACCGAAGTTTTGAATTTCTATTCTCCATTCACTTGAGTCACTTTACCGTATTGTTATCCCACCTGTCCAAAGAGCCTACATTACAACCTTTTGAAAGTCCTTTTTGATTCGGCATTGATTTCTAGAGTATGGTCGAAGTTGAGAGCATTTACAAGCCTATGGCTGCCAATTTGTGTGATTGATTGATTGAGTGAGTCCCTTTATCATTGTTATACACTTGTGAGGGAGTTAAACACATCGTTGAGTGCACATCCATGCTTGATCTTAGTGTTTCTTGTTATTGTTGCATGAGTATGATGAAGGAAAGTGAGTGAGTATACGGGTGATTGACTTTTGAAGCTTGAGTTCATTAGCTTGCATGATTGAGTTTTCCTACTCATTCCTAACAATTTCACTTGACTTATTATTTCATTGCTTGGGGACAAGCAATATGGTAAGTTTGGGGGGGTTGATTAGGCGTGAAATTGTCATGATTCGTAGCTAGAAATGCCCTAGTTTTGGTCGAGTTTATAGAGTATTTAGAGTCAAATGAGCATTATTTCTATACATTGATAAATTTGTCTCTTTGATGCTCATAGGTGAATAGAGGACGAAAAACGGAGTTCGTAGGACTTTGAATCGACTCAAACGGATGCCCGGATGAGAAGATATTGAAGAAATACGATTGGTATTAGTGCGGACGAGGAAAAGTATCATTTGGAAGGATTAGAGATCACTCGAGCGCATTGCTCGAGCGCCACCGCTTGAGCGAATTGCTCGAGCGCCCAAAACATACAGAGAAGATTCAGCGCTCGAGCAGCTCGAGCGCGACCGCTCGAGCGAATGCATCATTCGAGCTACACAGCTCGAGCGGGACCGCTCGAGCGTTTTGCTCGAGCGCCCATATACTTTTGCCTCCGGATGCGTATTTTCGGCCCATTAACTCCCGTTTCGACCCGTGCCTATATATACCTCGTCCAAACACGTTTTGAAGAATCCCCAACTTTAGAAATCACTTTAGACTTAGTTTTTGGAGAGGAAGGAGACGAGCAAGTTTTACTTTTACGTTGTTGAGGTTTTTCATACGAATTCTTAGTTTATTTTCGTTTCTTAGTTTCTTTTCATTAGTTTGATTTCTTTAAACACTTTGAAACTTCGTTTTAGTTAATTTAAATTTCAGTTCTTAGAATTATTTTATTTTAAAACCCTAGTTCATGTTTCTTATTTTCTTCGTTCAATTCAATATGTTTTTGTTCGTTGTTTCTTCTATTGCTTTTATTTTTGTTATAACCATGTCCGGCTAAAACCCTTGCATGCTTGGGTTAGGATGAACTCGTAGAAGTAGGATGTGGGTACGTAATTAAGGTAGTTTGTGACGTTAGTTTTAATTCTCTTAGTTAATGAATTCTTATAATTAATCTGAACTTTACCTTTAAATTTAGTACGAAAGTGTTAGAGAGAGGACGACCGCATCACTCAATAACAATTAGTAGTCTTAACGAGAGGGTTTAGGAAAGGTTAATTCATCTACCGGTTTAGCGAAGGAGGACGACAGCATCACCTTAGTTAAATTAGGGTCTCATTAATTAAGCACAATTCATTAACTTGTTAGTGGATTAGTGAAGTCGATTGCTAGGATAAAGTATTAGGGTAAGAAATCTTGAGCTTTCATTCTACGATCTTTTACTTAGGTTAATTCTTGTTTGTCACGATTACTTTGATTATGTACCTGCTCCGTTAGTATACGTGGGGATTCCTAACCTGAGCATCACCATCTCATACTTGCATATACACCTTAGATACTTAGTTTAATTTTCCTTTTGCATTCGTAGGATAATTTAGTTAGCTTAATTAATCTTTCCAAAAATCCAAAAACAACACACTCATATTAACTACGATGCGTAGATCTTCAGGGATCTATTCGCATATACACTATCCCTTGGGTTCGATAATACTTGGTCCCTATACTTGCCCATACTACAGTGAACCCGTACTCTTGCAGGGTAGCTACTAGTAGAAGCTAGTGTAGTTCGCTTCAAGTCAGTGCTCTACTCGAGTGCTTGAGTAGTCAGTACTCGAGCTCCTCCAGCTTGAGTACTTCAATGACACTTTTGCTCGCTCGAACTAGTACTTCTCGTATTTCTTCCATATCTTCTCATCCGGGCATCCGTTTGAGTCGATTCAAAGTCCTACGAGCTCCTCTTTTCGCCCTCTATCCATCTATAAGCATAAAAGAAACAAATTTATTAGTTTATGAAAATGATACTCAAATGATTCTAAATACTTATATAAATTAATCAAAACAAGGGCATTTCGAGCGACGAATCATGACAATTTCACGCCTAATCAAGGAGTTACACAAGAAAGGCGATAAGCGTGATCAAGAACTCCAGAAGAGAGATGTGGAGCTGAATAGAATTCAGCAAGAGAACAATAGGCGGTTCACTTCGATGGAGTACCAGATTAGCCAGATCACGAAATCATTTGGTAGAGAGCCCGGCAAATATCCGTCTATACCGGAGGGAAACCCTAAAGAGCAATGCAAGGCTATCCAGCTAAGAAGTGGAACCAAATATGATGGTCCTCAGATGCTTGCTGACTCGGAGACGCTCGAGGGAGAGGTTGAGATAGAAGGGAAAGAGCATAAGGAAGATAGAGATGAGATTGAGAAGATAGAAGTTGAGAAAGGGGTTGAGGGTGAAGACACTCAAAAGAGCAAGAAGCCTGAAGAGGAAGGCATTGAGGAGATTTGGAGAGTCCCAAAGTGGAAGAAGGCAAAGGAAGCAAGGAAGAATGTGAAGGAGACCGAGCGAGATGAATGGGGGGTACCCAAATTGTTGGGAAAATAGGGGTGCCCGGAATCTATTCGGGATGATAATTAAATACGAATTTAAATTCAATTATTACTAGCATGAATTAATCCTAATTAATTCAAATAATAATTCCAACAACAAATTTAACATCATGCATGTTGAATTAATTCACATAAAATCTATGACGGAATAAACAAGAATTTATGTGACTTACGTACCTCTTGTAGAATTGGCCTTTGAATAAACGGGACAATCACGATCACGCTTTATCAACCCAAAAGCCTTCTCAATTATTTCCCTTTCGCCTTACTCGATCACCGGTGGGAGATGCTTTCAAGTAATTTAAATAACTAAGGAAAAAGAAAAATATATATGCTCTTGATTTTTCCAACACATGGAATTATGTTCTTGGGGATAAAATAATCATCCCCTATTTATAAGTAGAGGTGGCCGAAAATACTATGTGGAATGGGCCTTGGAAAAAATCTTTTCTTAGTCTCTAAGAAATCTTGAATATATCTCATATATTCTTTTCTCCATAATAAAATATTTCACAAAAATCTCACCCTCCTTATAAGCTTATTATTTTCGAAAATAGGTAGAGAATCCACGATTTGGATCTTCTTGAATATATGAGATAATCTTGTATTCCAAGAATACTTATCTTCCATAATATCTTTCCAAGAAAATCAACAAAATCTTTTCTCTCCTAATAAGACCTTTTTCGAAAATTTAGAGGAAAAATCAGCATTAATATTTCTTTTTATTTTAATCACCTTATCATTATTGGGCTACTTAATGGGCTACGTGAGGGTCCTTTAAGGAGAATTAAGATTGGACCTCCTAATGGACTTCTGAATTTCAATATTGAGCCCCAATATAATTCAATCCATTAATATTAATTATTACCACTAATAAATTAATATTGCACTATCCATCTTAATCCATATTACGATAATATGGGCTCCCGGTTATTATTTCCCGCGTTTAAGATTATCAAGTCTATTAATTAATTAAGCTTCTAAATAACTCTAAATTAATTAATATATTTCACCTTGGAGTAAAGACAGCTCAACATTATTATCCGTACCGAAGAAACTGATTCTTCACTTGCAAGATTTGGTACGATAAAACTTCTGAGCCCACCAAGGGGACTAATCACACGAGTCGTACTCGCACGCGTTTCTCCGTATTAAATCTTAGCAGTCGTCGTATGATTAATATTACTGCCCAAAGCACAAGGTTCGAAGTCACGATGATTCTCACCCAACATGAATTAAAGCAGTAACCATTAAGCACACACGGTCCTATTAAAGTGACGGAGATTAAGAAATCAATAACCACTGAGGTCTAATTCTTCACATTTCAGAACATAAGAATTTATCCTCGCTGTAGGTCCTCTTCAACACATACTAAATGTGCTAGTACAATCTCTTAGTCAAGACAGACCAATCTGAGACTTACACATCGACCTTTCATGGCGGATTGTTCAATTCCACCTAGGTCGTGAATTTGTACGTTTAGTTACAAGGAAACTGTTAATGTGATCTTCCGTGATCGGGTATCACCACATTAACTACAATGTAACATGTACTATATATTGAACGGTTTGCAATAGATATTCAACATTCAATCATAACTAAAGCAAATGTGATAAAAGAATTATTCTCATAAACAAGTGTTTAATACATGAGTTATACAAAATAAAAGCATACTTTCACGTATAACTCCAACAATCTCCCACTTATACTTAAAGTCTGCTTTTTAGTATACATCATGCATGTCTTAGTGTAGTAGCTCCACGTGACATCTCATGTCAACCTACACTAACCTAATAATTCCTCCCACTTATACTTAAAGCAGATTGACAATAGTCTTGACTCCAATTCCATCCACATGTCTCTCGAATGTACTCTGAGGCGGACCCTTTGTGAATGGATCAACTAGGTTGTCTCCCGACGCTATCTTTGCCACCTCTATATCTCCTCTCTTAACTATTTCTCGTATAAGATGATATTTTCTTTCTATGTGTTTGTTGGCCTTGTGGGCTCTCGGTTCCTTTGAATTTGCAACTACTCCGGCATTGTCACAAAAGACAGTTATCATGTTGGGCAAATTCAGAACAACGTCCAAGTCCACTAAGAAGTTCTTGAGCCAAACTGCCTCTTTCGCTGCTTCACAAGTAGCTACATACTCGGCTTCCATGGTCGAATCAGCGCTGCATTTCTGTTTAACGCTTCTCCATGAAATGGCTCCTCCTCCCATGCAAAACACACTACCCGAGGTTGACTTTCTTGAGTCTATGTCTGATTGGAAATTCGAGTCCGTGTATCCCACGGGCATAAGACTATCTGACTGGTAAATCAGCATCGGCTCACGAGTTCTTTTCAGATACCTCCAGATGCACTTTACGACAGTCCAATGGTCTTTCCCGGGATTACTTTGATATCTTGCCACAATGCCCACGACAAAGCAGATATCCGGTCTCGTACACAGCATTGCATACATAAGGCTTCCTACGGCCGAAGCGTACGGAACACCTTTCATATCATCTATCTCCGATTGCGTCTTAGGGCTCATTTCTTTTGATAGATGGATTCTGTGCCTAAAAGGTACAAAATATTTCTTGAAATCTTGCATGCTGAAACGCTTCAAAACAGTGTCAATGTATGAAGCTTGCGATAAGCCCAATATCCTCTTCTTGCGATCGCGAGTGATCTTGATCCCAAGGATGTGACCGGCTTCCCCTAAGTCCTTCATATCAAATTGTTTTGACAGCCATACCTTTACGTCTGACAATACCTTTACATTGTTTCCAATGAGCAGAATATCGTCTACGTATAATACTAAGAATACCACCGCAGTTCCATCATGCTTCTTATACACACAACTTTCGAACTCGTTTTGATCAAACCCATAAGACTTAATCACTTAATCAAAACACTGGTTCCAAGTATGTGATGCTTGCTTAAGTCCATAAATAGATCTCTTAAGCTTGTATACGAGGTGCTCTTGGCCTTTTTCAATAAAAACTTTTGGCTGTTGCATATAGATATCTATTCCGTCAAGACTTCCGTTAAGGAAAGCTGTCTTGACATCCATTTGTCAGATCTCGTAATCTAGGTGCGCAGCGATCGCCAAGAGAATACGGATGGACTTAAGCATAGCTACAGGCAAAAAGGTTTCCTCATAATCGATCCCTTCTT
Source organism: Ballota nigra (assembly GCA_947034835.1). Lineage (NCBI taxonomy): Eukaryota > Viridiplantae > Streptophyta > Magnoliopsida > Lamiales > Lamiaceae > Ballota > Ballota nigra. Next base: position 90,372,120 of record OX344720.1, on the reverse strand, counting down.
TCTGAGTATACCCTTTGGCCACAAGCCTTGCTTTGAAGGTCTCTACCCTTCCGTCCGGTCCTTTTTTCCTCTTGTACACCCACTTGCATCCAATAGGTTTTACCCCACTGGGTGGTTCGACCAACTCCCACACTTGATTATGATCCATCGAACCCATCTCGATTTACATTGCTGTTTGCCACGACTCTGCATCTTTGTCTTGGATTGCCTCGTCGTATGTCCATGGGTCTGATTCATCACCGGGAATTAAATCCGAAGATTCTCCTATTCCCATGAATCTCTCGGGTTGCCTAGCAATCCTCCCACTGCGACGGGGTTCTGGTTGTGAAGATGTGACGTGTGGTACATCATCTTGTATACTTGGTATCGAGGTTTGACCTCTTAATTCTTCTAAGGTAATTTCACTTTTAAGCTTCCGATTGTTCATATAGTCTTCCTCCAAGAATTTAAAGTGTGTACTAATTACGGTCTTTTGATCCTTGGGACTATAGAACATACACCCTTTCGTTCCCGCAGGGTATCCTATAAACAGCCTTAATTCCGAACGTGGATCCCACTTACCGGCTTCCTTGTCTAGCACGTATGCCGAACAACCCCAAATCCGCAAATATCTTAGACTGGGCTTGCGTCCGGTCCACAATTCCATTGGGGTTTTAGGAACCGATTTGGATGGCACCAAGTTTAGAATGTAAGCCGCTGTTTCCAAGGCGTTACCCCAAAATGACTTGGGTAAATCCGAAAAACTCATCATGGATCTGACCATCTCTAAAAGAGTCCAGTTTCTTCGTTCTGCCACACCGTTCTATTGAGGGGTTCCTGGTGCGGTTAACTGGGATACGATCCCTTCGTCCGATAAGTAGTTCAAGAATTCATTGCTGAGGTATTCGCCCCCACGATCTGATCGTAGAAACTTGATACTCTTTTCCCTATGTTTCTCGACTTCGGCCTTAAATTCCTTGAACTTATCAAAAGTTTCAGACGTATGCCTCATAAGGTAAATGTACCCATATCTCGAGTAATCATCAATGAAGGTGATGAAATACTCATACCCCATTCTCGCTTTGATCGTCATTGGACCACACACATCGGTATGAACAAGTTCTAACACTTCTGTAGCTCTATTCCCCTTGGCTCCAAATGCCCTCTTGGTCATTTTACCCTCTAAACAAGATTCACAAGTTGGAAACGGTTCGACTTGGAATGATTTCAAGGATCCGTCTTTCACCAATCTCTCTATCCACTTTAGATTAATATGACCTAGTATAAGATGTCATAGAAGTGTTTCGTTCATCTCCGAAGAACACTTTCTTTTATTACTCGAAATGATCGATGTGTTATTAGATTCATTATTTGAGTGGTGTGCACACTTAATCGTATAGAGATTGTTTACCAACGTTCCATGACAGATAGTATCATTCTTAAAAGAAGCAGTAACAACTTTATTAAAAGTAACTGAATATCCATAAAAAAACAACTTAGAAACTGAAATTAAATTCTTCCTAAAGTTCGGAATGTATAAAACATCTCTTAAAATTAAAACTCTATCTTCAAAAGATAGGTGCACGATTCCCACTGCTTCGGCTGCCACTCTCGTAGCATCGCCCAAAGTGATGAGGATCTCATTCTTGCTAAGTCGCCGGGTTAGCTGGAACCCCTGAAGAGTTAAAAAAATATGATCAGTTGCCCCGGTATCCACTACCCAAACGCCGCAACAAAAGTTTCAACGACTAAAGCATGAGACTTACCTTTCTTTACCGCCTTCTTAGGCTTAGAACAGGTAGACCTCCAATGTCCTCTCTCCCCGCAATTGAAGCACTTACTCTTACCGGATATCTTCACGCCGTACGGCTTGAATACTCTTTCTTTGCCATCAAGAGTGAGTCTACTGGTTTGGTTCTGATCAATATCCTTCTTCTCAATCTTACCTTCCGTTGGCCTAGACTTCGAGAAAAAGCTCTTGATCACCAAAGCCTCATCCTTACTCCCTAAGTATGACTCTACCGTTATCAGAGCTTTGAGCAGGGTATCTAAAGTGAACTTGTGTTCCGATAACACGTATTCCCAAAAGAACCCATCAAAACTGCTCGATAGCTTTAGGAGTATGGAATCAATTTGACTTTCTTCACTTTGTCCGGCACCAAGAAATTCGAGTTTTTCAAACTCACGCCTAAATTTGAGAACATGATCCCTTATAGGTGTTCCCTTCACCATTTCCTTCGTGAGCTTCTCACGAAAGGTGAACAGATTCGCCATGGGGTTCTGATGTTGAAACATCTCTTCAAGGCTATTCATGATATCAACATCCGCTTCAATGCCTTCATGAATGCGTTTCAAATCTTTAGACATAAATGTCAAGATGATGCACTTCATGTGCTCATTGGAATGCTTCCAATCATCGAATACCGCCCTTTCCCCACTACTTGACTTATCATTAGGTTTCTTGGGTACGTCAACGCTAAATATCCAATAGTGTTCTTGCGCAGGTAGGACCATATTCATGTTACGTTTCCAATCAACATAGTTCTCACCAACAAGTTTGTTATCTTTAAGTATACTAAACAGTGGATTAAAAGGTTGCGACATGATGAACTGAGAATAAAACATACATTCATATCAATATCTAGAAAAATACAAAATTATCACATAATCCGATCACATCAATTATATTGAAACCTTAAAACAATATAATCATGCATCAGCCAACATCTCGAAACAATTTAAATGCACCACGAGGGGTGATCTATACATTTAAACACATTCAAGCGGATCACAAACTCAAAAGTTACAGATCCTTAATTCAAAATTAATAGTTGGCTCCCACTTTGACCACATAAAAATTGACAGGGACTCCGAGGGGAGTAAGTTAATATCAATTTCTTATGCCTAAGTAATAACCATAATTAAATACAGGATTATTATTTCGCTTTGAGCAAGCCACTCGTGGTGAGGGTCAATACTGCCACTAGTAATAATCCACAATCATCCTTTCGGAATTTATTCATGTGAAATCCGTCCTTTTGGCCGATCCGAGGGGGAAATGTATTCCAAAAGAACTTCACAAATAAATAAATTATGGAGGCCAAATTAATCCAATTTTAATATCCGGAATAAAATTGCGATTAAAGAAACATACTTAGTAATTTTCGAAAGTAAGGTTTTTCTTGGACAATTAAAATCATGCAAACACATATTAACAAATAATAATAAGTGCACGAAATTAAAACATCCATCAAAAAAAAATTAAACACATTGGAGCACTCAAATCCAATTATCACGGTTTAATTTCTTCACGTCTTGATGCGAAATATCGTCTTTGTTGCTTTCCATCGTTCGTCTTGACACGCTCCCACTCGAACAACAACACTTCATCAAAAACAACTTCGTTTGGGGTTTGGGACGACGCTTAAAATCACAAAAAAAAAATGAGAACTGAAATTAAAAATTTCACGGCCCAAGATACGGCACGCGTCGGCCCACGGAGTGGGCCGCACGCCTCTCGGTGCGATGCCAAGCAGCGGCCGCCGAGCGCCGGCGCTAGGCGTGCGCGCCCGTGCCTAGACTCGCCCGTCGTGCGCGGGTCGTGCGCCTCGCGCACCCCATGCACCAGGTTTCATCGTTCGTTCTCGTTTGTCACCCCATGCATGATTTTACGTCCATGCATGCGTCACTCATGCATACATCGTCCGGGTACGCCGTCTTTAATTCTTCGTTCTTCGTCTCGATCCGGTTACAATTTATTTACAAAAAATAAATACTAGATCTAGACTAGTCTATTACAATGATCAAGTCAAAATAAAAAAAACTAGTCTACTCGTGGATTTTCTCACGAGAAAAATGAATTCGAACGAATCGAATTAAAAACATTAATTTACACGCATGAAAAAAAATAACATTAAAACCATGACAATTGGATACCTGCAAAAAAGATCTAGCAATTCTACTATCCAATTTCAATTTAATGTCTAACAATTTAAATTCCAATTTAAAGATCAGAGCCCAAAACCGTGGCTATGATACCCGTTGTTGGGAAAATTGGGGTGCCCGGAATCTATTCGGGATGAAAATTAATTACAAATTTAAATTCAATTATTACTAGCATTAATTAATCCTAATTAATTCAAATAATAATTCCAACAACAAATTTAACATCATGCATGTCGAATTAATTCACATAAAATCTATGTCGGAATAAACAAGGATTTATGTGACTTACGTACCTCTTGTAGAATTGGCCTTTGAATAAACGGGACAATCACGATCATGCTTTATCAACCCAAAAGCCTTCTCAAGTATTTTTCTTTCGCCTTACTCGATCACCGGTGGGAGATGCTTTCAAGTAATTTAAATAACTAAGGAAAAAAATATATATATGCTCTTTATTTTTCCAACATATGGAATTATGTTCTTGGGGATGAAATAATCATCCCCTATTTATAAGTAGAGGTGGTCGAAAATACTATGTGGAATGGGCCTTGGAAAAAATCTTTTCTTAGTCTCTAAGAAATCTTGAATATATCTCATATATTCTTTTCTCCATAATAAAATATTTCACAAAAATCTAACCCTCCTTATAAGCTTATTATTTTCGAAAATTACTAGTAGAGAATCCAAGATTTGGATCTTCTTGAATATATGAGATAATTTTGTATTCCAAGAATACTTATCTTCCATAATATCTTTCCAAGAAAATCAACAAAATCTTTTCTCTCCTAATAAGACCTTTTTCGAAAATTTAGAGGAAAAATCAGCATTAATATTTCTTTTTATTTTAATCACCTTATCATTATTGGGCTACTTAATGGGCTACGTGAGGGGCCTTTAAGGAGAATTAAGATTGGACCTCCTAATGGACTTCTGAATTTCAATATTGAGCCCCAATATAATTCAATCCATTAATATTAATTATTACCACTAATAAATTAATATTGCACTATCCATCTTAAACCATATTACGATAATATGGGCTCCCGGTTATTATTTCCCGCATTTAAGATTATCAAGTCCATTAATTAATTAATCTGCTGAATAACTCTAAATTAATTAATATATTTCACCTTGGAGTAAAGACAGCTCAACATTATTATCCGTACCGAAGAAACTGATTTTTCACTTGTAAGATTTGGTACGATAAAACTTCTGAGCCCACCAAGGGGACTAATCACACGAGTCGTACTCGCACGCGTTTCTCCGTATTAAATCTTAGCAGCCGTCGTATGATTAATATTACTGCCCAAAGAACAAGGTTCGAAGTCACGATGATTCTCACCCAACATGAATCAAAGCAGTAACCATTAAGCACACACGGTCCTATTAAAGTGACGGAGATTAAGAAATCAATAACCACTGAGGTCTAATTCTTCACATTTCAGAACAGAAGAATTTATCCTCGCTGTAGGTCCTCTTCAACACATACTAAATGTGCTAGTGCAATCTCTTAGTCAAGACAGACCAATCTGAGACTTACACATCGACCTTTCACGCCAGATTGTTCAATTCCACCTAGGTCGTGAATTTGTACGTTTAGTTACAAGGAAACTGTTAATGTGATCTTCCGTGATCGGGTATCACCACATTAACTACAATGTAACATGTACTATATATTGAACGGTTTGCAATAGATATTCAACATTCAATCATAACTAAAGCAAATGTGATAAAAGAATTATTCTCATAAACAAGTTGTTGGTCCCGGTACAAGACTGAGGAATACGTGTATGGGGGGGGGAATACACGTATACCAATTTTTCAACCTTAAAACTGACTGAGTCCCCTTTGCTCAGAGTGGTAAAGAACTAGGAGCTGATAATATACCTACTGACTACACTTGGTGCGGGTCAGTTGGCTAACTATCAGTTCAAGTTCAGTGCGGAAATGTTTGAGCCCTGAAAGTTTAAAGTCTTGTTTAGTTTGCTTTCTGAAAACCTTGTTTAAACTCAATTCTGAATAGTGTTTAGTAGGGCAGTGCTCTTTTGACGATCAGCCTGATTGATTCAGACCTGATAAACTTTGAATGCAATGAATGAACAAGTAATATGGCAAATATGCACAATATCAAAGCAGTAAGAACACAAGGAGTTTAACGTGGTTCAGAGTCTCAAGCTCCTACGTCCACGGCCTGACTTAACAGGAAATCCACTCAAGGGATTCTTGTTTTTAACGTGCCAAGGTGCAGCAAGACCAGCTAACCTCACTGATCTATACAAACTCCACTTACTAACACACTAACTGACTTACTCCCAACAAGCCTATCTTAGGGTTTTGGTTTCAGTTTGGATTCCAACTAAGTTGAGATTATCCTTACAAGACAAAGCTATGCTAAGGATTGGATAATCTCTCTAAGCTTAAGATAATTCTATTTAGCTCTTGGAATACAGAATAACTCTCAGTTGCTAAGAAACACTTGGGAAATTTGAATGTTTTCGAGTGTTTCTCTTAAAGGCTGAATGCTTTGATTGCTTGAGAGTTTGAGTAATTTCTGGCTTGGAAATTTCCCGTAACCTTGAATGGGTTCAAGGTCTTCTGTATTTATAGGAGATTTGGAAAACTATCCATTGGAGAGATAGCCTTCTAGTCATCTATGTAGAGTGGCTTCAAACGGACATATCTTTATGCAGCAGCCACCCTTGCATGGGTTTGGTATTTGCATTAAATGCACATTAAATGCTTGCCCGTTGAATATGCAGTCTGAATTCAGTCTTCATGTCAGGTTCCGTACGTGCGTGTCCTCCTCGGATTGGTCCACGTCATCAGGTTGGTGAGAATGTCAGAACTTATTCCTGAGCTTCAGGCTTGTCTTATTAAGTTCATTTTGTCTTGAGCTCACCGGTCTTGTCTTGACGCTGAAATTCCTTTTGCATTGCTTGGCTCTACTCCAAGTCTTCCCATTAACTCAGTGACATCCTGTTCCCTTCAGGACTGAGTTAGTAGTGACCTCAGGGTCATACTCTTCATCACTGACACTTACTCAGCCAGCTTAGAGGACTGCCATAAGTTCAGGATGGTGCTCTTCGTCTTCAGGCTCTGAGTCTTGATTGTCTCCAGTGAGTTCTCCTCTCACTGAGTACCTGTAAAGTGTAAAATGACTAAGTACTAACCCTAACCAAGACTAGCCTGACAAAGACAGATTAAGGCAAACATCTTTTCGGGGGCTTTGGGATCTTAATCAAAACTGACAATGTCCCAACACAAGTGTTTAATACATGAGTTATACAAAGTAAAAGCATACTTTCACGTATAACTCCAACAATCTCCCACTTATACTTAAAGTCTGCTTTTTAGTATACATCATGCATGTCTTAGTGTAGTAGCTCTACGTGACATCTCATGTCAACCTACACTAACCTAATAATTCCTCCCACTTATACTTAAAGAAGATTGACAATAGTCTTGACTCTCATTCCATCCACATGTCTCTCAAATGACTCTGAGGCAGACCCTTTGTGAATGGATCAGCTAGGTTGTCTCCCGACACTGTCTTTGCCACCTCTATATCTCATCTCTTAGCGATTTCTCGTATAAGATGGTATTTTCTTTCAATGTGTTTGCTGGCCTTGTGGGCTCTCGGTTCCTTTGAATTTGCAACTGCTCCGGCATTATCACAAAAGACAGTTATCATATCGGGCAAATTCGAAACAACGTCCAAGTCCACTAAGAAGTTCTTGAGCCAAAATGCCTCTTTTGCTGCTTCACAAGCAGCTACATACTCGGCTTCCATGGTTGAATCGGCGATGCATTTCTGTTTAACGCTTCTCCATGAAATGGCTCCTCCTCCCATGCAAAACACACTACCCGAGGTTAACTTTCTTGAGTCTATGTCTGATTGGAAATCCGAGTCCGTGTATCCCACGGGCATAAGACTATCTGACTGGTAAATCAGCATCCGCTCACGAGTTCTTTTCAAATACCTCAAGATGCACTTTACGGCAGTCTAATTGTCTTTCCCGGGATTACTTTGATATCTTGCCACCATGCCCACAACAAAGTAGATTTCCGGTCTCATACATAGCATTGCATACATAAGGCTTCCTACGGCAGAAGCGTACAGAACACCTTTCATGTCATCTATCTCCGCTTGCGTCTTAGGGCTCATTTCTTTTGATAGATGGATTCCGTGCCTAAAAGGTACAAAACCTTTCTTGGAATCTTGCATGCTGAAACACTTCAAAACAGTGTCATTGTATGAAGCTTGCGATAAGCCCAACATCCTCTTCTTGCGATCACGAGTGATCTTGATCCCAAGGATGTGACCGGCTTCCCCTAAGTCCTTCATATCAAATTATTTTGAAAGCCATACCTTTACGTCTGACAATACCTTTACATTGTTTCCAATGAGCAGAATATCATCTACGTATAATACTAAGAATACCACCGCAGTTCTGTCATGCTTCTTATACACACAACTTTCTAACTCGTTTTGATCAAACCCATAAGACTTAATCACTTGATCAAAATACTGGTTCCAAGTACGCGATGCTTGCTTAAGTCCATAAATGGATCTCTTAAGCTTTCATACGAGGTGCTCTTGGCCTTTTTCAATAAAACCTTTGGGCTGTTGCATATAGATATCTATCCCGTCAAGACTTCCATTAAGGAAAGCTGTCTTGACATCCATTTGCCAGATCTCGCAATCTAGGTGCGCAACGATCGACAAGAGAATACAGATGGACTTAAGCATAGCTACAGGCAAAAAGGTTTCCTCATAATCGATCCCTTCTTTCTGAGTATACCTTTTGGCCACAAGCCTTGCTTTGAAGGTCTCTACTCTTCCGTCCGGTCCTCTTTTCCTCTTGTACACCCACTTGCATCCAATGGGTTTTACCCCACTGGGTGGTTCGACCAACTCCCACACTTGATTATGATCCATCGAACCCATCTCGGTTTCCATTGTTGTTTGCCACGACTCTGTGTCTTTGTCTTAGATTGTCTCGTCGTATGTCCATGGGTCTGATTCATCACTGGGAATTAAATCCGAAGATTCTCCTATTCCCATGAATCTCTCGGGTTGCCTAGCAATCCTCCCACTGCGACGGGTTTCTGGTTGTGAAGACGTGACGTGTGGTACATCATATTTTTCCAGCCAATTTTGTGGTGCTAGACATGGAGGAAGATGAGCACGTGCCTTTGATCTTGGGAAGGCCTTTCTTAGCTACGGTTAGATGTGGCGAATGGGAAGATCACGTTGAAAGTTGATGATCAAGAGGTGAAGATTTTCCTATACGAGGCTATGAAGTACCCTATGGAGGAAGAGAGTTCGGAATTGAAAAGGGTAGATGTGGCCAAAGGAAAAGAGAAATGAGGGGTTGAGAAGAAAAAGTCCAAACTCAAGAAATTGGTTAGTAAGACTCCTCCAGATAAAGGTGAGAAGAAGTTGAGACCCCCACCACTTGAGAATGAGAAGGAAGCAAAGGAACTCATGATGAAGGGGCACCAAGGAAAGGAATTCAACCACCACTCTTATGAGAGTAAGGGAGGTAAATTTTAGTATCATGTCCCATAAGTTCCTTTGAGCTCGATCCGACATTAGGACCTTAAAAATAGCGCTGAGTGGGAGGCAACCCACTTTTATTTACTTTTGAGTGTTTTATGTTATTAGGGTGTTGTTTTGAGTCGTATGTTTAACCTCGTATTTGAGTGAGTTGCTTGTAAGATTGTCTCGAGGGAGTAAAGATATCATGGAGTTATTCAGATTGAAGGGACCAACTCGAGACAAGGGAGTGTGCCAAGTTGTTGAGAGAAAGTGAATTATTTGGATGAGGTAACCACCACCCCAAACTTAGACCGTTTCACAAGATCGAAGTTTGGGGGTGGAGTTTATATGTTTCATGGTTACATTGCACAGGAGCACACCCTCTCTTTGGGTTGAGTTTGGTTATATATTGAGCCTTGAGATGCTCCTTAAGCTGATATTGCTTTGATGTGCTACTACATATTTCATGCCTATCAATTCTCTTATGCTTGTTGATTGCTATCTTTGAGTGTGAGTATGAGTTGGTGAGTTGTGAAGTTGAGTTAGGGAGTCTATTGTGTGAGTGTAGGAGTTAGAGTTGATTTGAGAGGGAACTCGTATACTTACGAACTTCTCTTTTGAGTACTTGTGTGATGAAAGTGAGAATTCACTAGGACTAGCATGGATGTGAAAGCCGTGAGATTTGAGCTTTTTAGAGATTACAATTCATTAAATTGTTCTCTTTGTTTGTGAGTGGATCGTCACCTTAGAGGATGCTAGAACTTGTGTGTGCTCTCGCTTCTTGGTTATGTCTAGTTTGATACGATGAAAGTGATTTTAGGCCATCTTTGATTTGTTGAGTCACTTAGCTAAAATAAGACTACCAATGACATTTATCCCTTGTTAGCCCGTTTGAGCCTTGGCCTATTATTTGCTAGCACGTTTTAACACCTATCCAAATTCCTAAATTCTTTTTGTCCCAATTTGAGTGGAGAATAGGAAAGTGTGAATGAGGAGGGATTGAGTTGAGTTGAGAAAGGGAATTATGATGGTTGAGTTGTGATAAGAGAAGGGTGTGATGAAGTTTTGAGTTGTGGGGAAGACCAAAAATTTGAGAATAAGCAAAAGAAAAAATGAGCTCATATGTATGTGTGAAAAAGAAAAGTGTTGGGAAATTGTATAGACTTAAGTTTTGATTAAGATGCCAAAATGCTCCTCCTAAGTTGATTTGTAAGTAAAATGTTCAGTAGAGTTAGTGTTTAGTTAAACAGTTCAACTGTTAGGGAACTGAAGTGCAGTTAGTAATTTCTAGAGTGTATTGAAGAATGAAGTCTGCTGAAGTCAAAGTCTCCTGAAGACGAAGTCTGCTGAAGTCAAGTGATCTGAGAAATAGTCTAAGTCTTGAATGTTTTCTAAGTACACTCTCACTAAGACTAAAACCATCAGGAGAGGACCAAGGTCCACTGATGAAGAACTAACAAAGCACATTCAATGTTAAACATATTAAAAACTGTTAGTTAATCTGGTTGGAACAAGGCAAAACGAATTTCAGTGAAGTCTACAATAAATGAAGGAATAAGAAGGTTCTCTCAGAGGAGTTCCAGCTTAAAGAAAGACAAGAAACTGGGCAAGCAGACTAAAGGTCCAATGAGAAGATGACACGTCAGTGTACTTTACTGACAACCGACCTGCTCCAGACTGACAAGTACCAAAAGTCTTTCCCTAGCTATCTACAGAAAGTTGGTGAACATGCATGGTCTTTCAGCCGTTTCTTGACAAGACTTAAAGCTTTAAATAGAGTCGTTTGAGCCAATCAGATACAAGAAGACTTACTTGAGAAGATTCAAATCCAACGGGAATATTTTCAAGGAAGCCTATAAATACAGAAGGACGTGCTCATTTCTATGCACGGGAAACTCACAAGATCAAAGTTATCTCTACATTCATAACAACTAGAAGCACTCGAAATTACCTTTGTTTCCCAAGTGTTTCACATTTGTAGAGAGCCTAACAAACCTTCTGTAACCAAACTTAAAAGCAATATCCAAATCTTAGAAAGAGATAATCCAATCCTAAGCCTTGAGCTAAATTTTGAAGGATTATCTCAAAATAGTTGGAACCAAAACCCTACTCAAAACCCTACTCAGTGTTTAGGTTGAGAGCTAGTGTTAAGCGGTGTTAGTAAGCTGATTGTTGTATCAGTCTGAAAGCTGGTTTGTTTTGGGAACTAGGACCTGAAATTTCCTAGTGATCAATCATCCTAAGAGAGGATTAGTTGATCAGTGCACCTTGGCACTATAACACAAGGAATTACAAGTGAAAGGAATTCTCCTGTTCGATCAGGACAGTGGACGTAGGAGATTCTTCTCTGAACCACTTTACATCTTGTGTACTTACTTTCTGCTATTTCCTAAGTGTGTGTTAATCTCAAGTTTATCAAAGTAAAACGAGTTTTCTAAAGGGCTCACTAATCCCCATTTGAAAGCTAATTAGATAGTGTTTCAACTGAAAGTCTTGAGCTTTCAGTGGAGGTATTATCTCAGTAAGCTTTCACAAAGTAACTCTCAGCAGACCTCAAGTCCACTGACGAGCTACTGTCTTAAGTAACCTGATAAGTTTTACAAGAAGTTTTAATTTGTAACCACATGTGTATTCCCCCCCATACACCTGTTTACTTGTTTCGGGACCAACAAAAAGTGTGGTGATTGAAAAAGTGAAATGAGTTAGAGAAAAGAAAAAAATTGAAGTGTTGAAAGTAGAAGAATTGAAAAGTGTATTGCATGAAGATGTTTGAATTATTGTGTTCCTTGTCTTAAAGTATTGAAATTTGATTTTCCATTCTCCATTCACTTGAGTCACTTAACCCATATAGTTACCCCACCTGTCCAAAGAGCCTACATTACAACCTTGATAAAGTCCTTTTTGATTCGGCATTGATTTCTAGAGTATGGTCGAAGTTGAGAGTGTGTACAAGCCTATGACTGCTGATATGTGTGATTGATTGATTGAGTGAGTCCCTTATCATTGGTATACACTTGTGAGGGAGTAAAACACATCGTTGAGTGCACATCCATGTTTGATCTTGGTGTTTCTTGTTGTTATTGCATGAGTATGATGAAGGGGATGAGTTTGTGTACGTGTGAACAATCGTGGAAGCTTGAAGCTCTATTACTTGCATGATTTGATTCTTTGATTCATTCTTAACAATTTCACTTGACTTATTATTTCATTGCTCGAGGATAAGCAATATGGTAAGTTTGGGGGGTTGATTAGGCGTGAAATTGTTATGTTTTGTAGCCCGATTTGCCCATATTTTGAGTGTTTTTTAATGAGTATTTGGAGTCAATTGAGTATCATTTCTATAAACTGATGAATTTATCTCTTTGGTTTTTATAGATGGATAAAGGGAGAAAAGAGGAGTTCGTAGGACTTTGAATCGGCCAAAACGGACTCCCGGTTGAGGAGATATGAAGATTTTACGAACATGTGTACTGCTGCTGAAAAGTGCTCGAGCGAGAGCACTCGAGCAGAAAGTGCTCGAGCACTCGAGTAGAGTGCTCGAGTGGAATCAGGTCGAGCACAAAGTGCTCGAGTAAAAGGTGCTCGAGCACTATTTTGGTTCTGTTGGTTTTAAGTGCTCGAGTGGAATCATTTGAGCACTAAGTGCTCGAGTAAGTGCTCGAGTAGTCGTGTATTTTCGGCCCAAAACACTCCAAATTCGATCTCAAGCCTATTTATACCCCTTTCCAAGCATATCAATGAGACCAACACATATTTTGACATAGTTTTTGAAGGAGAAGAGCTTGGGAAGGAGTTTTGAAGAATTTTATACGTTGTAATCGAGGTTTTAATTTACGAATTCTTAGTTTTAGTATTTCTTTTGAACGTATTAGATAAATTCTTTCTTTCTTTACTCTTTGAGTCGATAAACCCTAGTTTTTCAGATTTATATAGATTTCTTTGGAGACTTTAATTTGTTCTTTCGCCTATGTTCTTGATTTTATTAGTTAATTCAATTATGCATATGTTTATTGTTCTTGTGATTGCTTTTATTATTCAAACCACCATGTTAGGCTAGAACTCTTGCATGCTTAGGATATGATGAACTCGTAGAAGTAGGACGTTGGTACGTAATTAGGATAATTCGTGATGTATAGTTTTAGTTCTATTAATTAATTGAATATTTCTAATAAATCCTAGAATAATTTTGGAATTGAGTACGAAAATTGTTAGAGAGAAGACGACCGTATCACTCTTTAATAACTATTAGGCTTAAGGAAAGGGTCTTAGAAGGGGTTTATCATCTACTGGTTTATCTAGGGAGGACGACCGCATCACCTTAGTTAAATTAGGGTCTCGTTAATTAAGCACAATCCATATAACCTGTTTAGTGGATTAGTGAAGTCGGTTGATAGGACGAAGTATTAGGATTAATTCTTGAGCTTTTAGTCTTGCAATCTAATACGCTTAGGATTATTACTTGCACATCACGATTATTTTAGTTCCCGTACCAACTCCGTTAGTATACGTAGGAATCCCTATCCCGAGCATCATTATCTCATATTTGCAAACAACCCTTAGTTAATTAGTTTCATCCGTTTAGCATAATTAGTATAATTTAGTTTAGAATTAATTTCTTAAAAAACAAAAAACATACACTCGTATTAATTACGACGCGCACATCTCCAGGGATCTATTCGCATATACACTTTCCCTTGGGTTCGATACTACTTGGTCCCTATACTTGCCTATACTACTGTGATCACATACTCTTGTGGGGTAACTACTAGTAAAAGCTAGTAAAGTTCTGTTCAAGTCACTTACCACTTGCTACCAAATGTTTATTAAAAGTTGATTGTAAATTATATTATTTCATATTATGCTATGAAACAATAATGTAGAATATTAATTGTTAATTAATTTAAAAAATTTTGGGGATATGATATTCAGTTTTAAAATAGAACAATCATTAACATGGATTATTTAATTAAAATAAAATTTGTTTGAAACTGTCTCAAAAAATATAATTCATGGTAGTTTTTCTCAACATAATATTACTTTGAAGATAAATTGTGATAGTTATGTTTCTTCGTAAAACAAAAAAATTATTTACAATTTCAAATTAAATTAATTACTTTCCTTTCATCTTGTATTATATTCCTTTATGGTTTTCTTTCTATATTTAATGTCTTATTTTCCTCATTTAATTCATAATGGTATCAGAGCCATTTAGTGTATTATAGAGGAAAAAAGAAATTTTTATCCTTGAATCCATTCTACTACTATAATTATTAGAAAATTTATTATAAGCTTGGATTTTGCGTTGATCAGCCATTAAATCCGTTGGTAAGCCTTTTAGGTGTTCCCGGTGGTGGTCCCGTTTAAACCAAGATTATCAATAATTTTCCTAATTATTATTGCAGTATTAATGGCCTCTAGATTTAGATCAATTTTTTCCAAAAATAATAGAACTAACAATTCTGGTATTGTTCATTCACAAGAAATTACTATTCCCCAAAATTATTCCAATTGGACTATTCCCGAACAACAAATTGAAACTATATATCATATCGGCATGTTGAGTTTTAAAACTGCTTATTCTATCAAAACTCATGAAGAAACTATTTCCATTAATGAAGAATTCCAAAGTATTCCTTTGTTATCTAAAGTTTCTATTAAAAAGTATCTTGAAAAGGGTTACAGATATATTCATTTTGGCCTAATTCAAGTTGCTATTAAACCCCGTGTTCATATTGGAGTTAATGCACCTGTTTATGTTGCTCTAAAAGATAACAGACTAAAAAGGTATAAAACCTCGCTTTTATCTATGATTCAAACCTGATATTTGTAATGGCCCAATGTATTTTAATTGTGCCCCTAATTTCTCAATAGATCTTACTGACCCTTTAGTTAATGATTCCATAATTCTTGATATTCATCTACAAGGAGACGAATTCAAAAAAACCTGTAAAAACTTTGCTGCTATTTACATAATTTATTTTAGAGTCATGTCTTCCCAATTAAATCCTAAATTCCTTTTAACTCCTACTGCAAAAGATGAAACTGTTTTACTTCAGATTGAAGCCGACAATCCTACATTTTTTGTTCCTAAAAGACTAAAATGGAACGAGATAACCATTCTAAAAGAATTCATTATTCAAACACCTCAAATTCCTAGAAATCTTACTAGACACGAAGTCTCTGAGATTACTGAAGAACCATATGGTAGGGTTCTTTTAAGGTTTAATTCTTTTAAAGAAAATAGACCTAATATAAGAATTCAAGAAGTCAACTCTAGGCAGTCCTTTTCAGAAGCATCTGTTTCTACACATAGCTTTTATAACCCTAATATTAATGTTGATTTCAAAACTCCCTTACCTGATATTGTTTATCAAAATGAAAACATTGATGAATCATCTATTGGTTCACCAACAGTGTCTCAGATGGCAGGAATTAATATGATTACTAAACTTAATTTCTCTATTGATTTTGAATATCTCGAAAGAGAATTTAATGATCCTGAAGAAAAGGAAAGAAAATCTTGGTTCATGAAACTTGAAGAACCTGTTCGTAACAAACTTCATATTGAATGGATCAAAGGTTTGCATAAATTCAAGTCCAATATTCCTATTCTAGATTGGTTCAAAGCATATTGTCAAATAAAAAATATAGAAGATGTTTATTCACTAGATCAAATAAATGTTCAAACTAATCTTTATAAAAAATGGAACCTAGTTTCTGGAACCACCCTCACCGCTATTCATCCTCCTTTGCAAAGTTTTAAAATTTCGGTTCCTGAAGGAGAAGTTATAGCATCCCCTTTCAAAACTGGAAAAAGGGGAACCGATAACCCAACCATGGAGGACATTAGAAAAATTCATGGACAAAATAACTTTTATAATCAAATCCTTCACACTATTGCTAATCAGGTTGATCATTTAGCAAATAAAGTTGATACTAAAGTCTCTATTCCTAAGTTTCCTAATGACAATTTCAGCCCACATTTTATTCCTAGAAGTCTTCCTGGTAATATTGAAGAAAAAATAAAATTTCCTTCAAATTCTAGTCTTATTGATTGGATTACTAAACGTATCTCTTCAGAAGCCTCAACATCTACTACAAAAAATATCAACTGTCTTGATAGAGATAAAGAATTTGAAGATGAGGACGAAGTAATTACTCAAATAGAAGACCAATTAGAAATTAATAAAATAAAATTCAATGGCAGTCGAAAGAATTATTACAACAGACCCACTCCACCAGTCATCCAATTCGAAGAACGCTCTCAATTCAAAAATTCCAAATTTGATGGTTCTATTCATGAATGGAATATTGATGGAAAATCTGAATATGAAATTCTCAACACTCTTCAAGAAATGGGTATGGCCAGAATGGCTTACAAACTTCAAAATATTACAGAAGAAACTATTGCTGCTCTAATTGTTTCTGGTTTTACAGGACAATTAAAAAATTGGTGGGATCATTCTATTGATCTTAGTAATAAACAAATAATTCTTAATCATACAGCCACTTTTGAAGAAGAAGATGGCACATTTACCATAGGGATGTATTTCACTGGTAATCCAAAAGAAGAGTTAGACTCTACTCAAATTGTACTATCTAGTCTTAATTGCCCAACTCTTTCTAACTATAGGTGGTATAAAGACGTTTTCTTAACTCATGTGTTTAAAAGAACTGATTGCAATGCTTCTTTCTGGAAAGAAAGATTTATAGCTGGTCTTCCCAAACTTTTTGGAGCCAGAATCCATCAAAAACTTAAGGAAGCTACAGGCCTTAGCGAAATTAATTTTGAAGCTATTACTTATGGTCAATTATTTGCTTTCATTAAAAAAGAAGGCCTCTCTTTATGCAGAACTTAAAATACAATCAAAATATGGATCTGAAAAATCCAAGTTTAAAAAGGAAGTTGGTACTTTCTGTGAAGCCTTTGGTTTACAAAAAATTCAGGCTCCTTCTTCTAAAACTAAAAATAAGATTAAGAGATTTTCCAAAGATTCAAAGTATAAGAAAAACTTTAAGAAAAAATATTTTCCTAATGAAGAAACTTCAAAACAAAAGCCTTATAGAAAGAAATTTCAAAAGTTTAAAAAATTCCAACCTACTTGCTACTAATGTAATAATGTAGGTCATAAAGCTGATTCATGCTCTCTTAAAAAGAAAATTGATGAAATATTTCATGATAACGATGAACAAAGAAATAAAATTTAAGCTCTTCTTATCTCTAACAAAGAATCATCTTCCGAAGAATCTGAATCCTCTAACGAAGATTTTCAAAATAATTTAATAAATCAATATTCTTCTGACGAAGATGAAGAAGAAAATTGTGAAAATGAATTATGTCCTCTAACTATTAACGTCATAACTAGAGAAGGAAATGAACAAGAGCTCATTTTTTATCTCATCGAAAAAGTTCCTAACCAAGAAGATCGTAGTAAGTACCTTTTACGATTAAGGGATCTTGTACTTTCAAATGAAAAAAAAAAAGATAAACTTTTAAAAAATCTCGAACCTTTTAGTATTACTAAACTTTTTGAAAAAACCCCTTCTTCCTATATTTCAAGTCTTGTTTCTACTGATGATCTTAGAAGAGAAGTTAATACCCTAAAAAAGGAAATTGCTTTATTACAAAAGGAAATTACTACTCTTCATACAAAAGATATAGAATTAGAAACTAGATTATCTTTATTGAAAGGTAATTTTTCAAATAACTTTGATAATGCTGAAACTTCCAATCAAACCAAGCTTACTAATCAATTTGAAGATTTAGAAGCGATTCAAAATCAAGATAATCATCCTAAGCCAGTTCAAGCTATTGAAAGGATTTCCTATCAAAAGTGGTATTCAATTATAACACTTGTCGTTAACGATTTCAAGATTAATGTTTCTTGTCTCATAGACAGTGGTGCAGATCAAAATTACATTAAAGAAGGATTAATTCCTTCTAAATACTATGAAAAAACTAATGAAGGATTAGTTGCAGCTAATGCCACTCCTTTGAACATAAAATACAAATTGATAAATGCCCATATCTGTAATCAAGGATATTGCTTCAAAACACCCTTCATCCTTGTCAAAAACCTTAACCAAGAGGTTATCCTCAGCAATCCTTTTCTCACCACTATTTATCCCTTCCAAGTCAATGGAGAAGGTATTACTACCAATATTATGGGTAATACCATCACATTCAAATTCATTAATCTATACTATATTAAAAAGTCTCAAGCCCTTGAGAAACATTTTTGGACCATAATACCCTCGACATATTTTCCTGCGCGCATCTAACCCCCCAAATAACTCCAAAATTTCCCGCACGTGCTCAGCCCATCTCTCCATCCCCTCCCTCCCCGCTCCAATCCCCTCTCATCCGTCTCTTCGGCGGCTCAGGTGAAGCGCTGGCCCGATTCCCCCCCCCCAGCCCGCCAAACGACCGAAAATCGAGGGCAGCATATCTCCATAAGGCCGGAAACCAGCGAAGAGGTCTCCATAGGGTTGGATCGAGAATCTTCGTCCCCAGCGATTCCCATTAGTCCCAACGGGCAAACCAAACGCCGACAATCGAATTCCAACATCGATATATGCGCCTCTGTCGAAACCCTAACCTCCAAAGAGAATGAAGAGCCGATCGACGAAGCGACCTCCCCTCCCAAGGCTACGATAATTATTCACAGACGAAAGTCAGGTAAGCTTACATTATCCAAATCTGGTGAGATTTTGTGGATTCATGATACCCCATACTTGGTGAGCCTGCTTAATTGCTGTTTCTAGATTACTTTGATGGTCAATGTTTTCCTTCTACTTAGTGACTCTCTGGAAACTTTATATGGGCAAAGCTTACAATCTGATTAGAATTTTTTTTCAGTATTTGCGCATCTACAAGTTGGATAATTAACTCTGCTTTTGAGTTATATATCCAGTTTTTATAGTCGCTCTCTAGCATAATTTTTTTTTATCTCATCTTTCCTTTGTTAGGTGTATATTATATTCTTCAAATTAAATTCTTTATCTTAGATATATTACAGCCTCAAATTGATGGATACAAATCTCTGGTATAAATTGCAGTACCAGGCATGCAAGCAACTCCATTTTGCTCTACATGAGGCATAATTTATGCTATGGCAGCCAATAAGCATGGTTCTGGCTGGTATTGTTGGGTTTAAGTTGACTGGAAAATTACGCAATGGAGTTACTGCAACTGGTTTGGTTTTAACTGTGACCCAAATTTTGAGAAAGCATGTTGTGGTTGGAAAGTTCGTCGAGTTTTATGGTAACTCTCTTCTCTGGAATGCTTGAAGAGTTGTATTTGCTTTACTTCTCTTTGTTGCCTTAATATGCTTTTATTATGAACATAGGTGAATGCATGGGTCACTTATCCTTAGCTGATAGAGCAACTATTGCAAATATGTCCCCTGAGTATGGAGCAACCATGAGATTCTTCCCTATGGATCATGTTACTTTGCAATACCTGAAATTGACTGGAATAAGTGATGAGACAGTTAGTTGCACATTCTTTTGTATCTTATTTATTATGTTCGGTTCTGATTCTGATGTGGCATTTCTTTCTCACATGGCTAGGTGGCAATGATTGAGGCTTATTTACGTGCAAATAATATGTTTGTGGACTACAATGAGGTAATTTGGTTCAAGTTCTAATCTTTTGCTTTCTATCCAGTGAAGTTAAATGACCTGAATATGAGCTTATTGGAGTAGAATTCATTTTACAGCCTCAAGTAGAGAGAGTATACTCATCTTATCTAGAGTTAGATCTTGCTGATGTTGAACCCTGTCTATTAGGACCTAAAAGGTATTTTTCTTGAAATGTCCTTTTCTTTTTACTTAAAATAAATTACTTTCATCATCTGGATCAGGTCATTCTTGCTCTGTGTCATTAGGCCTCATGACCGGGTTCCTTTAAAAGATATGAAGGTATAATAAAGATTGCTGACTTTGGATTGGCTAGAGAACTGTCATTAATCCCTCCTTTTACTGATTATGTTTCCACTCGCTGGTGAATAATGTTCACCAACAAAGCACACCCTTTTCTGATTATGTTTCTGATTCAGAGTTGTCTAATGGATGCTCTATGTCCTCTTTTGCAAAAGGTATCGAGCTCCCGAGGTGTTGTTGCAATCTTCATACTATACCACTGCCATTGGTATGCAGTCCTTTCAGCCAAACATCATTCATGCTAATTGAAGATGTTCGTGAAAACATAAATTTTGTCCTTTTCTTCTTATTACCGTTCTTTTTTCTGTTCTTTTCTCCCTCTCTCCCTCTATTTTTCAGGCTTCTTCTTACATTTCTTTTTAGTGCGAAATTGATGAATTCGTGTTTTTGGTTCTTTGTACTATGATAGATTTTGTTTTTAGTGTTAGTTTATGAAGATATTTGGATTTATTAGTGTGCCTATCTCATTGTTCTTTTGGATAGATAACTAACACATGACACTAAATCCTCGCAGATATGTGGGCTGTTGGTGCAATACTTGCTGAGCTTTTCACTTTGCGCCCTATTTTTCCAGGGGAAAGGTGATTCAATAATTTTTCTTCAACCCTAATATTTCTCAGTACAATGTAAGCTTTTCATCACTTTTTTTCAACTTTTGATGCAACCAGCCGAAGAATATAACTTTCTTTGTTTTGTGAAGTGTCTTAGGAAACTATTTATTTTTTATTGCAAATCTAGCTAAAATTTGTGTAGCATGTTAACTCATTCTACACATGACCAGTGAAAATCGATCAATTGTGCAAGATTTGCTCTTTAATTGGGGCCCCAGATTGGAGAATCTTTTCTGAGGCTACAAACTTGTCTCGATTAATAGACATCACTTATTCAGAAGACGGTCCTGAAGCTTCACATTCATTTGCTACTGCCTGGTCGGGTGTTCATTATGTTGATTTTTTACTGATCTTAGCATCAATATTCAATCAGGTAAAGAAAAAGGTCAACCAGTTCATATTAGAGGATCTGAGAGAACCGGATGAAAGAAAGATCTGGAAGTCACCCTTGCTAACAATTTTCAAGAAATCGCCCATAATCCCAAAATATTTAAACGCCGATGTTGATACCAGGGAATAAACATAAAATAACAAATTAAGGCATTTCCTAGAGCAAAGATGAAATCACATAGCAAGTCAAACGACCAATCACTTATTGGCGCAATCTGATCCAGTTCAATTCCGTCGGTGTAAGTGAATTTAATTTCATCTGGACTTTGTTGATTGAGTTTTACGGCTTTGGTTCTTGATTTAATAATATATGAATGCAAAATACAGTTTAATTTTAAAGACAAGAAAGTTATAGTTTTTTTATGGACAAGAAAGTTGTTTAATTTCTTGGACACTGTGGATTTTTAATGTGATTTTGAAGATAAATTAATCAGAGCTTTTCATGGCGGCGGAGGAGGAATCACAAGGGAAATAGCTTAGGATTATAATATATTATAGGGTAGATTTTTTGTTGCTTATTATGCAAACATTGTAGTCTTAAAGTCTCATGCTTGTTTGTTTAGTAATCCTGGTTCATGTCGTGCAGTAATCAAGCAAGAGAAGGTAAAATTCATGATGTGTGAAAGGGACAATCATGGTTGAAATCTGTGATTTATAAACAAATGATGAGAATATGCTCTATGAAAGAGGTGATGATCTTCATAGTAATTAAAAACAACAGTTTTCTTCTACCTTAATGGAATATACATAGTTTGCTTGAAATGAATTGATATACAGTTTAGTACTTATTACAAAGTGAAATTTTTAATGCAAAATGACTCATTTTTTCTTATGAATTACAGGATGCTTCATAAATATTATGCCACCGCCACTTTATAGGTCTATTTCTCCTCAAAATGACTAATTCTATCTTTAAATTACAGGACGCTTCCTGAATATTCTGCCACTACCACTTTACAAATCCATTTCTCCTCAGTCTAATTTACTGCATTCAGAATATGAAATCAATGTTTTTTCCTTAATTCAATCAAGGAGGGTTAGATGTACTACACTGAGTAATGCCATGAAGAATTCATTTTTTCCTGTCTTCTAAAATCTCTAGGCATCTCCTGTTGTTTGTACCATAATATATTCATTTGATTATGTTAAATGGAGCATGTGGGCAACCGGAAGACTTCCATGAGCAAATCTAAAAAAATGAGATGAATTGGACAGGATTTGCAGGGAAATGGTTATACGGGCAAGTAAATTTCATTTTGATTTTTATCATTTTATCTATGTTTGTTGTGAATTTTTTTTCCCGGAACACATATATTTTCCTGGACTGTAATATGAAATAGAGTGTTCTTTTCAGCAATATTGTTGTTGATATGTATAACAAACGTCAATTTCTATATTTCCTTGCTCTGGCTAACAAATAAGCTTTACCTGCAGTGTTTGGTCATGTCAAAGTCTAATGGTAATCCAGAAGAAATCAGGAAGCTCTATCCCAGGTAATTATTTATTTTCGCTAGCTCAATAGCACTCAAATTTTGCTAATTTAAGGGAACAATTGATTCTTGAGGAAGTGTTGTTGCATACATGATTGTCTTTATGACTTTATCACATTAAATTCATTTAATTATATTTTAATGATGATATTCTTATTCGGGCTTATCTTCTGCATATTTTCCTTACCCAATAGTTGAATGTCCAGGAGATGGCCTAAGCGTTTTGACTTATGAGATTTTGTTTGGATAGGTAATATTGTATCATCTGGATGATTAACTTGTGTTAAGAAAATAAGAAAATAGGCAAACGATCTCCAGAAGCACCAATATTTTCTCATAGTATCTTTTAATAATTGGTCTTTATAAGATTTATTAGATCAATTGTTCCAGTTATTAAGGTTTTTAGTCAACTCGAATTGCACCGATTTACAAATAACTGTAAAAGCAATTTACTTTACCTTTTCATTTGTGAAAACCTTATTGTATTGTGCTTTGTGAATAAATTGTCTTGCTTTGGTCTTTTATTTTTATTTTTATATCATGTTAGAATCTTCAACTATTTGTAAATGAGTTGGGTGATTTAACCCAAGAACTTAAATAGGGGCATCAATCCTTATGCAAGTGCCTTAAGACCTTTTTTTTTCCTTTTTTGTACCTGGTCATACATGTTCATCCCTCATAGTAGGGAACTGCAAATTTGTTTGTGTCCTTAAATAATTTGCTTTTTTGTATCTAGATGAAATATTTGTTTTTGTCAATACTCCCAACTATCGGGGACACTTATGGCAATTGGAAGCGGAGATGATAAAGGATTTCTTCTGATGAAAATTATGTTTTGACCCTGGGAGTTTGATAGAAATGTATTTCCTCATATAATATATTGAAAATAATTTTGCATCTTCAAATTGGAATGTGTGCATCTTGCCGTAGAAGAGATTTGGATGTCAATGACGCTTTAGACGAGAGGTATTATAATGTGGAACTGAGCAAATAGGTGCATCTTGGGGAGTAGAGATCAAGGGAAGAACTTTAGATTTTTTATTATTCACATCGAAGTTTTATTCTTGATGCAATCATATATTATTTTGAAGTACGCTTGGTTATATTATGACTAATAAAATTTTGTGATGATAACAACTTAACAAGCTTCCACCCATTTTTATTTTTTATAATTTTGATAGAATAAGATTCATGGAGCTTGTCATTCCTCTTAAGACTTTTAATTGTACATTTATGTATTGTTAAGTTATATGAGAAGTTTTCTTCTTTCCCCTTATAATGACTTAGAAAATTTTGGTTGCTTCATGTTCAACATTTTAAATTATTGTATTATACATTGATTATTTGAGTTAATTTGATCATTAATATATGATGATGCTTTTGGAAATTTGATGGCAGTTGACAAACCATAGGACATTCGATCTAAGGATCTTAAGTTTGTATAAAAAAAAGTTAATCATAATTGGAAACTCTTTCTTGCGATTTATATTCGAAAGTAACTATTTGGCTTGGCTCTGGAAAATTTGGGAATGATCTATTCAAAACCTTGGCATGGTGGGGCTGTGAGACAGACTAAAAATGTGATACTACAAAAATTGTAATATAATATATATTTTGATATTTGTAATGTAGTATATAAAATTCCAGACACAAATGAAAATTAACGTTTAATCTTAAACCAATTTAACATATCGTCCTTGTTTGGTGGCTACGTTGAGGGGTCACAACTCAAGTTGACGATCTTTAACATATCTGATGAAGACATGGATGACCCATCTTTACCACACGGCCAACCCATTGATAAGTACTATTCCAACGGAGTATATGACTCGCACAAAATTGACATATTGTATCAACCAAAGACAATAATACCCATGATGACAAAACTTGCATCAATCAAAGATGACACAACATAGCCACCAATGATTAAAAAATGCTGATATGTATTGGTTCCTTATCCGCAACAAGGTATTTTAGTTGTAGATTTCCAAAAATTGGAAATTAAGATACTCATCTCGGTTACTATGTTCTTTATGAATCGTACAAAACTAAGTAAAAGTTACTCATCTATATTTTGTATCAATGTCTATTTGATCTTTTGTACTTTTCATATTTTTAGTTGTATCTTTTTAGCTTAATTTAGGTCCTACAACTACTCACAAATACCCAGGCAAGTTGATATACAACTAAAAAAAACATGTCCATTGATCTTTTGATTTATCGGCAACGTGCAACGCACGTAACAACTAACTAGTCCTATCAAAAAAAGAGAAATTTCTCTTCTTCAAAACCACTTTATATTTAAACAAATTAATTCTATTCAGAATTAAAACTTCATATCAAGTGTCTTCAAGAGGAAATTCCTTACCTTAAGATAGAAGAGGAATTAAAACATAAAAAAATTCAAGAAAGAATTTCAGAATATGAAAACAGGATTAAACTTGAAGTTTGTTCCAAATTACCAAATGCTTTTTAGGATATAAAGAAACATGTTGTTTCACTTCCTTACATCGCCAAATTCAATGAAAAAAATATTCCTACCAAAGCTAGACCTATTCAAATTAACCATAGTCTCATGGATAATTGCAAAAAGGAAATTGATTCTCTCCTCAAGAAAAGACTCATCAGGCCATTCAAGTCTCCTTGGAGTTGCGCTATTTTTTTATGTTAATAACCAGACTGAAAAGGAACGTGGTGTTCCTAGGCTTGTTATTAATTATAAACCTCTAAACAAAGTATTAGAATGGATTAGATATCATATTCCTAATAAACGTGACCTCATCAATAGATTACATAAAGCCCGTGTATTTTCTAAGTTTGATCTCAAGTCCGGATTTTGGCAAATCCAAATTCAAGAACAGGATAAATATAAAATTATTTTCACTGTACCCTTTGGTCATTATGAATGGAACGTCATGCCTTTTGGGCTTAAGAATGCTCATTCTGAATTTCAAAATATTATGAATGATATTTTCAATATTTATTCTGATTTTTCAATAGTATATATTGATGATGTTTTAATCTTTTCTCAGAATATTGATCAACACTTTAAACATCTTAATTCTTTTTTACAAATTGTAAAAAAAAAAAATGGGTTGGCAATTTCAGCCCTCAAAATTAAGCTTTTTCAAATAAAATTAGATTTCTTGGCCATGAAATTATTCGAGGAACTATTAAACCCATTGCTAGGACTATTGAATTTGCTGATAAATTTCCTGATATTATCAAAGATAAAACCCAATTACAAAGATTTTTAGATTGCCTAAATTATATCTCTAATTTCTTTCCTAAACTTCGTATAATTTGTAAACCCTTATTCCAAAGACTAAAAAAGGACCTGTTGGGATATTTTAGTTTTGATGATTTTCCAAAACAACATGTAATAGGTTTGAAAGCAGTCAGGATAGTATCTTTTAGTTTCAGATCAGGCTAGGTCATTTCTCAGTAGAACAGGTTATCAGTGGAGGAAGAACTCAGCTGAGGAAGCACTCAGAGGAGGAAAGCTCAGCTGAGGGGGAACTCTACTGAGGGGGAACTTAGTGAGGGAGAACTCACTGTCAGAGCCTGAGGAAGTCAAGATGACATCACAAAGAGATCGACTGAAGCCATGTCAGAAGACCTGAACCTGAAGAGAAGCCTGAAGGAAGTCCCACTGAGTATAAACCTGACTATTCTAAGCTGGTCAGTAGACTACTCAGTGAAGAGCATGATCAGGAGGATCAGTGCTGTACCAAGTAGGTCCTAAAGGAGTCAGGCTACTGTGGTCAGGGAAGATTGTCATTCAGCCTTATGACAATCTTCTTGGAGAGATCTTCAAAAGTCTACTGAAAGACAACTACACTGAAGACATTCATGTCTACTGAAGATTATCAAGTCAGTGGAGGATAAGTCATCTGAAGTCAGTGTGCCCTGATCAAGTCCACTGAACCAAAGAGCCGTTGGACTCAGTCCACGTGGACCAATCAAGTCAAGACAACTCATCTGACACTGACAAGGCCGAGTTCCAAGAAAAGTAGGTGTTCCCTACTGATAGTCTGGATTCAAATGTGACTACCTCCAACGGTAACATTTGAATCTACACTATAAACACAAGCTTCCAGCTGCGGTTTCAAGTGTGTGATAAGGGAAATCTACACCTACGAGCTGGTGGTGCGAGAGTGGTGCGTTTCAAGGGAGGCATAAGGAGGCACCATCTCCATCAAGAACACTGACCTGAGTTCTTCATAGTCATATTTGAGTGTTCCAGTTTGTATACTCGAGCCCATCATATACATCCTAAGCTTAGAGAGATTTTCCCAACCTTAGCTTAAAGGCTAAAACCATGTAAGGGAAAATCTCACCTAGTTGGAGAGAACCAAACCAAACTAAACCCTTTCCAGAATAGTGTTAGGTGTTGCAGTGAGGTGAGGAGAGGCAGTCCCTGAGTGAAGAGGGATGTGAGGCCAGTTCGAGAGGCATCTCCGCGGAGGGGTGTGAGTCCAGTTGTGAGTGCACCTTGGCACGTTAAAAACAAGAATCCCGGGTAGTGGATTTCCTGTTAAATCAGGCAGTGGATGTAGGAGCTTGAGCCTCCGAACCACTTTACATTGTTGTGTTCTTTATTGCTTTACTGACTTGCATAACATCAGTGTTAAAACAAAAATTTCTCCTAATTTCCCATATTGTCCTTGTTTGTGAATGAAAAAACGGGACCAACAATTGGTATCAGAGCAGGTTGTTCACATGACCACTGATCTAGTTTTGTTAAGAAAATTGGTCAACCGAGCAGATCTTAAATGTTTTAAAACTATGGGAATTTCTGCATGTTTCAAACTATTACATGTGCTCTGACCTCATTCTTGTAATAGAAAATCTTTTTGTTAGAAGTTTTGGAATCATCAAAAAGGGGGAAATTGTTGGGATATTTTAGTTTTGATGATTTTCCAAAACAACATGTAATAGGTTTGAAAGCAGTCAGGATAGTATCTTTTAGTTTCAGATCAGGCTAGGTCATTTCTCAGTAGAACAGGTTATCAGTGGAGGAAGAACTCAGCTGAGGAAGCACTCAGAGGAGGAAAGCTCAGCTGAGGGGGAACTCTACTGAGGGGGAACTTAGTGAGGGAGAACTCACTGTCAGAGCCTGAGGAAGTCAAGATGACATCACAAAGAGATCGACTGAAGCCATGTCAGAAGACCTGAACCTGAAGAGAAGCCTGAAGGAAGTCCCACTGAGTATAAACCTGACTATTCTAAGCTGGTCAGTAGACTACTCAGTGAAGAGCATGATCAGGAGGATCAGTGCTGTACCAAGTAGGTCCTAAAGGAGTCAGGCTACTGTGGTCAGGGAAGATTGTCATTCAGCCTTATGACAATCTTCTTGGAGAGATCTTCAAAAGTCTACTGAAAGACAACTACACTGAAGACATTCATGTCTACTGAAGATTATCAAGTCAGTGGAGGATAAGTCATCTGAAGTCAGTGTGCCCTGATCAAGTCCACTGAACCAAAGAGCCGTTGGACTCAGTCCACGTGGACCAATCAAGTCAAGACAACTCATCTGACACTGACAAGGCCGAGTTCCAAGAAAAGTAGGTGTTCCCTACTGATAGTCTGGATTCAAATGTGACTACCTCCAACGGTAACATTTGAATCTACACTATAAACACAAGCTTCCAGCTGCGGTTTCAAGTGTGTGATAAGGGAAATCTACACCTACGAGCTGGTGGTGCGAGAGTGGTGCGTTTCAAGGGAGGCATAAGGAGGCACCATCTCCATCAAGAACACTGACCTGAGTTCTTCATAGTCATATTTGAGTGTTCCAGTTTGTATACTCGAGCCCATCATATACATCCTAAGCTTAGAGAGATTTTCCCAACCTTAGCTTAAAGGCTAAAACCATGTAAGGGAAAATCTCACCTAGTTGGAGAGAACCAAACCAAACTAAACCCTTTCCAGAATAGTGTTAGGTGTTGCAGTGAGGTGAGGAGAGGCAGTCCCTGAGTGAAGAGGGATGTGAGGCCAGTTCGAGAGGCAGCTCCGCGGAGGGGTGTGAGTCCAGTTGTGAGTGCACCTTGGCACGTTAAAAACAAGAATCCCGGGTAGTGGATTTCCTGTTAAATCAGGCAGTGGATGTAGGAGCTTGAGCCTCCGAACCACTTTACATTGTTGTGTTCTTTATTGCTTTACTGACTTGCATAACATCAGTGTTAAAACAAAAATTTCTCCTAATTTCCCATATTGTCCTTGTTTGTGAATGAAAAAACGGGACCAACAGGACCCACCTTTGTGGACTCAAGAGCATACTAATATTATAAAAAAAAATCAAGCTACAAGTCAAGTCCCTTCCTTGTCTTGAAATTCCTAAACCAGATGCTTTTATGATAATTGAAACAGATGCATCTAATTTTGGTTATGGAGGGATATTATAGCAAAATGTTTTAACCACACCATCTGCATCTTCAAAAGAACAACTTGTTCGATTTCATTCTGGTGTTTGGATAGGACCACAACAAAATTATTCTACTATTAAAAAATAAATTTTATCAATTGTTCATGCATTTCTAAATTTCAAGATGATATATTCAATAAGAAATTCCTTCTCAGAATAGATTGTAAATCTGCTAAAGAAATATTACAAAATGATGTTAAAAATATTGTTTCAAAATAAATATTTGCCAGGTGGCAAGCCATTTTATCAAGTTTCGATTTTGATATTGAATATATCAAAGGTGAGAATAATTGTTTACCAGATTTTCTAACCAGAGAATATCTTCAATCTACAGGACATGCATTGACCGAGGATTCAAACCCCTGATCATTATTCAAAACCATTACTTACTAATAACCAGTTTCAAGCATTAGAATCATTTCCCCCCTTGACATTTGTGCAGACAGTTCGAACTCAAGCCCCTCAAACTCGAGTTAAAGGAGAAACATCCTCTCAGGTAATCACTCAAAGCAGAACTCAAAACTCTTATTACTCAAAGCCAAATGTCCAGCACATCACTCCTACAATTTTTTCTGAAATTCAAAGCTTAAACAAGCTCAAAGAAATTGTTCAAAAATACTTTCCAGAAGACTGTCAATGGTACACTGATGATATCCGAAAAACTCAAATGTTTTACGAATACATCCTCATTGATTCGGACTCCATCGAAATAATTCATACCATGAATCTCAAAGTTCCTAATCAGATAGCATATTCAAAATACATTATCAAAAGAGTCTTCAGGTCAAACGAATGGACTTTTCCCTTCTCCGAGAAGCACTTCTCAAAACCTTTCTCTCCTAAAGGATACACATATCCTGATTACAAAATGGCCTGGTTTAGAATGTTTCTTAAACATCCATTTGATCATTCTTGGTTCTTCACATTTCATAGTGACTTTGCCAAAAACACATTTCCAGTATGGTTCCTAGAATGGTGGTATGATTTTGGACCTCTGCCTTGTATCTTACCATCGGAGGTTCGCCAAGCCCTCATAGTTTATACCAAAAAAGCTCCAGGTGATTAATCCAGAAAAGAAATTATTTTTCATGCCGAATTCAAAGTTCCATGGATACTCTGTTGGAGCTATTCATTCAAATAACATTTCCTAAAACCATTCCCCATTTCCATCATTCGAGAAATTAAAATCAAGTGGTAGCAGAATTACTCGATCAAATATTGCAATCCCCAAGTTGTTCAAACATTTCTTTTAACTGAAGAAAAGCTAACATGGGATAATGATAGGCAACATTCAAATCCAACGTCAAGTTCATCAGGCAAGAAACTTGTTCCTCTAAGAGAAACTATTACTACTCTTACTCAAGAAGAAAAGAAATTATTCCAAATTCTAGAGACAAATCCAGAGATGGCGGATTCATATCTTCAATATGTCAAATTCAAAAAAGAATCAAGTTCAGAACAAGACAATGCATCTGACCATTCCAGCACTGACCTAGCAGATCCCTTTGGAGGATCCTGTGGACAGGACCCATTCATTTTATGACTCACCGACTAATTAGTTGATATTCATAAAAATAAGAAAAAAAAGGCGAAAAACAGAACAGCCTGGAAAAAAGAATTAAGAAAAAATAAGGCAAAAAACAGAACAGCCTACTTTGAAAGACACGCAAAAATTTCTACAAGTCTAGCATAAGATTTCTTTACATTCTACATTCTACTCTTGTATCGTCAATTCTGCTCAAGAAGGCTTTCTCATCTGTATTCAACCATTGTAAGAAATTTAAATTCAGCAATTCAAGTAAGTTATTTAAAGTTTTTTTCATTATCATCTTGTCTTATTTTCCTTTTATCTTGTATTATATTCCTTTATGGCTTTCTTTCTTTATTTAATGTCTTATTTTCCGCATTTAATTCATAATGGTATCAGAGCCATTTAGTGTATTATCATAATAGTTAGATTTTAATGCAACTAAGAATTTAGAATAGCATAGGGAGAGGAGGGGTAAATGGACAGGAGACTAGAGAGTAGATCGACAACCATTGTTGTCCAATTAATTCTCCAGTGATGGGTAGACACCAAGGGTTTTTTTGTAGGAAAATGGTGGGTTTCTTTTAGCAGATAAAGGGTTTTTTGTTAGGAGAGTTATGGAAGATTTATTTTAGCAGATGAAAAGTAGCGTATTCTTTTTTTAATATGACACATGTACGAAACATTTGTTAAAAAAAGACACGTTTTTAACATATGCCATTTTTTGGAGCAAGAAAATTATCCACGTGGTAGCTTCTAAAGAAGGGAGATCCTCCTTTTAATATATAAGATTTAGTAGTCTTATATAAAAATGTAAAAATATGCGCCACACTCGTATTGTATCTCGAGTTCGAAACACTCAATGATATCCAGTAGATTTTTCATGGCACTTGAATCCATCTCTCTAAATATCTTACAACATTTGAATCAAAATGAGTAAGAGAAATAATCTATTTCATAATGTTGCTTAATAAAATTAAATAATTAATTCCTAAAAATTCGACCCCATGAAAAGAATCTTGAATTTGATTGCAACGACTATTTTGTGTCATCTGTTAGGGCATCTTGAATGAGTTTCTCTGTCAGAGCTTTTGAAAGTCCCATCACACAATCAGCAGATCCTACCTGAAACAAACAACGTTGCAACAAAAACTACTTATTCCACTTTGTTTACAGAGGCGTCTATATTAATATATTTCATTTTAAAAAAGACTTTCAGTGAAGAAATCTATTTCAGCTACATATTTGTATGAATAACTAAGGCGAGCAAGAATCAGTTCTATATAAATTAGTTTAAGAACTGGGTGCAGACAAGGTGCACAACAAAAATAAATGTATATGTTATCGGTTTTAATATGAAGTCCAACCGTGAATATCTTATGGAGTCCTATATAAACTTAAATTTCATTTATCATGCTACAACGTAGCAGTGTTTTATCCTGGTGTTTAACTCCATAAGAAATTGACCATCAAGACTCCATATCTTTATCCAATATATTATATATGTATATGTATAAAGAGAAAAGATAGAGAGAGACTAACCACAGTATCTACCAATGGCAAAACCAGAGGGTGTTCAAGCATCAAACCCCCAGCAACATTATAAACTATTCCATCCTCTATCTAAAGAAATTTAGTATATTCACTTGTTAGTTTTGTTAGATAGATATAAGTTACTAAATAATATTTATAATGCAAAATCTTAGCTTCATACATGTGAATGTTATTTTTGCTAGTTTTTGCAATATTTTTAAAGATTTACTATTGCCAAAACATGCAAAAACATCAAGTGTCATTTAAGTCTTGATCAATTATAAAATAGAATTACCAGGCTATCAATGACTTCATCCGGTATGTCTAGTAAATAAACCTGCATTCATCACAAGTAAAATTTTCAATTAATTAATTACTTAATAACAACAATTTAATGTATGCAAAATAAAATTAGGAGATTAGAGAAGTACCTCGGCGCTCTCCCACCCTCCTATTCTACGACCGGTAAGCAGATTGGATACAAGCACTGATCCCACAACTTTGGCTGAACTACCAGAGTAGTCTGTAGAGCAATGCGAATAATTAGCTAACATGTTTACCACTTATGAACGAATTTCATCCCATTTAAAATTCTAAATTTATAGAAAGGTGCAGAATTAATCTATTTAGTGGAGTTGCACCTAAGATATTTAGATTTCAGCGTTAACCTTTTGACTCTGATACCATAAAAAAATTTTATTTCATCTACCACTTTTTTTTAATGGTAAAGTCATCACTGGAACCCATGACTTGCTGGTCATAGGTAGTGAAGCTCTAACCACTTAAACTATATCACATTATCTTTTATCTCATCTAACTTATAGAGATGTGAAATTGATTCATTTATATCATTTTTCTAACAACTAAAATGGTGGTAGAAAATATTTAGAGCAAGCTAATTACCTCTAATGAATTGACGTGCTTCTTCTTCACTTGATGCCTTTTCTCTAATGGTCCCTTCATACACCACTACCTTCATACCAATTACATCTTGGTTACACTTAACTTAAGTAATTGATTGGAAAGTAGTTTTTTTTAGTCTGGTAAGTTGTCCTTGTTTTGAATGCAATCATGTCAATTTTCACGAATTGAAAATTGTTCGATAACTTTCAATTGTTCAACATTTTTGTCGGGTAACTGGTTAAAAGAGGTAAAACATTGATGTTGGTGTGGCAGAATCCAATAGGTCAACTGAATGTTTCACCTCGGTTACTGAACTAAAATGTTGAAAACTTGAACACGTTGACAGAGCAGAAGCCAAAATAGGCATAGCTCCACCTTTAAAATGTACAACATACATAACTCATCCTTGGAGTATTAGCATAAAATTTTCTTATCAAATGATCTAATTTTATCCTCTAATGTGCAATCTATAATTCATAACATTTTTGACACATTCCTTGATAGTGTGAAACTTTATCAATTTATTTGATTTCAGAAACTTGATTCTCAAGTCCTTGAAATGACATCTATTTTAGGGTCAATAACCATGGTGTAAAACAAAAGTTGAAGAACAAGGAATCAAGTGTTTGTTTTAATTTAAATGAAATGACAAAAATTAAAAATTATAATATATATATATATATATATATATATATATAGATGCATACTGTATCAGCAGTAAGTAACAGGATAGGGCGCGACATTTCCTCCAATTGGCCACTACTTTTGAGCTTCATCATAATAGCATCAGCCTAACAAATAAAATATTTAAGATAAAAATAAAATAAAATAATTGAAACAGATTCAAACACTTTGTTGCAAGCACCTTTGCCTCAGCTAGAGCCGTCACAAGGTCTTCTGGATTTTTTTTCCGGATGCTTTTCTCATCGATATCTGCAGTCTAAAAATCGATCCAAATATTCCCAATAAAAACTAACATGAGATTATCTTGCGAATGCATTAGACATAAATTTTGTGTAGAATTCGTGGCATATTATATTTATTATATAATTAGTGAAAAAAATTTATAAACTTAAACTTTTAAATGAGATAGAATATTCTAAGACTTCTTTTAGACGAAGCAACTCAACTAAATAATACGAATTTTACACCAACGTTCATTTCCATGAACCACTAAATTAACCCATCTTACCACTTGCTACCCGATGTTTATTAAAAGTTGATTGTAAATTATATTATTTCATATTATGCTATGAAACAATAATGTAGAATATTAATTGTTAATTAATTTAAAAAATTTAGGGGAAATGATATTTAGTTTTAAAATAGAACAATCATTAACATGGATTATTTAATTAAAATAAATTTTGTTTGAAACTGTCTCAAAAAAAATTTAATTCATGGTAGTTTTTCTCAACATAATATTACTTTGAAGATAAATTGTGATAGTTCTGTTTCTTCGTAAAAAAAAAAAAATTATTTACAATTTCAAACTAAATTAATCACTTTTATTTTAAAGCATTATTTTTTACTTTAATTTTTTTTATCTATCTTATGGAACACATTCACAGTCTCACTTAAAACACATTCATCGTGAAACTTATTTGAAGGATATTAATTGTTCTATTAACAAATATTAGTTATTTTAACTAAAAAATATTAATTATTTCCTCCGTTTGTAAACAAATAATCTACGTTGTCATATTAGTCCGTTAGGGAAAAAATAGGCTTATTTTTAAAAATGGAAATAAATACCTTTATGTACACCTTAAACATATATTTATTTACACCGATTTTATTGAACATTGCACACAATATTTTTAAAATAATTTATTTTATACTTAATTTGACTACAATATTCTTACTTTTTATACATTTCTGCTTTCTTAATATTCGTACTAAAGACGAAAATTTCAATTTTTATGGACAGAGGGAGTGCTTCACTAAAATATAGTTATTCTAATAAAGAATATTATTTGTAAATTAATTTTACCATAGTCAAGTTTCACACTAAACATACTCTTTCGGAATATGATGTTAGAAACTTTATGGAAAAAAAGACAAAAACTTTTGTGATAGTTGATACATATAACCAAAGGCGGAGCCAGGATAAAATTTCACGGTGGACTAGAATAAATACACTACAAAAACGTCGAATTTGGGGGGGGGGAGGGGGGTTGGAGCCCACTCTAGCCATAGATGGCTCCGCCCTTGTGTATAACAATGATAATATATACATAACACTGAAAGTTAATCGAAGATCTACTTTAAAAAAAAAAATCAAATACAACATATAATTAGAAAAGTGATACCAAAACAGAGCAAGCAATATGAAGGAAAGTGGTGAATGAGTAAGAAAGTAAAGTACCAGAACGGTGAAGTCATACCCCATCTCACCAAGAATGTGTCTACGCGCTTTGGAAGACGACCCCAATATTATCTAATTTTGGACAACCCCATCAAATTAATGTAGTGGACATTGAGCCTAAATCTGTCGCACTTATGATATATAGCTTCATAAAATACAACCGAATAATAAATGCGATTGAGAATAAAAACAAACCTCGAAACTCTTGTTCTTCGGAAGGTCTTCCATATCTCCTCCAATTTTAGCTTGGAGTTATAATACTGAAAAATGAAACATATCCCGCCATTTGGGTATTTAATGAAAAAAAATTGGTTCATTTAAAAATCCAATCTTATAAAGGTGTGAAATTAATTGTCACATCCCGTATTTCATAAAGCTTTTGCAGACTTGAATAAAAATATACTCAGGCACCAACAAAATAAAGTAACAAGCCAATTTATTTTAAAGCAACAACGAAAGCAAAAGTATTATACATTAAATTAAAAACTTAGACTTATTTAAACAAAAGATAGCATAACTTATTTTAGTTAAAAAGAAACATAGTCTCGACTTAGCTACAAGATGGCGATGCAACTCAAAATTTTTAAAACATAAAAACCCAAAACCACTAATTCGAAATGAGTTAGCAATAACATATAACATAAGTTATTTACGTGTGCGGCGATCCACCGACCCTCCACCATGCTCCATACCTAGTTTGCAAAATATTAAGTAGATGGAGATGAGCAACCAACTAGCTCGGTGGGTTCTCATTATCACAGTTAAGTATCACATGTAAATAAAAAAAACAACTCACATAACAAGCATACTCAATATTTGTTCCAAGGTGCTCCACTTGTACCAACAATGTGCAGTTTCCCACGAATAAACATGCATTAATGAATTATTTAAAAAGCCACAACATGCGTCAACTGGATTTCATAGTAAAATCATATTGTACGATGCAACAAGCAGCGAGATCATTCACATGAACATTTAAAAGTAACAAAGCAAGTAAAAACTCCACCTTAACTCTCGATTATCCTTGTAAATACGTTGTTCGACTTGTCACCTAAAAAAATTTAAAAAGTAGTAGCATTATTAGTAGTAGTAGATTAATAAGTCTTACTTTTTATACCACTAGTAAACTATTCAGTATCATATTTATCATCACATCATCTACTAATACTTAAAATGTCCCGGAATGGGGACCAACGTGTCTTGGCCATTAAAAGCAATTAAAGGAAATATCAAAACATACATACTCCAATATGGGCTCTATAAGCAAAATAAGAGAATTGTCATTGAAAATTATGTTGGTTTAAGCCAACGAGTTTGAGCTAAAATTGAGCAATAATGATGGGTCTTTTTGGGTTTAGAAGTAGAATAGGTTAGTGACCCTATTTTCGAAATCAAAGTAGTGAGTAATAAGGATTTTGAGAAATTAATATAGGCAGCAAAGAACAGTAAGTATTTGACATGAATTCTACTAGACTTAGGCGGCCATAAGAATTCTTTTTAACTCCTGAGGGGCATCCCAAAGGAATTTGGCCTAAAATTCAATAAACAATAATATAGGTGCAGGTGTATACATATATCTCTATAGAAGAACATGTCCTAAGAAACAGAGTATTAAAGTCTGAAAAATTGAGAGGGAGAGAGAAAGCAGTTACAAGAGATGAGCGTTGAAAGGCCTCTTGAATTGGTATAAGCCTGGAATCAAAGGATCATTCTAGATGGAAGTGTGAGAAAGCGCGTATGTTTTTCGATTCGCATTTGCTTCAGAGGTCAGAATTGAGCGGACTATGGAATTTAGAGGATTTAGGGACAAGTCTCGTGAAAATGAATTTAAAAAGGAAATAAAAAAGAGAAGATTCTACACCCATTCACAATTATCTTAATATTATATATTAATTAATTATTAAAAAAGATTCTTTTAAAAAAATAGCTTGCACGGATTCTTCAAATTTTGGGGTATGCAGTATCGGATACGCGGGGATACGGGTGCGGGTGTGCGATTCGCGTTGGATTCGCACTTGATACGCCACGTGGCGTATCCGAATTTTTTTAAATTTTTTTTAAGTCGGGTACGCATATCCTTGGATAAAATATTGCAAAATTTATTAATTTTTGTAATTTTTTTAAAATATAATATTAAAATGTAAATAATTAAATATATTAGTCAATAAACAAATCAAATAATACATCATCCAACCACGTATTTCAATTTCTTAATTCTTATACAATTAAATAATTTGGAGAAATTTCTAAAATATATATATATATTTTCTTATTTTCTAATAATTATTCCATTTTCTAGAGATAATGATTATGACAAGTGATAATGATAATGATGTTAAAGTGAGTTGGCAATTGTATAAATATGTAGATTGAAATTTTTATTATGACTTGTGTAAGTTAATGATATTTAATATTTAATTGTTGCATATTTAGATTAAATTTATCTATATTTTTAATTTATAACATGTATTATATATAATAAAAATAAATTTAAATAGACGTATCCTTGCCGAATCGTATCCTAAATTTTTTTAAAAACTCCGTATCCTCGACCCTTGTCGTATCGCTCCCACACCCCACACCCGCACCTGTGCAACATAGCTTATGCATTTGTTAAATTTCGGTGTTTAAACTTTAAGTCGTGGGTGTTACATTAATTTATTTATATATTTTCTCCGATTCAAAATGAATGATGTTTTAAAATTTATTATTGAGATTAAAAATTAATGTATATTGATTAATATATTCTCTTGATTTACATGGACAACGCTAGTGATTTATTGAATTAAATAAGAGATAATATGCATTAACTTTTAATAGAAATATAGATATTAAAAAAATCTAATGAGACTAATGTATTAACAAAATTTATTTACCTCCTTGTAAAGGTTGATTCGTGCATTTTCTATAACAACATTTAATGGAGAAAAATCTTGTTGCACAACTAACGTAAATTTGTGTTGATCAATTTGGATAATAAATAATTGAAAGTATTTTGATCAACTAAATTTTAGCCATACCTTAATATAATTGCTCAACTAATTTTTGAATTAATCTAGTATAATGATGAACATAAATTCCTTTAATATAGATGAATTATGCATTATTTTAATAGAATATTTAATATTTGTTTATTATGATATATTTGTCAGAGATTGGTATTATTCATTAATTTTGATGACGTATTTTGAATTGGTCAACTAATTCAATCCATGATTTTTTATATAAGCACAACTCTCGCTCAAAACATAGAAAGTTAAGAATTAAAATATGATAGATTGCTTATTTTGTGGATTCTATAATATTAAAATATATTAAACTGTTTATTTTATGAACTAAATTGAAATATATTAGACTACAAAATTAAGATATAAGGAATTAGAAAAAAATAAATCATTACGACATACTGTATTTAACATAGATTCGTATAAATAAAAAATTGAAATACAATAGACTGCTTATTATATGGAACTAAATTGAAATACAATAGACAGGCTTATTTTATGGATTATATAATATTTAATTCACAAAAACTTATATGCAATATTAAGATCCCTGCAATTTGCCCTACCCTACCCGTTTGCATCTTATTAATAAATTTGTACCTTTTTATTTCTCACGACCTCCAAATCTCGCCCTCTCTCTTCTTTCTCCTCCCTACAATTCCACAACATCGTCTTTTTAATCTCTTTCATCACGTTCACGACTCCACCGTCGAAAACCGAAGGTAGCCGCTGCCTGCAGTGGCGATTCATCATTGCTGAAATCGATGAACGTTTCCACGTGTTCAATGACAAGGAGTGCCGAAAATTATTACACCATGAAAACGAAAACAAATTCATCAAATCTGCCATTGATATGGAGGTTATGATGCATACAATGGAGAAAATATGTGAAGTGGAAGAGGCTGCGTGAGATTTTCTCTGATGAATTATCTGAAGAAAGATGTAGTAACATATTTTGTGTTTATAAGTTTCACGATTTTATTCATATAGTAACACAAAAAATTACGAAAAATAAGGTAGCTAAATTGACTTTTGTGCTTGTAGTAACACAATTTATG
This sequence comes from Ballota nigra, assembly GCA_947034835.1. Lineage (NCBI taxonomy): Eukaryota > Viridiplantae > Streptophyta > Magnoliopsida > Lamiales > Lamiaceae > Ballota > Ballota nigra. Next base: position 90,332,397 of record OX344720.1, on the reverse strand, counting down.
TCAATGGGTATCAAAATTGTGTTCATATAGGCTTCGCTTGGTTTGCCTTAAAAGGGCGGGCTTTCTAATTTTACTAGTGATCGTCCTACCCGTGCTTTGCACGGAAGTCATTTTTTTTTTATTTTTCAATTCTAAAATATATATATTTATATTATAATAATTTTTAAATAATTTTTTTTCTTCAACAAAAATAAATTAATTTAATAGTTACAAATTAATTATTTATATACACAAAATTAAATGAATCAATATCATTCATTAATTTATTATCATAAATAAAATTAGTGATATAATTACATGCTTGCTTTCATTTTTTTACACAATATCATTACAAAAAATGAAATTTATTAAATTTTGATTTAAATAATAGTCATTTTAATAAAATTTATATTATATATGCCAAATAAGGCAAATATAATGCACATATTAATCTATTCTGTTAAAAATTTAAAAATCTGGAAATTTATTATATAATTATTTAATTAAATATTAATTGTTAAAAAAAAGTTGTTGTATACAGATTGTAAAATAAAACATAAATATATAATGTTTTAAACATATTGCGTGTACCGTCTCAGAATTACTTCAAAATTTGTATAATTAAGACTTTTCAACAATATTATCATACCACATAAAAATAAAAAATTATGTGTAAAAAAAAATAACAATACATTTAAAAAAAATTAATTATGTATCACATAAGTGTTTATTAATTTAATTAGTTTTATAAATGTATCCATAAGAAATGATTATTAATAGAAAAATCATTTATTATTAAAAGTTATACTACCTCCGTTGTTGATAGGCGGCCAGTAGGAAAATAAGAAAAAAATAAAAATAATAAAATAATGAGATTAAGAAGTCATTAAGAATAAAAAATGAAAAGGACGAGCAGCAGGGAATAGGGACGTAGGAGGCGAGCAACAGGGCATATAAAACATTTAAGAGGAGACGAGCAGCTGGGTCAGGTGACCAAGTAAGAGGAGGCGAGCAGCTGGTCACTTGAGACACGAGAAGGAGGCGATCAGCTAGAACAAGAAGGGTAAAGAAGAAATTAAAAGGAGGCGACCAGTCGAGCAAGAGGGCACCTCGGAAGATCATCAGAAGTCCCAATAATTAGGCATTACATTAGGAGCAAACAAGTGTTTTAACACTTGTCATTGTGTAAAGATGTAATAGCTTAGGAATAAACAAGTGTCTTAACACTTGTCACCATGTAAATGAGGATGATTAAGGAGGTTACACCTCCTACTTGCTTGTACCTCTATAAATACCTCTTCATGAGGTCATGAAAGGGGGTTCACTTTATTCAAAAATAGACAAAACTCTTGCAAATTTCTTCCTCAACTCCTCCTTATAAAAATCCAGTTTTAATCTTGAGTTAAATCCTTGTTTGATGATCTTATTAGAGTAAAACAGCCACTAATTATAAATTTGGAGCAAGGTCATCAACAATTGGCGCTAGAGAAAGGGTTCGAACCTCCGTCGGTCGAAGAATTGAAGGAATTTCTGGAAAAATTCACCGGAAACTGCAAAAATCCGGCAATAAGTCGCCAGAAACTGGAATTAGGAAGAAGGTTTAAGTGTTTTTGGTGGTGTTGTACAAGACCTACAAGCTTGAATGCATGCATGTATAGATAAAGGTGTGTAAACCACCAAATCCTTACATGCAAGGCTAGTTGCTTATAGGTTAAGACATCAACAAGCACAAGATCCTCATCAAAAAAGACATCAAAATTCATTATGAAATAATTAATTATAAAATTAAAGACTAACAATGAATCTTCTATACTTTGACTTGGTCAGTGTATTATTTTGATTTACATAAATTCGTATGACATAAAACTCATTGTATACTTGAAAATTACTATAGCATATGTTATGGTTAGGATATTTTTTTATCATGAAAGATTTAAAACAAATTTGAACAATTAATCATGTATAAATCATATTTTAAAATCGAAAAAAAAAATATAAACCAAAACATACGGTTAAATCTAACATTGACGTAGAATTAGTATTTTGTAGAATGTTAATGTAAGAAAATTAGTTACTCCGATAAATTTGATCAAGTCAAATTGATTAAACAAACATCATTATTCCACGATTAACAAACATATAACAGAAGAGCTAAAAGTTAGGACAAAATATTTTTTTTCAAACGATTGCAATGCATATCAAAGGAAAATAGAAATTTGTTAAATTAGTTACAATAAAAAACGATAAATCTCAAATAACCTATAGATTTAATCTAATTAAATATTTAAGAAATACAATAGTTGTACAAATTGACCAATTCAAACCCACCATGACTATCACGATTAGATTTGCTACAACGCCCATGTTAAGATTAGGGTTCCACCATACGATTAAAATGAAAGCCAAATGCAAAAAAAGAAAAAAAAAGATCGCTTAGCAACGGATTATCAGAAGATGAAATCAATATCTAGAAAACTAAAATACATACTGATATTATTCACACCATCACAAATAAACCAATACATAAATAGAAAGAAGAAGCTTGCAAAAAAATAAAATAAAATACGTACCTCGAAGAACAATAACATGAAGAACATTGTTTATATAAATCAACAATAAAATTTAGAATACACTAAGAAGATCCATAGAGACTCCACAACCAACCTCATTCGAAGATTACAAAGGAAATATTACAATTCGACGAAACAAAATAACCTATCTATGCGAATACATAAAACAATTCCAAAAGTAATTAATGATTAAAACAACGTTCATCAATACAATAAACAAAACTAATAAACTAACAACTAAGTACAAAGTGAAACTAATGGAAAATAAGCTGGAAGAATGGCTACAAAAGAAGAAAAATGAGAGTTATATATAAGCATTATGTGGTTAGAAATTGAAGCTGAAATTAAGGTAGAAAAATTAAACAAAAAAAAAGGAATACCAACATAAACATAAATTCAAGGATTTAGTATTATACTAAAGATAAATACACGAAATTAATTTACTACCATATTAGACACAATTACAAATCCAACAACACACAATGGATGAAACGAAAACGATCAACGGTCGAGATAATTTGGAGCCAAAACTATATATGGGAATCCTGACTCTATTATATATGTATGATTATTGACCTGGATTTTGTATGCCCGATCCGGTACAAATGCAAGAAGTATTATGCCATTTTCACTATTCATAGTTACCAAAATTATATCACCTCCCCCCTGTTACTCGATGAAGACTGCTTCTACAGTGATATTGCTTGACAAATCTACCCCTCCCGCCCATTCATTTCAAAATAGGTTGGTTCTCATTTATTTTGGAGGTTTCGTCTTTCTCTCTCTCTCCATTTTGTGTCGATTTCAAAATTTTGGGGAACCCTAGATCCACCCATTTGTCCGCATATTGATTCCGTAGAGTCACAACCGGAAGAGTTAATAAGCGACCAAGATACCAGCGTGTGAAAAAAAAGGCAGAACTTACAAACCCCCAATTCGATTTTTCAATCGACTTCGGTGAGTCGTGGTTTGTTGACAAACAAAAATATTGAGGTGAGTTTTTTTAAAGAGCATTAGCCTTGTTATTTATCTGTGTGCTTCATTTTTATCAATCTTGCGATATCCATGTTGTTGTTAATTTGTAATCAGGAATTAAACATTGGGGAAGTAGGTTACAATTACCATTGACCTAGTATTTTTCAACAATGTTGGGCGTTTTTTTTCTCCCTCCAATGTTGAGAAATTTTCTACTAAAAATGATGGTATGGTTGTCGATGATTTACATCCCTGCATATATTTTGGATATATGGAAAAAATTAATTTATAATATTTTGTGGAATGTGATGTGTGGTTGAATAAGTGCATTTTTTATATGCAATTATAATTTTAATTTTTGGACTTCTCAGAAGCCAATTTTATAAGATCCAATGTGGCAGAACAAGTCTATAGAGGCACACACACTTTTTCATATATTTTGTTTCATTGTTTGATATTTCAAGTAGTGCACTAGTTTGTGATTTCAATTCTGTATGATTGATAAGTTTGGAGTATCACATTTTAGCAGATTTTAGTTACATGTCCAACCATGTTAATGAATTATTTGATATGCCTATGCAGATTGAAAAACTACTGTATAGCATGTTGTCCATGGCAAATAAGAGACTAATTTTGCTTTAATTGGTAGAACGTACATTACGTAGTAAAAAAACTATTTGCATTATTCTAGCATACTTATTGAATCAAGTGAATAGAAGAGTTAGACGACGTGGCGATGTTGATCAATGTTATAGTATGATAACTAAAATTCCTAGTCAACTTTCAATGTTAGATAGGTTGTATAAGCTTAGTGATTCTAGTTGTCTAACTAATTTACGAATGGACCGACACACTTTTGTCCGACTTTGTTATTTACTACGTGAATCAAGTGGTTTACGTGTGATGGTCCCGTTTTTGAATACCAAAATGGGAATTCAGGGGCAATTTTTTTTTTTAAAACTTTGCTCAGGGAGTTCAGCAAGAGTGAAGAGTTCTCAAGTTACTGCATTGCTAAGAGGCTGAGTTACCAAGTCAGTGAGAGGACTTGAAGACTCATGCTCTTAGCAACACAGTGACTCGAGAGGTTACACTTCAAGTCACTGCTCTACTTAGAGGCTGAGCTACCAAGTCAGTGTGAAGGCTTGGAGGCTCATGCTCTAAGCAAAGCAGTGACTCGAGATACTGAACTCTCGAGTGCGTTGCCTGAACTGGTCAGTGAAAAAATTCTCCCTGACCTGAATATTTAACCAAAGTTTCCTTTTTAACAATGCTCTCAGTGAGCAGATTTTCACAACACTTTAGTAAATACTTTTAAAGATAAGTACGCTCAGTTTAACGTGGTTCGGAGACTCAAGCTCTTACATCCACGGCCTGATTTAACAGGAAATCCACTAACTGGGATTCTTGTTTTTAACGTGCCAAGGTGCACAAAACACTGGACTCACGCCACTCCCTGGGCAGCCCCTCCTTACAATCTAACTGACAACTTACCCACAACAAACCTAACAAGAGGGTTTTGGATTCGGTTTAGTTTCTCCAACTAGGTGAGGTTTTCCTTTATAATGAGTTAGCCTAAAGCTAGGATTAGGAAAACCTCTCTAAGCTATGAGTTACAAGCTGAACACTCATTTGTGTATATCTATGAACTGTAAAATTCAGTGTACAAGATGTGAATCGTGCCTTCTTATAACTCCCAATATAATGCACTTAACACTCACACCTTCACAGCTCGTAGGTGTTGATTTTTCTTACTTCACACACTTGAATACGCAGCTATGAGCTTGTATTTATAGTGTGGATTCAAATGTAACCGTTGGATGAAATTACATTTGAATCCATACAATTAATGGTTTCAACAACTTTTCTTAGAATGCGGCCTTGTCAGTGTCAGAGTTGCTGTCTTGTGCTGATTGGTCCACGTGGACTGCATCCAACGGATCTTTGACTCAGTGGGTTGACCAAGACCCACTGACTTTAGGTAGCTTCCTCCTTCAATGACTGATGATCTTCAGTGGACTGAACATCTTCAGTGTAGTTGTCCTTCAGAGACTATTTGAAGATCACTCCAAGAAGTTTGTCATAAGGCTGAATGACAAACTTCCCTGACCACAGTAGCCTGACTCCTTCAGGGCCTACTTGGTGCAGCACTGATCCTCCTGATCATGCTCATCACTGAGTGGTCCACCTGACTTAGCTTAGATCAGCCAGGTTTACACTCAGTGGGACATCCTTCAGGTTTCTCTCCTGGTTCAGGTCTCTGCCAGGGCTTCAGTCAATTCTTCTTGATGTCATCTTGATTTCCTCAGACTGTGTTGCTGAGTTCCCCCTCGACTGAGTGTTCCCTCAACTGAGTTCTTCTCAACTGACAGCCTATTCTACTGAGAAATAACCTAGCCTGACCTGAAACAAAAGATACTATCCTGACTGCTTTCAAACCTATTACAAGTGGTTTTGGAAAATCATCAAAACTAAACATATCCCAACAATTTCCCCCTTTTTGATGATTCCAAAACTTCTAACCAAATGATTTTCTATTACAGGAATAATGTCAGAACACAAGTAATAGTTTGAAATATGCAGAAATTCCCATAGTTTAAAACATTTAAGATCTTATCGCTAGACCAATTTTCTTAACAAAACTGGATCAGTGGTTATGTGAACAACCTTCTCTGATACCAATTGATGGTCCCGTTTTCAAATACCAAAATGGGAATTCAGGGGCAATTTTTTTTTAAAACTTTGCTCAGGGAGTTCAGCAAGAGTGAAGAGTTCTCAAGTCACTGCATTGCTAAGAGGCTGAGTTACCAAGTCAGTGAGAGGACTTGAAGACTCATGCTCTTAGCAACACAGTGACTTGAGAGGTTACACTTCAAGTCACTGCTCTACTTAGAGGCTGAGCTACCAAGTAAGTGTGAAGGCTTGGAGGCTCATGCTCTAAGCAAAGCAGTGACTCGAGATACTGAACTCTCGAGTGCGTTGCCTGAACTGGTCAGTGAGAAAATTCTCCCTGACCTGAATATTTAACCAAAGTTTCCTTTTTAACAATGCTCTCAGTGAGCAGATTTTCACAACACTTTAGTAAATACTTTTAAAGATAAGTACGCTCAGTTTAACGTGGTTCGGAGACTCAAGCTCTTACATCCACGGCCTGATTTAACAGGAAATCCACTAACTGGGATTCTTGTTTTTAACGTGCCAAGGTGCACAAAACACTGGACTCACGCCACTCCCTGGGCAGCCCCTCCTTACAAAATCACTGACAACTTACCCACAACAAACCTAACAAGAGGGTTTTGGTTTCGGTTTAGTTTCTCCAACTAGGTGAGGTTTTCCTTTACAATGAGTTAGCCTAAAGCTAGGATTAGGAAAACCTCTCTAAGCTATGAGTTACAAGCTGAACACTCATTTGTGTATATCTATGAACTCTAAAATTCAGTGTACAAGATGTGAATCGTGCCTCCTTATAACTCCCAATATAATGCACTTAACACTCACACCTTCACAGCTCGTAGGTGTTGATTTTTTTTACTTCACACACTTGAATACGCAGCTATGAGCTTGTATTTATAGTGTGGATTCAAATGTAACCGTTGGATGAAATTACATTTGAATCCATACAATTAATGGTTTCAACCACTTTTCTTGGAATGCGGCCTTGTCAGTGTCAGAATTGCTGTCTTGTGCTGATTGGTCCATGTGGACTGCATCCAACGGATCTTTGACTCAGTGGGTTGACCAAGACCCACTGACTTTAGGTAGCTTCCTCCTTCCCTGACTGATGACCTTCAGTGGACTGAACATCTTCAGTGTAGTTGTCCTTCAGAGACTGTTTGAAGATCACTCCAAGAAGTTTGTCATAAGGCTGAATGACAAACTTCCCTGACCACAGTAGCCTGACTCCTTCAGGGCCTACTTGGTGCAGCACTGATCCTCCTGATCATGCTCATCACTGAGTGGTCCACCTGACTTAGCTTAGATCAGCCAGGTTTACACTCAGTGGGACATCCTTCAGGTTTCTCTCCTGGTTCAGGTCTCTACCAGGGCTTCAGTCAGTTCTTCTTGATGTCATCTTGATTTCCTCAGACTGTGTTGCTGAGTTCCCCCTCGACTGAGTGTTCCCTCAACTGAGTTCTTCTCAACTGACAGCCTATTCTACTGAGAAATAACCTAGCCTGACCTGAAACAAAAGATACTATCCTGACTGCTTTCAAACCTATTACAAGTGGTTTTGGAAAATCATCAAAACTAAACATATCCCAACAATTTCCCCCTTTTTGATGATTCCAAAACTTCTAACCAAATGATTTTCTATTACAGGAATAATATCAGAACACGAGTAATAGTTTGAAATATGCAGGAATTCCCAAAACATTTAAGATATGTTCGCTAGACCAATTTTCTTAACAAAACTGGATCAGTGGTCATGTGAACAACCTGCTCTGATACCAATTGATGGTCCCGTTTTCGAATACCAAAATGGGAATTCAGGGGCAAGTTTTTTTTAAAACTTTGCTCAGGGAGTTCAGCAAGAGTGAAGAGTTCTCAAGTCACTGCATTGCTAAGAGGCTGAGTTCCCAAGTAAGTGAGAGGACTTGAAGACTCATGCTCTTAGCAACACAGTGACTCGAGAGGTTACACTTCAAGTCACTGCTCTACTTAGAGGCTGAGCTACCAAGTCAGTGTGAAGGCTTGGAGGCTCATGCTCTAAGCAAAGCAGTGACTCGAGATACTGAACTCTCGAGTGCGTTGCCCGAACTGGTCAGTGAGAGGATTCTCCCTGACCTGAAAATTTAACCAAAGTTTCCTTTTTAACAATGCTCTCGGTGAGCAGATTTTCACAACACTTTAGTAAATACTTTTAAAGATAAGTACGCTCAGTTTAACTTGGTTCAGAGACTCAAGCTCTTACATCCACAGCCTGATTTAACAGGAAATCCACTAACTGGGATTCTTGTTTTTAACGGGCCAAGGTGCACAAAACACTGGACTCACGCCACTCCCTGGGCAGCCCCTTCTTACAAACTCACTGACAACTTACCCACAACAAACCTAACAAGAGGGTTTTGGTTTCGGTTTAGTTTCTCCAACTAGGTGAGGTTTTCCTTTACAATGAGTTAGCCTAAAGCTAGGATTAGGAAAACCTCTCTAAGCTATGAGTTACAAGCTGAACACTCATTTGTGTATATCTATGAACTCTAAAATTCAGTGTACAAGATGTGAATCGTGCCTCCTTATAACTCCCAATATAATGCACTTAACACTCACACCTTCACAGCTCGTAGGTGTTGATTTTTCTTACTTCACACACTTGAATACGCAGCTATGAGCTTGTATTTATAGTGTGGATTCAAATGTAACCGTTGGATGAAATTACATTTGAATCCATACAATTAATGGTTTCAACCACTTTTCTTGGAATGCAGCCTTGTCAGTGTCAGAGTTGCTGTCTTGTGCTGATTGGTCTCTGCCAGGGCTTCAGTCAGTTCTTCTTGATGTCATCTTGATTTCCTCAGACTGTGTTGCTGAGTTCCCCCTCGACGGAGTGTTCCCTCAACTGAGTTCTTCTCAACTGACAGCCTATTCTACTGAGAAATAACCTAGCCTGGCCTGAAACAAAAGATACTATCCTAACTGCTTTCAAACCTATTACAAGTAGTTTTGGATAATCATCAAAACTAAACATATCCCAACTATTTCCCCCTTTTTGATGATTCCAAAACTTCTAACCAAATGATTTTCTATTACAAGAATAATGTCAGAACACGAGTAATAGTTTGAAATATGCAGGAATTCCCATAGTTTAAAACATTTAAGATCTGTTCGCTAGACCAATTTTCTTAACAAAACTGGATCAGTTGTCAGGTGAACAACCTGCTCTGATACCAATTGATGGTCCCGTTTACGAATACCAAAATGGGAATTCAGGGGCAATTTTTTTTAAAACTTTGCTCAGGGAGTTCAGCAAGAGTGAAGAGTTCTCAAGTCACTGCATCGCTAAGAGGCTGAGTTACCAAGTCAGTGAGAGGACTTGAAGACTCATGCTCTTAGCAACACAGTGACTCGAGAGGTTACACTTCAAGTCACTGCTCTACTTAGAGGCTGAGCTACCAAGTCAGTGTGAAGGCTTGGAGACTCATGCTCTAAGCAAAGCAGTGACTCGAGATACTGAACTCTCGAGTGCGTTGCCTGAACTGGTCAGTGAGAGGATTCTCCCTGACCTGAATATTTAACCAAAGTTTCCTTTTTAACAATGCTCTCAGTGAGCAGATTTTCACAACACTTTAGTAAATACTTTTAAAGATAAGTACGCTCAGTTTAACGTGGTTCGGAGACTCAAGCTCTTACATCCACGGCCTGATTTAACAGGAAATCCACTAACTGGGATTCTTGTTTTTAACGTGCCAAGGTGCACAAAACACTGGACTCACGTCACTCCCTGGGCAGCCCCTCCTTAAAAACTCACTGACAACTTATCCACAACAAACCTAACAAGAGGGTTTTGGTTTCGGTTTAGTTTCTCAACCTAGGTGAGGTTTTCCTTTACAATGAGTTAGCCTAAAGCTAGGATTAGGAAAACCTCTCTAAGCTATGAGTTATAAGCTGAACACTCATTTGTGTATATCTATGAACTCTAAAATTCAGTGTACAAGATGTGAATCGTACCTCCTTATAACTCCCAATATAATGCATTTAACACTCACACCTTCACATCTCGTAGGTGTTGATTTTTCTTACTTCACACACTTGAATACGCAGCTATGAGCTTGTATTTATAGTGTGGATTCAAATGTAACCGTTGGATGAAATTACATTTGAATCCATACAATTAATGGTTTCAACCACTTTTCTTGGAATGCGGCCTTGTCAGTGTCAGAGTTGCTGTCTTGTGCTGATTGGTCCACGTGGACTGCATCCAACGGATCTTTGACTCAGTGGGTTGACCAAGACCCACTGACTTTAGGTAGCTTCCTCCTTCACTGACTGATGATCTTCAGTGGACTGAACATCTTCAGTGTAGTTGTCCTTCAGAGACTGTTTGAAGATCACTCCAAGAAGTTTGTCATAAGGCTGAATGACAAACGTCCCTGACCACAGTAGCCTGACTCCTTCAGGGTCTACTTGGTGCAGCACTGATCCTCCTGATCATGCTCATCACTGAGTGGTCCACCTGACTTAGCTTAGATCAGCCAAGTTTACACTCAGTGGGACATCCTTCAGGTTTCTCTCCTGGTTCAGGTCTCTGCCAGGGCTTCAGTCAGTTCTTCTTGATATCATCTTGATTTCCTCAGACTGTGTTGCTGAGTTCCCCCTCGACGGAGTGTTCCCTCAACTGAGTTCTTCTCAACTGACAGCCTATTCTACTGAGAAATAACCTAGCCTGACCTAAAACAAAAGATACTATCCTGACTGCTTTCAAACCTATTACAAGTGGTTTTGGAAAATCATCAAAACTAAACATATCCCAACAATTTTCCCCTTTTTGATGATTCCAAAACTTCTAACCAAATGATTTTCTATTACAGGAATAATGTCAGAACACGAGTAATAGTTTGAAATATGCAGGAATTCCCATAGTTTAAAACATTTAAGATATGTTCGCTAGACCAATTTTCTTAACAAAACTGGATCAGTGGTCATGTGAACAACCTGCTCTGATACCAATTGATGGTCCCATTTTCGAATACCAAAATGGGAATTCAGGGGCAATTTTTTTTTTAAACTTTCCTCAGGGATTTCAACAAGAGTGAAGAGTTCTCAAGTCAATGCATTGCTAAGAGGCTGAGTTCCCAAGTAAGTGAGAGGACTTGAAGACTCATGCTCTTAGCAACACAGTGACTCGAGTGGTTACACTTCAAGTCACTATTCTACTTAGAGGCTGAGCTACCAAGTCAGTGTGAAGGCTTGGAGGCTCATGCTCTAAGCAAAGCATTGACTCGAGATACTGAACTCTCGAGTGCGTTGCCTGAACTGGTCAGTGAGAGGATTCTCCCTGACCTGAATATTTAACCAAAGTTTCCTTTTTAACAATGCTCTCAGTGAGCAGATTTTCACAACACTTTAGTAAATACTTTTAAAGATAAGTACGCTCAGTTTAACGTGGTTCGGAGACTCATGCTCTTACATCCACAACCTGATTAAACAGGAAATCCACTAACTGGGATTCTTGTTTTTAACGTGCCAAGGTGCACAAAACACTGGACTCACGCCACTCCCTGGGCAGCCCCTCCTTACCAACTCACTGACAACTTACCCACAACAAACCTAATAAGAGGGATTTGGTTTCAGTTTAGTTTCTCCAACTAGGTGAGGTTTTCCTTTACAATGAGTTAGCCTAAAGCTAGGATTAGGAAAACCTCTCTAAGCTATGAGTTACAAGCTGAACACTCATTTGTGTATATCTATGAACTCTAAAATTCAGTGTACAAGATGTGAATCGTGCCTCCTTATAACTCCCAATATAATGCACTTAACACTCACACCTTCACAGCTCGTAGGTGTTGATTTTTCTTACTTCACACACTTGAATACGCAGCTATGAGCTTGTATTTATAGTGTGGATTCAAATGTAACCGTTGGATGAAATTACATTTGAATCCATACAATTAATGGTTTCAACCACTTTTCTTGGAATGTGGCCTTGTCAGTGTCAGAGTTGATGTCTTGTGCTGATTGGTCCACGTGGACTGCATCCAACAGATCTTTGACTCAGTGGGTTGACCAAGACCCACTGACTTTAGGTAGCTTCCTCCTTCACTGACTGATGATCTTCAGTGGACTGAACATCTTCAGTGTAGTTGTCCTTCAGAGACTGTTTGAAGATCACTCCAAGAAGTTTGTCATAAGGCTGAATGACAAACTTCCCTGACCACAGTAGCCTGACTCCTTCAGGGCCTACTTGGTGCAGCACTGATCCTCCTGATCATGCTCATCACTGAGTGGTCCACCTGACTTAGCTTAGATCAGCCAGGTTTACACTCAGTGGTACATCCTTCATGTTTCTCTCCTGGTTCAGGTCTCTGCCAGGGCTTCAGTCAGTTCTTCTTTATGTAGTCTTGATTTCCTCAGACTGTGTTACTGAGTTCCCCCTCGACTGAGTATTCCCTCAACTGAGTTCTTCTCAACTGACAGCCTATTCTACTGAGAAATAACCTAGCCTGACCTGAAACAAAAGATATTATCCTGACTGCTTTCAAACCTATTACAAATGGTTTTGGAAAATCATCAAAACTAAACATATCCCAACAATTTCCCCCTTTTTGATGATTCCAAAACTTCTAACCAAATGATTTTCTATTACAGGAATAATGTCAGAACACGAGTAATAGTTTGAAATATGCAGGAATTCCCATAGTTTAAAAAATTTAAGATCTGTTCGCTAGACCAATTTTCTTAACAAAACTGGATCAGTGGTCATGTGAACAACCTGCTCTGATACCAATTGATGGTCCCGTTTTCGAATACCAAAATGGGAATTCAGGGGCAATTTTTTTTAAAACTTTGCTCAGGGAGTTCAGCAAGAGTGAAGAGTTCTCAAGTCACTGCATTGCTAAAAGGCTGAGTTACCAAGTCAGTGAGAGGACTTTAAGACTCATGCTCTTAGAAACACAGTGACTCGAGAGGTTACACTTCAAGTCACTGCTCTACTTAGAGGCTGAGCTACCAAGTCAGTGTGAAGGCTTGGAGGCTCATGCTCTAAGCAAAGCAGTGACTCGAGATACTGAACTCTCGAGTGTGTTGCCTGAACTGGTCAGTGAGAGGATTCTCCCTGACCTGAATATTTAACCAAAGTTTCCTTTTTAACAATGCTCTCAGTGAGCAGATTTTCACAACACTTTAGTACATACTTATAAAGATAAGTACGCTCATTTTAACGTGGTTCTGAGACTCAAGCTCTTACATCCACGGCCTGATTTAACAAGAAATCCACTAACTGGGATTCTTGTTTTTAACGTGACAAGGTGCACAAAACACTGGACTCACGCCACTCCCTGGGCAGCCCCTCCTTACAAACTCACTGACAACTTACCCACAACAAACCTAACAAGAGGGTTTTGGTTTCGGTTTAGTTTCTCCAACTAGGTGAGGTTTTCCTTTACAATGAGTTAGCCTAAAGCTAGGATTAGGAAAACCTCTTTAAGCTATGAGTTACAAGTTGAACACTCATTTGTGTATATCTATGAACTCTAAAATTCTGTGTACAAGATGTGAATCGTGCCTCCTTATAACTCCCAATATAATGCACTTAACACTCACACCTTCACAACTCGTAGGTGTTGATTTTTCTTACTTCACACACTTGAATACGCAGCTATGAGCTTGTATTTATAGTGTGGATTCAAATGTAACCATTGGATGAAATTATATTTGAATCCATACAATTAATGGTTTCAACCACTTTTCTTGGAATGCGGTCAGTGTCAGAGTTGCTGTCTTGTGCTGATTGGTCCACGTGGACTGCATCCAACGGATCTTTGACTCAGTGGGTTGACCAAGACCCACTGACTTTAGGTAGCTTCCTCCTTCACTGACTGATGATCTTCAGTGGACTGAACATCTTCAGTGTAGTTGTCCTTCAGAGACTGTTTGAAGATCACTCCAAGAAGTTTGTCATAAGGCTGAATGACAAACTTCCCTGACCACAGTAGCCTGACTCCTTCAGGGCCTACTTGGTGCAGCACTGATCCTCCTGATCGTGCTCATCACTGAGTGGTCCACCTGACTTAGCTTAGATCAGCCAGGTTTACACTCAGTGGGTCATCCTTCAGGTTTCTCTTTTGGTTCAGGTCTCTGCCAGGGCTTCAGTCAGTTCTTCTTGATGTAATCTTGATTTCCTCAGACTGTGTTACTGAGTTCCCCCTCGACTGAGTATTCCCTCAACTGAGTTCTTCTCAACTGACAGCCTATTCTACTGAGAAATAACCTTGCCTGACCTAAAACAAAAGATACTGTCCTAACTGCTTTCAAACCTATTACAAGTAGTTTTGGATAATCATCAAAACTAAACATATCCCAACAATTTCCCCCTTTTTGATGATTCCAAAACTTCTAACCAAATGATTTTCTATTACAGGAATAATGTCAGAACACGAGTAATAGTTTGAAATATGCAGGAATTCCCATAGTTTAAAAAATTTAAGATCTGTTCGCTAGACCAATTTTCTTAACAAAACTGGATCAGTGGTCATGTGAACAACCTGCTCTGATACTAATTGATGGTCCCGTTTTCGAATACCAAAATGGGAATTCAGGGGCAATTTTTTTTAAAACTTTGCTCAGGGAGTTCAGCAAGAGTGAAGAGTTCTCAAGTCACTGCATTGCTAAAAGGCTGAGTTACCAAGTCAGTGAGAGGACTTTAAGACTCATGCTCTTAGAAACACAGTGACTCGAGAGGTTACACTTCAAGTCACTGCTCTACTTAGAGGCTGAGCTACCAAGTCAGTGTGAAGGCTTGGAGGCTCATGCTCTAAGCAAAGCAGTGACTGGAGATACTGAACTCTCGAGTGCGTTGCCTGAACTGGTCAGTGAGAGGATTCTCCCTGACCTGAATATTTAACCAAAGTTTCCTTTTTAACAATGCTCTCAGTGAGCAGATTTTCACAACACTTTAGTAAATACTTTTAAAGATAAGTACGCTCAGTTTAACTTGGTTCAGAGACTCAAGCTCTTACATCCACAGCCTGATTTAACAGGAAATCCACTAACTGGGATTCTTGTTTTTAACGGGCCAAGGTGCACAAAACACTGGACTCACGCCACTCCCTGGGCAGCCCCTTCTTACAAACTCACTGACAACTTACCCACAACAAACCTAACAAGAGGGTTTTGGTTTCGGTTTAGTTTCTCCAACTAGGTGAGGTTTTCCTTTACAATGAGTTAGCCTAAAGCTAGGATTAGGAAAACCTCTCTAAGCTATGAGTTACAAGCTGAACACTCATTTGTGTATATCTATGAACTGTAAAATTCAGTGTACAAGATGTGAATCGTGCCTCCTTATAACTCCCAATATAATGCACTTAACACTCACACCTTCACAGCTCGTAGGTGTTGATTTTTCTTACTTCACACACTTGAATACGCAGCTATGAGCTTGTATTTATAGTGTGGATTCAAATGTAACCGTTGGATGAAATTACATTTGAATTCATACAATTAATGGTTTCAACCACTTTTCTTGGAATGCGGCCTTGTCAGTGTCAGAGTTGCTGTCTTGTGCTGATTGGTCCACGTGGACTGCATCCAACGGATCTTTGACTCAGTGGGTTGACCAAGACCCACTGACTTTAGGTAGCTTCCTCCTTCACTGACTGATGATCTTCAGTGGACTGAACATCTTCAGTGTAGTTGTCCTTCAGAGACTGTTTGAAGATCACTCCAAGAAGTTTGTCATAAGGCTGAATGACAAACTTCCCTGACCACAGTAGCCTGACTCCTTCAGGGCCTACTTGGTGCAGCACTGATCCTCCTGATCATGCTCATCACTGAGTGGTCCACCTGACTTAGCTTAGATCAGCCAGATTTACACTCAGTGGGACATCCTTCAGGTTTCTCTCCTGGTTCAGGTCTCTGCCAGGGCTTCAGTCAGTTCTTCTTGATGTCATCTTGATTTCCTCAGACTGTGTTGCTGAGTTCCCCCTCGACTGAGTGTTCCCTCAACTGAGTTCTTCTCAACTGACAGCCTATTCTACTGAGAAATAACCTAGCCTGGCCTGAAACAAAAGATACTATCCTAACTGCTTTCAAACCTATTACAAGTAGTTTTGGATAATCATCAAAACTAAACATATCCCAACTATTTCCCCCTTTTTGATGATTCCAAAACTTCTAACCAAATGATTTTCTATTACAGGAATAATGTCAGAACACGAGTAATAGTTTGAAATATGCAGGAATTCCCATAGTTTAAAACATTTAAGATCTGTTCGCTAGACCAATTTTCTTAACAAAACTGGATCAGTTGTCATGTGAACAACCTGCTCTGATACCAATTGATGGTCCCGTTTTCGAATACCAAAATGGGAATTCAGGGGCAATTTTTTTTTAAAACTTTGCTCAGGGAGTTCAGCAAGAGTGAGGAGTTCTCAAGTCACTGCATCGCTAAGAGGCTGAGTTACCAAGTCAGTGAGAGGACTTGAAGACTCATGCTCTTAGCAACACAGTGACTCGAGAGGTTACACTTCAAGTCACTGCTCTACTTAGAGGCTGAGCTACCAAGTCAGTGTGAAGGCTTGGAGACTCATGCTCTAAGCAAAGCAGTGACTCGAGATACTGAACTCTCGAGTGCGTTGCCTGAACTGGTCAGTGAGAGGATTCTCCCTGACCTGAATATTTAACCAAAGTTTCCTTTTTAACAATGCTCTCAGTGAGCAGATTTTCACAACACTTTAGTAAATACTTTTAAAGATAAGTACGCTCAGTTTAACGTGGTTCGGAGACTCAAGCTCTTACATCCACCGCCTGATTTAACAGGAAATCCACTAACTGGGATTCTTGTTTTTAACATGCCAAGGTGCACAAAACACTGGACTCACGTCACTCCCTGGGCAGCCCCTCCTTACAAACTCACTGACAACTTAACCACAACAAACCTAACAAGAGGGTTTTGGTTTCGGTTTAGTTTCTCAACCTAGGTGAGGTTTTCCTTTACAATGAGTTAGCCTAAAGCTAGGATTAGGAAAACCTCTCTAAGCTATGAGTTATAAGCTGAACACTCATTTGTGTATATCTATGAACTCTAAAATTCAGTGTACAAGATGTGAATCGTACCTCCTTATAACTCCCAATATAATGCATTTAACACTCACACCTTCACATCTCGTAGGTGTTGATTTTTCTTACTTCACACACTTGAATACGCAGCTATGAGCTTGTATTTATAGTGTGGATTCAAATGTAACCGTTGGATGAAATTACATTTGAATCCATACAATTAATGGTTTCAACCACTTTTCTTGGAATGCGGCCTTGTCAGTGTCAGAGTTGATGTCTTGTGCTGATTGGTCCACGTGGACTGCATCCAACGGATCTTTGACTCAGTGGGTTGACCAAGACCCACTGACTTTAGGTAGCTTCCTCCTTCACTGACTGATGATCTTAAGTGGACTGAACATCTTCAGTGTAGTTGTCCTTCAGAGACTGTTTGAAGATCACTCCAAGAAGTTTGTCATAAGGCTGAATGACAAACTTCCCTGACCACAGTAGCCTGACTCCTTCAGGGTCTACTTGGTGCAGCACTGATCCTCCTGATCATGCTCATCACTGAGTGGTCCACCTGACTTAGCTTAGATCAGCCAGGTTTACACTCAGTGGGACATCCTTCAGGTTTCTCTCCTGGTTCAGGTCTCTGCCAGGGCTTCAGTCAGTTCTTCTTGATATCATCTTGATTTCCTCAGACTGTGTTGCTGAGTTCCCCCTCGACTGAGTGTTCCCTCAACTGAGTTCTTCTCAACTGACAGCCTATTCTACTGAGAAATAACCTAGCCTGACCTAAAACAAAAGATACTATCCTGACTGCTTTCAAACCTATTACAAGTGGTTTTGGAATATCATCAAAACTAAACATATCCCAACAATTTTCCCCTTTTTGATGATTCCAAAACTTCTAACCAAATGATTTTCTATTACAGGAATAATGTCAGAACACGAGTAATAGTTTGAAATATGCAGGAATTCCCATAGTTTAAAACATTTAAGATATGTTCGCTAGACCAATTTTCTTAACAAAACTGGATCAGTTTTCATGTGAACAACCTGCTCTGATACCAATTGATGGTCCCATTTTCGAATACCAAAATGGGAATTCAGGGGCAATTTTTTTTTTTAAACTTTCCTCAGGGATTTCAGCAAGAGTGAAGAGTTCTCAAGTCACTGCATTGCTAAGAGGCTGAGTTCCCAAGTAAGTGAGAGGACTTGAAGACTCATGCTCTTAGCAACACAGTGACTCGAGTGGTTACACTTCAAGTCACTATTCTACTTAGAGGCTGAGCTACCAAGTCAGTGTGAAGGCTTGGAGGCTCATGCTCTAAGCAAAGCATTGACTCGAGATACTGAACTCTCGAGTGCGTTGCCTGAACTGGTCAGTGAGAGGATTCTCCCTGACCTGAATATTTAACCAAAGTTTCCTTTTTAACAATGCTCTCAGTGAGCAGATTTTCACAACACTTTAGTAAATACTTTTAAAGATAAGTACGCTCAGTTTAACGTGGTTCGGAGACTCAAGCTCTTACATCCACAGCCTGATTAAACAGGAAATCCACTAACTGGGATTCTTGTTTTTAACGTGCCAAGGTGCACAAAACACTGGACTCACGCCACTCCCTGGGCAGCCCCTCCTTACCAACTCACTGACAACTTACCCACAACAAACCTAATAAGAGGGATTTGGTTTCAGTTTAGTTTCTCCAACTAGGTGAGGTTTTCCTTTACAATGAGTTAGCCTAAAGCTAGGATTAGGAAAACCTCTCTAAGCTATGAGTTACAAGCTGAACACTCATTTGTGTATATCTATGAACTCTAAAATTCAGTGTACAAGATGTGAATCGTGCCTCCTTATAACTCCCAATATAATGCACTTAACACTCACACCTTCACAGCTCGTAGGTGTTGATTTTTCTTACTTCACACACTTGAATACGCAGCTATGAGCTTGTATTTATAGTGTGGATTCAAATGTAACCGTTGGATGAAATTACATTTGAATCCATCCAATTAATGGTTTCAACCACTTTTCTTGGAATGCGGCCTTGTCAGTGTCAGAGTTGCTGTCTTGTGCTGATTGGTCCACGTGGACTGCATCCAACAGATCTTTGACTCAGTGGGTTGACCAAGACCCACTGACTTTAGGTAGCTTCCTCCTTCACTGACTGATGATCTTCAGTGGACTGAACATCTTCAGTGTAGTTGTCCTTCAGAGACTGTTTGAAGATCACTCCAAGAAGTTTGTCATAAGGCTGAATGACAAACTTCCCTGACCACAGTAGCCTGACTCCTTCAGGGCCTACTTGGTGCAGCACTGATCCTCCTGATCGTGCTCATCACTGAGTGGTCCACCTGACTTAGCTTAGATCAGCCAGGTTTACACTCAGTGGGACATCCTTCAGGTTTCTCTCCTGGTTCAGGTCTCTGCCAGGGCTTCAGTCAGTTCTTCTTGATGTAATCTTGATTTCCTCAGACTGTGTTACTGAGTTCCCCCTCGACTGAGTATTCCCTCAACTGAGTTCTTCTCAACTGACAGCCTATTCTACTGAGAAATAACCTAGCCTGACCTGAAACAAAAGATACTATCCTGACTGCTTTCAAACCTATTACAAGTGGTTTTGGAAAATCATCAAAACTAAACATATCCCAATAATTTCCCCCTTTTTGATGATTCCAAAACTTCTAACCAAATGATTTTCTATTACAGGAATAATGTCAGAACACGAGTAATAGTTTG
Organism: Ballota nigra; assembly: GCA_947034835.1. Taxonomy (NCBI): domain Eukaryota; kingdom Viridiplantae; phylum Streptophyta; class Magnoliopsida; order Lamiales; family Lamiaceae; genus Ballota; species Ballota nigra. The sequence continues at coordinate 90,312,441 of OX344720.1, read as the reverse complement.
AAATATGCAGGAATTCCCATAGTTTAAAACATTTAAGATCTGTTCGCTAGACCAATTTTCTTAACAAAACTGGATCAGTGGTCATGTGAACAACCTGCTCTGATACCAATTGATGGTCCCGTTTTCGAATACCAAAATGGGAATTCAGGGGCAATTTTTTTTTAAAACTTTGCTCAGGGAGTTCAGCAAGAGTGAAGAGTTGTCAAGTCACTGCATTGCTAAGAGGCTGAGTTACCAAGTCAGTGAGAGGACTTTAAGACTCATGCTCTTAGCAACACAGTGACTCGAGAGGTTACACTTCAAGTCACTGCTCTACATAGAGGCTGAGCTACCAAGTCAGTGTGAAGGCTTGGAGGCTCATGCTCTAAGCAAAGCAGTGACTCGAGATACTGAACTCTCGAGTGTGTTGCCTGAACTGGTCAGTGAGAGGATTCTCCCTGACCTGAATATTTAACCAAAGTTTCCTTTTTAACAATGCTCTCAGTGAGCAGATTTTCACAACACTTTAGTAAATACTTATAAAGATAAGTACGCTCAGTTTAACGTGGTTCGGAGACTCAAGCTCTTACATCCACGGCCTGATTTAACAAGAAATCCACTAACTGGGATTCTTGTTTTTAACGTGACAAGGTACACAAAATACTGGACTCACGCCACTCCCTGGGCAGCCCCTCCTTACAAACTCACTGACAACTTACCCACAACAAACCTAACAAGAGGGTTTTGGTTTCGGTTTAGTTTCTCCAACTAGGTGAGGTTTTCCTTTACAATGAGTTAGCCTAAAGCTAGGATTAGGAAAACCTCTCTAAGCTATGAGTTACAAGTTGAACACTCATTTGTGTATATCTATGAACTCTAAAATTCTTTGTACAAGATGTGAATCGTGCCTCCTTATAACTCCCAATATAATGCACTTAACACTCACACCTTCACAACTCGTAGGTGTTGATTTTTCTTACTTCACACACTTGAATACGCAGCTATGAGCTTGTATTTATAGTGTGGATTCAAATGTAACCGTTGGATGAAATTATATTTGAATCCATACAATTAATGGTTTCAACCACTTTTCTTGGAATGCGGTCAGTGTCAGAGTTGCTGTCTTGTGCTGATTGGTCCACGTGGACTGCATCCAACGGATCTTTGACTCAGTGGGTTGACCAAGACCCACTGACTTTAGGTAGCTTCCTTCTTCACTGACTGATGATCTTCAGTGGACTGAACATCTTCAGTGTAGTTGTCCTTCAGAGACTGTTTGAAGATCACTCCAAGAAGTTTGTCATAAGGCTGAATGACAAACTTCCCTGACCACAGTTGCCTGACTCCTTCAGGGCCTACTTGGTGCAGCACTGATCCTCCTGATCGTGCTCATCACTGAGTGGTCCACCTGACTTAGCTTAGATCAGCCAGGTTTACACTCAGTGGGACATCCTTCAGGTTTCTCTCCTGGTTCAGGTCTCTGCCAGGGCTTCAGTCAGTTCTTCTTGATGTAATCTTGATTTCCTCAGACTGTGTTACTGAGTTCCCCCTCGACTGAGTATTCCCTCAACTGAGTTCTTCTCAACTGACAGCCTATTCTACTGAGAAATAACCTAGCCTGACCTGAAACAAAAGATACTATCCTGACTGCTTTCAAACCTATTACAAGTGGTTTTGGAAAATCATCAAAACTAAACATATCCCAATAATTTCCCCCTTTTTGATGATTCCAAAACTTCTAACCAAATGATTTTCTATTACAGGAATAATGTCAGAACACGAGTAATAGTTTGAAATATGCAGGAATTCCCATAGTTTAAAACATTTAAGATCTGTTCGCTAGACCAATTTTCTTAACAAAACTGGATCAGTGGTCATGTGAACAACCTGCTCTGATACCAATTGATGGTCCCGTTTTCGAATACCAAAATGGGAATTCAGGGGCAATTTTTTTTTAAAACTTTGCTCAGGGAGTTCAGCAAGAGTGAAGAGTTGTCAAGTCACTGCATTGCTAAGAGGCTGAGTTACTAAGTCAGTGAGAGGACTTTAAGACTCATGCTCTTAGCAACACAGTGACTCGAGAGGTTACACTTCAAGTCACTGCTCTACATAGAGGCTGAGCTACCAAGTCAGTGTGAAGGCTTGGAGGCTCATGCTCTAAGCAAAGCAGTGACTCGAGATACTGAACTCTCGAGTGTGTTGCCTGAACTGGTCAGTGAGAGGATTCTCCGTGACCTGAATATTTAACCAAAGTTTCCTTTTTAACAATGCTCTCAGTGAGCAGATTTTCACAACACTTTAGTAAATACTTTTAAAGATAAGTACGCTCAGTTTAACGTGGTTCAGAGACTCAAGCTCTTACATCCACGGCCTGATTTAACAAGAAATCCACTAACTGGGATTCTTGTTTTTAACGTGACAAGGTGCACAAAATACTGGACTCACGCCACTCCCTGGGCAGCCCCTCCTTACAAACTCACTAACAACTTACCCACAACAAACCTAACAAGAGGGTTTTGGTTTCGGTTTGGTTTCTCCAACTAGGTGAGGTTTTCCTTTACAATGAGTTAGCCAAAAGCTAGGATTAGGAAAACCTCTCTAAGCTATGAGTTACAAGCTGAACACTCATTTGTGTATATCTATGAACTCTAAAATTCAGTGTACAAGATGTGAATCGTGCCTCCTTATAACTCCCAATATAATGCACTTAACACTCACACCTTCACAGCTCGTAGGTGTTGATTTTTCTTACTTCACACACTTGAATACGTAGCTATGAGCTTGTATTTATAGTGTGGATTCAAATGTAACCGTTGGATGAAATTATATTTGAATCCATAAAATTAATGGTTTCAACCACTTTTCTTGGAATGCGGTCAGTGTCAGAGTTGTTGTCTTGTGCTGATTGGTCCACGTGGACTGCATCCAACGGATCTTTGACTCAGTGGGTTGACCAAGACCCACTGACTTTAGGTAGCTTCCTCCTTCACTGACTGATGATCTTCAGTGGACTGAACATCTTCAGTGTAGTTGTCCTTCAGAGACTGTTTGAAGATCACTCCAAGAAGTTTGTCATAAGGCTGAATGACAAACTTCCCTGACCACAGTAGCCTAACTCCTTCAGGGCCTACTTGGTGCAGCACTGATCCTCCTGATCATGCTCATCACTGAGTGGTCCACCTGACTTAGCTTAGATCAGCCAGGTTTACACTCAGTGGGACATCCTTCAGGTTTCTCTCCTGGTTCAGGTCTCTGCCAGGGCTTCAGTCAGTTCTTCTTGATGTAATCTTGATTTCCTCAGACTGTGTTACTGAGTTCCCCCTCGACTGAGTATTCCCTCAACTGAGTTCTTCTCAACTGACAGCATATTCTACTGAGAAATAACCTAGCCTGACCTGAAACAAAAGATACTATCCTGACTGCTTTCAAACCTATTACAAGTGGTTTTGGAAAATCATCAAAACTAAACATATCCCAATAATTTCCCCCTTTTTGATGATTCCAAAACTTCTAACCAAATGATTTTCTATTACAGGAATAATGTCAGAACACGAGTAAATTGTTTGAAATATGCAGGAATTCCCATAGTTTAAAACATTTAAGATCTGTTCGCTAGACCAATTTTCTTAACAAAACTGGATCAGTGGTCATGTGAACAACCTGCTCTGATACCAATTGATGGTCCCATTTTCGAATACCAAAATGGGAATTCAGGGGCAATTTTTTTTAAAACTTTGCTCAGGGAGTTCAGCAAGAGTGAAGAGTTCTCAAGTCACTGCATTGCTAAGAGGCTGAGTTACCAAGTCAGTGAGAGGACTTGAAGACTCATGCTCTTAGCAACACAGTGACTCGAGAGGTTACACTTCAAGTCACTGCTCTACTTCGAGGCTGAGCTACCAAGTCAGTGTGAAGGCTTGGAGGCTCATGCTCTAAGCAAAGCAGTGACTCGAGATACTGAACTCTCGAGTGCGTTTCCTGAACTGGTCACTGAGAGGATTCTCCCTGACCTGAATATTTAACCAAAGTTTCCTTTTTAACAATGCTCTCAGTGAGCAGATTTTCACAACACTTTAGTAAATACTTTTAAAGATAAGTACGCTCAGTTTAACGTGGTTCGGAGACTCAAGCTCTTACATCCACGGCCTGATTTAACATGAAATCCACTAACTGGGATTCTTGTTTTTAACGTGACAAGGTGCACAAAACACTGGACTCACGCCACTCCCTGGGCAGCCCCTCCTTACAAACTCACTGACAACTTACCCACAACAAACCTAACAAGAGGGTTTTGGTTTCGGTTTGGTTTCTCCAACTAGGTGAGGTTTTCCTTTACAATGAGTTAGCCAAAAGCTAGGATTAGGAAAACCTCTCTAAGCTATGAGTTACAAGCTGAACACTCATTTGTGTATATCTATGAACTCTAAAATTCAGTGTACAAGATGTGAATCGTGCCTCCTTATAACTCCCAATATAATGCACTTAACACTCACACCTTCACAGCTCGTAGGTGTTGATTTTTCTTACTTCACACACTTGAATACGCAGCTATGAGCTTGTATTTATAGTGTGGATTCAAATGTAACCGTTGGATGAAATTATATTTGAATCCATAAAATTAATGGTTTCAACCACTTTTCTTGGAATGCGGTCAGTGTCAGAGTTGCTGTCTTGTGCTGATTGGTCCACGTGGACTGCATCCAACGGATCTTTGACTCAGTGGGTTGACCAAGACCCACTGACTTTAGGTAGCTTCCTCCTTCACTGACTGATGATCTTCAGTGGACTAAACATCTTCAGTGTAGTTGTCCTTCAGAGACTGTTTGAAGATCACTCCAAGAAGTTTGTCATAAGGCTGAATGACAAACTTCCCTGACCACAGTAGCCTAACTCCTTCAGGGCCTACTTGGTGCAGCACTGATCCTCCTGATCATGCTCATCACTGAGTGGTCCACCTGACTTAGCTTAGATCAGCCAGGTTTACACTCAGTGGGACATCCTTCAGGTTTCTCTCCTGGTTCAGGTCTCTGCCAGGGCTTCAGTCAGTTCTTCTTGATGTCATCTTGATTTTCTCAGACTGTGTTACTGAGTTCCCCCTCGACTGAGTATTCCCTCAACTGAGTTATTCTCAACTGACAGCCTATTCTACTGAGAAATAACCTAGTTTGACCTGAAATAAAAGATACTATCCTGACTGCTTTCAAACCTATTACAAGTGGTTTTGGAAAATCATCAAAACTAAACATATCCCAATAATTTCCCCCTTTTTGATGATTCCAAAACTTCTAACCAAATGATTTTCTATTACAGGAATAATGTCAGAACACGAGTAATAGTTTGAAATATGCAGGAATTCCCATAGTTTAAAACATTTAAGATCTGTTCGCTAGACCAATTTTCTTAACAAAACTGGATCAGTGGTCATGTGAACAACCAGCTCTGATACCAATTGATGGTCCCGTTTTCGAATACCAAAATGGGAATTCAGGGGCAATTTTTTTTAAAAACTTTGCTCAAGGAGTTCAGCAAGAGTGAAGAGTTCTCAAGTCACTGCATTGCTAAGAGGCTGAGTTACCAAGTCAGTGAGAGGACTTGAAGACTCATGCTCTTAGCAACACAGTGACTCGAGAGGTTACACTTCAAGTCACTGCTCTACTTAGAGGCTGAGCTACCAAGTCAGTGTGAAGGCTTGGAGGCTCATGCTCTAAGCAAAGCAGTGACTCGAGATACTGAACTCTCGAGTGCGTTGCCTGAACTGGTCAGTGAGAGGATTCTCCCTGACCTAAATATTTAACCAAAGTTTCCTTTTTAACAATGCTCTCAGTGAGCAGATTTTCACAACACTTTAGTAAATACTTTTAAAGATAAGTACGCTCAGTTTAACGTGGTTCGGAGACTCAAGCTCTTACATCCACGGCCTGATTTAACATGAAATCCACTAACTGGGATTCTTGTTTTTAACGTGACAAGGTGCACAAAACACTGGACTCACGCCACTCCCTGGGCAGCCCCTCCTTACAAACTCACTGACAACTTACCCACAACAAACCTAACAAAAGGGTTTTGGTTTCGGTTTGGTTTCTCCAACTAGGTGAGGTTTTCCTTTACAATGAGTTAGCCAAAAGCTAGGATTAGGAAAACCTCTCTAAGCTATGAGTTACAAGCTGAACACTCATTTGTGTATATCTATGAACTCTAAAATTCAGTGTACAAGATGTGAATCGTGCCTCCTTATAACTCCCAATATAATGCACTTAACACTCACACCTTCACAGCTCGTAGGTGTTGATTTTTCTTACTTCACACACTTGAATACGCAGCTATGAGCTTGTATTTATAGTGTGGATTCAAATGTAACCGTTGGATGAAATTATATTTGAATCCATAAAATTAATGGTTTCAACCACTTTTCTTGGAATGCGGTCAGTGTCAGAGTTGCTGTCTTGTGCTGATTGGTCCACGTGGACTGCATCCAACGGATCTTTGACTCAGTGGGTTGACCAAGACCCACTGACTTTAGGTAGCTTCTTCCTTCACTGACTGATGATCTTCAGTGGACTGAACATCTTCAGTGTAGTTGTCCTTCAGAGACTGTTTGAAGATCACTCCAAGAAGTTTGTCATAAGGCTGAATGACAAACTTCCCTGACCACAGTAGCCTAACTCCTTCAGGGCCTACTTGGTGCAGCACTGATCCTCCTGATCATGCTCATCACTGAGTGGTCCACCTGACTTAGCTTAGATCAGCCAGGTTTACACTCAGTGGGACATCCTTCAGGTTTCTCTCCTGGTTCAGGTCTCTGCCAGGGCTTCAGTCAGTTCTTCTTGATGTAATCTTGATTTCCTCAGACTGTGTTACTGAGTTCCCCCTCGACTGAGTATTCCCTCAACTGAGTTCTTCTCAACTGACAGCATATTCTACTGAGAAATAACCTAGCCTGACCTGAAACAAAAGATACTATCCTGACTGCTTTCAAACCTATTACAAGTGGTTTTGGAAAATCATCAAAACTAAACATATCCCAATAATTTCCCCCTTTTTGATGATTCCAAAACTTCTAACCAAATGATTTTCTATTACAGGAATAATGTCAGAACACGAGTAAATTGTTTGAAATATGCAGGAATTCCCATAGTTTAAAACATTTAAGATCTGTTCGCTAGACCAATTTTCTTAACAAAACTGGATCAGTGGTCATGTGAACAACCTACTCTGATACCAATTGATGGTCCCATTTTCGAATACCAAAATGGGAATTCAGGGGCAATTTTTTTTAAAACTTTGCTCAGGGAGTTCAGCAAGAGTGAAGAGTTCTCAAGTCACTGCATTGCTAAGAGGCTGAGTTACCAAGTCAGTGAGAGGACTTGAAGACTCATGCTCTTAGCAACACAGTGACTCGAGAGGTTACACTTCAAGTCACTGCTCTACTTAGAGGCTGAGCTACCAAGTCAGTGTGAAGGCTTGGAGGCTCATGCTCTAAGCAAAGCAGTGACTCGAGATACTGAACTCTCGAGTGCGTTTCCTGAACTGGTCACTGAGAGGATTCTCCCTGACCTGAATATTTAACCAAAGTTTCCTTTTTAACAATGCTCTCAGTGAGCAGATTTTCACAACACTTTAGTAAATACTTTTAAAGATAAGTACGCTCAGTTTAACGTGGTTCGGAGACTCAAGCTCTTACATCCACGGCCTGATTTAACATGAAATCCACTAACTGGGATTCTTGTTTTTAACGTGACAAGGTTCACAAAACACTGGACTCACGCCACTCCCTGGGCAGCCCCTCCTTACAAACTCACTGACAACTTACCCACAACAAACCTAACAAGAGGGTTTTGGTTTCGGTTTGGTTTCTCCAACTAGGTGAGGTTTTCCTTTACAATGAGTTAGCCAAAAGCTAGGATTAGGAAAACCTCTCTAAGCTATGAGTTACAAGCTGAACACTCATTTGTGTATATCTATGAACTCTAAAATTCAGTGTACAAGATGTGAATCGTGCCTCCTTATAACTCCCAATATAATGCACTTAACACTCACACCTTCACAGCTCGTAGGTGTTGATTTTTCTTACTTCACACACTTGAATACGCAGCTATGAGCTTGTATTTATAGTGTGGATTCAAATGTAACCGTTGGATGAAATTATATTTGAATCCATAAAATTAATGGTTTCAACCACTTTTCTTGGAATGCGGTCAGTGTCAGAGTTGCTGTCTTGTGCTGATTGGTCCATGTGGACTGCATCCAACGGATCTTTGACTCAGTGGGTTGACCAAGACCCACTGACTTTAGGTAGCTTCCTCCTTCACTGACTGATGATCTTCAGTGGACTGAACATCTTCAGTGTAGTTGTCCTTCAGAGACTGTTTGAAGATCACTCCAAGAAGTTTGTCATAAGGCTGAATGACAAACTTCCCTGACCACAGTAGCCTAACTCCTTCAGGGCCTACTTGGTGCAGCACTGATCCTCCTGATCATGCTCATCACTGAGTGGTCCACCTGACTTAGCTTAGATCAGCCAGGTTTACACTCAGTGGGACATCCTTCAGGTTTCTCTCCTGGTTCAGGTCTCTGCCAGGGCTTCAGTCAGTTCTTCTTGATGTAATCTTGATTTCCTCAGACTGTGTTACTGAGTTCCCCCTCGACTGAGTATTCCCTCAACTGAGTTCTTCTCAACTGACAGCCTATTCTACTGAGAAATAACCTAGCCTGACCTGAAACAAAAGATACTATCCTGACTGCTTTCAAACCTATTACAAGTGGTTTTGGAAAATCATCAAAACTAAACATATCCCAATAATTTCCCCCTTTTTGATGATTCCAAAACTTCTAATCAAATGATTTTCTATTACAGGAATAATGTCAGAACACGAGTAATAGTTTGAAATATGCAGGAATTCCCATAGTTTAAAACATTTAAGATCTGTTCGCTAGACCAATTTTCTTAACAAAACTGGATCAGTGGTCATGTGAACAACCTGCTCTGATACCAATTGATGGTCCCGTTTTCGAATACCAAAATGGGAATTCAGGGGCAATTTTTTTTTAAAACTTTGCTCAGGGAGTTCAGCAAGAGTGAAGAGTTGTCAAGTCACTGCATTGCTAAGAGGCTGAGTTACCAAGTCAGTGAGAGGACTTTAAGACTCATGCTCTTAGCAACACAGTGACTCGAGAGGTTACACTTCAAGTCACTGCTCTACATAGAGGCTGAGCTACCAAGTCAGTGTGAAGGCTTGGAGGCTCATGCTCTAAGCAAAGCAGTGACTCGAGATACTGAACTCTCGAGTGTGTTGCCTGAACTGGTCAGTGAGAGGATTCTCCGTGACCTGAATATTTACCCAAAGTTTCCTTTTTAACAATGCTCTCAGTGAGCAGATTTTCACAACACTTTAGTAAATACTTTTAAAGATAAGTACGCTCAGTTTAACGTGGTTCAGAGACTCAAGCTCTTACATCCACCGCCTGATTTAACAAGAAATCCACTAACTGGGATTCTTGTTTTTAACGTGACAAGGTGCACAAAATACTGGACTCACGCCACTCCCTGGGCAGCCCCTCCTTACAAACTCACTGACAACTTACCCACAACAAACCTAACAAGAGGGTTTTGGTTTCGGTTTGGTTTCTCCAACTAGGTGAGGTTTTCCTTTACAATGAGTTAGCCAAAAGCTAGGATTAGGAAAACCTCTCTAAGCTATGAGTTACAAGCTGAACACTCATTTGTGTATATCTATGAACTCTAAAATTCAGTGTACAAGATGTGAATCGTGCCTCCTTATAACTCCCAATATAATGCACTTAACACTCACACCTTCACAGCTCGTAGGTGTTGATTTTTCTTACTTCAAACACTTGAATACGCAGCTATGAGCTTGTATTTATAGTGTGGATTCAAATGTAACCGTTGGATGAAATTATATTTGAATCCATAAAATTAATGGTTTCAACCACTTTTCTTGGAATGCGGTCAGTGTCAGAGTTGCTGTCTTGTGCTGATTGGTCCACGTGGACTGCATCCAACGGATCTTTGACTCAGTGGGTTGACCAAGACCCACTGACTTTAGGTAGCTTCTTCCTTCACTGACTGATGATCTTCAGTGGACTGAACATCTTCAGTGTAGTTGTCCTTCAGAGACTGATTGAAGATCACTCCAAGAAGTTTGTCATAAGGCTGAATGACAAACTTCCCTGACCACAGTAGCCTAACTCCTTCAGGGCCTACTTGGTGCAACACTGATCCTCCTGATCATGCTCATCACTGAGTGGTCCACCTGACTTAGCTTAGATCAGCCAGGTTTACACTCAGTGGGACATCCTTCAGGTTTCTCTCCTGGTTCAGGTCTCTGCCAGGGCTTCAGTCAGTTCTTCTTGATGTAATCTTGATTTCCTCAGACTGTGTTACTGAGTTCCCCCTCGACTGAGTATTCCCTCAACTGAGTTCTTCTCAACTGACAGCATATTCTACTGAGAAATAACCTAGCCTGACCTGAAACAAAAGATACTATCCTGACTGCTTTCAAACCTATTACAAGTGGTTTTGGAAAATCATCAAAACTAAACACATCCCAATAATTTCCCCCTTTTTGATGATTCCAAAACTTCTAACCAAATGATTTTCTATTACAGGAATAATGTCAGAACACGAGTAAATTGTTTGAAATATGCAGGAATTCCCATAGTTTAAAACATTTAAGATCTGTTCGCTAGACCAATTTTCTTAACAAAACTGGATCAGTGGTCATGTGAACAACCTGCTCTGATACCAATTGATGGTCCCATTTTGGAATACCAAAATGGGAATTCAGGGGCAATTTTTTTTAAAACTTTGCTCAGGGAGTTCAGCAAGAGTGAAGAGTTCTCAAGTCACTGCATTGCTAAGAGGCTTAGTTACCAAGTCAGTGAGAGGACTTGAAGACTCATGCTCTTAGCAACACAGTGACTCGAGAGGTTACACTTCAAGTCACTGCTCTACTTAGAGGCTGAGCTACCAAGTCAGTGTGAAGGCTTGGAGGCTCATGCACTAAGCAAAGCAGTGACTCGAGATACTGAACTCTCGAGTGCGTTTCATGAACTGGTCACTGAGAGGATTCTCCCTGACCTGAATATTTAACCAAAGTTTACTTTTTAACAATGCTCTCAGTGAGCAGATTTTCACAACACTTTAGTAAATACTTTTAAAGATAAGTACGCTCAGTTTAACGTGGTTCGGAGACTCAAGCTCTTACATCCACGGCCTGATTTAACATGAACCCACTAACTGGGATTCTTGTTTTTAACGTGACAAGGTGCACAAAACACTGGACTCACGCCACTCCCTGGGCAGCCCCTCCTTACAAACTCACTGACAACTTACCCACAACAAACCTAACAAGAGGGTTTTGGTTTCGGTTTGGTTTCTCCAACTAGGTGAGGTTTTCCTTTACAATGAGTTAGCCAAAAGCTAGGATTAGGAAAACCTCTCTAAGCTATGAGTTACAAGCTGAACACTCATTTGTGTATATCTATTAACTCTAAAATTCAGTGTACAAGATGTGAATCGTGCCTCCTTATAACTCCCAATATAATGCACTTAACACTCACACCTTCACAGCTCGTAGGTGTTGATTTTTCTTACTTCACACACTTGAATACGCAGCTATGAGCTTGTATTTATAGTGTGGATTCAAATGTAACCGTTGGATGAAATTATATTTGAATCCATAAAATTAATGGTTTCAACCACTTTTCTTGGAATGCGGTCAGTGTCAGAGTTGCTGTCTTGTGCTGATTGGTCCACGTGGACTGCATCCAACGGATCTTTGACTCAGTGGGTTGACCAAGACCCACTGACTTTAGGTAGCTTCCTCCTTCACTGACTGATGATCTTCAGTGGACTGAACATCTTCAGTGTAGTTGTCCTTCAGAGACTGTTTGAAGATCACTCCAAGAAGTTTGTCATAAGGCTGAATGACAAACTTCCCTGACCACAGTAGCCTAACTCCTTCAGGGCCTACTTGGTGCAGCACTGATCCTCCTGATCATGCTCATCACTGAGTGGTCCACCTGACTTAGCTTAGATCAGCCAGGTTTACACTCAGTGGGACATCCTTCAGGTTTCTCTCCTGGTTCAGGTCTCTGCCAGGGCTTCAGTCATTTCTTCTTGATGTCATCTTGATTTTCTCAGACTGTGTTACTGAGTTCCCCCTCGACTGAGTATTCCCTCAACTGAGTTATTCTCAACTGACAGCCTATTCTACTGAGAAATAACCTAGTTTGACCTGAAATAAAAGATACTATCCTGACTGCTTTCAAACCTATTACAGGTGGTTTTGGAAAATCATCAAAACTAAACATATCCCAATAATTTCCCCCTTTTTGATGATTCCAAAACTTCTAACCAAATGATTTTCTATTACAGGAATAATGTCAGAACACGAGTAATAGTTTGAAATATGCAGGAATTCCCATAGTTTAAAACATTTAAGATCTGTTCGCTAGACCAATTTTCTTAACAAAACTGGATCAGTGGTCATGTGAACAACCTGCTCTGATACCAATTGATGGTCCCGTTTTCGAATACCAAAATGGGAATTCAGGGGCAATTTTTTTTAAAAACTTTGCTCAAGGAGTTCAGCAAGAGTGAAGAGTTCTCAAGTCACTGCATTGCTAAGAGGCTGAGTTACCAAGTCAGTGAGAGGACTTGAAGACTCATGCTCTTAGCAACACAGTGACTCGAGAGGTTACACTTCAAGTCACTGCTCTACTTAGAGGCTGAGCTACCAAGTCAGTGTGAAGGCTTGGAGGCTCATGCTCTAAGCAAAGCAGTGACTCGAGATACTGAACTCTCGAGTGCGTTGCCTGAACTGGTCAGTGAGAGGATTCTCCCTGACCTAAATATTTAACCAAAGTTTCCTTTTTAACAATGCTCTCAGTGAGCAGATTTTCACAACACTTTAGTAAATACTTTTAAAGATAAGTACGCTCAGTTTAACGTGGTTCGGAGACTCAAGCTCTTACATCCACGGCCTGATTTAACATGAAATCCACTAACTGGGATTCTTGTTTTTAACGTGACAAGGTGCACAAAACACTGGACTCACGCCACTCCCTGGGCAGCCCCTCCTTACAAACTCACTGACAACTTACCCACAACAAACCTAACAAGAGGGTTTTGGTTTCGGTTTGGTTTCTCCAACTAGGTGAGGTTTTCCTTTACAATGAGTTAGCCAAAAGCTAGGATTAGGAAAACCTCTCTAAGCTATGAGTTACAAGCTGAACACTCATTTGTGTATATCTATGAACTCTAAAATTCAGTGTACAAGATGTGAATCGTGCCTCCTTATAACTCCCAATATAATGCACTTAACACTCACACCTTCACAGCTCGTAGGTGTTGATTTTTCTTACTTCACACACTTGAATACGCAGCTATGAGCTTGTATTTATAGTGTGGATTCAAATGTAACCGTTGGATGAAATTATATTTGAATCCATAAAATTAATGGTTTCAACCACTTTTCTTGGAATGCGGTCAGTGTCAGAGTTGCTGTCTTGTGCTGATTGGTCCACGTGGACTGCATCCAACGGATCTTTGACTCAGTGGGTTGACCAAGACCCACTGACTTTAGGTAGCTTCTTCCTTCACTGACTGATGATCTTCAGTGGACTGAACATCTTCAGTGTAGTTGTCCTTCAGAGACTGTTTGAAGATCACTCCAAGAAGTTTGTCATAAGGCTGAATGACAAACTTCCCTGACCACAGTAGCCTAACTCCTTCAGGGCCTACTTGGTGCAGCACTGATCCTCCTGATCATGCTCATCACTGAGTGGTCCACCTGACTTAGCTTAGATCAGCCAGGTTTACACTCAGTGGGACATCCTTCAGGTTTCTCTCCTGGTTCAGGTCTCTGCCAGGGCTTCAGTCAGTTCTTCTTGATGTCATCTTGATTTTCTCAGACTGTGTTACTGAGTTCCCCCTCGACTGAGTATTCCCTCAACTGAGTTATTCTCAACTGACAGCCTATTCTACTGAGAAATAACCTAGTTTGACCTGAAATAAAAGATACTATCCTGACTGCTTTCAAACCTATTACAAGTGGTTTTGGAAAATCATCAAAACTAAACATATCCCAATAATTTCCCCCTTTTTGATGATTCCAAAACTTCTAACCAAATGATTTTCTATTACAGGAATAATGTCAGAACACGAGTAATAGTTTGAAATATGCAGGAATTCCCATAGTTTAAAACATTTAAGATCTGTTCGCTAGACCAATTTTCTTAACAAAACTGGATCAGTGGTCATGTGAACAACCTGCTCTGATACCAATTGATGGTCCCGTTTTCGAATACCAAAATGGGAATTCAGGGGCAATTTTTTTTAAAAACTTTGCTCAAGGAGTTCAGCAAGAGTGAAGAGTTCTCAAGTCACTGCATTGCTAAGAGGCTGAGTTACCAAGTCAGTGAGAGGACTTGAAGACTCATGCTCTTAGCAACACAGTGACTCGAGAGGTTACACTTCAAGTCACTGCTCTACTTAGAGGCTGAGCTACCAAGTCAGTGTGAAGGCTTGGAGGCTCATGCTCTAAGCAAAGCAGTGACTCGAGATACTGAACTCTCGAGTGCGTTGCCTGAACTGGTCAGTGAGAGGATTCTCCCTGACCTAAATATTTAACCAAAGTTTCCTTTTTAACAATGCTCTCAGTGAGCAGATTTTCACAACACTTTAGTAAATACTTTTAAAGATAAGTACGCTCAGTTTAACGTGGTTCGGAGACTCAAGCTCTTACATCCACGGCCTGATTTAACATGAAATCCACTAACTGGGATTCTTGTTTTTAACGTGACAAGGTGCACAAAACACTGGACTCACGCCACTCCCTGGGCAGCCCCTCCTTACAAACTCACTGACAACTTACCCACAACAAACCTAACAAGAGGGTTTTGGTTTCGGTTTGGTTTCTCCAACTAGGTGAGGTTTTCCTTTACAATGAGTTAGCCAAAAGCTAGGATTAGGAAAACCTCTCTAAGCTATGAGTTACAAGCTGAACACTCATTTGTGTATATCTATGAACTCTAAAATTCAGTGTACAAGATGTGAATCGTGCCTCCTTATAACTCCCAATATAATGCACTTAACACTCACACCTTCACAGCTCGTAGGTGTTGATTTTTCTTACTTCACACACATGAATACGCAGCTATGAGCTTGTATTTATAGTGTGGATTCAAATGTAACCGTTGGATGAAATTATATTTGAATCCATACAATTAATGGTTTCAACCACTTTTCTTGGAATGCGGCCTTGTCAGTGTCAGAGTTGCTGTCTTGTGCTGATTGGTCCACGTGGACTGCATCCAACGGATCTTTGACTCAGTGGGTTGACCAAGACCCACTGACTTTAGGTAGCTTCCTCCTTCACTGACTGATGATCTTCAGTGGACTGAACATCTTCAGTGTAGTTGTCCTTCAGAGACTGTTTGAATATCACTCCAAGAAGTTTGTCATAAGGCTGAATTACAAACTTCCCTGACCACAGTAGCCTGACTCCTTCAGGGCCTACTTGGTGCAGCACTGGTCCTCCTGATCATGCTCATCACTGAGTGGTCCACCTGATTTAGCTTAGATCAGCCAGGTTTACACTCAGTGGGACATCCTTCAGGTTTCTCTCCTGGTTCAGGTCTCTGCCAGGGCTTCAGTCAGTTCTTCTTGATGAAATCTTGATTTCCTCAGACTGTGTTGCTGAGTTCCCCCTCGACTGAGTGTTCCCTCAACTGAGTTCTTCTCAACTGACAGCCTATTCTACTGAGAAATAACCTAGCCTGACCTGAAACAAAACATACTATCCTGACTGCTTTCAAACCTATTCCAAGTGGTTTTGGAAAATCATCAAAACTAAACATATCCCAACAATTTCCCCCTTTTTGATGATTCCAAAACTTCTAACCAAATGATTTTCTATTACAGGAATAATGTCAGAACACGGGTAATTGTTTGAAATATGCAGGAATTCCCATAGTTTAAAATATTTAAGATCTGTTCGCTAGACCAATTTTCTTAACAAAACTGGATCAGTGGTCATGTGAACAACCTGCTCTGATACCAATTGATGGTCCCGTTTTCGAATACCAAAATGGGAATTCAGGGGCAATTTTTTTTTAAAACTTTGCTCAGGGAGTTCAGCAAGAGTGAAGAGTTCTCAAGTCACTGCTCTACTTAGAGGCTGAGCTACCAAGTCAGTGTGAAGGCTTGGAGGCTCATGCTCTAAGCAAAGCAGTGACTTGAGATACTGAACTCTCGAGTGCGTTGCCTGAACTGGTCAGTGAGAGGATTCTCACTGACCTGAATATTTAACCAAAGTTTCCTTTTTAACAATGCTCTCAGTGAGCAGATTTTCACAACACTTTAGTAAATACTTTTAAAGATAAGTACGCTCAGTTTAACGTGGTTCGGAGACTCAAGCTTTTACATCCACGGCCTGATTTAACAGGAAATCCACTAACTAGGATTCTTGTTTTTAACGTGCCAAGGTGCACAAAACACTAGACTCACGCCACTCCCTGGGCAGCCCCTCCTTACAAACTCACTGACAACTTACCCACAACAAACCTAACAAGAGGGTTTTGGTTTCGGTTTAGTTTCTCCAACTAGGTGAGGTTTTCCTTTACAATGAGTTAGCCTAAAGCTAGGATTAGGAAAACCTCTCTAAGCTATGAGTTACAAGCTGAACACTCACTTGTGTATATCTATGAACTCTAAAATTCAGTGTACAAGATGTGAATCGTGCCTCTTTATAACTCCCAATATAATGTACTTAACACTCACACCTTCACAGCTCGTAGGTGTTGATTTTTCTTATTTCACACACTTGAATACGCAGCTATGAGCTTGTATTTATAGTGTGGATTCAAATGTAACCGTTGGATGAAATTACATTTGAATCCATACAATTAATAGTTCAACTACTTTTCTTGGAATGCGGCCTTGTCAGTGTCAGAGTTGCTGTCTTGTGCTGATTGGTCCACATGGACTGCATCCAACGGATCTTTGACTCAGTGGGTTGACCAAGTCCCACTGACTTGAGGTAGTGTTGGTCCCACTAGTTAGATTAATTGCGGAAGCTTAAGTTAAATGTCTTTCAAAGTCTTTTACAAGAGAGCAATAATCAACAGACAATAAGTAAAGTAAAGCAATAAAGAACACAAGATGTATAGTGGTTCGGATTGAATATCCTACGTCCACTCTCCCTTATAACCAAGGGGTCTCACTATCAACCAACTCACAAACTTACTTACTGGAATTGGGAAGTACCAGTTCCTTCTTACAACCTCTTTAGATTTAACTTCAATCTAAAGATCAACCAGCCAACAACCTTGTCTAATAGATGAACAGGTTGTGGTTTGAGTAACTCCTCTAGAGTAGATAAATATTATGAACAGTAAGAGTGCTTGGTATGAATATCAAAAGCTTGGATCACTTATGCGCGTGTAGAGTCTCTAGAGCTTTTTCTTGAACTGCACTCTTGTATATATAGAGGGGATTAGGGCTAGCCGTTGGAGGGCTAATCCAATCAGATCCTCTATATAAGGAAGCCTCAATCAATCAATTTCCTAATTGATTGATTGGGTTGGTGGGATCCTTGGATTGATTATCTTCAAATACTTTCCAATCCTGATCATGTTGACTTGATTTGAATCACCAACGGTCAATAGCTTCCTCTGCCTAACTCTGATTCTCTCCAGAGAAGGCAGGACCAGACACCAGGCAACCTCGGTGTCTTCTGGTCCTCATCTGGTCAAGAACCAGAATACTCAGTAGAGTCAGGGGATCAAACTGAGCATCTTTTGTTCTACCAGACTCGTCTGATCCGGACTCGTCTGGTCTGGGGAAGGTCCTCTGCCTCTGGTCAATCTCATCTGGTGAAGTCTTCTGATGGAGTCCTCTGGTGAAGTCCTCTGGTGGGGTCTTCTGGTGACTCTTCTGGTGAAGTCTTCTGGTCTGGCAGTTCCCCCTAGACTAAGTCCTAATCTAGATCATCATCTGGCTAACAGGTCCAGATGGTCCTATTACATCTTCTGGTTTGTTTTAACTCATCAAAACTAACAATTTTTATCCTAACAGGTAGCTTCCTCCTTCACTGACTGATGATCTTCAGTGGACTGAACATCTTCAGTGTAGTTGTCCTTCAGAGACTGTTTGAAGATCACTCCAAGAAGTTTGTTATAAGGCTGAATGACAAACTTCCCTGACCATAGTAGCCTGACTCCTTCAGGGCCTACTTGGTGCAGCACTGATCCTCCTAATCATGCTCTTCATTGAGTGGTCCACCTGACTTAGCTTAGATCAGCCAGGTTTACACTCAGTGGGACATCCTTCAGGTTTCTCTCCTGGTCCAGGTCTCTGCCAGGGCTTCAGTCAGTTCTTCTTGATGTCATCTTGATTTCCTCAGACTGTGTTGCTGAGTTCCCCCTCGACTGAGCGTTCCCTCAATTGAGTTCTTCTCAACTGACAGCATATTCTACTGAGAAATAACCTAGCCTGACCTGAAACAAAAGATACTATCCTGACTGCTTTCAAACCTATTACAAGTGGTTTTGGAAAATTATCAAAACTAAACATATCCCAACAACGTGATAGGAAATATGTGTATGTAGAAGAACAAGTATCGATTTTCTTATCGGTGTTGGCTCATCATATAAAATAAAGCATTGTTAAATTCAACTACGAAAGGTCAGGTCAAACAGTACACCGATATATACACATCATCTTGAAAGCCATTTTAAATCTACACCATCAATTCTTGGTTACGCCTACTTCTGTTCCCGATGATTCAACAAATCCAAGATGGAAATGGTTCAAGGTAAATGAGTTTTTTTTTGTTTAAATACAACAATCTATTTTGTACTTATTCTGCCTTTCTTGCCAACATGCATTTCTACACCGTACAGGGTTGTCTAGGTGCTCTTGATGGAACATACATTGATGTCCAAGTTTGTCCTAGTGACAAACCTCGTTATAGAACTCGGAAAGGTTGCATATCCACAAATGTTCTTGGAGTGTGTGACACGGAGATGAGGTTTGTTTATCTTCTTCCTGGATGGGAAGGTTCTGCAGCTGATTCAAGAGTGCTTCGAGATTCTGTTACGAGACCGAATTGCTTAAAAGTCCCAAAAGGTATATGTGTTTTTTGATAGTGTGATTTGTGTTTACTTTTTTTGTGCCACTCATACTCATTTAACATCATATTTTCCATTGTATCTCACATTTTTATAGGGAACTATTATCTCTGTGACAACAGGTATGCCAACTCTGAGGGTTTTCTTGTGCCATATAGAGGTTGTAGATATCATCTAAAGGAATGGGGTCCAAACACCAATCGTCCTACTAATCCACACGAACACTTTAATATGAGACATACTAGAGCCCGTAATGTCATTGAGGGTGCATTCGGGGTTTTAAAAAAAGGTTTGCAATCTTGAAGAGTCCATCGCACTATCCAATTAAGATTCAAATTCAACTCATAATGTCCTGCTTTCTACTATATAACGTCATCCGTTCGGTGATGCCCGTTGATCCACTAGAGCAATAAGTGGACCAAGAGGAACTTGATGAAACCGAATCTCAACCTCCCGACATAATTGATACTGTTAACTCGTCGACAGAGTTTAATAATTAGCGTGAAGATCTGGCTTCAAATATGTATCAGATTTGGAGGTCAAGTGGGTAGTGTCAAATGACTATTGGAGTACATCAATTGTATTTTCTTTTTTATTATGAAGTGTTCAACTCTGCATTGCACATCTTTGAGAATTTATTTATTTACTTTAATCCATGTAGACAGTTGGTTCGACTTTGAATATTTATTTATAATGTATGTTTGGTACTATCTATTGCATTGCTTTATTTTATTAAAACCTGCTCTTTGAATAGACATGCTTTCTTTCATTAAAGCCTGTTCTTTGAAAGCCTATTCAATGGGTTACTATACTAACATGTGATGCCACTGAAAATAGTCTTTGCTCTTGGAATTTGATATGCGTCAATAGTGATTAATGTGGATAAAAATGTGGGTACGTGTGTGGGTATGTGTGGGTACATGTGTTTCCTTTTGTTGTATGACCCAAATAAAAAATATTTATTGTATGATGCTAAAGTATTTATTGTCCCAGATCAAAAGTATTTCATGCAATAGAAGTGTGGGTATCATCTAAACTACAAACACCAATTTTATGTTCTTTGATTTATTATTCTCCTAACCTTCTTTTCTATATTTATGGGACCAAAATTGACACTGGATAAATTATGGGACCAATTTTTTATTCCCGTTCCATCCATCATTAACTACGAAATATAACTATTTTATATAACATGAGGATTTTAGAGTATCTTAGCAACCATAATTCACAAATATTCACAATCTATATAAACATAAGTTAATACATAAAAAACATAGTTTAGTTTGAATTTACATAAACATTCACAAAAAATTACAAACATTCACCAGAAATTACGAACTAGTAAATACATAAAAAAAATGATGGAGAAGCATTGCTTCATCATTGATAAGACCCAAAATACCTATAGTGTGTTAAGAGAATGCCCTGAACCTATAATAAAAAGTGTGTTTCATATAAAACACACATCACTTCTTCATCTCATAGTGCCCATCGAGCAAACGATGCAAAAAATGTGCACGGGCATGTTCAGGAAATCCAGAAAACATGTCCAACTGGCCATGGTTTTTTTAAGAATGACTGAGGCATCAAGGCGTTTATCTAAAGTGAGGTCGGGGATCCTCTAAAGTATGCTAAACACCTTTTTTCTAATTTTAACCCCATGGTACTCTACTACGAGTTCCTTAACCATGTTCACAAGACGTTCATCAGATGACTTGAAGAGATCTTCTAGACCATCGATGATCACTTTGTTCTTCTCAGATTAGGGATGCGCTTTTCGTTTCTTCCCAGATGAGGTAGATGCCTTTGCAGTTTCACCAGTAGAAGCTTTGCTTTCAACATCCATCTCAGAAGCAGAATCTTCGTTAATGGGGACAGGGTTATCTCCTTGAACATTTTCACCAACATGAGCCTGAACATCCTCCTTAACAGGATCATTAGCAGAATCTATAACGTCTTCAGAAGCCTTTCCTGTGGCTCGATCACATCCAAAGACTTCGAGCCAATCATAGTAGAAAGGCCAAGGTTTGTACCTCATGCCTGCCACGGTTGGTTCTTTCTGCAGTAGGAATTTGATTACGAGAATTTTATAATTTATTGTACATAGTAATTATAAGCAATTTAAAAAGCATAGCAAACCAAACCTTCAATGCTTTGTCCCATGCCGTGTCAGAAACGTCTATTATCTTCGTGACAGTGTTAAAACCACTACCCGTCTCGCCCAAAGCAGTCTGGAGGTATCCATGATGTCTCTTCTAGATTGTTATGTGTGAGTTAATGTGAGGAGAGCCACGAATGTCTGTTCCAGATATTTGTTCGCGCATCTTCTCTTCCATCTTCATCAAGTACCCTAGTCGAAATCCGTTCTCAGTCTTCCATCCCGGTGATTAGTGTGAAAATTGCTTGAAATTCGTGCATTTAATTTGCTTATTTTAATTGGATTTCGTGTGATTATTTACATTAATTTGATTGTTTGTGCTTAATAGTCGAGAAAGGTGATTTTGTAATTTTTTGCAGGAAATTGAGTATTTTTAAGAGCAAAGACAAGCCTTAAATGAATTGAGATCGAGAAGGATTAAAATCGAGAAGCCAAGAATTTGAGATGGGCTCTTTAATTAATTTTTTTAGCCCAACAATTCAATCCATTTGTATATTTAATTTTGGAGAGTATTTGAGGCCCAATCAGATGGTCTTAATTATTTTGGGCATTTACGTGAAGCCCATTAGTGGAAGCAGGCATGTGGTCTTTTTAATTGAGAACTCACGTGGAGTTCAATTCATGGAAGCAAGCAGCTGATCGTGGAACCCATCTCAAGTGTGAACCAGGAATTAAATAAGAGAGAAAGCAATAGAAATTTATTTTGAGAAATTCATCTCAGCCGTCAATTAAAGATAAATACACGCAGTTGGCCCCACCTATTAAAAGAGGCATCAACTTTCACGACAATTGCGACTACTAAAAAGCGTTGTTCCCCATTGGCATTTCTCTGGACAACAGAGAGCAGGGGATTAAAAAGAGAGCAGGATACGTGAATTAGGGGGCACATATATTTTCTAGGGCATTCTATTGGGGAGAGCCCCTCTCCCCACACACACTCCTTCACCCATTAGATAATTTTTAATATTTTCTTAGATTAGAATTAGTGGTAATTTCAATTTATTGGAAGAATTTATGCTTTTGAAGATCATTTGAGGTGATATCTTGCTTTTATTTCATGCTTTTATGAGTAATTTCAGTTTTATTTATTATTTTAGCTTATTAGCCATGGGTGTCTCTTATAGAACCATGAGCTAATTTTGTTTGCTTTGAGTGTTGAATCAATGGTATGAAATTAGTGTGTTGATGGATTTATAGCTTTGATTATGCTTATTTCTTGATGTGAATGTTTCTATTGATGAGCTTTGTATGTCTCAATTAATTAGTTGATTTGATTAGCTTATGTATTTAATTTTGTGTATTGCAACGAGAGTTGGGTATGCATGATTGGTATTTAGGTGAAAGTTTTGACTAATTAATTTGAGTTAAATAATAATCGGTTTACCTGAGAGGGGGTCGGTTGCTAGATCCCCCATCATTAGACATTAGGTATCTTAATTTGATAATTCGGGTACTTAGTGAAGGGGGAATTCTAGAGATGCATCGCGTGTTTTTAGATATTCACGATCTTAGGAGCTTATGGGGCATAATTAGGAGTTGCTAGTTAGTCCACGTTGTTCACCTAGGCCTCAAAAGGGATTGGTCTACACACTTTTGTGATCGCTCTTAGCAAACATCTAGAAAAAGGCAATGATAGGTTGTGAATTTGTCACACACATTAGTGGATTACATTGTGAAGACACTCGAAGCATTTCTCTCTCTCTTGCACTTTCTTAATTGAAAGTTAGTTTAATTGTTTAATTATTTTCTAGATTTAATTTTTGCATTAGTTTAATTTTTGAATGTCTACTTGTTCGTCACTATAGTACCATGCCAACGCACAACTTTGAGGCTCCACTGCATTCCTAAATCCTTTGGGTTCGATAACTACTTGGTCCAAGTCTACTTTCACTACTACGACGATCTCGTACTCTTGCGGGGGAGTAGGAAAATATTTTTCAAAAAACTCCGACCAAGTCAATGGCGCCATTGCCGGGGATTTAGTTGAGTGCCTTAAGTGGGACTTAGGGTTAGTTGAGTGGTACTAGTAGTGACATTTTTATTGCTTTGATTTTTGTTTTGTTTTTGTTTGAATTTGATACTTGCTTTCTTTTGTAGGTGTGCACTTCACTTGTTCAAAGGAGGGTTACACCTCGACTTTTAGCCACTGAAAGAAGAAAGGATTGAGAAGAGCTTAATTGAAAGGATGGATGGATATGATTCATACTCATGGAATCAAAGTTATAACCAACACGATATGCATTATCCTCCGTATCCTCCACAACAACCTCCTCCATATCATCAATATCCACATTATCCATATTACCCTCCTCCACAATACTCATATTCATATCCGTATCCACACCAACCTCAACAAGTGTATGATCCTCCCACCTCTTCTATATTTGAAGCAAATGAGGCCCGAACCAATGAGACTTGGTCCGAATTGCCAAGTGGAGAAGAAATGTTGACCTCAGATGAGATGTGTCAATTGTTGGTGAAAAGGGCGGAAAAGTGTGAAACATTGGAGGAGCTAGCAGAAATAGTAGCTCAAACAAGTGCTAGTGTAGCTCAACAAAATGCTCAATTAAATGCTACTTTAGCTCAACAAAATGCTCAATTTGATGCTCAATTCAAAAGCCTTGAGTTTCAACTCGGGGAATTAGCTTCATGTTTGGAAAATCTAGAAGAAGAAGAGAAGAAAGAGGAATGTGGAGAGAAGAAAGAGGAAGTTGGAGAAAAATTTGAGGTTGAGAACGAATTTGATCGAGGAGGTGAGGATGAAGAAGATGAGAAAGAAGAAGATGAAAGAGAAGAGAAGGGCCCAAGTGAAGAGAAGAATGAAGACGACAATCTCATTGTCGAAAGAGTTGAAGAGGAATGTCCATTGATGGACTTGAGCAACCTTGAGCAAGAAAATCACGAAGCATCGAAAGAAGAGTTGAAGAGTGAAATGAACATTTCTAAACCTTTAAACTTTTCAATTTGCACTTTACTTGATATTGTTGTTTCTATTGATTTTATTTTACCTCTTGAAACTTTTAATCATAGGAAAGAAGTGGAGAAAAGCTTGGGAATCCTTGGGAAAAGAAGAAAAGAGTTGAAAGAGAAGATGGAAAGTTTAATTGAGAAGAAGTTGTGCAAGAAGGATATGGGCGATGAGTCTACTTTTCATGAGAGACTCCTTGATCTTGAAGCTCAAAGATTGAAATATAATGGGAAGAATGACCAATATCCATGGCCATTTCGATGAGAGAAGTTTAAATTCCATTAATAAGTCCGGCATAGGACATTAAACCTAGCACTTAATGGGAGGCAACCCATTTTTACTTGCTTTCTTTTATTTTTGCTTTGTTCTTTTAATTTTGTTTTATGTTTTGTTTTGTCTAGGTGTTGGGGTCGTGTGTTGAGGCTCGGTTAGGATTTCGAGCTCTATGGAAAGATACGTGCTTGAGGGAAACTTGAGGTACAAACACCTCTTCCTAAACTTAGACATACTATGCAAAGTCTAAGTTTGGGGGGGTGTTCGTCTTTTTTATGCATATTTTTTGAATTGCACCGATACACCCCCATTTGATTTTAGCTTATTGATGATCATTTTTGTTGAAAACTTTGGATTTAATTGCTTACATATACTTGTACATGAGTTTTGTCTTGACATATGAAGATTTGAGGGTGTGATGTTTTTCAAGAGACGTACTTGATAGAAAAAAGTGAGCATACTCAAGGAGCTTAACGTGAGGTGATCGTGACTTGAAGAAGAAGATTGTGCTTGGTGCAAATTGGAGGTAGTATGCCCCAAACTTAGAATTGCTTAGCAATGTCTAAGTTTGGGGGGGTTATTTGTTTTGATTTTCATATTTTACATTGCACAGGCGCACTTGAGGCTTCACTTGTACATTGCACAGGCGCACGCCTCATTTTTGGTAGAGTTTTGCTTAATTGAGTATTTGATATACATGTTGAGATTTGAGGGTGAGATGCTTTCCAAGGGGTTTTGTGAGTTTAATTGTCGATTTTTTTTTAGTGGCTTGCTTAATGTGGTGAATTGTTTGGTGAGTAGTTGGTTGCAAATCTCATTGTGGCACTACTTATCCAAACTTTTAATTGCTTAGCAACGAAAAAGTTTGGGGGGTATGTTCGTTTTACAATTCTATTTGCACCAACTTACTTTGCTCAATTTTTGAAAAAATTTGTGCTTAATTGTGGGCTTATTGAATATCTTTGAGTACATTTCTTTGGAGTTAAGATTGTGTGGCTTGGTGTCGAAAAATCAATAGATGGTGATTGTTTGGTTTTGAAGATTTAGTTGAGCTTGATAGTATTGATTGAGACTCGTTTGCTTACTTGTTCATGTGACGATTATGCTTGATTTTGTGCTCGATCCGTGATTAGACAAGCCCGTGAGCTTTAGAGCCTTTAGACTTTCATATATTTTGGTCTAATTTCTTTCTTGTGAGTTTCGTTCATGCTTGTGTGCTCTAGAACTTGCCAATTGTCTTGTTTGAGGCTACATTAAGTGTTAAATTTTTGAAAGTGATATGAGGCATCTTTGATTTGAAAAGTCACTTAGCCAAATTTTCCATACCAAATGAAATTTTTCCGTAGCTAGCCCTTTTGAGCCTTTTGACCTATTTTTCTTGGCAACCTACAAATTTAGCCCAATTTATCCATTTTGTGAGCCTAATTTTTCCTATGAGCTAGTGGAGCTTGAATATGGATAGCGAGGTTGAGTTGTGCTTTAATGTGAATTTGGTGGATGAGTTTGAGTGAAAGTGAAAAAGTTTGAAAAAGTGAGAAAAAGATGAGTGAAAAGTTGTACTAGAAAAGATTGAGTTGGTTTGTGAAAAGAAGAAAAATTTGAAAAGAAAACTCTCTTGTGTACAAGAATTTGGTAGAGTTACAAGTTCAAAAGAGGTGTTTGATGGTTGATGGTGAAAAATTTGCTTGAAAAAATGAGACAAGTAGATTGTTGGAGTATGAGTTTTTGAGTTGTGATCGGCCAATTGCAACTTTGTCTTGAGATTTTTGAGATGTGTCTATGCGTCTTTATGTCTCGCTCCACTAGTTTACGAGTCACTTTATCCAAATATTCCTACCTTTAACCAAAGAGCCCAACATTACAACCAAATACAAAGTCCTCATTGATTCTTTGATTGATCACTTAGAAAGTAGTGGAGAACTTAGATGATTGGCAAGCCTATGGTAGTGCACTTGTGTGAATTGATTGTTGAGAGCATACATTCCATGATACACTTTGAGTGATGAGTGAAACACTTACTTGAGAGGAAAATTGTGGATTGAGCACTTGATTTTGCATTGATTTGAACATGACTTGTGAACTTGCTAGTTGATTTTTGGTACTTAAGAGTTTGACTAGATTGAACGAACTTGACAATTGCTACTATTGCTTTGACACTCATTTCTTCGCAATCCTCCCACTTGTTTTATTTCTTTCGTTGCTCGGGGACGAGCAACACTTTAAGTTTGGGGGGGTGATTAGTGTGAAAATTGCTTGAAATTCGTGCATTTAATTTGCTTATTTTAATTGGATTTCGTGTGATTATTTACATTAATTTGATTGTTTGTGCTTAATAGTCGAGAAAGGTGTTTTTGTAATTTTTTGCAGGAAATTGAGTATTTTTAAGAGCAAAGATAAGCCTTAAATGAATTGAGATCGAGAAGGATTAAAATCGAGAAGCCAAGAATTTGAGATGGGCTCTTTAATTAATTTATTTAGCCCAACAATTCGATCCATTTGTATATTTAATTTTGGAGAGTATTTGAGGCCCAATCAGATGGTCTTAATTGTTTTGGGCATTTACGTGAAGCCCATTAGTGGAAGCAGGCATGTGGTCTCTTTAATTGAGAACTCACGTGGAGTTCAATTCATGAAAGCAAGCAGCTGATCGTGGAACCCATCTCAAGTGTGAACCAGGAATTAATTAAGAGAGAAAGCAATAGAAATTTATTTTGAGAAATTCATCTCAGCCGTCAATTAAAGATAAATACACGCAGTTGGCCCCACCTATTAGAAGAGGCATCAACTTTTACGACAATTGCGACTACTAAAAAGCGTTGCTCGCATTTCTCTGGACAACAGAGAGCAGGGGATTAAAAAGAGAGCAGGATACGTGAATTAGGGGGCACATATATTTTCTAGGGCATTCTATTGGGGAGAGCCCCTCTCCCCACACACACTCCTTCACCCATTAGATAATTTTTAATATTTTCTTAGATTAGAATTAGTCGTAATTTCAATTTCTTGGAAGAATTTATGCTTTTGAAGATCATTTGAGGTGATATCTTTCTTTTATTTCATGCTTTTATGAGTAATTTCAGTTTTATTTATTATTTTAGCTTATTAGCCATGGGTGTCTCTTATAGAACCATGAGCTAATTTTGTTTGCTTTGAGTGTTGAATCAATGGTATGAAATTAGTGTGTTGATGGATTTATAGCTTTGATTATGCTTATTTCTTGATGTGAATGTTTCTATTGATGAGCTTTGTATGTCTCAATTAATTAGTTGATTTGATTAGCTTATGTATTTAATTTTGTGTATTGCAACGAGAGTTGGGTATGCATGATTGGTATTTAGGTGAAAGTTTTGACTAATTAATTTGAGTTAAATAGTAATCGGTTTACCTGAGAGGGGGTCGGTTGCTAGATCCCCCATCATTAGACATTAGGTATCTTAATTTGATAATTTGGGTACTTAGTGAAGGGGGAATTCTAGAGATGCATCGCGTGTTTTTAGATATTCACGATCTTAGGAGCTTATGGGGCATAATTAGGAGTTGCTAGTTAGTCCACGTTGTTCACCTATGCCTCAAAAGGGATTGGTCTACACACTTTTGTGATCGCTCTTAGCAAACATCTAGAAAAAGGCAATGATAGGTTGTGAATTTGTCACACACATTAGTGGATTACATTGTGAAGACACTCGAAGCATTTCTCTCTCTCTTGCACTTTCTTAATTGAAAGTTAGTTTAATTGTTTAATTATTTTCTAGATTTAATTTTTGCATTAGTTTAATTTTTGAATGTCTACTTACTCATCACTATAGTACCATGCCAACGCACAACTTTGGGGCTCCACTGCATTCCTAAATCCTTTGGGTTCGATAACTACTTGGTCCAAGTCTACTTTCACTACTACGACGATCCCGTACTCTTGCGGGGGAGTAGGAAAATATTTTTCGAAAAACTCCGACCAAGTCAATGGAAGAGCAACAAGTTCCTTCAACTGATCCATTAATATAGACTCTTCCTTTTGGTTCCAACTTCTTCGAGTTCCAATTGGTTTTTTCCCTTTGCTTCCCAAACTACTACCACCACTCTCCATACCTAGAAATGACAAATAAACTCCAGTTACATGATGAATTGTTTAATAACATTTAATTCATAAAGCCCCTTCACAAGTAAAGGGGGTACCAAGAACACTCTCCATTAAATCAAGTGCTACACTATAAATGGCCCAAATGATGCACATATACCATCTAACAGCTCAGTTCCAACTACTCGAAACATCAATTATACGAAAGGCTATGAGAATCAAGTTTTATTAAAGCAAATTTCATTGCCTATCTACAATATTATTGATGCATATGCAGAATACATATAGAAAGAAACTATATCAGCACATCATTTCAATATCTACTTCCAAGAATAAATAAAGACAGTCTACAAAAATTCAGATGACAAGTTAGCATTGGTTCACTATCACCCAACCCTCCCGGATGCTGCAAATTATACAAAATCTGTGGCGGTAGAGTCCCCATAAAAGAAGGCATGACTAACAAATTCTTTAGCATAGGGCCAAAAAAGAAAACGAAAAGAAAAAAATAGGTTTAGATCAATTAAATAATACATATATAAGCAAGAGGAGAAGACGAAGATGAGATTGTCGTAAAAACATCAATAATTTGAACCTTAGTCTGTCAGGCATGAGAAAAAGAACACAATCATATGCAAATGTAAAAAATTGAAATAAAATAATTAAACAAAGGAAAAGCACAACACTCGCCAAACAATACCCATCGCAGAAATACTACAATGGATGATAGAAGAAAAGAAAAAGAAAAGTGATATTACCTGAAATGATTTCGGAGAGAGTCGCCGCCGACGGGAAGAAAAACCCTAGTTCTTGGTCGAGAGAGAGGAATGGATGGAAAAGATTTTCAACGCAAATGAAATTTGAAGATATGTTCTTGTGATAAAATGATTTAGGCTAGGGATGAAATGGTAATTACATATTTTTAATGGGCTTGATTGTAGATGCTACCAAGCAGATTTGAGGTCAATACTAATGTAAAAAAATCAGTATCTTCTATTTTCTACCAAGCAGCGTATTACTTTCTTTCAGTACTAATTTTGTAACCTTTACTAATTTTATACGGAAAATAATATGGTCAACCAGCAAAGCCATAGTAACATAAAAAAATGTTGGTAAAGAGGAAAAACAACAACAAAATTAATTTTTATTCATGCAGTAACACATTGTGTAGCTATTAGTAACACATTTTGTTTACGTGGCAACATATAAAAGTGTGGAAAAAAAGAAAAGAAAAAATTATGAAAAATAAATAAATTTATGTAGTAAAAAATAACATATATAGGTCCAAGTTCCAGGTTTTTAAATTGTGACCTCCTTCATGTTAATTAAAAAGACGAACCACCAAGCTACATCCCAATACCTTTTACTTCGTTAAGAATATATTAGCGCTTAGTTTCTGGTGTAATTTAAGGGAAACCCGTTTGACCTGGGTGTTACCGCAAATTTTGAAATTTTCAATTTATACATGTATTGCACCGTGCAATATTGCACACAAAATCTCCTCTATTTAATTTATAATTTTAGATGATCAAAATTACCAACAATAAAATAAGGCAGTTCAATATTTAATTTATAATTATAGATGGTCAAAATTACCAACAATAATATAAGGTAGTTCAATATTATTTGTAGGTTAAGGAATGATTTCAAATTAATCAAGCATGAAATTTTCAATATTAATTTAATTATTTTAGAATAAGATTTGATCAAATTAGGTAATAATAAGGTAGTTTATATTTCATTACATTACTATTGTAGTCCATATATAATCATATCCAACAAGAAAGTAATTTTTGGATGAAACTATCAATCTTCATATATAAATGGTCATGTATAAGTGCGGATATTTAATATTTATACATGAAATTATTATTTTTACCATTGTGATTAGGTGTATGTTAATAACTTTTCAAATATTAAGTATAGAGTGAAATGGTTCATACATGAATCATTGAAGGGTATTAGTTATTTTCACTAAAGAGTATTAGTTATTTTTCACTGAATGATATTAGTTGTTTTCACTGACGAGTATCAGTAGTTTAGTTTGAAAACAAACTAAGATTCTTCAGTGAAAACAACTACTACCTCCGGCCCCCAAAAGTATGATAGTTTATTTTTTTACATGTTTTAGAAAAATATAGATAAAATAGATAAAATAAGAGTGTTTTGGTGTATTGTGTGGTCCATTTATGATTTAAGTGGTTGTTTGTGAGTGTAAAATCGACGACATATGAAGTAATTAAGTGATAGTTGAATGGTGAAGAAAACAAAGTTGTTGAAAAAAAACTGAAAGTCATACTTTTAGGGGATGGAGGGAGTAATACTCTTTAGTGAAAATAATTAATACCCTTCAGTGATTCATATATTAACTAATTTCACACTATACATACTCGAACGTAATATACACTTGGTCAAATTAGGTTTATTTTCTCAATTATTACTGACTTGAATGCAAAATACTAGCTATACTAGTAGTTACCCCACAAGAGCATGAGATATCTGTAGTATTGGCAAATATAGGGACCAAGTAGTATCAAACCCAAGGGAAAGTGTGTATGCGAGTAAACCCTGGAGATCTACACGTCGTAGTTAATATGAGTGTATGTTCTGGGATTAAAAATTGTATTATACTACTCTATACTAATAATTTTTTTTTATGGAACTCTATACTAATAATTAAGTTAAACTAAATAGCTTGATTTGAATGCAACTAAGGGATGATGATGCTAAGATAGGAATTCCTACGTATACTAACGGAGTTGGTACGATAACTAAAATAATCGTGATGTGCAAGTAATAATCCTAAGCGTACTAAAACTAGGCAATCAACTTCCCTAATCTAGCACAAGATTGAAAGAATAAAAGCCCAAGAATTAATCCTAATACTTAGTTCTATCAACCTACTTCACTAATCCACTAATCAAATTATATGGATTGTGCTTAATTATTGAGGCCCTATTTTAACTAAGTTGATGCGGTCGTCCTCCCTAGATAAACCGGTAGACTATAAACCCCTTCAAAAACTCTCTCTTTAAGCCTATTCGTTATTAAAGAGTGATGCGACCGTCTTCTCTCTAACAATTGGAGTTTAAATTACAAATCGTCCCATAACTTTCTGACAAAATAGTTTTGGTCCCAAAATTAACTTTTTATAAGATTTAGTTCCAATTTCTCTGACATAGTCCAATTTTGGTCCCAATTCTCACTTTGAAGTCCAAATTTGGTGATTTCCGGCAAGGGTGCTAATGTGGCATTTATGTCTACTAATTGTATTTGTTTTTTTCTTTTCTTTTACAATCTTAAAGAGTGATGCGACCGTCTTCTCTCTAACAATTGGAGTTTAAATTACAAATCGTCCCATAACTTTCTGACAAAATAGTTTTGGTCCCAAAGTTAACTTTTTATAAGATTTAGTTCCAATTTCTCTGACAGAGTCCAATTTTGGTCCCAATTCTCACTTTGAAGTCCAAATTTGGTGATTTTCGGCAATGGTGCTAATGTGGCATTTATGTCTACTACTTGTATTTGTTTTTTTCTTTTCTTTTACAATTTTATTACACATAATATATATTTAAAAATACTAAAATAAAAGGACAAAATCGAATATTATTAGCACATATGGACACCACATCAATACTCTTGCCATAAATCCCCAATTTCGGACTTAAAAACGACTTCGTATTGACTTTTCCGGCCGATTTGGAACCAAAATTGGACTTTCTTAGAGAATTTGAGACCAAATCTGATAAAAAGTTAATTCTGGGACTAAATCTACTTTATCAAAAAGTTATGGGACGATTAATAATTTAAACTCCTAACAATTGTCGTACTTAATTCCAAGATTATTCTAGGGTTTATTAGAAATATTTAATAATTGAGAGAATTAAAACTAAACATCACAAATTATCCTAATTACATACCAACATCCAAATTCTACGAGTTCATCCTATCCTAAGCATACAAGGGTTTTAGTCTAACATGGTGGTTTCAAGAATAAAAACAATAACGAAATTAACGATCATAAATATAATTGAAAGTATGAACGAAATCAAGAAATTCAAGAACATAAATTATCTATGAAAGTAATTGAATAAAATCTGGAAAATAATCTCTAAAATCTGAAATTAAGGTCCAAGTATCAAAGAATTCAAGAAACAAAAAGAGAAATCAAAACCGTGTGATGGTCCCGTTTTCGAAAACCAAAATGGGAATTCAGGAGCAAATTTTTTTTTTTAAACCTTTTCCTCAGGGAGTTCAGCACGAGTGAGAAATACTCAAGTCACTGCTCTGCTCAGAGGCTGAGTTACCAAGTCAGTGAGAAGGCTTGGAGTCTCATGCTCTGAGCAAGGACAGTGGCTTGAGATGCTGAACTCTCGAGTGCGTTGCCTGAACTGGTCAGTGAGGGGAATCTCCCTG